>CM059192.1:36985116-37598712 GCA_030323885.1 Branchipolynoe longqiensis | reverse complement strand
AGGGGACGCCCGCGCTCAGTCATCACTAAACCTAAAACTGCGACAGTGTCTCGGGACGACAGTGAAGACGGAACGTCCGCACACGCACAGATAATGCTGCTCAGGCAGTCGGTGAACGAATCCATCCAACAACAGGCTGAACTCGCTAAGACCGTGACCACCAGGTTATACGCACTAGAGGAGGCAGGCCACAGTAAACGCACATGGAGCAGCTCACGGGACGGGAAAACGCCACAGAAAAGGAGACGCCGCGCCACCCACGACTCGTCAGGATCGAGCCCGTCACCCTCACCACGTGGCCGCTCATCACGTGGCCGTTCACCACCTTCACGAACACACCGCATAAGATCACCACGACCAACCCCACAATCCAACCGACACGGGAATGACGACCATCAACGCAAGAAACACAGACAGTCCTGCCACGCACCCCAGACGCCGACCCCATCATCAACTGACGACGACGAACAGCGAGATGTAGTAGACGCCATAATAGGAGCTAACAAAACACAAGGACGAACATCCAGCCGAGGTAAGGCGCAACTCCTCCCCCACACATATGTAATACGGGACGAGAAGAAAGGCAAAGTAGGACCAGGCGAGAGCACGTGGCACGAATATTTTGCGGCACTCGCACGAATGAGAAAGGATCCCAAAGTGCCGCGCTCGTGGACCAGACCCATACTAGATCACCAGGACGACATATTCGAGATGGCGGCCGACTGGAAGTGGGACACGTGCCTCGCCTGGTCGGAGAAAGTGTTCGCCATGGTGGACGACGGACGACTACCTAAGGCTTGGAAGGACGAACAAGCCATAAAAGATCTCCAAAGGGCAGCATGCCTGGCCGGCATCCAACGCGAAGAAAAGAACCGTTCGGCACGTGCAGCACAAGGCAAAGCAGACGAACAACACACGGCACCAATAAACACCCCATACAAAAGACCTGAGTTCAACCACGACACCGACGGCAGACCCTGCCATAGATGGAACTGGGGCACAGACTGCGGCCACTCCACGTCCCACGGCACGGGCAGTGATCGACGCGCACACGTGTGTGGGTGGTGTGCAAACAAATACAGGAAGGCAAACCCCCATAAGGAGCAAGACTGTAATAATAAACGACGGCAGAACGAACGGAAGGCGACGGCAACAGACACAGACGAACAAAAAACGGATTTTCACTAAACGGCCCTGGCCAGGCCGTAGAAACTGCCAACACAACCGACACCGACCAGAACACGACCGACACCGACTCAAAAGACGAACACCAACCATTACTCAAAATTGTGTCGGTAACACTCGCCCTCAACACACCCACACAACCATGGACACAAACCGACAGCACGACCACCTCATCGGAAGAAACCGACACCAACCACCACGGGGGCACACACGCCTCAGACGACCCCCCACCAGACAACAACCCCGGCGAACACAGTCTCCATAACCCCCAACAAAGCCCAGTGCCACAACGACGAACACGCCGCGGAACAAACGAACACAGCTGGCCACGAAACAGCCCACACGGGGCAGATGCGTCACCAGACACTGCAAACAACTCTCCCGCCAAAACCGCGAGCAGTGCTATTACCCTGACAATAGCTGCGAATGAAATGACAAAACCCTTGCGATGACCAGTGCCATGGTCACACCGCCACCGGACCCCACTCGCGAGCGCGCGCACACGACCCCATTAAGAAGCCACATAACCAACCGTGGCACGCGCCAGCCTCCCACACATCCGATCGCCATCCGCAATTAGACCGCCACCAACGACCCACCCCGTAATCGAAATTCTAACGAGGATAGGACGACTACGACATACCACGACCACCACAGACTCCCGCAGACCAGTGAATATTAACCACAGACCGGTCTACCAACCGCGAATCCCCACTCAACCAAATCTTACATCACGCCCACTACAGCACACTCGAGGGTAGGAGATATAACAAGCACACTCACTATAGAGGCACTGATCCTGCTCCCCCGCCTTCCCCAACTCCACCTCCCCACATAACCACACGGCCAGACACAATCCCCCTCTCATTCACACCCCAACAACCGGCATGGGAGGCACCGACCACAATACTCCACCACAAAACCGAACACCCTGGGTAGAAGGAACTGGAACCGACGACACACCCCCCCCTCCCCTCATCCCTACTGCAACCCTCCCCCACCCCAGCCCACAAGGGGGGGGGGGGGGGGAGGCACCACGAAGATACCCACCACCACCGATGGCGCCCACACCAACACCGCCTCTACCGACATCCTTGCTCGCCACCCACTCTCAATAGACTGACTCCGTATCGCATGCGGACACCTCATAGTTCCCCATACACGCACCATACACCAACATGACACCAACATGACACACCAACCCATCACCCCAGACACAATGGTGAACCCCCACTACACCGCTAGCGATTCTCCCCACCCTGACAACGCGTCACCCTCACCGTCGGAAGACATCGAAGATGTCACGGACGACCACGGCAGCCAGGTCGACACCCCCTACAACCCACCCCACACACCACTGTCATATAAAATCACACTCGACAGGATATGGCCAGTGTCGATACCAGCGGCCTGGACCAACCAGGTTTACCAATACATCTACAACCAGGTCAGGGAAACGGCACTCCCAAACCATGTCGCCGCACGCATCCCGGTCCCCTCGGGCCTCAAGATCGACCGCTTGAGGCACCTGCTAGCCGACTATCATGACACCGAGCTCCTCGACTTCCTAGAATACGGCTGGCCAGTCGACTACACGGCAGACACGGCACCCGTACCGTCGAGGGCAAATCACCGCGAGGACCCCGAAAACTTCCAATGGATTGAAAAATACATACGTGAAGAAACCTCACGAGGGGCCCTCCTCGGGCCATTCAACCAACCCCCCTTCCTCCCCTGGGCGCAGATCAGCCCGATGATGACCCGGGCAAAGAAAAACACCACTGAGCGCCGGGTCAATGTCGACCTTAGCTTCCCCAGGGGAGCCAGCGTAAACTCTGGCATACGGAAAGGCCACTATCAAGGCCGCCCCGTAACCTACACCCTCCCGAACATAACCAACCTTACTGACGAGGTCACCCGGATCGGCCAAGGGGCTTGGATATGGACGATCGACCTTGCCCGCGCCTACCGGCAGCTACGCACCTGCCCCCTATCCGTTCCCCTCCTCGGAGTCACAATAAATGACGAACTTTACTTCGACATCGCCCCTCCATTTGGGTGCCGCACCTCGTCCATGGCCTGCGCACGCACCACCAACGCCGTGACGTACCTACTCCGAAAAAAAGGCCACTTCGTCCTGTGCTACCTGGACGACTTTCGGGGCGGCACCCACAGAGTACCAGGCAGTCGAGGCATACGTCAATGCCGTGCAGCTCGCCGCCGACCTAGGCCTCGACCTCTCCACACACAAGTGTGTCCCCCCATCCCAAAAGACCGAATGGCTCGGGTTCGAGGTCGATACTACCGACATGGTCGTCCGCATACCGGCACTTAAACTCCACGACGTCGTCACCGAGTGCGCCGCCTGGACACCCGGATCAAAAGCCTCAAGAAAAGACCTCCAGCGCCTCGTCGGACGACTGCAGCACATCGCAAAGTGCGTGCGCCCGGCGAGGAGATACATGAACCGGATCCTGGCGGCACTCAGAGCTGCCCCCTACACCGGGAAACACACAATAACAAACGAAATGACCCTCGACATCGAGTGGTTCAAGTCCTACGCACACATATCTAACGGTGTCGTCCTACTCCGCCCACCACCCAAGCACGAATGGGTCATTGAGTGCGACTCATCCCTCCTCGCTGGAGGAGCACACTCCCCAGGAGGCTACATCACGGAAGAGTACCAGCCCGACTACCTCGACGATGGCCACAATATCGCACAGCTCGAGGCGATAAACCTCATTGTCGCACTCCACCCCCTCACCCCGCCCAACCCCCAGGACTATGCCGTCGTCATCAACACCGACAATCAGGCCTCACAAATAGTCCTTGAATCAGGTGCCGGTAGAGATCCCACCCTCTGCGCCTGCGCCCGAGCCGTGTGGAGGTTTGCGGCACTCAACTCCTGCGAGGTCCGCGTCGCCCACAAGCCTGGCACTGAGATCGCATTCGCCGACGCCCTCAGCAGGGCACCCTTCGACCGGGCGGCCAGGCGGAAGGCGGACAGGTTCGTGGACGACATGGACCTCGTCCGAGTCCGCGTCGTCCACAGCACTGCCATACTCGACACAGACGAATAGCCTGGGTCGAGATAACTATTTGCCTCTCTCTCCCCAGCCAACCAGGAAGAACACCACCGACTCGCCCACCTCTTCAGAGCCGGCCTCGCCAAGGGCACATGGAGAAACAAAAGACGACAGATAACCACCTACCTCACGCACTCCCTCGACAGAGACTACGACCCTACCCGCCCCACTCAGCTAGACATAGCCTCTTACCTAGCCTACATCTCCATATCACTCCGCTCCCCCGGAGCCGTGATGAACCATCTCAGTGCCGCGCGGACATGGGTCAGGCTCAAGGACGGCAGAACAAGAGGATTCGACTCATACCTCGTCAAGATAATCAAAAGAGGCATCACCCGGGACTCCGACCATATACCTCGACAGGCTCCTCCCCTCACACCTGCTGACCTCCACCTCGTCACCACCTTCCTCCGTAAGGCTGGCAACAATGCAAAGGTCCTCACGGCGGCCATATTGATTGGCTACTTCTCCCTCCTTCGACAAGGGAACCTCCTCGTGACGGGCCGCCCGGACGACCCCGGACACACCCTCAGGTACGAGGAGATCACCAACCACCGGACCCACCTCACCATCGTCGTCCGATCCACTAAGACCTCCACAGCGCGATCCGACCAGTATGCGATAACCATCCCTCGGATCCCGACCTCCGACTGCTGCCCCGTACGAGCCTGGAGGCAATACACGACCGCCACTCCACCTTCACCACTCGACCCTGCCTTCATGACCCCGGACGGGTCTCCACTCACGGTCAACACACTCACGACCGCACTGCGTGCCGCATTGCGACACTCCGGACGCCCCAACTCATCCGGATACACCCTCCACAGCCTCCGACGGGGTGCCGCACAAGCATGTGCCGCCTCCGGAGCGCCCCTGAAGGACGTCGCAGACCTCGGCCACTGGCGGTCGTCCGCCATCCACTCATACGTCCCCCAGAACGCATTCGCGGTCGCGACCCGGGCACTCTCAACACTATTTGGTTGAGGCCCGGGTCACTTAAGACTCTAACCAAACGATAAGACATTACCTATGACATTTGACATTCAACATTACTACTTATCCATTATACTACATTGCCTTAACAACTGTCGAACTTACCTATGATTACATTTCTCATCAAGACGTCAGGACAATATCAAACCTCCACTGAATAAATCCCACTAGATGTTAGTAATCAAAATCACGAATTGTCCATATTGCTGTGGCAATGTGGGTAATTCGGGGGAGGCGGATGACCACCCTCCCCCTCCCTACCGCCCCCCCCCTCACTCACCCCTTCTTACCCTCACCAATCTCCACACACTCTCCTCCCCTCCTCCCCTCCCCCACCCACTCCCCTCACCTCACCGTCACCACTCAGATGGCGCCACCACCTCCCCCTCACTCTCCCCACTCCCTCCAGGCACCGCCACCACAGCCTCCCTCCCCCTGCTCCCGCCGCTGGTCCCGACGCTGCTCCCGCCGCTGGTACCTCCCCCCCCCCCCTCCCCCCCCCCCCCTTCTCCTTTCCTCCCATCACCCCCTTCGGCCATCTTCTCCTCCTGCCACATACACGACCGATAAGACCTACTCTCACCGTCCCACCCACCCAACTGCCCAATGGTTGAGGCCCGGGTCACTTAAGACTCTAACTAAACGATAAGACATTACCTATGACATTTGACATTGAACATTACTACTTATCCATTATACTTACATTACCTTAACAACTGTCGAACTTGACCTATGATTACATTACCTCACTATTACATTGCCTCACTGAATAAATCCCATACTATCTAGTCCGCCTCCTGTCCTGAATCACACATCTTTCACATTCACATATACATTTATACATATAATATAGCACCTGTTTAACCAAGAGAACAGCCAGTGCACCAAGTGGTGGGTTTGATCATTTTGATTACACAGTACAGGCTGAGTGAGCCGTCTTAGTATTATAGGGTCTTTGGTTGATGGTTATTGTAGCCAAGGACAGCATTTCTTCATCAGCACAGACATAGTACTCTCCAGGGTCCCCGTAACACATGGGTAGTACATTTATATGTAATCCATGACTTTCCTTCACTCACTGGACTTTGTTTGTTGTTTTACATCCTAGAAACATCTAAGGTCATATCAGGACGGTCACTCACTTATATATATATATGAGGCATCCATGAGCCATTTATATATATATATATATATATATATATATAGATAGCTCATGAATGCCTCATACATATATATATATATGCATGCATATACGTTTTTCAGTGTGTGTCAGCCAGCCGTAAGCTGAACATCGACTTGTAGCACTGTGTGCTCACGGAAGCTTTATAGTGTTGCCCTACTGGGATACTATGCATATCCATGACCCATATATATGTATGGGTCAGGATCACGAAAAGAGGCCAATTGGGGGAAGTTGTCAGCGTCGATCATTGGATGTCGGCGTCAATCGTCATAATTATAGTTTAGCATTGACAGGGGTGTTGGAAAGTCCTTAAAGTTATCCTGAATGTAAGGGTAGAGAAAATACAACAACCTTGTTTGTTTCTAGGATAATTTAATATAAAACAAAGAAATGCACTACACTTTAAGAATTGCGACACCAACATCCTGGTAAAGTTGTCGGCATCGATCATTGGATGTCGGCGTCGATCGTCATAATTATAGTTTAGCATTGACAGCGGTGTTGCAAAGTCCTTAAATTTATCCTGAATGTAAAGGTAGAGAAAATTTATTTGTTTCTAGGATAATTTAATATAAAACAAAGAAATGCACTACACTTTAAGAAATGTGACGCCGACATCTTAAATAAACCACCAATTGGCCCATTTCCGTGAGGCTGACTCGTATACATATAGCCATGATATAATGGGGACCTTTCAGTTTGCGTGACTCTCTCGTCAGATGGCGCGCCATGCCGGTCTCTGTAATGCTTTGGTTGGATAGAAGCAGTTCGTTCTACTATCAAGTGTGTGTAAATAAGAGGGAGTTGAGGGGGTGTAGTGGGGTTGAGGGTTGTTTGTGTGGTGGGTTGTAGGGGTGTGTGGTGGAGGTGTAGGGGTGTGGTGAGGATTTTGGTGTGTGTGCTGGGTGTGGGTGTGGATTGAGGGGTGTGTGGTGGGGGTGTAAGGGTGTATGGTGAGTGGGTATGGTGTGGTGGGTGTGGTTGGGGTGTAGGTGTGTATGGTGGGTGTGTGGTGGGGAGTGTATGTTTGTGTGGTGGGTGTGTTGTGGAGGTGTAGTGGCATGGGGAGGATGTTTGTGTGTGTGTGGTGGGGGTGTATGGGAATTTAGGGGTGTGTGGTGAGTGGGTATGGTGGGGTGGGTGTGGTGGATTGTATGGGTGTGGTGGGGGCTTAGGGATGTGGTAGGGGTGTAGGGATGTGGTGGGGGTGTAGGTGTTTGTGGAGCGGGTGTAGGTGGTTTGTAGTGGAGGTGTAGGGGTGTCTTGCAGAGTGGCACCTCACAATGTTTAGCATCCCTAAACCCCCACCACACACCTACACCACAACCATAGGCCTAAACCCCCACCACACACACCTATGCCCCCTACACCCCACAACACACGCCTACACCCCTGGTACCCCTTACACCCCCACCACACACCTAAACCCCCACCACAGACTTACTCCCGCACCACACATTTACACCCCCACCATGCACTTACATCCCCACCACACACCTACACCCCACCACACACAGACCTACACCACCACACACACACCTACACCCTCACCACACACACATCTACACCCTCACCACACATACCTATACCTCAACCACACACCTATATCCCACCACACACCACCACCACACACACACCACACACCTACACCCCCACCACATCCCTAAACCTCCACCACACACCGACACCCCCACCACACACCTACACCCCCATCACACACATCCACCACACACCTACACCCCCACCACACACATGCCTACACCCCCGCCACATCCCTAAACCCCCACCACACACACCCACACCCACACACACACCTACACCCTTCTATCCAACCATGATGGCCGACTTGGACCGGAAATGGGTGCTGCTACCAAGTGAATAGTGAGAGAAAAGCCTCATAAAAGGTCCTCATTGAAAGACTTTCGTTAATTTAATTGTAGTCCGATGCTTTTGAGTGACTACCATTTTTCTGAGATACATATATTAAATTGATTATTATAAGCCACCTTACTTTAGTTTGAATACACTTTTTTTTTTAATAGCTAACTTTTAATATATTTGAAGTGCAAACATACCAATTTAATTTTAGCAAGCATGCCAAACCTCTGACACCATAGTCTCCAACAGTAACAGGGTTGATTAAAGTAACTCAGTATGCCCTTCTATGTGGCAACACGTGCATCAGTCGTTAACTTTGCTATGTAGAATAACAATCTGGCTAAATGTCTTGATTTTGACAATTTGACGCTTCATCGGACTCTGCAGCTTTAACATATGTGAATACATACATGAAGGGGTGAGTGGATATGTGCCGTAATTTCATTTGAAATCATTACACGCGCACCCATGAGGACTATTATGTTGCATCTTAATATGCAAAGTCATGTCTTTCAGTTTTGCTGTCGGTACACATGCACTGAGTTATCATATTATTCTTTATGGAAATGTATTTTAAGTCACACATCACCGATTGAGCAACAGACAGAATTGTCTAGTCCGGGCGTCATAAGTATCAAAATGTATTAAAATGCGTCAAAATGTTGCAATATCGGGTCAAAGGGTGCTGGACGAACAGACATGAAATGGACATGAAACGGACATGAACGGATAACCAATGGACGGTAAGCGGACTAAATGGACTCAAACTGGACAAGAAATGGAGACGTCAATCCGGTGGCATCCATTCCAAGTTTTGTGCATGTTCAAAACTTGTATGGACACAAACAAGACTATCAACGGACTTTGTTCGGTTTCTTTCCGTTTCCTCCAATCCGGTGATGTGTGACAGCCGCTTTATTGACTTCATATGGTACTAGTACTCACCGGCAGCCCTATGTCAGAATAATGCAGTTCACTAAATATGAGGACCGATGCAGCATTATATTTCAGCTTGGGTTCCAAACCTGGCCGAGTCAAATCAACGAATAAATAACAAAAAAAGGGGGCGGGGGAGAGCACAAGTTGCTACTTCGCCAAGTTGTGGGAATGTGTAAGATAAGGCAACAGAAGGTTATCAGGATATGACTAGGATACATCGAACATGCAGCATAGTTCATAGTAAAACGGTATCCCGGCGGAACAGCACTATAAATCTATCTGGAGCGTTAATTACCCACATATGTTAGTACACTAGAAGAGATTGGTATTGCATCCCTTAAGGACGAGGGGGGAGGGGCGGACCGGGGTCGAGGTTGAGGCGAGGGCCGGGGGCGGTTGCCGGGGCGGTTGCCGGGGGCGGGGCGGGGCAGGGTAACATCTGTATCGGATAATGAGATATGAAACAAAAATAAAAGTACCACAAAAAACCCCATAATCATGTGATTTATGTTGTGCAGTTTGTGTTGTGCCATCATCATACACCCCCCACTTTCACACCACCACACCACCACACCACCACACCACCACACCACCACACCACCACACCACCAAACAATCACACCATCACACCATCACACCACTACTGGACGTGGTAGCCGAATCGGTAGAGCGCAGGCCTCACGTGTGGAAGGGCGGAAGTTCAATATCCGGTCAAGTCAAACCAATGACTTATAAAATTGATATTTGTCACTTCCTAGCCAGGCGCTCTGCATTGCTAGGATAGGGCAAGGACTGGTTGGCTCAGTGTCAGGATAACGTGACTGAGTGTAATATCAGGTCATGGTGCTGGTATCCTGGTTTCTAAGTGGGGCAGCAATATAAAGTCACCATGAGAGCACATTGTCACAAGTCAGTATCCGTCCTGATATGACCCTAGATGTTGCCAGAATGTAAAACTCCAACAACCAACCAACCATCACTCCACCACTGCACCACACCGCCACATCATCACACTATCACACCACCACACCACCACATCACCACACCACCACACCACCACACCACCACCACACACCCCACACCACCACACCACCAAACTACCACACCATCACACCACCACACCACCACACCACCACACCACCACACCACCACACCACCACACCCCCACCACACCACCACATCCCCACATCACCACACCACCACACTACCACACCACCACACCACCACACCACCACACCACCACACCATCACACACCACATCATCACACCACCACTCCACTGCACCGCCATCACACCACCACCCGCCTGTTGCAGGTGGATATTCTTAGCTAACTCTTGCTGGAACTTCCAGTGGAAGGGCCGTCGGCAGGGACTTCTGCAAATGGAGGCTACGCTAAGGCATCGCCAGCAGGCCTAAAGCGCGGGCATTCTCGGAATAACACCCGCATCCAAAAGCAGACGATCGCTCCCCCCCCCCCGCGTTCTGTATCGCCCGCTCCGATTGGCCGCGAGTCTGGGCACTAGCGCGGCTGCGCCAATCAGCGTGCGTCTCTCTGTGGGCTAACGGGGGCGGCCGTGACTTGCTCATTCGGTATAAGAGCAGCAGACGGCTGTTAGGAGCGCCACAGAACGGCTTTTGATCGTAAGTACAGGATCGCTTGTATTTCATTACTACTGCTACTATCCATAGCAACCAGTGTGCTCCTTTCATTAGCAACAGGTCGTACAGGAGGAGTGGGTAGTGGTGGCAGGCACTGGATGCCCCCCACCTTACTCTCCTTCCCTTCTCACCCTTCTACACTTATACAGTGCATTGCGGATTTAGCTGTGCACCGATTTATAATAACGTTGCCCCCAGCTTTAATCTAGGAGCGTCACCCTCACCATCTCACAGTTTCGAAGGTGCTTTCATAATCATAGGAACACTGCTGGACTACATGGATTTTACAAGTGGTAGCCTAGTCTGTCCACTACTACCTGCCTCGCAACAGTTTGGGGTTATTTAATACCGGTGACGTAACGTAACTGTAAGGTTTGTGATTTTACCCCCCCCCCCGCCCGCCCCTCCAACCACCGGTAGTTTCTACTACCCAAATCCCCACCATCTACACCGACCGCCCCCCCCCCCCACCACCACCACCATTCCTCCACCCCTACACCCACCCATTCCTATTCCCACCGCTCACCATCACCACTGACTGGTGCCCTTCACCTGTAGACAGGTCCACATATCCACCTACTGTGGGCGCGAGGGTTGGTATCCTTTCTAGATCTATTTATTACCTGTGTGTGTGTTATGTGCGTGTGTGTAGTACTAGTAGAGTACCCCCCCTCCCCGTCTCAGATAATTCAAAACTCAACCTGACTGTTCACACCTTCGTTAATGATAGCTCACTTGTATTAATTGATTAAAGTTACATAGTCCGATGAAAACATAAAATTTTCAAAACCAAAACACTTATCTAGATTTGATTCTACATATTCAACTTAGACATTGGTGCACTTATTAAGCATTTGTTGCTGCATAGAAGGGCATAATAAGTCAATTAATAGATCCCGTTACTACTGAAGTCTATGGTATCAGAGTTTTGGCGTGCTTGCCAACATTATTTTGGCATGTTTTGAAGTCAAATATCTCCAAACTTAGCCATTTAAAATTAAAGTTACTTCAAACTAAAGTAAATTAGATTATAACGATTAGTATAATATATTTTCCTCAGGAAATAGCAGAAACTCAAAAGCATCGGACTATGCAACTTTAACAACAAACTACTTAAAATTTCTGAAATTCCATTTAAAGCTGCATAGTCCGATCAAGTATCACATTTTCAAAACCAAAGCAATTATCTAGATTTTATTCTACCTATCTAAATCTAGCTTAGATACTGATGCACTTATTAAGCATTTGTTGCCATATGGAAGGGAATACTGAGCCAATTTAATAGAACCTGTTTCTGCAGAAGCCTATGGTGTCAGAGGTTTGGCGGGCTTGCCAAAATTAATTTTAAATGTGTACGCTTCAAATATATCAAAAGTTAGCCATTTAAAATATAAGTTACTTCAAAGTAAAGTAAGGTAGATTATAACAAGGAATTCAATATATTTACCTCAGAAAAATGACAGAAACTCAAAACCATCAGACTTTGCAACTTTAAGAGATCTACCGTCTGTTGCTAAAAGTAAAACTTGTTTTTATTTAACGATGCCTCTAGAGTGCATTGATTTTCGTCTAATCAGGCATTGGACGTCATACATATAGCCATTCTGACATATTTCTTTAGAGGAAACCCACTGCCACCACATAGGCTACTCTTTCCGATAAGCAGCAAGGGCCCTTCTGCTGTTCTCACCCCCGTCCGCTCGATATCTCTTGGTGTGTTCACTCTCAATGTGCACACCTGTGCGGACTGACTGGATTCGTTCACACCTGTAATCTGCGGTGACAGTAGTAGTGTGTGCTACATGTGGTACACGATGCATGCCCCCCAGGTGTGTTACACTACCAGCCTATCATGTCACCGTCTAGATGTACTGATGGCCCATCGTGTGTATATCCTCACTGTTTGTTATACCATGTACAGTAAAACCTCTCTAACCGACCACCTCCACAGATTGACCACTCCCCTATATCGATCACTTTATTTGGGCCCCAAACGATCGCTAATACTATCATAATGCAATTAAAATCTCCGTAAACCGACCACTTCCATAAATATACGATTTAAAGTCGGTCCCAAGGTCGGTCGATTTAGAGAGGTTTTAATGTATATCCTAACGCGCAGTCTAGCCAGAACAACCTTGTACCAATCCCTGAATATTCAATGTTAATATTGTGTCCCAGAACATAGAGTCACAAAAGAATTAATCACATCGATCACTACTGCCTACAGATATCATTTATCCACGTTTGATTTGCTAGGCTGTAAACCTGTATCATCGTGTCTTTGGTATATATACCTCATAGTCTCATGTGGTGTGGTTGGACCAGACGGGATGGCCAAATGAGTTGAGCGTCCGTCTCCCATTTTTGGTAGATCTATGGGTTTGAACCCTGGTTGAGTCAAACCAATGACGTAAAAATTTATACTTGTCGCTTCCTAGCCTGGCGCTCGGCATTATTAGGATAGGGTAAGGACTGGTTGGCTCAGTGTCAGGACAATGTGACTGAGTCGGATATCAGGTCATGGTGCTGGTGGCCTGATCTCACAGTGGGGCAGCCACAATGTAAAACTCCAACATCCAACCAAGCACATCAATCTGTAATTACATTTCAACATTAGATATATGGGTGCATATATATATACATATATGCTCCAACCATATGCAACATTATATCCATAAACAGAAATATGTAGGTTCAGTATTCCTCTGCCGTTATTAGCCTATTTATGCGCACCACTGCAGAGTTGATAGATCATAGCACCCCACTTGAGGCAATACTGCAATTCATATGAATGTTCCCATACTGCTTCGCCATCAATCACTCCGATAACCCTGTATCCACCACAGTCGCCTATAATTAGAGGAACTACCCCTGCTCCGCCCAGACCTCACGGACTCATGACTCATTCATGGCTCTGCTACACACATTTCTTTCGTCTCTGTTTTGTCTGTTTTTATTCATTACGTTTTTGTTACGTCCTAACTATGTTCTTTGTCGGGGATTGTTCGTCGTGATAGAAACTGACGTTCTGACCCGCTGAACCAATTATTGGGTGATTTAGATTTGCAATGTTTTTTAACAATGATGTCATCTAGAATACTAATACATGATTTGGTTATTTTGACTTGCATACAACCAAACCATACAGTAAAACCCGTTATGTTCATCCCCATCACACAGCCCAATGCCCAATGTTCCCCGCTCCCCACCCATATATATATATATATATATATATATATATATATATATATATATACATATACACATATATATATATAAATATATATATATAAATATATATATATATTCTTATATATATATACCGATTCTTATGCTGCATTCACATGCCACATTAGTTCTATAAGCAGAAATATTAATTTAGGTTCAGTATCCGCCAAAATATCCTACTTCTACTGGAAATAGTAAATAATGCGGTATAAGGGGAGCTCACGTACACGAAGGCAGTGTGAGAAATTACCTTTGGAGCTATTTAGTGCTGTTGACCTCTAGACGGGTAGGTTAAGGTGGGTATGGGGGGGGGGCGGTAGGGGGAGGAGGGGGGGGGGGCTGGGGCAGAAGGGATGGGTGAGGGTGAGATATGGGGTGGCTTCAGGGATCCAGCTGGATGTGATCCATGCCGTCCTCACCTCCTCCCCACACCCACCAAAGTGGGCCACCTCGCCCCGACCTCGCCCCCCCCCCCCCCCCCCCCCCCCATCCCACCCCCTTCCAGCCCCCATACCACCTCCACCTCGCCCCGTCCCACCCCACCTTCATCCAGCCCCCACCCGTCCCCACCCCGCCCCCACGATTCCCCCACCGCCCCCCCCCCCCCACCCATCCCCTACCCTACCATTCCCTGACCCTTCCTCCACACCCCCCCTCCCCCCAACCCGCCCCTGCCCTGCCTATCCACACTTCCGCCCCTAGTTTTGTTATTCCACATCCTAGATCCTAGGAGCTTGGCGCCCCCTGGTAACGGGGGGAAGCACCAGGAATGGGAGGCACTTCCACTCCCCCGTCCCCCGCCCCCCTCCCCCCCGTCCAGCCCCAACCGCCGGCCCCGCAGGCGGGAGTCGTCGGGTGTGCTAGGCGTGAGTGCGGGGAGGGCGCCGGCCGCAGTACCGGCCTAATGATAAGCCGAAGGAATAGCGGCGGGTCAGGCGGAAGGCAAACCTTATTACTCCAACTCCTCGATGATTGAAAACAGCGCCCATTTCCCCTTGGGGGATGGGGTGGGGGGATGGTGCACGTGCGTGGAAGTGTGCGTGAGGGGGTAGAGGGAGGGGGTGTTGCTGCTTGTTGAGTGTTTGTTATGAGTAGTATACAGAATTGGGTATTATCGAAAAACTACTAATAAAAACATGTTGTAACTAATATCAGCGATCTCAAGTGGAGTCAATTTAGCTTTTCCCCCTTCTTCTTCTTCTTCTTCTTCTTCTTCCTCCTCTTCCTCTTCCTCTTATTTGAAAAAGATACATAGAACCTTAAGAAAACAACTAACATAGTAATAAGAATAGAACAAAAATACAATGCCAAGAGGGCCCAAACAAAACTAACATAGGCTACTAAACGTACCAACAGACTATCTATCTGCTACTGAAATGCAGACAATCAAATAACTTATCAGCAGCTACTGCTTGGTAAGACAACACCAACACCACAGCTGGCCAGCATTGAAAACAAGCCTGGGTACCCAGGCTTACATGCTATGGACAGTATAAATACAGCCTCAATAAAAACGAAAAATCGGAAAAAAAGAAGAAGCTTGGTGGGGTTAGAGCAATTGAGGTTTTGCTTTAATTTTGGTGAGAGGTGGTGTGATTTTTCAGGCCATGCGGGTGTGAGGGTGTGTGTGGGGGGGATGGATACTAGGGTTGTTGGCGGGTATGGTGGGGTAAATGAGCTGGCAACTAGGTGGAACTTGGAAGGCGGTATGGAGAGATGGGGGGGGGGGGCGTTGGGTAGGGACTGGCATGGGGTACTGAAGGGTTATCCATGTTAGCGAACTAAGTTTGGAATTAGTAGACATATGGTGGAAGTTAGATAAAAGATTCACCCCTTACTTCCAGTACAGGGGTGAAAACCAGCCTTATATAAAAACGGTCGAAAAGTCTACCTACTTGAGTTTTATTCGCTTCAACTCTCCTACACTCCAGTTCAAACTCTAGCCCCTTCTGTATTGGTGGTGTGTAGTGTCGACATTATTATATTTTAAACCTAAGTAACATTAATAGTGTAATCCCTTTGGCTACGTCAACTAGACAATGCGTGGTGTTTAATCAGACTGTTAGACCTACTTTGATTTATTCATCGACACATCTTTTGAGTGTAGTTATTATGTTTTTACTGAATTAAACCAGCTCAAGTCTTCTTGGTGAAACGATCAGACGGGATGGCCGCATGAGTTGAGCATCCGTCTCCCATTTGGATAGCACGTGGGATTCGAACTCATGGGTTTGAATCCTGGTCGAGTCAAACCAATGACTTAAAAATTGATACTTGTTACTTCCTAGCCAGGCACTCGGCATTATTAGGATAGAGCAAGGACTAGTTGGCTCAGTGTCAGGATAATGTAACTGAGTGGGATATCAGGTCATGGTGCTGGTGGCCTGGTCTCCCAGCGGGGCAGCACTATATAGTTGCCATGAGTGTGCACTGTCACAAGTTGGTACCCGTCCTGATATGACCTTAGATTTTGCCAGGACGCAAAACTCCGACAACTAACCAAATCTGGGTGAACTCATTTCGTAAATCTGATATCCAATCACACCAGTTGGTCTGCATTCCCACGTTTATACTCCCTAAAGCTCACCCTGGTGGCCATTGTCTGAAACTGGAGGGTGTCATGTGACATTATTGTGTGAATATAGCAATGTAAACGCATACACCTGGTAGGGTTGCACTTAAAGCTGCATAGACCGATGCTTTTGAGTTTTTGTCATTTTCTGAGATAAATATATCAGGTTGGTCCTTTTTATCTACAATACTCCTGTCCTGATATGACATTAGATGTTGCTAGGACGTAAAGCAACAAACAAACATCTACCTTACTTTAGGTTGAAGTAACTTTTATTTTAAATGACTAACTTTTGAAATATTTGAAGTCTAATCATGCAAAATTAATATTGGCAAGCATGCCAAAACATGGACACCATAGGCTTCTGCAGTAAAAGGTTAGATTAAATTAACTCAGAATTCCCTTCTATGCGGCAACACATATTTAATAAGTGCATCAGTATCTAAGTTAGATATGTAGAATCAAATCTAGGTAATTGTTTTTCTTTGGCAATTTGATTTTTCCATCTGACTATGCAGCTTTAACTAAGTCTATGAAAGCATAACCGGACATGAATGAACTTCAGCCAATTCAATATTCAATTATATATGTTTAAAAAATACAAACTATTTCCATAAAGAATATTTACTGAATAACAGTGACACCAATAGTCTTATAGCATCGCCATCCGTCCATTAATTTTCAATTGTGGAAAACCGACACTTTCACGCAAACTGTTTGCTATTTACGTGAATAAAACATGTGAACAAAATAAAAGTAGGCTGGGAGATGTGTTGCATATTGCCATTGACATTGGCAATACATGTGCATGAATCTCGATAATATTAACAACATTTATTTTTTTTGTACATTAGTTGTTTAAGCCGGGGAAATTTCAGTCGCCGGCGATTGGCCTTCCTCATTCCACTGCTCCTTGCCCTCTCCTAATAATGCCGAGTGCCTGGCTAAGAAGCGACAAGTATCAATTTTTAAGTCATTGGTTTGACTCGAACAGGATTCGAACCCACGATCTACCACACGGGAGACAATGCTCTAACTCATTTGGCCATCCCGTCTGTTAAAGCTGCACTATAGGATGAAAATATTTTGTTTAAAAAATGAAACCATGTATATATCCAAATTAAATACTGGTGCACTCATTAAACGTTCATTACAGTTTGGTACTTTTGCAGTATCCTGCTAGGTTAAAAAATAGATAAACAAAGCCAATGTACAACATTTTGGTGTGCACGCCAAAATAAATTTGGCATATTTTCACTTCAAATATCTCCACATTTAACACTCCTAAATGAAAGTTATTCTAAACTAAAGTGAAGTAGACTATAAACTTGGAACCATCAATCTAACAAATTTATCTATAAAAAAAAACATCGCAAAAACTCAAAAGCATTGGATGCTGTAACTTTAAAACAATGGATGTTGATTCCCCAAGTCCCTCATTGTGACACATTCAAGCTAAGTCCCTCCTTTTTCTCCATCTCTTCCCTCCAGGCGGCGATCTAGAGCCTGATTCTGCTCACCAGGTAGTTCTCTTGGATTTAACAACAACAGTGTCATTTCGGTCGGCCACAACGAATCGCCAAAATGCAGAGCCTGATCAACGACCCCGACTTCAAGTACCTCTGTGTGGACAAGAAGAAGCTGCTCAATGAGGCCAAACCTTTCGATGGCAAGAAGAACTGCTGGGTCCCCGACAAGGCGAAGGGTTACCTCCGCGCTCTCATCGAGAGCACGAAGGGCGAAGAGGTCACCGTCCAGATTGAAGACACCACGGATGTAAGTCACAACAATCTCAATGACTTCCAGTCGTCATCTACGACAAATTATAGGGAAACACACTTGTCAGTGAGCTTTTAACAGCTGTCTCATAGTCAATAAGTTCCTGTTAACACAAACTATCTCCAGTCAATAAGTTCTTATCGGCAGGAGATGTTTCGTGGGAAATATGGTCTTATTTTAAAAACAAATCACTGCATGTCAATAAGTTCTTATTGGAAGGAGCTATCTCATAGTCAATAAGTTTTTATTCAAATAAACTACTTCCAGTCAATAAGTTCTTATCGGCAGGAGCTGTCTCATATGAAAGAAGGTCCTATTTTTAGACAAATTACCTCAGGTCAATACATTCTTATTGTCATGAGCGTCTTATAGTCAATGCGTTCTTATTGAGATGAATTGCTGCTGGTGAATAAATTATTATTAGCATGAGCTGTGCGATCTTATCGACATGCACAGGCTCATGTTCAACAAGTTCTTAATGGCATGAGTTGTCTCAGTCAATAAGTTATTATTCAGACAGGCTACCTACACTCAATAAGTTCTTATCAGCAGGAGCAGCCTCTAGAGTCAATGAGTTCTTATTGAGACAAACTACTGCTGGTCAATAAATTAATATTGGCATGAGCACTCTGATAGTCAATGAGTTCTTATCAGTTCACGGTAGCTAATGTTCAATAAGTTCTTATTGGCATTTCATCAAGAATTTTCTAGCGTTCAGGCATCAAGACTACTTAGTCCGCGTCCGCATCAAGACTACTTAGTCCAACCTACACTCACAGGAACTAGGAGTGCCCCAAGGTAGTATACTGGCCATGACCCTATTCAGGGTCAAGGTCAACAGTAATACTGCCACTAAAAAAGGGGAGTCTCCTGTAGTCTTTTTGTGAATGACTTTGTTTTATATTACAGCGGTGTTAATATGAATGTCATTGAGAGACAACTACAATTAAGCATCAATGGTATTCGTCGATGGTCAGTCCTGAATAGATTCAAATTTTCCAAGACCAAAACAGTCTGCATGCACTTCTGCCTGCTGCGTAGAGTGCATGCAGAACTGGAGCTGACCCTTGATGAGGATCCCATTAAAGTCGTTGAGGAAACCAAATTTGTGGGCTTCATTTTCGACACAAAGCTTTCTTTTGTGCCACATATTAAGTACCTCAAAACCCAATGCCTGAAGATGTTAGATATTCTGCGGGTGTTGTCCAGCTCAGAGTGGGGAGCGGACAGAGATGTTCTGCTCTCTGTATACCGAAGCTTGGTTTGGTCACAACTGGATTACGGCAGCATAGTATATAGTTCCATAAGGAAATCGTATATTGGGCTGCTAGACACGGTGCACCACCTGGACTGCGCCTGGCCCTTGGGGCCTTTCGCACCTCACCGGTTCAGAGCCTTTATGTCAAAACCAACGAACCATCACTTAACAACAGGAGAATAAAACTGCCAATGCAATACATAGTCAAGTTAAAAAGCAATGCATTGAATCCTGTCTATTTGAAACAAGCAATGAATCCAGGTATGGGGCCAGGCCCAATTGTATCAGGCCCCTGAGGCTCCAAATGAAACCTCATTTGGATGCTTTAGGCATGGATTTGGATGTGTTGGGGGATGCCAAAGTCCCAGAACATCCCCCATGGTCATTAAGGAAGCCGTCGGTTATCCTTCGACTTGCGGAACTGAGGAAGTCTGGGACACATCCGTTTGAATATCAAAGACCACATGATCTATATCATCACATATAGTCCATTAAACCAATTAGATCAATTAACAACCTTTACCTTTTATCTAAATTCTATTTCCTTTAGTCACAAATTGTATAACTGTGAGCTTTTTAAATCCACAGTGTACTGACACAAAATTGATTCTGTGCTTTTGCATTCTGTAAAAGCGATGGTTGAATAAAAACCAAACAATTCTCACCGTGAATATGGCCTATGCTTCGGACACGGCGTAAAGAAACCACCAATCAATCAATCAATAGTTTGGAAACTCTACATAGAGTGTGGTAGTATTAAAATACACTGCAGGACATTGCATATTGGCTTGCAGATTTGGGAACTATGCATTTTTGATATTTCGTTATAATCGTGTGCGAAATTATGAAGTATATCAAAGCATACATATGCACATATGTTCATATAGCGATATAGCGATATAGCGATATAGCGAATGGTAGACAGGAAGTGTGAACACTTATTTGTCTCTCAATTTTGCTTGAGTGCAAGTAAATAAGCAACACAAGGAGTAATTAGTAGCATGTGGTGAATAAGGGGTCAAATTTCCCTGGATCATCAGCCCATGCTTTTTTTAATCTATTCTTGAATGAATTAATTGACTCCGCATCAATAACATTTTGTGGAGACTGTTCCATATATTTATGATCCTGTTTGAGAAACTATGTTGCCTTAACTTTGAAATGGCTCTGGGTTTTACTAGTTTGAGAGTATGGCCCCGGCTGCCTTCCCTTTTATTCAAGGTGAAAAATTTGTTCATATCTATTTTATCAAAACCCTTCATAATTTTAAATTCATGGGAATGATCTTAGAGAGAATAAGCCTTATATGATTTACAATGGGTGATTGTCAATACTAACCCTCCCTCTAACATCGGCTGAATAATTAACGTTGGGAAAATAACCTCACTGTGCATGCTCTATGGACAGGTCTTATAGAGGACTTTCCTCTGATTGGCGTGATTAGAACTGCGGTGGGTAGCAGTTCACTGTTCATGCCTTTCGGAAATGGTATATTATGATGTAGACAATGAGTCAGGATTTAAGTATCTCATCTCTCTGTGATACTTTCACTAGCAATATACTCTGTGCATGTCGGCACAAGATGCTGAAGTGACAACTCACTGCATGTCGAACCAGGCGAAGAAGAGGGTCTAACAAACTACAGACTTATATATATATATATGCTGTATAAGGATTATAGTTAGTATATGTATATACGTGTATAAATCATCGGTATGAGGTATTTTCCTATTATTATTATGATCCATTGACATGATGTTAACGTCCATTAACGGACTAAGAGCGATTTGCTGCGGCATACTCGCCTACGGTGCGCCACCACCGTCAGTTCTTTGTACTTATTCCTCAGTCTTTGTATAGATCACTTGCTGTGAAAAGTAACCCTGAATTCCATACTCGCTCCTCACACCCACTCACCAGTAATCGGGCAGTTGAGCCTCGGGCTAGTATTCTACTTCTCCAACCTACTCAACCTCAGTTCCGATGGTGGCGCCACTGCTTGCCTCTGCTCATTACTCTAATTCACTTAAGGCCGAAATATTTGGAACACATGTACCAAATTGCCAGTGTTACCAAATGATTCTAGCAGAAGCATCATTATTGGGGAAAGAAGAATTTAAAGACAGGCTTAGTTAAGAGCTATAGCCATATTTTCATCGTGAACATAGATGACAACACTGCTTTTCTTTTATAATTATCCCAAATCAGGTGTGATGCTTCTACCTACATTGAGGGAATTATTTAAATACTATTTCCTTTTCTTTCTCTACCTTAAATTATGAGTTATTATATAATTCAACTACCTGAGGATCAATATATTTATTATCTGTGTAACACTAATATTCCGTTAATAAATCGGACATGTTGTGAAGCCTTAATAAACATGTATTTAATACATTTTCGAGTAATATATGCTAACTTTAGGAAGTCATATCAAGTTTTCAATATTTTCATAGTCAAACAATGAGTTGTACTTGTCAGAATCCCACTCTCTCTCACGAAGTGGTACATGTAAATAAGGTATTTATGTTATATCATATGTTATATAATAAGTTATATTATATGTTATATCATGTCATATTATATGTTATATCATATGTTATATCATATGTTATATCATTATGTTATATTATTTATGTTATATCAATATTCAATAAAACTATAAAAGATGTAAATGACAAACATCTTCTATCCTCCACACCATATGCTTTGTACAACAGTGAACATTTTGACAATTTAGATTACATCTTAGTCACTATTCATTCGCTTATGATGTGGATCATGAGGGGGAAATGATCATCATGGATGACCAGCTGCAAAATTCAGTACAGCTTTCCTACAAATCACAAATCTGACAACACAGGTGTTTGCTGGAATGGTGGTGGCGCTCCAGGTTCTGGCCCAACGTGGTATTGACCCGCAAGGGGGCGCCAGTTCCAGTTAGTGAGGAATCATGGAACTAAACCAGGCAGCGTTGCTCCATTTGTAATAATGTATTAAACAAAATGGACGAAGTAAAGACTGAATCCCCCGATGTGGCTGTTTGCCTTTCTCTAGAGGCGGACTGTCAAGAAGGACGACATCCAGCAGATGAACCCACCCAAGTTCGAGATGTACGAGGACATGGCGAACCTGACCTACCTGAACGAGGCCTCCGTCCTCAACAACCTGGCAC
Organism: Branchipolynoe longqiensis; assembly: GCA_030323885.1. Lineage (NCBI taxonomy): Eukaryota > Metazoa > Annelida > Polychaeta > Phyllodocida > Polynoidae > Branchipolynoe > Branchipolynoe longqiensis. Next base: position 37,575,770 of record CM059192.1, on the reverse strand, counting down.
GGCGCTACGAGAACGGACTCATCTACGTGAGTACAGCGAACTTAATTCCCGATATGGGGCTTCAGGCACGAGGCACTCTGCGGGAGTATGTGTAGTATAACGTATTTATACGAATATTATAATGTTTGTTTGTTGTTGTTTTACATCCTAGCAACATCTAAGGTCATATCTGGACGGGTACCGACTTGTGACAGTGCGCACTCAAGGTGACTTTATAGTGCTGCCCCACTGGGAGACCAGGCGCCATCACCATGACCTGATATCCCACTCAGTCACATTATCCTGACACTAAGCCAACCAGTCCTTGCCCTATCCTACTAATGCCGAGCACCTGGCTAGGAAGCGACAAGTATCAATTGGTTTGACTCGACCAGGGTTCGAACCCACGATCCCATGGTCTACCAACATGGGAGACAGACACTCTAACTCATTCAGCCATCCCGTCTGGTTAGATTCTTATTATTATGGATCCTTTCTGAAATTGCATTTATGTGTGTGGGATCGAACCCATAACCCCCAAGCTCGCACGCTGGACAGTGGGTGCAGGCAGGGACCAGGAGACCTGTTGTTGCTGCATTAAGGCAGCTCGCGCCTCCAGGCTCCTGTCTCCAATGGTTTTTCCCTCCAGGGTCGATGGGCATTCCACAGGCCCGAGGAACTCAAACCCCATATTAGGGTGATATTAAGTTTATTAAATGACTTTGCCTTTCAAATGTTGGTTATTTTGAGCAGTAGAAAGTGAAATTATGTTTTTTGTAATATTTCTTTTTATTTGATAACTGGATATCCTAGAGAACTCAAACCCAATATTAGGGTAATAATAAGTTTATTAAGTGACTTTACCTTTCAAGTGTTGGTCATCTAGAGTAGTAGAAAGTGAAATTAATTCTTTTAAAATATTCTTTTATATGGAATAACCGGATATCCTAGAGGTTTTATGGGATCGCGGATGGAACTAGACCTTAGATGTTTCCAGGACGTAAAACACCAACAACCAAAATATTGGAATGGGTTTCGCCATATAGAATATGAGAGGTTCAGGTGCAAAAACAGACAAACACCATCCAGGTCAAAATGAAATCATGACTACCATATTTGAGCTGAAGATGCCATCATTCGGATAATCAAATCCATTTTTTTCCCGCAGAAGCTGCCACATCCCCTATATAATACACTACTCAATACGAAATTCATAGACTTTAACTGGAAAGCATAACAATACATTCTATTTGACAGAAAACATCTATAGAATGATAATAAACAGAGCCAAAAACAGATAATATGAGAGGAGTACCGAGTACATGAAGGCAAGGGCATAGAAATTTAGAATACACTGGAAGTAGAAGAAAGAAGTACATGGAGAATAAAAACATATTAAAAAAGTTAATCAAAAGCGAGCTAAATGCACTGCTAGACTAATGACAACAACAAATAAAATGAATTAAAAAAGAAAAAGAAAGATAGATAAATAAATAAATAGAAAAGACACTGATAATTCAAGCAAAGTTTTAGAGGGTATACATGATAGGTATGATACATTCAGAAGGTAAACTTTAAACTTAAAATAAAAAACTATTGACTACTAACACAGCACGGTGAAGACAGTCAGAGAAAGTAACTATTGCTAACCAAACAATTATCTGATTGTAGAACGAACAATCTCACAGAGGTTTGGGGGATGTGGGAGAATGCTTAGAAACAGAGAAAGAATGCATGCAGTAGTTAGCTACACAACAAATCAAAGTGATAAAAAGAAGGGGAGTCACAAGACTATTACTGTCTAGCGGTGAAAAGAAGTCATTAGAATTAACCGTTATGGGCAGCATAAATACACCCATCACCAAAGAAATATATAAATTGCATTTGTCGGTTTTTGTACCTGAACTCTTCAATTGTGCTATCAAAACTATTTAGGAATTTAAGAACCATGTATATTATTACACAAATGCCACGTTGCCTTTAGGCTGCCCAAGCCAGCCAGCGCTCTTACCGATATATATATATATATATATATATATTTGCATATGCATATATATGGATAGTGATAAACCAGTTATCGCGTGTAATAGGATCTGGAATGGGTTGCACTATCCCCCCCCCCCACTTTCCAGAGGGGGGTAGGTACCGGCATGCACCTCTCTTGGAGGATTTATATATATAGCTATATATATAGATATAAATAGATATATATATAGAGAAATATATATATATATATAGATATATATAGATATATATATAGATATATATAGATAAAAAGAAATATATATGTAGATATATATATATATATATAGATAGATATATGGACAGATAGATATATATAGATATATAGATATACATAGATATATGTAGGTATATAGATATATAGATACGCCCACTTCAGATATATAGATATATATAGATATATACATATGCAGTCGTCCTCTATCTTAGTATCGCTGTGTTATTAGGCCTAACCATTAGAGGGTAGTCTTAGATGTTGCCAGGATGTAAAACTCCAACAACCAAACAACCATTAGGAAGTGCATTTTCCCAGGTATCTCGCTTTATGTCCGTTTCACTATTGAAAGTTAGGATCCAAACTTTTCCAAACTTGTCTAAGCTTTTCAATGTTTTTCTCAGTCGCACAAAGGGTATGATGAAGGAAGGAGACGGGGGGGGGGGGTGTCTGGGAAAACTAGAGTTCTTTGTACGGATAGGAATGTTCTGAAAATTGTAGATCTCCCTTCACTTATTCACACACATAAATCTCTTCAGAAGTTCTATGGAAATAAGCACTTCCAAACCCTATACACTTTGTCTTCACCGTCATAAAACAAACCTCCTCCCTCCTCCCCTGTCCCTGACAGAAATAAACACACACAACACCCACAGCCTTCAAGAGTATCCCTCTAGCAGATCTCCTTCAAACTTCTTTCCAAGGTATTCCCACAGACCTAGCTATTATCGCATTGGTGTTGGGGCAGGATAGGACTTCCTCACCAACTACTGATTGACCGACGTATGGGGGGGGGGGGGGAGGGGGGAGGTTCGCGGTACCCCTGGGGGGGAGGGGGGATCTGCAGGTTGCAAAGATCTGCCACATTAAGATAGGCACTCCTGTCAGGTTTTTCAGTCGTTCTTTTGGGGTTTTTCCCCCCTGATGTGGTAAGTTTTAATGTAGTGTCAGGATGTCAGCATCACCGTCTATTCCTAGGTGGTCGGTCAATCAAGTTATGAAGAGCTTCAACATTGCTTTTCTAAAGTGATAGTGAATAGTCTTTGCTAAGCCACTTATTGTACCGATACTTCATGGAAGCTAAGGACAATAACCGTAAATGTACCGTTGTATATTCATGAACATACCGGCGGTACAGTGAGTGTATGTAAAGGGGGGGGGGGGGGGGGGGGGGGCAGTGGTGCGTGCACAGTCGTGTGGCGCCCCCAAACGGATCTGAGTGAGAGTAGGATGGAATGTTGTAGGTTAAGCAGGCTCCACCAGTAGATGACTGGGGGGGGGGGAGAAGATAGGCTGGGGGAGAAGATGGAAGCTTCCGGCCTTATTATACTCGTATAATGGCTTATACAGCATATATACGATGGTGTTATGATTAGATGAATACCCTCCCATTGTTCCTCATAATATTGTGCTTTTTCTAAGTTCAAGTGGGTTAAATCACCTGAATAACATGATGTCCGTGCAGCAACACTGATCTTTTAGCCCGAATGACAAATGCCACTATGGACTAAACAAAGTTCAAACAATATAGATGGATACTTACAAGAAAATAAGCAAAGCATTGATATGAATGATGGGTAAAGACCAATAAAAGTCAAGTTTGTTTTATTTAAAGTTACATAGTCTGATGGTTTTGAGTTTCTGACATTTTCTGAGATAAATATATTAGGTTGATCATTATTATCTACCTTACTTTAGTTTGAAGTAAGTTTTATTTTACAACTTTTGAGATATTTGAAGTGCAACCATGCAAAATTAATAGTCTTCAGCAGTAACAGGTTCTATTCAATTACCTCATTATTCACTTCTAGGTGACAAGAAATCTTTAATAAGTGCATCATTATCTAAATTAGATCATGTAGAATCAATTTTAGATAATTGTTTTCGTTTTGAAAATTTGATACTTCATCGGACTATGCAGCTTTAACGACCCCTCTAGAGCACATTGATTTGTATTATCGGCTATTGGACGCAACATCGATGGGAAAAGAATGAGATAAGAGAAGAAAGAAGTACGGGGAGCGGGGTAGCTATGTTACACCTGGGGCCATATTCATGAGCTCGGGGTACACTTACCTGGAGGGTAGGCTTATCCGTTGGGTAGCTATCCCTCGGTTTAACCGTGGATCTTAAGTAGGTCAATCGGTATTCACCAATGCTCTAGCCGGTCGGGATAGCTACCCGTTCGTTTTGTTTACAGGCGTCGAATCGAAAATATTAATATCGCCGCCTTTACGGCAGCAGTGTTAATTTCGCTTCGGATTTAGGGTTAAATTGATAAGATTTCACTTATTGCGTATGTAATTCTGTTAAATATGACTGCATTTCATAGATTAGGGCGTAAGAAATTCACGCCGATTCGGCGGCGCGGCCATTTTTGCGCCGATGTGTGTACTTTACATTCGGCGATTCGAAAATATTAAGATCGCCGCCGTTACGGCGTCAGGGTTAATTTCAGTTCGGATTTACGGTTAAATTGATAATATTTCACTTATTGCGTATGTAATTCTGTTAAATATGACTGCATTTAATAGATTAGGGCGTAAGAAATTCACGCCGATTCGGCGGCGACGGAGGCGGCCATTTTTGCGCCGATGTGTGTACTTTACATTCGTCGATTCGAAAATATTAATATCGCCGCCGTTACGGCGTCAGTGTTAATTTTGCTTCGGATTTAGGGTTAATTTGAATAAATTTCACTTATTGCGTATTTAAATCTATCAAATATGATCGCATTGAATAGATTCAGAACCACACACACTCACTATCCCCTCGGGATAGTGGCTTACCCCTGGGTCGAAATTGGGGTAGGGTACCCTCCGGATAGAGCCCCAGGGTAGCGCTACCCCGAGCTCATGAATAAGGATTTTCCGCCGTTAGCCGGGGGGGGTAGCGTACCCCCCGGTTACAGCCTCAGGGTAGCGCTACCCCGAGCTCATGAATATGGCCCCTGCATGGCGATAGTTAGTAGGCTGTGGGAGTAGTATAGTAGGGTTCGATTGCCTACTATACTACTTGTGGGCATAACTGAATATCTTTCTAAAGGTGCCCTACTTTTTAAAAGGGTGGTGATGGTGGGCTGTAAGTTGGGCATTTGGAGTTGAAGTGATTTTCAGGGTAATCTCAGGTGGGGGCCAATAGGTTGTCTAAGTAGGTTAAAATTCTTTTCCAGGCTCACTCAGTTAGTAGGTGCAGGTGTTTACATTTCAAATATCTCTCAAGTTTGCCATTTTAAATTAAAGTCACTTCAGGCTAAGGTAATGTAGATTAAACTGGTCACCCTAATAACATTGATCTAAGAAATTATAGAGGATATTCACGTGACGTCATCAAACGGAGTGCGGCCATTGTGGCGATATCAACTAGTAAACAACCTGACAATGCATTGAGTTTGCCGATTCGCGCAGTGCAAAACGTTTATTTTATTCAAGATTAATAGAAATGCAGAACCCTAACCATATAAATTTAATATAATCTGTTCGTTGAATATGTTTACTATATGTGTTCCAAGCAGTTTGTTTCTAAGTGGTGTGGTCTCAGAGATATTTCACTTTTTCTGAATGAAGATTGCTCACGGCCATTGACAATGCATTGAGTTTGCTGGTATGTGCAGTGCAAAACGTCTATTTTATTAAAAATTAATAGAAATACAGACCCCAAACCTTATAAATTTAATATAATCTGTTTGTTGAATGTGTTTTCTATATGTCTTCCAATCAGTATGTTTTTAAGTGGTGTGGTTTTAGAGATATTTCACTTTTTCTGTATGAAGATTGCTCACTGCCATTGACAATACATTGAGTTAGTTGGGTTTGTTATTGTGGTTGTATCGCCACAATGGCCGCACTTCCGTTTAGCGTGATGTCAGTGCATACCCTCTATAGAAGCTCGAAACCATCACTCTATGCAACTTTAAATAGTGTCTGGAGAGTGGGGTAACTGTTTTATTTAAAGTTGCATAGTCCGATGGTTTTGAGTTTCTGTAATTTTTCTGAGATAAATATATTAGATCGATCCCTAGTATCTACATTACATTAGTTTAAAGTTACGTTTATTTTAAATGGTAAACTTTTGGGATATTTGAAGTGCAAACATGGAAAGTTAGTTTTGGCAACCTTGCCAAAACTCTGACACCATAGACCTCTACAGTAACATGTTCTATTAAATTGACTCAGTATTCCCTTCTATGCAGAATCAAATGTTCAATAAGTGCATCAGTATCTAAGTTAGATATGTAAAATTAAAATCTAGATAATTGTTTTGGTTTTGAAAATGTCATATTTCATCGGACTATGCAACATCAACAACGCCTCTAGAGCTCATTGATTTTTATCATCGGTTATTGGACGTCAAACAATTGGTCATTCTGACATATTTCTTTGAAGGAAACCCACTGCCGCCACATAGGCTACTTTTTCCGATAAGCAGCAAGGGGTATTTTATATGCACCTTCCCATAGACAGGAAAGTACATACTACAACCTTTGATGATCCAATTGTGGACCACTGGTTTGTGAAAGTTTCGGTCGCATACAGAAAGGAGTGCTAAAGTGGCTGTAAGTTACGGTCAGTCCGCTACATCTCACAGGCTGCGCGCGCCCAGACCGCCGCCTGCGAGATCGTGCAGCATGAACCAGCCCCGGGACAGCCCCATCCTCCAGGGCTTCCCTGAGCAGCCCCAAACTGCTGCAGGGTCAGTAGGATGTCAGAGTGGTGATGACTGCTGGGGTGCCTGAGGGCACCCGCAGGGCAGCCCAGGCCCCACACTACAGCGCCAGGCCCGGTCTGGTCACGGCGGTGAGCTGGGTGTCGCCGGTACAACACGTGGGTTGCCCGAGCTCCTGCTCCCTCGTGTTCGGAGGGGATGGTAGTTCCTTTGGCCTGGCCGATGTGGGTGACGCTTTTGACATGGCTGACGCCGTGGACGATGTCGGGGGACCCCCGTTGGCGTCGTTTTGGCTTGGGTGACATGGGCACGGGTGACGCCCGGGAGATGGTGATGCCGTGGGTGACGTGGGTGTTGTCATGGATATGGGTGATGCCGTTGGCATCATTTTGGCCCGGGCGACATGGACATGGGCGGCGCCATGGGCATGGTGATATTGACATGGGTGACGCCGCGGATGTGGGTGGGATTGCGGGCGATGTCACTGACACCATGGGTAACATCGTGGGTGTGAGTGACGTGGGTGACACTGGACGTGGGTAACGTCGTGGGTGCGAGTGACGTGGGTGCCATGGGTGAATTGTGGACACGGGTGACATCATTGCCGAGAGTGATGTGGATCGCGCCATGGCCATGGGTGACGTCTTGGCCGTGGGTGAGAGTGTGGATGTGGGTAGCGTCATGGGCGCGAGTAACGTGGGTGCTGTGGGTAACCTTGTGGACGTGGGTGACATCATTGCTGAGAGTGATGTGGGTGGCGCCATGGACATGGGTGATGTCTTGGACATGGGTGAAGCCGTGACAGACATGCGGGGGGTCCGCCCAGTATCTGTAGTGATTGCTGCTGTTCTAGGCAAGGGAACGGGTAGCTTGACTTGACCTACTTTACATACACAACCCCCAACCCCACCCCCCACAGAGTTCCTTACCAAGCAGCCTAGGGTGCATATCCTGAATATGGCGCCACTACTATTGCCCTGTATTGGTGAGAGTAAATTTAGGATCTGGGGGAAATGATTGTAGGTAGTACCAGGAGAGTGGAGTCTTTTCTCCAGATGGAGGGTGCGTGTTTGGGGGAAGGGGAAGGGGAAGGGGAAGGGGAGGAGAGGTGTAGGGAGGAGGAGGGTGGGGGGTGGGTGGCGAGAGTTAGACCCCAGATAGGGGGTGTGTGTGAGGATTGGCGAAGTTGGGGGAGTGAGGGGAAGGATAGAGAAGGAGGGGGGTAGTAAGGGAGGAGGGAGGGGACGGGGGGCGGGGGGGGGGGGGCTCCAGATAGGGGCATGTACGCGTGTGTTGGCTGGAGTTGTTGAAGAGAATAAGGACAGGGGACGAGGGAGGGAGTAAGGGAGGGGGAAGGGGAGAGGGAGAAGGGGGTTTCTCCAGATATGGGGTGCAACTGTGTGATGGCGGAAGTTGGGGGAGGAGAATAAGGATATGGGAGGAGGGAGGGTGTAGGGGAAGGGCAGGGGCAAAGCGGAGAGGGAGAATGGGGGTTTCTCCAGATGGGGGTTGTATGTGTGTGTTGGCGGGAGATGTGGGGAGAAGGTAAGGATATGGGGAGGATGTGAGGAAGAAATTAAAAGAAGGATAACAATAGCCCGAACAACATTCTCCAAAATGTATAGAGTGTTAACATCAAGTAAGATATTAATTCAAACAAGGAAGCGTATTCTTCAGTGTTATGTGTGGTCTACTCTAATGTATGGGGCTGAGACATGGACAATCTCTAAGTAAATGTATAAACGTTTAGCAGCATTTGAGATGTGGACTTATCGAAGGATGATGAAAATATCATGGACAAAGAAGATCACCAACAAAGAAGTTCTCAGAAAAATTAAAAATAAGAAAAGCTTGTTTGCCACTATACAGACAAAGAAACTTATTTATTTTGGCCACATCATTCGTCAGAGTTCAATATACCGTACATTGTTGGAAGGGAAGGTGAATGGCAGCAGAGGGAGAGGGAGACCAAGAACATGATGGTTTACAAATATTTCACAGTGGACAGGCTTGAATTATTCACAGTCTATCAGAACAGCGCACCATCGGGACAAATGGAGAACCATTGCATCCAATCCTCGACTAGAGGACGGAAATATTGATTGATTGAAGGGAGTAAGGGAGTGGGGAGAAACGGGGGTTTCTCCAGATAGGGGTGTATGTGTATGTTGGTGGGAGTTGTCGGGAGAAGGTAAGGATATGGGGATTAGTAAGGGACTAGTCGAGGAGGGAGAAACGGGGGTTTCTCCACATAGGGGTGTATGTGTATGTTGGAGGGAGTTGTCGGGAGAAGGTAAGGATATGGGGATTAGTAAGGGACTAGTCGAGGAGGGAGAAACGGGGGTTTCTCCACATAGGGGTGTATGTGTATGTTGGCGGGAGTTGGGGGGAAGGAGAGGTTGGGAGGATGGGGGGAGCAGTGGGGGGAGTTAGGGGTGATGGCAGGGAGTGTGTTGAAGCGCGGTGGTCTGTGAGCTGTGAGCAGGCCGCTGGTACACGAGCTGCTCACAGTCAGTAGGAACTGCTCGAGTTCGGCTGGTGCTGCTGGCACGCGCTCTAGTCGTATAAGGCCTGCCGGAAGTCAGCCCAGCCGGCCGGCCCGCCTCCATGCTGCCGGCACTTGGGCTGAAACCCGAGCCTGCTTGTGACGTCACGCCCAGCCAGGCGGACGCATGCGCCTCTCCCCCCCCCCCCCCACCTCCCCTTCCCCCTCCCCCACTCATGGCCATATGGAGCAGCCTTGCGCTAGTGCTTGCATGCCATCGTTACTTACTAACCTCCACCTACCCACACAGGCATCTCCCCTCATCCCAACATACAGGCGGCGTCCCGCCACCCATTTTGGTTACCATGGGAACCAATCCATGGAATATAAACACATCGTGAGTACATTGCCCTGTGTACCCCCCCCCCCACCCCCACCCGCTCACCTTTTCTCTCCATCTCGCCACATTTCCCCCCATGTAGGAATTTTTCTCCTTATCAACACATCCAAGCTCTAACATAGCTTCTCATATCACGCTGCTACTGCTTGCGCTTTACCAGATTTATCCAGTCATAGCTATATGTTGCTATGTGATGGTTAATTTGGTTTAAAAACAAACATTTTCAGGCGGTTTTTTTTTAGGAAGGGGGTATGGGGATGGAGAAACGCAATACTTTAATTCCTTTTACACTCCATCATCTATCATACTCCATAATAATTATTATGGCATGGAACAATGAAATGTGCATTCACCATTAATTTGATTCCGTGGGTAGATGTCGCTAGTGTTTGTATACGGACAGTTCGAGCTATAGATCGCCGCCAAACAAAAATAGCCAGACTCTCTCTACTCGGATCAGATCAGTACTCCCCAACCAACCCACCCATCCACCCACCCTCGCGTTGCCATGGCAACCTACCTCCGGCATGGGCCTTCCTTATACGGGTGCGCGGCCTGACCCACCACCACGCCCCACGGGACCGAACCTCCGCCTCCGCGTCCGCCTGACAGGTGGATCCAAAAAACAAGATGGCCTCCACCGGAAGTGAGCGTACGGGCTGTGCTACCTTCTAGGTGGGGGGAAAACTCAACGCGCTCATTGAATGATGGGAAAGAGTCTCGGTATTAAAGTGGCATAATCAAATATACACATGCAGTTTTCAAAAATCAAAGCCAAAGCACTTGCCTAGATTTGATCCTACATGTTCCAACATAGATATTGCCGGTGCACTAACTAAACATTTATTGCTGCATAGATTGGTTGGTTGTTGAAGTTTTACGTCCTGGCAACAGCTAAGGTAATATCAGGATGGGTACCGATTTGTGACAAGGCCCACCCATGGTGATTTTATAGCGCTGCCCCACTGGAAGACCAGGCCACCAGCTACCATGACCTGATATCCCACTCAGTCACATTATCCTGACGCTGAACCAATCAGTCCTTACCCTATCCTAATAATGCCAAGCGCCTGGCTAGGAAGCAACATGTATCAATTGTTATGTCAGTGGTTTGACTCGACCAGGGTTTGAACACGTGGTTTCGAATCCCGGTTTCGAAGATACGGATGCTCAGCACATTAGGCCATCCCGTGTGGTCAAGCATATTGAAAACCTTTAAATTTACTTTAACAGATATTAGGGTTTGCACTACTTTCCAAGTTTGTAAATATGTTCAAACTTACAACACTGCGGACAGTCGTTATGGCTGAGTGACACTAATACTAGTAATAACCACAGATTAACCACAAAGACTGAATATGTCGTTTCTTAAATACGTCGATTCAAGATAGATACAAATCTTGACATATATTATTCGATCGTGATAACTTTGAATAAGTCAAGGCGGGTTGGTCATGCTATTCCCCCTTTAAGTCATCAGGATTAATCCATATGGCATTAGGTCCCCTTATAGTTATACAGAATACAATTACAATAATAAAACCAATTCGCCTCAAAGGTGAAAAAATTTAAGTTTCATAGTTCGACATGTTTGAGTTCCTGCCTTTAAAATTTAATTTTTTTGGGGGTACATTAGTTGTTTAAGCAGGGGAAATTTCAGTCGCAGACAACTAGGCTTCCTCATTCCACTGCTCTTTGCCCTATCCTAGTAATGCTGAGCATCTGGCTAGGAAGTGACAAGTATAAATCTTTAAGTCATTGGTTTGACTCAACCAGGATTCGAAACCACGATCCCACGATCTACCAACATGGGAGCTGGACGCTCTAACTCATTCGGCCATCCCGTATTTGATTGATAACTATATTACATTCATCGCTATAGTCTACCTTACTTTAGTTTGAAGGTAGTTTGATTATAAATGGCTAACTTTGAAGATATTTGAAGTGAAAAGATGCGAAATTAATCTTGGCATGCACATACAAATTCGGCTTCACTAGCAACAGGTTAAACAATATTAACATAGTTTTCCCTTCTATGCAGTGACAAAGGCTTACGAAGTGCACCTGTAAATATTTAATTAGAACATGTAGGATAAAATCTAGGTCATTGCCTTGGTTTTGAAAATTTGATGTTTTCATCGGCCTATTGCAGCTTTAAGCGGGGCCTGCAGTCATTGTCTAGTGTATCCCAGCTGCATTGTGTGCGACCTCTAGTCTGGGTCAAGGTCACGCACAATGTCTTTGCAAGTGTAATGCCTCCAGACATGTTGGCAAGTGAGAAGTTTCTCGCAGTGTACACAGTATGCCTAACTCTGCATCTATCTCCCCATCCTCGTGAACAAACTGAAAACGAGGTTCATGAGGAAGCTGACAAAAATGGACGGAAATGTCTGTACCAATACTTGCCACATTACCAGCTGATTACTGTTTTACAGAGTACTAATCTCCTGGTATTAAAGTGTGGTAATTTAGTACCAGCTTTACATTTGATAATATTAATTCTTACTTTGGTACCCCGGTGTTTTCTGCTCGGATGACTGACACTAGTAGCATTTGAAGTAGGTAGGATATAGTTCCGTAATTTACAGAAAATAGTTCAGTACACGTGCAGTAAAAAGCAAAACACATAGTTAAACATACTTATTGGCATTTGGTATTGATGATGGTATTTATAATGCTATTGCCATTGGTGTGAGTATGTAGTGATGATGATTTAATAACAACAATCATGAAAATAATATTCATAGCGATACTTCTAAATGTGGTGATGGTGACAATGATATAATAATAACAATAATAATATTAATCATGATGGCATTGATATTGATACTACTAATTGTGGTGATGGTGATGATATAATTCGCTTCACTCGGCTAAGAACAGGAAGGAGAAAGAAGAGGAACTGTTTGAAAAGTTTAATCAAATCAATTCGGCCTGAGGACAGGCTATGCAGGTGGGCGCCAGGACCCGTCAATACAGATGCCGACTAGGGCCAAGTTCATGTTTGTACCAGCAACATCATGTATCAGGATTCTGTGGTGAGAAGACAATCAGCGCTCACCCCCCCTCCCCCCAGAAAGTGGGTGGGCGGGTGGGGAAGCGAAGTGAACAGTAAGAGGCAGCCAGGTAGACTGACTTGAAACTGTGAAAGGAGGCGTGAGGTAAACAAAGGGAGATTGCCTCGTTCGCAAATTATACATGTTAGCCTCCGCCAACATGCTTAATTCGCTTTACTCGGCTAAGAACAGGAAGGAGAAAGAAGAGGAACTGTTTGAAAAGTTTAATCAAATCAATTCGGCCTGAGGACAGGCTATGCAGGTGGGCGCCAGGACCCGTCAATACAGATGCCGACTAGGGCCAAGTTCATGTTCGTACCAGCAACATCATGTATCAGGATTCTGTGGTGAGAAGACAATCAGCGCTCACCCAATAAAAGAGCGAGCACTGAAGGAGCATGATGGACATGGAGGACGGAGAGGTATGAGCGGACTGCCCTACCCTTCCATGTGCCTGCTTGTAGAAGATCAGTTGTGGACACGCCTGCTGATTGACAGGCTTGAGCGGCACCTCGTCGAAGGCTGTGTAGCGTCATGGAGGGTCGATGTGGAAGGACCGTTCTCGTAGCATCTCGAAGTACTTTGGTGAGGGTCTTGCTATGGCTGCTAGGGGTGGAGACCTCAGTGAAGAGAGGAAACGGATGAGACGCTTAAGGTCAGAAGGAGACCAGGGAGGGGCTTAATGACTCGATGAACCGAGGCTTTCATACTGGCATGCTTCATGACTCCTATCTCATAGGGTTTGAACAGATCTTGATTACCCGGCCAGGTACAGACCAATAGTTTAATGGAGCTAATGTAATTACAGACGGGAGCTGGGAATGTAGGGAAGCAGAGAGACACAGGAGGAAGGACAGAAGGTCATATATGGAAGGTGCTCGGGGGCCACCTATGTGTATGGCAAAACTGGAAATAACGCTTCAGATGGGAGAGCTTATTCTGCCAGGATCTTGTTGCGAGTGCTGATTTGTAGACGGGTAGTAGCCTATCATGATGCCTCATCGTGTAGCCTGGAAGATAGGGCAGAAAAAGCGAAGTGAACAGTAAGAGGCAGCCAGGTAGACTGACTTGAAACTGTGAAAGGAGGCGTGAGGTAAACAAAGGGAGATTGCCTCGTTCGCAAATTATACATGTTAGCCTCCGCCAACATGCTTAATAACACAAATAATAATGATCATGATGATAGTGATAGTGACACTGCTAATTGTGGTGATGGTGACAATGATAATATAATAGTAACAATAATATTAATGATCATGATAATATTTATAATGATACTGCTAATTGTGATGATGGTTACAATGATATAATACTAATAAAGATAAGGATATTTATAATGCTACTGCTAATTGTGGTGATGGTGACAATCATGTCATAATAACAGTAATAATAATCATGATGATACTCCTAATTGTGGTGATGTGACAATTATATAATAATAACAACAATAACAATGGTCATGATGATATTGATAATTCGCTTCACTCGGCAAAGTAGAAAAACAGTAAGAGAGATGAAACTTTGAAAGGTTTTAATCAAGAAATCAAGAAATCAATTCGGCCTGAGGACAGGCTATGCAGGTGGGTGCCAGGACCCGTCAATTCGAGTGCCGACAAGGGCGAAGTTCATGTTCTGTATCAGGACATCATGTAATCGGATTTCTGCGGTGAGAAGACAATCAGCGCTCACCCCCCAGGAAGTGGGTGGGAGGGTGGGGAAGCGAAGTGAACAGCAAGAGTCACCGAGTTGGACTGAGTTGAGACAGTGAAAGGAGGAGGGAGGAAAACAATAACAGACAGCCTCGTTCGCAAATTACGCATGTTAGCCTCGCCAACATGCTCAATGACACTGTTACTTGTGGTGATGGTGATAATAGTATAATAACAACAGTAATAAGGATAATGATATTGATAATGACACTGCTAATTGTGGTGATGGTCATGGTGATAATAACATAATAACAATAATAATAATGATGATGATATTGATAATGACACTTCTAATTGTGGTAACAGTGATGGCGATGGTATAAGAAGAACAACAATAATAATCATAATGATATTGACAATGACACTGACAATTGTGATGACAGTGACAATGCTATATTAATAACACTAATAACAATGATGATTTTGATAATCATATTACTAATTGTGGTGCTGGTGATGACATAATAATAACAATAATAATAATGATAATGATATTGACAATGGCACTACTAATTATGATGATGGTGATAATGCTATAATAATAGCAACACTAATTAAAATGATGATTTTGATAATCATATTACTAATTGTGGTGATGGTGATGATATAATAATAACAACAATAATAATGATAATGATATTGGCAATGACATCGCTAATTGTGATGACAATAACAAGGCCATAATAATAATAATATTAATAACAACAACATTATTAACAATGATGATATGATAATCATACTGCTAATTCTGATGACGGTGATGATGGCGGTGATATATTAACTAATAACATCCGCTTCCCTTTCCCTCTCCCCCACCTCCGCGACCACACAGACCTACTCGGGCCTGTTCTGCGTCACCATCAACCCTTACCGCCGTCTCAACATCTACGACCCCAGCATCGTTGAGAAGTATAAGGGCAAGAGGAAGAACGAGATGCCGCCTCATCTCTTCTCCGTGGCTGACAACGCCTACCACAACATGCTGCAGGGTGAGTAACACGTGCGGTAAGACTGATCGGCTGGCATTCCGCTCCGCGCCGCCCCGTGAGCAACTCACGAGGCTCTCGGTAGTCCGAGGGGAGGAGGAGGGGGAGACGGTGGCGCCACCTATCGGCCACCCGGCGCTGCGCGAGTTGCTTCATGTTGTTACAGCTGAGGGTTGCGCACTTAAATTTGCATAAATTTGCATAAAGTTGCATAGTCCGATTGTGGTTGAGTTTCTGTCATTTTCCGGAGATAAATATATTATTAGATTGATCGCTATAAATATAATCTACTTTACTTTACTTTGAAGTAGCTTTTATTTTAAATGGCTAACTTTTGGGATATTTAAAGTGCAACCATGTAGAATTAATTTTGGGAAGCGTGTCAAAACTCTGACGTGGTAGGTTTCTGCAGTAACAGGTTCTTTTAAATTGGCTCAGGATTCCATTGTATGTGGTGATATATGTTTGATAAGTGAACCAGTATCTAAGTTAGATATATAAAATCAAATCTAGATAATTGTTTGAGTTTTTGAAATTGTGAGACTTTGATCGGACTATGGAGCTCTAAGTCTCGCGCAGGGTTGGGTGTGTGTGGAGGAAGTGTTACGTCATTGATCGAACTAGCTCCCCCCCCTGGCGTATGATTGGCTTAATGTTAAAGGGATGCTGCGCACGACTCAGCTTACGGCTTCACAATCGAAAGACATGATTTTGTAGGGATGTGTGATAGTCCAAGTCAGTGGGTGGAGTGATTTCAAATGGGCCAACGCAAAATGCCCAGGACCATTTGAAATCATTCCACCTGCCGATGAGGACCATTATGTTTCCTACAAGTATGTATAATGATGTCTTTCTTTAACAAAAATGTTATTGCCCATGTTTTGAGCTATTTTGTTACTCGCTATTAAGCTATATAACAATGGCTTCATATGGCACTAGTGTCGTTCAAATGCGAAGAAAGCAGGCGCACCCTGTATCAAAATAACACATATGCAATGGAATGATCTATGGCGATGTATGAATGTGTGTGGCGAGTTGGTAAAACCACGCGTATGCACACAACAGGTCATATGTTCACCTCCAGAGTAAGCTGTGTCGTGTGCAGGCTGAACCCGATGAAATGAAGTGCGCTTTTTCTACACATGCTCTGTCTGGTGATGCTAGTTTATTATTCCGTCCGTATGTTTTTATCCACGGGCTTACCAGACAGTTCTGTGCACTGTACATCCAGAAGCAGACCATGTCGTTGATGTCTTCTTCTGCGACACCATGGCTGTAGGCACATTTGTAGCCACAGTTATAGCCACAGTTGTAGCCACAGTTGTAGGCTTAGTTGCAGCCACAGTTGTGGCTATTCCTAAAGCCACATTTGTAGCCACAGCTGTAGTCACATTTGTAGCCACAGTTGTAGCCATAGCCACCGCTGTCTCCATAATTGTGGCCACAGTTGTAGCCACTCTTATAGCCATAACTGCAGCCACAGTTATGGCTGCAGTTTTAGTCACTGTTGTAGTCAAAGGTATAACCGTAACTGTAACCACCGGTGTAGCCACAATTGTAGCCACACCTGTATCCACAGTTGAAGCTATAGCTGTAGCCACAGTTGTAGCCATAGCCGTAGTCACAGTTGAAGCCTTATCTGTAGCCACAGTTGTAGCCATAACTGTAGCCACAGTTGAAGCCATATCTGTAGCCACAATTGTAGCCATAACTGTAGTCACAGTTGAAGCTATAACTGTAGCCGCATGTGTAGCCACAGTTATAGTTACAATTGTAGCCACCGTTGTCGTCACAGTTGTAGCCACTGTTGTAGCTATAACAGTAACCACCATTGTAGCCACGGCAGTAGCCACAGTTGTAACCATAGATGCAACCACAGGTGTAGCCACAGTTACAGTTGTAGCCATAGTTATAGCTAAAGTTATAGCCACAGTTGGAGCCACAGTTATAGCCACAACTGCAGCCACATATTTCTCACTGTGCCCATATGCGGTAGGGATATCGCCCACCTGTTCCTGGCATGTGCAATGCATGCTTTCTTCCTCTACAAGTCTGTGCTAATTCTGCTGCGGCTCATTTCGACAGTTAGTCAGACTCTTTGCCACGTTCTACCTATTCATGGCAATATTTTCGCCAGTTTTCTTGTGCCTCGCAGATATTTACATATTGTATTTTTAGTGTTATGCAATTTTGTTAAAACTAGTCGTGTTTTATGTTTATGTTCAGCCTGCCTTGCTTAAATGAAAATATTCAAACATCGGAGATATTTGCTGTTCTCATTTTAAAGAAGTGTTCCCTTAGTGAAAAACATAATTATTTCAGTTTGATTTTCTTTTTGTTGAGCAGTAGCATTTTCTATATTTGATTTTCCTTATGAATTGCTTTAAATTCAAAATGGCCACGTTGGTCTCTTTACATTGCAGTCAATTAATATTAATCTGCAAGAGCTATCTGGCAGCTATGACATTTCATTATACCTACCATACCAATATATTTACAAGAGCAAGCTCATGCCAATCAACCCAGTTTACCAGTTGAATATTAATACATCGGATGAAACCTTCTATGAAAAAGGGCTGATTAAATATATCTACCCGATTAGTTTGTGCATATTCTCTCTTGTATGATTTTCATTTTTCTTTGCCTTTTTTGCTTTTCTTTGTTTTTCTTTTGGTATGTCCCTAGCAAGGTGTATCTAAAACCTAAATCACTCATCTACTAGATCATCTTGATTTAGCTTCCGAAAACTTTAACGCAGGATGCCATTATGTTGTAACTCCACATAGAGACTGACAGAAAATTAGTTCTTCAGCGCAAGACAACTGTGCAAGCTCAATAGTGTTATATGATCAAAAGAAAGTAGTTCCGTCAGCACGGGACAACTGAGCAAATTTGGTTCATGTCACATGACGAAAATTGTAGTTCAGTTAGCAAAACATAACTATGCAAGCTCGACACGTGTCACATAACCACACCCAAAATAATTCCATCAGCACATCACAACTGTACAATCTTGATACATGTCAATTTATATGAAAATGTAGTTCCGTCAGCATATGCAAACTGCACGCTTGATACATGTCACGTGAGGAAATAAAAGGAGCTCAGTTCTGAGTTAGCGCAATGCAACTGCGCAAATTCGATACATGTCACATAACCAAATAAGCAGGGATGAAAGAGCTCTGCGATTTCCGCGGATTTCCACGATTTAAAAATACTATGTTTCGATTAATATTAAGCAAAATACTAAGGATCAAGACAACAATTGATCAGTTCGAATCTCGTTCGTATATGACCTTAAATGCTTCTAAATCATAAACCCCAAAAGAGAGTTAGGTATGAGCGATAATACAGTCGCAACAAGGATAGTTGAAATCTGACTTCTGTCATTTTCCCGCGATTCCCTGACAGTGCTAAGTCTATGGGGGAAATCCGCGTTTTACGCCTTCGGTGCAATGATCTCGCCTTGATCACGGCGTTTTTTTGCCGGAGACCACTTTCATCCCTGAATAAGTAGTCCCCAACACAACTGACCAATTTGATACATGTCAAATGATATTAAAAATGTAGTTCTGTCACTCCAAGACACATGTGCAATTTTTCTGCATGTCACATTACTAAAAAGTATTTCCATCAGCACAGGGTAATTGTGCAATTTTGATACAGGCCACATGATCAAAATAAGTAGTTCTGTGCAGCACAGCACATCACAACAGCTAGCGCTGAGTAATGACAACAACCATATAAATATGACATGATATGCTGAACAGTCAATCAATATAAATAATAGACATCATACATAAACAACCAAGATACTACAGTGGGCTCCATATATAATAATGTAGGCATAATAAATATTAATATGTTATACATTATACATAACTGCATGCATTGAGTTTATTTCTAAGATAATCGTCTTTCCAGTCACTAATCTATATTTAGATATATACTAAATAGGGGCTACATATATAATATATAGTAATATATAATATAAATGTGTTATATATATATTATTTTTAATAACAAAAAAGAGGCTAACAGTTATTAAAACATCAGAAAGAAAAAGGTTTCCATTGTAGTAAACACAACATCACCACACCGTTAGCAGTTGCTAGAAAAAGTGTAAAGCCCACATCACACTAGTCGATAATTTGAACTCAATCCAGTTGATCCATTATCGAGAAATCACCATTTTTCCAGGTTTCATTACAGTAATGTGCGATAAGAGCCCGAAATATCCGGTGGAGTTGGCCACAGCAACAACCAATTATCTGTCTAGAGAACCGGAATTCATTATTCCCGATCAATGGGATTTCACTTTTGTTTTAATTATCGGATTGAGTGAGGCGGGCTTAACGATTATTCATTTGGCCATTTGTTTGCATTGAATGTCAATTTGATCGTTTTCTGCATGTGTTACTTACTCCGCCGTATGCCCGTGGCTTACGCAAGTATATTATGAATCTTTAATTAATTCATGGATTAATTAATACATTACTGTTGATGCATAATGTTGCTATTTAATTTCTTTCAGAAATATAGTACACAGAACGCAGTTTATAGAAGGAATCACTGCTATCTCAATATCGCTACGTGAGAAGTGCCAAGATTGCATGACTGTCATTGTATAATCCCGCTAAAATAATAATAATAATAAAATAAAATAAAACACCAACACACAACCTACCTCAATAGTGAGTAAACTATTGTAAATTAATCCTACTTCGCCCCTTTGCTATCCCAAGGCCATCTCACACTACGCGGAGTTTCCTAATTGAGCGGCAAATCCTGCTTCGTTGAAGACATTAAACGAACCAAGGACACCACACATTACTCGACATTCCCGACATTTCCCTTGGGTTTGCGGTATTGTAGAAGGTGGATCGGCCCACCTACCATGTTCAAGTCAAATCATCGTGTAATGTGAGGTGGCCTTTAATCTAGCTCCCAAGACCAACCCAACAGTTCGACCGGCCATGGAAGTGATCCTAATAATCTCTATCTTAAAAGCTAGGCTTCTAGGAAATGGTGACTTTTCAATTTTTGCTTTAGGTGCCGTATAGCATTAGTTTTCACCATTACAAATGTCGTCTGCTATTAATTTAATAAGAATAAGGTGTGTTAAATGCCATAGTAAACTCAATTGAATTTTACATGAAATTCATTAAATAACATCAGCAGAAGACATTTACAAAAAAAAGAACCCTTGTATTTGTAACCCATACGTCGCCCTCCCACTCTCTATAGGCAGATTCCCCACCTGTATAT
The DNA here is from genome assembly GCA_030323885.1 of Branchipolynoe longqiensis. NCBI lineage: Eukaryota > Metazoa > Annelida > Polychaeta > Phyllodocida > Polynoidae > Branchipolynoe > Branchipolynoe longqiensis. The sequence continues at coordinate 37,554,986 of CM059192.1, read as the reverse complement.
ATCACCTAGCAGTGTGGCTTAGAGTGCCTCCTACACCCTGGCATCCGTCCTTGACCTATAGCACACACCAGTAGTACACATATACTACCCAAGCCTCCTTCTCATCCATCCATATGGAGCAACATAGAATGTAAACCCGAAACCATATTTATGCACCAAATAACAGACCACACAATCGATCGATGCAAATTTACATACAGCTAGGCATGTTTATTAGTCCGAGTCGGTGGGCGGATGGAGTTATTTCAAATGGGTCAAAGCCAAAGCCGGAAGCCCATTTGAAATCACACTGCCCATCTGTGAGGATCGATCGGTATGATGCCTACAAGTATCTACAACCGTGTCTTTCATTAAACAAAAAAATTCACATCGCCATTTTACTCTTGACTATAGATCTACATTCTTGTGACTTCATATGGTACTGGTGTCATTTAGCCAAGCAAAAAAAAGTCGTGCAAATCAAAGTAGAACGTGTGCAATCAGAGCTCCAACAAAGCAACCTGTCTGCACCTCTCCTCAACTTACTCTTCACTCTCTACTCTGTCCACCGTAGTGGTGTGCTCTCCCCACCCACCCCTGTAGACTTTGCACCCAACCCTAACCCCTTCTGATTGCCTTCCAGATCGTGAGAACCAGTCTATGCTGATTACGTAAGTATTTCTCCCAACTCGATAAGTGTCTCTTTCAATGAGCAACAATGATAATATATATTACTGATTGCTTGCAATCTACAAACAGCTACAACCCATAAACAAGAAATCCTGAATTATTACTAAGACAAAATTCAAGAGACTTGAATTAAATTGGAATAGTGCTGCCCAGCGGTGATAACAAGTATTGACACACTTACACGTTATGAGCAGGGTAAATAACTAAATTTTTGTTTAAACCACACAAAAAACTATTTTAAAAACTACACGTTGCTAAGAACATTACAGATTCCTTGGTGGGACATTCCCATTTTGTATGATCTAAAACAGTATGAATGTCTATTTATTCGTTGGACATTACCATTTTGTATTATATAAAACAGTATGAATGTCTATTTATTCATTGGACATTCCCATTTTGTATTATATAAAACAGTATGAATGTCTATTTATTAGTTGGACATTACCATTTTGTATGATATAAAAGAGTATGAAAATCTATTTGTTTGTGGGACATTACCATTTCTTTTATTAATTAAAACAGTATGAATATCTATTTATTGGTTGGTCATTACCAGTTTGTGTGATCTAAAATGTATGGATGTATATTTATTGATGAGACATTACCATTTATTATTAAATAAAATAGTATGAATGTCTATTTATTGGTGGGACATTACCATTTTGTATGATCTAAAACGTATGGATGTCTGTTTATTGGTGGGACATAACCATTTTGTATGATCTAAAACATATGGATGTCTATTTATTGGTGGGACATTACCATTTGGTATGATCTAAAACAGTATGCATGTTTCATTAGTACTTAAAAAGAAATCCCTTTAAAAACCTTTTAAATGTTTTTTTTCTTTTACATATTTTTGAATATTAGGAATGTCTCCTAAATATTATAAATGTAAGACTACCACAGTAATACTTGCCCCAAACTGTAAGTAGTCTGCGTATGCTTATTGCAAAGATATAATATATTTCTTCTTAAACCGGTTTGAATGGCCTATTTATTGTTATTAGTAAGGCATAAATGTGTTATTAATATTTGTTACAATGATATCAATGCTTCTGTTCATACATTATGCAATATTCGATAAATACGTTAAGCCCATGTATCCATAGACTGTTCCGTTGTGGCATGTTCCCTTGTGAACTTGTGACACACCACACATACATTGACCCTGTGTTTTGCTTAGTGGCCGTTCCCATAGGTTGAACTCAGGGACTGTATGGCCTTTTGCAGGGAACATAGAGGATGAACATGTTCATCGTCTATGTGGCATGTCACAAGGTCACAAGCAAACACTGAACAAGGGAACACACCACAAGGGAACAGTCTATCGATACACAGTCTTATATTCCTATATTATTAAAGACATACATACACGGTTTGAATTACTGCCCCTAAATGTATGTACACATTTGTCCACATAAATAAGAAGCGTCCTTAATCGAAGAGCATTCATTAATGCCATCTAACATGCGACCATAAAACAAATACAAACATTAATCCAACAATGGCTTGCAGAAGCCCCAATTTGCTGGCTAATTTTACCAACCCCTGAAACCTCTCGGTGTGTTGTTCACCCTCCCTTCCCGGTGTAACGATTTCAATTTCCCCCCATTCCAAGTACCCCCCGGGAATCTGAAAATGTTTTAAATTGCCCTCCCGTGAAATTGAAAACGTTTTCAGATTCCCGGGATGGAAATTAAAAACAGTTTTCAGATTCCTCCCCCTATTTTCAAATTGCCCCCTCCGGGAATTTAAAATTGTTTAAAAAACTTTTAAAAACGTTTTAAAATTCAGACCTATAATATTTTTTTCTTAGCCATCTTGGAGACTTTGTGTCATTTGGGGTGAAATATGTTTTGTTGTACTAGTAATAATTTCCATTATGCTATTCTCTGTGTTATATTTGTCATGACATTTTTTTTTACATAACAAAAACAAAGAAAATTCCACAAAAATGGGGGGAGGGAAAATTAAAACGAGGGAGGGAAAACGAAAACGTTTTCAAATTCCCATCGGATGAATTTGAAAACTTGTTCAAGTTCCCATGGGGGAACTTCAATCTGGGGAGAATTTGAAATCTTGACACCGGTCTATATAACCATGTACATTGTTATTTCTATTTAAACACACCCTGTGTATCCATTAAGAAATAGCCAACCCCATCCCCAACACCCTCCCTTCGCTGGGCGATTCATCGGGAACATTTGAAATTGGAAAACAATTTCCGGTCCCTCAATATCCACCTAAGAGATTGGGTGGCGCAAAAAGCTGCCGCACACTACACGACAATGTGACTTGAGGCCCGTTTACTAGCGATCAAGGAAGCAATTTTACTTTCAGATCCTATGTGCCTGTGTTATTAATTCAAACTTACGGCTTCCTGATCTTCATAACCATTATATATATTATATATATAATATATATATATAGATATATGTATATATATATAGATCCTATCGACCTATTCTTTTCGCTGGAATATAGAAATGGACTGAATCATTCTCTAATCATGGAAGGTATCAGGATATCTGTACAATCTTCAGTCCTTTTATCATTCCGAATGCTCAGATCATCGGGTCAGACATTATTACATGGCCCTCTGTTTAGACTCAAACCAGATAGTGACCACGCCTTCTGTGTGGCAGGTTCCACTTTGTGAAATAGGTTGTCAGAGGATATAATAAAAAGTGTAGTGGTCTGCACTGACCTCTCAGGCAAGTAACCACATAGACAGGTAGGCGTGGGGAGTGTGTTGATATCAGGGAGCCTAGGTGGTGTAATGGTTAGCACACTGGCCCGGAATGCAAAGAGATGTGGGTTCGAGTCCCGCTCTAGGCGCAATATTTCCCATTTTCATCACCCCCACGACACTGGTGCCGTGACCAGGATCCTGTACAAGCTTTGCGCTGTATGGTTGTTGAACCTACCCTGTGTATGTATGTGTAAGTGCATTGCCTGTATGTATGTAATTGGAAGCATTACAAGACTTACAATTCCAGGGGGACGAGTGTAGTGGTCTGCACTGACCTCTCAGGCAAGTAAGCACATAGACAGGTAGGCGTGGGGAGTGTGTTGATATCAGGGAGCCTAGGTGGTGTAATGGTTAGCACACTGGCCTGGAATGCAAAGAGATGTGGGTTCGAGTCCCGCTCTAGGCGCAGTATTTCCCATTTTCATCACCCCCACGACAAAAGCAACATCTTTTGACAAATTTAAATCTGTCTCCAAGACTGACCTGCTTAAGGGAACTTTTTCTGGTGGATAAAGTTTCTCGATACTTTAATTTGTTTAACCAAGTTTTAAATATAGCATATCATGATCCTGTGAGAAACAAAAACATCTTATCACCTCCTACTGTGTGATAAGATTAAACCACTCCTACAACTGGCCAGCATTGAAAACAAGCCCGAGCACTCGAGCTTACATGCTATGAACAGTATAAACACAGCATAAAAAAAAAAGGGAAAAAAAGGTTTTATTGCACCACGCCTTAGAATCTTTCCTACTATTGAAAGCGTTACACTATATTAGTCGCAATCATTTATCACCAGGGATCAAGACAAATCGTCATGTACTGTGTGGCGGCCTTAGCATCAGGCTTGTAACCCATTGGTCGAAGATTTTAATACCGATATTAAAAAACAATATGGTTTCATCCAAACATTGCAGGTATTCCGAGTTTCGCTGGTCCCTCAGAAAGGGTTTAACCTGTGACCCTGCACATGGGGTGGCAGCTTTAGCTTACTCAGAGGAAGTTGGGATTTGTTGCACCTCTCAGCCCTATCCTATGCACTATAACCTTAAAATACTATTCACTTTGCACATAGAACCACATGCCTCCTGATGATCAAGCTTGGCAAGGTTCCTGCCATACATCTGTTTCTCATGTGGAGTGCAGTGAACTTATCCTAGCAAATGTTACGTATTAAATCAAATACAACTTCCGGTGTGTGTATTCATCATCTTCCCCACCTGCCTTTGGAGACCAGGCGGGATGGCCGAATGAGTTGAGCGTCCGTCTCCCGTTTTGGTAGATCATGGGATTCAAACCCACAGGTTCGAAACCTGGTCGAGTCAAACCAATGATCTAAAAAATGTATACTTTTCGCTTCCTAGCCAGGTGCTCGGGATTATTAGGATAGGGCAAGGACTCGTTAGCTCGGTGTCAGGATAATGTAACTGAGTGGGATATTAGGTCATTGTACTGGCGACCTGGTCTTCCAGTGGGGCAGCACTATAAAGTTGCCATGATTGTGCACTGTCACAAATCAGTACCTGCCCAGATATGACCTCAGATGTTTCCAGGATGTAAAACTCCAACAATCAACTAACCAACTTTCCGTCGGGTAAGCTGTAGCTGGGACCCAGCGTGCTGAGTCGCACCTTCCGCCCTTGTTGAGGAACCAGCGAAACTTGGAACGCGCGTAGTGGCTGATAGGGGCGATATTGGTAATGGGAGTTTGTGTTCGCGTCTGAACTTACAATTGTTCTTCTTTCGCAGTTAAGGGGATTCAAATGAAATTATCATGTACATTATTATTAATTGTCGCAAATCGGTGATCGTGAATGTCGTAAATATGTCACATGTTGGTTGATGTTTCTGTCAACCACAAATATGCGGCCAGCGTAACTAATGCTTGTCGCTTCCTAGCCAGACGCTCGGCATTACTAGGATAGGGCAGGGAGCAGTGAAATGAGGAAGACCAGTCATCTGCGACTGAAATTTCCCCTGCTTAAACAACCAATGTACTAAATTTTTTTTTAAAATGCCAACGATACACCAAAATAACCTCGTGACATTTGCGACGTTTTACACAAACACCTACCGACCAACAACATTTTATTTGAGTCTCTCAGTCGGACAATACAGAGTTGAAAATAAATGTACTACAACTGTTACCTTCTGGCATTTTCTTTTGGAAGATTTTTTTTTTTTAAAGCATTGAAGCCCTCCCTCCTTCCAATTCTTTCTCCGATAAACAACAACAATCATCATAACAAAATGTTTTTCTTTTAGAACCTTTCTTTAAAAAAATGCATTGAAGTCCTCCTTCCAATTCTTTCCCGGATAAACAACAACAACTATCGTAACAACATATTTGTTCTTTTGGAGCATTAACATTTTTTGTTATTGAAGCCCTCATTCCCTGATAAATAAGAATCCTCAAAACAGAATATCGCAAGAATAGGGTCGGTATCAATGCACAACACTTGTGAGCAACGAGGACCGATGCGTATCGCAACTAACGCGCAGTGTATGCCTCTCATAACATTCCTCGAATGGTTGGAACTCATTTCATTTTTTCCCCATGAAAATCTTTACGACATTCAAGAACAACCGATTTAGCTATCTATACTCAATTCCCGATATCGGATGGTATCAGCCAGACTTTAATACTTCCTACACACATGCACGCTCACCTCTCTACCTTCCAATAAATCACCCCCCCCCCCCAACACACACACACTTTTCCTCCGCATTTCCCCTCTCGTAAGTCAAATCTTAATTATTAACCTTCATTCACACGTTATTTAATTACTCAAGTACTTAATTATATTAATATAATTAATTGCTATCATCTCTGCGTGATCTTTCATTCTCCCGCTTTGTTTTATCCTCTTTGTGTATTTTTGTTTCTATATCTAAAAAAAAAAAAAAAAAAAAAGCGGGGAATCCGGAGCTGGGAAAACTGAAAACACCAAGAAAGTTATTCAGTTTTTTGCCAAGGTGGCAGGAATGACAGCAAGTGCAATGAAGGGTTCCGAACACGTAAGTGACCCCTCTCTCATCCTCACACTAACAACGCGGTGCGCATGTCCGTGGCGAAGGTGCGTTGACCGCAACAACATTTTAAAATTAAACAAAGCAAACAAAATTTGAATTGGAAATTGACGATTTCGACCACCAACCTGCTGCCTTCTGGCGGTAGTTGAAGAACTAATGTTCTGGATAGTTCATATATTGTAAATAACTGTATTATCACATGGCTGGAAGACCGGTGCCACGGCGCTGACAAAAGACTTTATTCAATGAATAAACTATATTTACAAAAAAAAGAAAAAGAAAAAAAGGTAAAGTGAAGTGCATAATAATGATTCAACTTAGCATCGAACTCAAAACCATCGGATTATGCAACTTTAAAGTTCCCAGCCAAACTGTAACAAAACGCTTATTCCCAAACCGTATATCGCCTACTCATGGCTTCCCTTTATAAATATTTTAATATATAGATATATCTAGAAGTATCTATATATAGGTACATCTATATATCTGGAAATTTCTAGACATGTCCAGATATATCTGTATATAGATATGCATCAAGATATGCCTATATGCATCTAGATATATATATATATGTATCCATATATCTGGATATCTACCTATATATGTATCTAGATATATCTAGATACAGTTATGTATATATATTATATATATATATAGTTAGCTACATCTAGATTCATCAAGACCTATCTAGATATATCCAGGGATAGGCCTACATAAATGTGTCCAGACATATCTAGATATAACTAAATATATATAGATACACATATAGATATATGCATGTAGATACATCTTGGCATCCAAAATTGAGACAAGCAATCCAGTGCATCGGTCAGCACCTTCTAACCAGGCATGCTATCTGTGTACGTAGCAGTGGAGTCCTCTGTCATGCATACACACCAGTTTTAGTCTGCAAACATGTCTGTGTCCGATACGACATCTCTGTTACATGCTACACGTGGGTGCTCATTTCGTTTGGAGCACTGTTCAGTTGTACTTGTAGAAATGACATGTGCTGATGTGGATGCTACTGTGGGCCTCTTACTGCTGCTATCAGCTAACCTTTAACTGAGATACCTTAACACTCTTATCCATTGTGTAACCAACCTTCTGTCCTGATAACTGTCACTCTGTCGGGTAATTCTGTGACATCATCGTGCACCGGGAAAGAGAAAGAGAGTGAGACAGATATATGGAAAGAGAGAGAATGCGAGAAAGAGAGAGAAAGAGAGAGCGCGAGATAGAAAGAGTCAGAGAGAGAGACAGAGAAAGAGACAGAGAGAGAGACAAAGAGAGATAGAGAGAGAAAGAGAAAGAGAGAGAATCGAACCGGCCATAGCGATGCACCCACAACATTTGTGTTAACCTCCCTACCTCCACCACTAGATTTTCCTCACCCCCACCACCACCCCGCACCACCGACACCCGCCACCACCAGCACCAGCAGCACCACCACCAGCAGCAGGGCAACAAACACCCCAGCTGATGACTAACAGTGCCATCGGAGTCAGTTTCACAGTTTCACAGTTTCACAGTTTCCAGACGCGTGCCGGGACCTGTCCTTATGAATGCTGCCTGTGTTTTGTTCTGTCCGATACAGCGGTGAGTCTGGGGCCGGCAAGACGGAGAACACCAAGAAAGTAATTGCGTATTTGGCTAAGGTCGCCGGTGCGCTACCAAAGGACGACGACAGCAAGGTACAGGAGTTCAAAATGATTGCCTTTATATATGTCCATGACACACTTCGTATTTCAGTGTAGCCTTCCCTCTTTCTCTCTCTCCACACACATATTTACATACACTAACTCACCTCTTGCCCATTCAACTTAACACACCTGTTTGTTCACACACATGCACCTCTTGTTCACTCAACTTTGTAACACACCTGTTTCTCCACACACACACTCACTCACCTCTTATCCACTCAACAATGTAACACACCTGTTTCTGCACACACACTCACTCACCTCTTGTCCACTCAACAATGTAACACACCTGTTTCTCCACACACACACTCACTCACCTCTTATCCACTCAACAATGTAACACACCTGTTTCTGCACACACACACTCACTCACCTCTTGTCCACTCAACAATGTAACACACCTGTTTCTCCACACACACACACACTCACCTCTTTTCCACTCAACTATGTAACGCACCTGTGTGTCCACACACACACTCACTCACCTCTTGTCCACACAACTATGTAATGCACCTGTGTGTCCACACACACACTCACTCACCTCTTGTCCACTCAACTATGTAACGCACCTGTGTGTCCACACACACACTCACTCACCTCTTGTCCACTCAACTATGTAACGCACCTGTGTGTCCACACACACACACACTCACCTCTTGTCCACTCAACAATGTAACACACCTGTTTCTCCACACACACACTCACTCACCTCTTGTCCACTCAACAATGTAACACACCTGTTTCTCCACACACACACACACTCACTCACCTCTTGTCCACTCAACAATGTAACACACCTGTTTCTCCACACACACACTCACTCACCTCTTGTCCACTCAACAATGTAACACACCTGTTTCTCCACACACACACTCACTCACCTCTTGTCCACTCAACAATGTAACACACCTGTTTCTCCACACACACACACACACTCACTCACCTCTTGTCCACTCAACAATGTAACACTCCTGTTTCTCCACACACACACTCACTCACCTCTTGTCTACTCAACTATGTAACACACCTGTCTGTCCACACACTCACCCACCCCTTGTCCACTCAACACTGTAACACACCTGTTTCTCCACACACACACACACACACACTCACTCCCCTCTTGTCCACTCAACTTTGCAACACACCTGTTTGTCCACACATCCCTCCTGTCCACGCAACTATGTACATTTACACAACAGTTTCACGTCAGAATTATTAGTATTATTGCTATTATTGAAAGTCATAATTTTATTTGTACCTATGCACAGACATGGATCGCATTGACTCCTCCATCTTCTTTAGCTTCCCAGCATCAATCACGACCTGTGGTCACAGCCAAAAGTGTTCCAAAAAATATGCCGTCTAGACTTGAGGAAACACAGTTTCAGCCACAGGATTGTGGATAGATGGACCTCCCTCCCTGACCCTGTTGTCTCTGCCCAAAACCATGAACTGCTTTAAGTCCTGACTTGACAAGTTTTGGATACAAGAGCGATACAGATTACCATAACCATCATTAGTAAAAGTTATCTATTGTAGGACCGGAATAACAACAGGCAAACAGCCTACCAAATTCTGTATACTTTGTATCAAGGTATCAAGGTATAATATTGTCATAATTAAAGTGGGGATTTCCCAAACCCAAATACCGGCTTAGATGATAAATGACAATTAATTGTTTCCTTCACGTTCTTAAGCTACGTGAGTATTTCTGACAGAAAGGGTGGTGGAGAGCTGTCACTTGAAATTAACATTATACCCTGCTCATGATGAGCTATTATGTGGAAGTTGGAGACTAGACTTAAAAAGAAAATGCAAGTGCCATTGCACACAATACACCCCAAATACACAAACCCAATCATTAATACCATCTCACACTAGCCGACTTTACTTGAATCCCGATAATCGCAGTTTAAAGTTCAATATGTCACTTCCGGGTTCCTCCCCACACTGCCCAACCAGGTCCCATGGATTTCCTGTCAATACGTCACTTCCGGGTTCCTCCCCACACTGCCCAACCAAGTCCCATGGAGTTCCTGTCAATACGTCACTTCCGGGTTCCTCCCCACACTGCCCAACCAAGTCCCATGGATTTCCTGTCAATACGTCACTTCCGGGTTCCTCCCCACACTGCCCAACCAAGTCCCATGGAGTTCCTGTCAATACGTCACTTCCGGGTTCCTCCCCACACTGCCCAACCAGGTCCCATGGATTTCCTGTCAATACGTCACTTCCGGGTTCCTCCCCACACTGCCCAACCAGGTCCCATGGATTTCCTGTCAATACGTCACTTCTGGGTTCCTCCCCACACTGCCCAACCAGGTCCCATGGATTTCCTGTCAATACGTCACTTCCGGGTTCCTCCCCACACTGCCCAACCAAGTCCCATGGAGTTCCTGTCAATACGTCACTTCCGGGTTCCTCCCCACACTGCCCAACCAGGTCCCATGGATTTCCTGTCAATACGTCACTTCCGGGTTCCTCCCCACACTGCCCAACCAGGTCCCATGGATTTCCTGTCAATACGTCACTTCCGGGTTCCTCCCCACACTGCCCAACCAGGTCCCATGGATTTCCTGTCAATACGTCACTTCCGGGTTCCTCCCCACACTGCCCAACCAAGTCCCATGTAGTTCCTGTCAATACGTCACTTCCGGGTTCCTCCCCACACTGCCCAACCAGGTCCCATGGATTTCCTGTCAATACGTCACTTCCGGGTTCCTCCCCACACTGCCCAACCAGGTCCCATGGATTTCCTGTCAATACGTCACTTCCAGGTTCCTCCCCACACTGCCCAACCAGGTCCCATGGATTTCCTGTCAATACGTCACTTCCGGGTTCCTCCCCACACTGACCAACCAGGTCCCATGGATTTCCTGTCAATACGTCACTTCCGGGTTCCTCCCCACACTGCCCAAGCAAGTCCCATGTAGTTCCTGTCAATACGTCACTTCCGGGTTCCTCCCCACACTGCCCAACCAACCCCCCTGGAGCACCTGTCAATACATCATTTCCAGGTTCTTCCCCACACTGCTCAACCAGATCCCCGGAGCTCCTGTCATTATATCACTTCCGGGTTCTTCCCCACACTGCCTAACCAGGTCCCCCGGAGTTGCTGTCAGTGTGTCATTTCCGGGTCCTCCCCACATTGCGGGGAATTGGGGGCACGGTGGACAGCTATCCCTTAAAAGACTTAACACCAAGACCCTGCTCATGATGAGCCGATATGTGAACGTTGGAGGCTTGTAAACAATATCCCCCCTTACAGCTCAATGAGATTTACATATTATTTATTATAAGTCAAATTGTCAGCTAATATGAGGAGACTTCCTACTTCTTTGTAAATCATCCTGTCAGCATCTCCAAAGCAGCAAGCAAAGCGGTACTGATAATTAATGTCAATGTCCATGAGCTCCACGTGTACTAGCAGTGCACCTCAGTGCGCATTACTGACTATTGTGTACTGTCATGCTGTCCGGTTCTAACTCTGGTTATTTACTGTCATACCAGGGGTTGTCCGTTGTAAGTTGTCACCGAGGAGCTTGTCTGACATAATTTTATTTTGCAACCAGTCTTGACCAATTGAGTTACAATTACTCTCACTGTAAAAAGGATGGGGGCGGAAGCATGAGTTTCCCACCATTTTTAAACACAAATAGTTCTGCTAATGCATGACCCCTATGTGAATGCCCTGCCGTTAACGACAATATGTGTTTGGAGTTTGATGCAGTGGTTTTATTAATATCGCTATAACTGCAATGTTTTCTTTGTGTTTAAACAAATTAATAATCGGTTATTATCTTCTGATCTCAGCTATGCCACTATTCATAACTTTTAGGAAGAATTTTCTGTGATATTAATATATTTAATAAGGTCTTCTCCACCGTTAGGTTTATAAGAAGCACCTGTCTCAGATTGATAGCAAACTAGATGAAGCCATATCTAGTTTGATGAAGCCACATTGTAGTGTAATCTAGTTTGATAGAGCCACATAGTCGTGGAATCTAGTTTGATAAAGCCATGCCATAGTGGAATCTAATTTGATGAAGCCACATAGTAGTGGAATCTAGTTTGATAAAGCCACGTAGTGGTGGAATCTAGTTTGATGAAGACAAATTATAGTGGAATCTAGTTTGCTCGAGTCACATAGTGGTGGAATCTAGTTTGATAAAGCCACGTAGTGGGGACATCTAGTTTGATGAAGCCAGATAGTAGTGGAATCCAGTTTGATAAAGCCACGTAGTGAGGAAATCTAGTTTGATAAAGCCAGATAGTAGTGGAATCCAGTTTGATAAAGCCATCTAGTGGGGAAATCTAGTTTGATAAAGCCACATAGTAGTGGAATCTAGTTTGATGAAGCCATGTAGTGGGGAAATCTAGTTTGATAAAGCCAGATAGTAGTGGAATCCAGTTTGATAAAGCCACGTAGTGGTGAAATCTAGTTTGATAAAGCCACATAGTAGTGGAATCTAGTTTGATGAAGCCACGTAGTGGGGAAATCTAGTTTGATAAAGCCAGATAGTAGTGGAATCCAGTTTGATAAAGCCACATAGTGGTGAAATCTAGTTTGCTTGAGTGACATAGTAGTGGAATCTAGTTTGATAAAGCCACATAGTAGTGGAATCTAGTTTGATAAAGCCACATTATAGTGGAATCTAGTTTGATGAAGCCACATTGTAGGGAGTCTAGTTTGCTCAAGTTACATAGTGGTGGAATCTAGTTTGATAAAGCCAGATAGTAGTGGAATCTAGTTTGATAAAGCTACATATTGGTGGAATCTAGTTTGATAAAGCCACATAATGGCAGAATGTAGTATGATAAAACCACATTGTGGTGGAATATAGTTTGATAAAGCCAGGTAGTGGCGAGATCTAGTTCGATAAAGCCACGTTGTGCCAGAATGTAGTTTGTTATTAGTTCACCATAGCTAAACACTGTGACCTTAATGGCGGAACGCCATTATTAGTTCTATATTACACAAACCTTGTGTTATGGTCCTCATTAGTTACAAGTACCAAATTTGTGATTAAATTATTTTGGATTAATTATCTAATTTGAAAGAAGACAGAGGATACTGGTATCTCTATTTCTGCTATTGTTTCTTCTCCCAACTCTGGAGCCAGAGATTGTGACCTATCAGACCAGTTCAGTTAGAATCTGCTTAAATTGAAAGTAACACCAGGCAAATAGTATGAATACAATTAGGAGATGTTTGCCCCCCATATATGGCACCAACATCAGCCCGGTTCACAGTCGGTTGTGTAATAAATTGTTGAGCATGTGTTTCAACTTAAAGGTAAATCGACTAACACAAAGAATGGTAAACGTTAGATTTTGGATCGCTAGCAATCTACAAACAACTATAACCCATAAGTAAGAAATCAAAAATACTACTAAGATCAAATTAAAAAGACTTGAATCAAATTGGATTAGCGCTGCCCAGCAGTGAAGACAAGTGTTAACACAATTATCCTTCCTGGGCAGGGTAAATAAATTCATGACACACAAAAAAAAAGAAAAAAAAAGAAAATCTTGTTAGTGAACTTGATTTTGGCCAAAGCTCTTGGTCTGCTTAGGTGTCTCTGTTACATTGGCTTTGTCACATTGTGACTTAATTATTTGCAATGTTTAACGCAATAGTAAAACTATCCTTTCCATTGTTTACGAAAGTGTGGGTTAGTGTAATTAAGAGCATGTTTGCAGCATGTGAATTATTTAATGAATGTCTGTACACACATGCAGGCATCACCAATTACAGTAAAACCTCTCTAACTGACCACCACCACCACAGATCGACCACTCCCCTATAGCGATCGTTTTATTTGGGTCCCAAACGATCGCCCATACAATACCATTGTCCCTAGACCTCCCACCTCCCTAAATGGACCATTTAAAGTCGGTCCCATGGTCGGTCGATTTAGAGAGGTTGTGCTGTACTATCTAACCATGCAACGTGCACACAGTTATATAGGAGCATCGTCATATATATTATGTATACATCGCTTTGAGACATCCCTAATCAATAGCAGCACAGGCGGGGTAGCTTATTAATGAGCATCTCAGGCTATGATAAAACTGTATTGCCTTCTCTAATGCCTGTTTGCCTGAAAAATTGCTAAATTCCAATCACCATTTTTTCAGGGCTATTGTGCATCCTTATGACACAGCCTATATATCTACCAGACTTTGTATCCTTCAATCCAGCTAATTGGTATACCAAAATGTAAGCAGTTGTAAGTAAGTCCAGTAGTCAGTGCGCAAAGGGCATCCATTTTGCTGCAACTGCATTTGCTATGACGTCACAATCACGCAACACACATCTCTTGCAGGAATCTATAAATATTATTCACGATGTGACTGAGAAACTTAGGAAATTAATCGATGCACTCTCTCTTTCACCTCCTATTCCAACCACCCATTCCGCCCCCCCCCCCCCTTGCCCCCTCCTCCCCCCCCCGTCTCCCCGCATGCCGTTTACTCTGCACACTTACCCGATAAACCGACAGAGCTCACTGGAGGATCAGATTATACAGACCAACCCTGTACTGGAGGCGTACGGTAATGCTAAGACCGTCCGCAACAACAACTCCTCGCGTTTCGTAAGTATAGAGAACTCGCCACCAACTGCTTCCAGACCACTTTATCTTGCCATGTCTACCGTCACCAACCACCAACCACCAACCACCAACCTATCACCACCAGCAGCAGAGTGCGATTCACCACCCACCCACCACACTTCATTGTTCAGTTCCTCTTCCTGTAGGTTTGTTGTTGTTGTTGTTGACTTTAACCGAGTAGGATACCTGGCAGCCCCCGATTGGAGTAGCGATGGACAAACTGGGGAACGCGCCCACTCCTGTCATGTCGTTTGAACCAACACCGCGCATGCTCCGTCACACTGGCTTCCATTTGCAATGACCGTCACCACCACGTGATCTTACTTACTTTACTATCAGTGCTCAACTTTTTAAATGAAAAAAACAAATTCTTCGCAAACCTGCCAGAATTCTCAATAATCACCATAATGATCATGTGAATCCAATAGAGAACCTTCGTTAGGAGGGAGCCTTTCCAGGGGACTCTGCAATAAAACCATGATAGGACACATTTCCAATTTGGTTTAAATAGTTGAAGGATAAAGAAATTTCATTTACCGGAGTAAAAAAAAAAAAAAAGCGCTACCTTAAATGAGTGAGCCTTGAAAACAGATTATAATTCATCAAGAGATGTTGCATTAAATTTCTTACCGCCTCTTGTAACCTAGTCCGTAAAGTTGGAACATGTCACACGGAAGGCATGGTAGACTACCCATCTCATCCGACTACCCATCCCTTCGGCTAATCACATGATCTTTATCGGTGAGATTTGCTAAGTTGGCAAAAGTTGTGAGAAGGAAGTTTGAGCAGCTGATCAGTTCATTGCATATCCAAGCTGGATCTACCTAGATGCAGGTTTCTTTTTTTCCATTCCCACCCAAAAGCTGAAATGTCAATAATCACTATTGTTCACCCCTAATCTGCTATAACCAATTCGTGTGTGGCTGGCACAGTGTGAGTGAGTGAGTGAGTGAGTTTCTCCTGAGGCAGTGACCCTCACCACCGAGCTGCTCACGGGTACATCCTCCCCTCCCCACCCACACCGTCCTTGTTCTCTGTGGTGTTTTCCCGACCTCTTGCTAATCCAAGAACCCCTGTGTGATGCCCTTGTTATCCTCCAGATTGGTAATCTTGAAGACCAGATAATCCAAGCCAATCCTGTTCTTGAGGCATTCGGGAATGCTAAAACAATCCGAAACAACAATTCGTCACGTTTCGTAAGTATTATCTCCAACGTACCCAAATCGTGGCCTAATTTAAAAAAAAAAAAAAGGTCATCCATGAAACTGCATAGTCCGATGAAAGGATCAACTTGTCTAAACCATGGCGTTTGCCTAAATTTAACTCTACATATCCTACTTAGATACCAACGCACTTATTACAGATTTATTGCTGCAGAAAAGCAATGTTAAATCAATCTCTGTTTAGATTGTTTGTTTGTTTGTTGTTGTTTTACATCCTAGCAACATCTAAGGTCATATGAGGATGGGTACCGACTTGTGACAGTACGCACTCATGGCGATTTTATAGTGCTGCCCCACTGGGAAATCAGGCCGCCAGCACAATGACCCGATATCCCACTCAGTCACATTATCCTGACACCGAGCTAACCGGCCCTTGCACTATCCTAATAATGCCGAGCACCAGGCTAGGAAGCAACAAGTATCAATTTTGAAGTCATTGGTTTGACCCGACTGGGAACCGAACTCGCGAACTCCCGATCTACCGCATGCGAGGCCTGTGCTCTCCCGATTCGGCCACCGCGCTCTCTGTTTAGAAGGAATGCTAAATAAATTGTGTATAATTTTACTTCAACTATCTCAAAATCTCACCCTTTCGAATAAACACAACTTCAAACTAAAGTAATGTTGATAAACACAACTTCAAACTAAATTAATATTCATTATTATGATCAACCAAATATATTTATATTAAAAGAAATATTGAAGACAACTCAAAACCATCGGACTATGGAACTATATAATTAATAATATACTAATGTCTAAATATAGCAAGTCCACAATTTGTAGCGTTAACTCACATAGTTATCCATTCACATTGCATGACATTTCCACCTCTACCACCTGTTTTTCTCCCCCTGTTCAAAATGTAACCTATATGGGCATGTATAGCACATGCAATCTATATAGCCTCTTCGTCTGTGGGAAAGCTAATGCTCAGGACCATGTTTGAATATAATGTGCACATGGTTCCCACAAAGTATCTTTTATTGTTAAACACAACTTCAAACTAAAATAATGTTGATTATTATGATCAATCAAATATATTTACATTAAAAGAAATATTGAATATACAATAACAACAAAGCTACTTCAAGACATTAGGAATCAGAAAGAGCCACAGGCCTATGATTATTGTCGCATTTACCAAGTACTGATTTAAAAAGTTGTAAGATGGTGTCAGGATTTGTTACGGCAACTCCTGTTCCAAGGAGGTCACCTATCCAAGGACTGCTAAGGTTCAATAGTCAATTAAATGGTTCAGGTTAAATTTTCGCCAATGAATTTAGATGTTCTTTTATGTCTCAGAATAAATTTACGTATATTGTGATAAACGAGCAACTTTTACATTTTTATTATTTCTATTTCTCATCTAGTTAGTAGTGAATAATAGATGTATGTATAATATAAAATAGGCTACGACTCCGGAGGATAAAATAAAGAGACGAGACGAGGAGTGGTGGAAGCCTACCTTTATTTTCTGACGCCCATATGGCCGGGCAATAAACAGCACTACCTAGAAAAAAAAAATAAGGGAAAAAATTCGGAGCTCATGTGAACAGGATGCGCGCTGGCTGGGCTATGGCTACATGGATGGGGCACCAGCCAGGCAGAGCGGGTTCCAGCCTGCAGCAAATATATAGAAAATAAATCCGACGTACATAATAAATAGCGAGGAATTAATTAAAATACGATAAAAAGGATGAGATATAAACTCCGCCCCTTTATATTCATCTAATAAATTATATAGCACATATATATATGTGTATATAAATGCGTTCATCTTATTCCTACATTATTCGAATCAAATATGCGATTCAGCATCAGGAACAACAAAGGAAGCGGAAGTGCAGATAAGCAACGCTTTTATCCAGATATACATAGAGATGATTAAAAGTATAAGCCAAGCCTTAGAAGGGTCAAACATCACATAACAGATGGGTAGGTGAGTTGATCAGTTCACGCAGGTCGAAAGCTAGTCATGGAGTGAGCCTCTCCCCACTGCGGCACTGGTGATACGTAAAAAGGTGGAAAAGGTAGTGGCCAATCAGGAGGCACCCGGTAGCGAGTGGACCCATGGAGGGTGGCGGCTTCTCGTGTCATTTAGCCAAACGCGACCATTTTATCGCTCTGCACCAAATCAAACACAATTTGTGAAATTGCGGATAACGTTATGCATAATATAGTTCTGATGAGTTTATATTGCCCCTTCAGTACTTAAATGCCTGTTCACTGCCTTTCACCTCCAGGGGAAATTCATCCGCATCCACTTCGGGACCACTGGAAAGATCGCCGGGGCAGACATCGAGACTTGTAAGTTCAAAATGCCCTCCTTCTCCTTGTGTAGGCCTACTTCTCCTGCAGTATTTACTTAAGCGAAGTGTAATGCTGAATATAGCTCATATCGATAATTCTCACAATAACAACACTGTCTGCATATCCAAACATGTGTCAGTCACGCAGTGATTCCTTAAGAAAGAATGAGCCATATGTTCTATATAGAATGGGGAGGAATAACTTAATATGCTAATCTCATGGGTAATAAGGTTATTTGAAATGAATATAATAAATATTAATATTAATACATATTAATGATAATAATACTATCAATAATAAGAATTTGTGTTAATGTTAGGCTACTCTCATCCGTCCTGATATGACCTTAGATGTTGCTAGGACGTAAAACTCCAACAACCAACCAACCAGCTACTCTCCTGTTTTTAAATCTTTTTTTATGTATTTCCTTTTCTTTTCAAAATGGTTAATATTAGAAATAACGACTTTCAAGTAGGAAATCGAGATATTAATAATACCCAGTATGACTATGAAGCAGTACTATAAAGCAACACCATTAGGAGTTCGTGGTACTGAGTCAATGCCCTTCGGACATGTTACATAGTCACGTGAGTTAATACTCCGATTTGAGAACGAGGCTTCGGGTACTAGTTGGTACCCAGCTTTCGCCCATTAATTTTTTTGTTTAATATTTGGGAGTTTAAAAACAATCGTTGATACGTGGTATGCGAATGTGGATGTGAATGTATATGAGGTATGCGATTTGTGTGATCCCATAAATATGAATACCCATACATTTTCAGTCAGTCCATCTGATTTTGTATATTATATATATGCAGTCGCCCCAATCGCTACATGAAGCAATCCTGTTTGCTGTATAAACAAATCACATTCTCAGGCAGATATATGAAATCAAAGCTATTGTATTTACATGTTTTCGATGTTAAGTTGCATTTGCATTTGCATATCGCATACGGCGTATATTGAATCTTAGCTTAAGGGGCTGTCACACTACGACGTATGGCTTTAGCATATGCCGATGTATGCAATTTTTGACCAACACATCAGCATACGGCGTCATACATTACGTATACATTGGGCATATGTCGAGTACGCTCAGGATACGTCGTCATAGGTCGGCGTAGGTCGAGCCGGTAAAAAATTGTTCTGCATGTTCAAAATTGTCAACGTATGTCGCCATATGGCTCATATGTTTCTCATACACTTGGTGTACATCAGAGTACGTCGGCGTATGTCGGCATGCGTTATGCACACGTATGGGGTAGGTCCGGATAGGTTGGAACACGTTAGCCATACATTCAGCCTGTTGGGAATGTGCAGTCCGCATACAGCCAACAGATGCATAATGTACTCCTAACGTACTTCGAACGTATGCCTGCCATATCTCCAGCGTACTTAACTTATATGCGGTACTTCTAGTGATGAAGTAATGTACATAACGTTGGTCAGCGTACCGTGAGCGTATGCGAGCATTTTGCGAACGTTTTGCGAGACACATGAACGGTCTCATATGCCAGCAATAGGTCACCGATACGTTCTGCATACGTTACGTACATTGTGTGTACGTAGTTGTGTGTACGCCCATTTTTATCCCCCGCCCCTGCAAAGTTTGACGAATGCTGACATACTGGCAAATTGTCGTACGTTGAGCACCCGCTGACACCGTACGTTGTAGTGTGACAGGCCGTTTAAGAAAGGACAATTTCAGTTACAGACAATTGTACTTCCTCATTCCACTTTTCATTACCCTATACTACTAATCAAACAAGATGGTGACAACTATCAATTTAATAAGTCAATGGCTTCACTTGGCCAGAGATCGAACCCACGACCTCTAACAGGGAAACGAGCTCATTACACATCCGGTTTCTCTATTTTTATATGTCAATGTTTCTATGAAGAATGTTTTCCCCCACAATATTGTGACATTTGTCCATTACCTCTGATTCTGTAACTTCCAACAAATAGATGTAGAAATGAGCGAAATGTGTTAACAACAATTTCATCTCATAACCCTATGAACTGCTTTGAACTGTTATAACTGTGTGAATACCCGTCGCCATTAGCTCTTCATAATAGTCCTTTTCTAGACCTACCTCTCTAAAGTAATGATGTCCCATGACTAACCATATATCATATGGCTACACTAAGCTATAGTTAGATATCAGACAGGCCATGCATAGTCTGCATGGCCTGTCTGGACATGTTCTTGTCGGTGTGAGACCTCTATTTGCTCCCTGAGAGAGTGCCGCTGGTAACTTGAAAAAGCCAGCAGCACTTCAAGACTTTTGCAGGCAGCTTTCATGAATGACGACACTAAGGCGAACTCATCGTATCTACGGGAAACCACCGTGCTCACAATGTCTTCATGATTTCTTTTAAAGTACTAAACCTTTACCAAAAAAAGTGTAAATAACTCTACCAACTATGGCTGGAAGATCTGTGTCTTGGCATTGAAATGCACCCCTTTGTTTAGAGGAATAAATATAATACTTATTTACCAAAGAAATATTAAATCTATGTCTACAGCATGTCATTTCTAACAAAGTATTACTACAATGGCAAATTATAGTTTACTAGTAATACTAGGCGTGAACTGCCTAGTAAAGTATATTTCACCTCATTTGCTATAAATAGCATTTGAAGACGTGCTGCTAAGTCATGTGCCCAAGAAGAATATTTAAGACAAGAAACTCTCATGATCATCCCCAAACCTTTATTAGTTTCCTTCACGATAGCAGTACACAGGTAAGTGTCAGCCGATTAATACATGCACTCTCCACAGTGTACCGTCTTGATTTGACCTTAGATGTTGCCAGGACGTAAACCTCCAACACCCAACCAACCAACTCCACGGCTTGGGATCGGAAGTGGCCTGGATTTCTAGATTTCCCAGTTTTCTGGAGACAGCCTAAATATATATTTAAATTATAAAATAAACAATGAAAAGTAAAGATATAATAGATTTATTATATAATATATCTATTTATTATATAGAATAAATATATATATATTTATTTTATATATTTATTGTCTGCTGTCTGCACCTGACACAGTGACAGTTGTCCAATCATACCTACCAGCATCTCCTCTGTGTGCGTGTGACACCTTCAGCTGTCAGTACTAAGTGTGACAGTCTAGCAAAACACGTCGACAGTCACTGGATTCATTAATGAGTTGATGCACTGTCAAGTTCTGGTCTTTTAATTACCTGGTGTAATATACGCATCTTTCACACCTGGCAATCTGAACCACATTTAAAGCTGCATAGTCCGATGAAGCATCAAATCTTCAAACCCAAACCAATCATCTAGATTTGATTCTGCATATCTAACTTAGATAGTGATGCACTTATTAAGCATTTGTCACCACATACAAGGGAACACTGAGGCAATTTAATAGAACCTGTCACTGCACAAGCCTATGGTGTAATAGTTTTGGCGTGCTTGCCAAAACTAATTAGACATATTTACACTTCAAATATCTCAAAGGTTTGCCATTTAAAATAAAGGTTACTTCAAACTAATGTAAGGTAGATCATAACAATCAATTCAATATATTTATCTCAGAAAAAATGACAGAAACTCAAAGCCATCTGACTATGCAACTATAAACATTCATAACTTCACTTCTAATAAAGATATTTGAAGAAATCCAACTCACCTGCACTCTGCCAAATCTGTACATTCAGAAACCAAAAATGTATTTAAAAAACACACACGTAAAATTGTCACCATGTGATGCCTAGACTGCCACACACAGGAATATTGTTTACAAACATACCCAAACCAACTCACCCAACCTGAGTGTGGTGGTGTTGCATCTTCTTAACCACCGCTTCATCATTGCCTCTTCTTTGATCCCCACCCTGCAGACCTTTTGGAAAAGTCTCGCGTGACATTCCAGCAGTCAAACGAGCGTAACTACCACATCTTTTACCAGTTGTTGTCAGGCAGCATGGGCGCCACTAAAATCGGTAAGTTATGGCTTCTCTTACCCTCGCGCGACTGTTGTGTACACATGTGGATTGAGCGGGCCTGACTGTTCCCATTTCAGACCTGCTGGAGAAGTCTCGCATTACTTACCAGCAGCCAGGGATTGAGCGCAACTACCATATCTATTACTACCTGCTGTCTGGTCAACTACCAGACGTGGTCGGTAAGATGAGCAAACTTCATGTATTTCCCAGGAGTGAACCTCCCCACCCACCCCCACCACCAACCACCACCAACACCTCTACATTTCACCATCTGTCTCCATAATGCGTGAATTGGAACCAACCATTCAACCAACCAAACCAAATCCAACCAAAATCAACTACCCCCAACCGCCTTACCTTCTCCTCCAGCAATATTCCACTACTACAACTACTACCACCACTACTTCTTGGTTGTTGTTGTTGTTATTGTGACCCAGTGACCCAATTGTTTTTTAACCTCTTACCTTCTCCTCCAGCCAATACTGCACTACTACTACAACTACTGCTACCACTGCTTCTTGGTTGTTGTTGCGACCCAGTGACCCAATGACCCAGTGACCTAATTGTTTTTTAACCAGATGCGTGCACCCCTCTCCCCCCATCCTCCTGTTCACCGTTGGCAGTGTACTTCAGTTGGGGTGTCACCACTGTTACTCCACCTGCAAGTGTTCCACACCCTGTTCTCAAAACTACAAATCACACGCTGTTTCCCAGACCGCCATTGGCATTGGCATTGCCTTGGCCATTGGGATTGGCATTGCCATTAGCATTGCCATTGCATTGGCATTGCCATTGCCATTGCCATTGGCATTGGCATTGCCATTGGCATTGGCATTGCCATTGCCATTGGCATTGGCATTGGCATTGGCATTGGCATTGCCATTGCCATCGACATTGCCATTGGCATTGACTTTGCCATTGGCACTGCTATTGGCATTGGCGTTGGCATTGGCATTGGTATTGCCATTGGCATTGCCATTGCCCTTGCCATTGCCATTGCCATTGGCATTGTCATTGCTATTGCCATTTGCACCTCCGTTGCTACGCTCTTGTTATGGTTTATGGTAATCGTTGCCAGAGCCAGGGCAACATTTATTGTGAACCACTACTGCATGTCAACCTTCCATATACATGTTGTACATCCATGGATGTATGTATTTAGCATGCACTTGGTTCATTTGATCCTACCCTGTTCATATTATTACCTCACAGGTGTGACCCACAAACAGTTTGTTCCCTTTCCCCACCCTCTGATTGTGTGCTAATTACAACCAACAACCAAAACAACTCTGCCCCTTTAATTTTTTATATTTGATAATTTTGTACAATGCCATCCACCTCGCATTTAAATGATTATCTGTTATAATTATACATTGATATCATATCGAGATCACAGTAAAGTCGAGACAAGCAAATAATACAGCAAATATATGCTCGTGTTTGTCTGTATTCATTTACTGCGTTATTATATTCACCAATTAATCGGTAATTATCGATGAGAATATCAACTATAACAAAATTAATTCGTAAAGAAATATCATACATTCAAATGTAAAAGAATAAAATCATCATCAAATATCCTATATTCATCAGCAAGTATGGTATTCATATTCTCGTAATAAATCATCATTTCATCAGACACCCCCAACCTCCAAACTCCACCCCCCAACCCCCAAACTCCATCCCCCAACTCCCAACCCCCCAACCAGCCCCTAATGAAAATCTGAACTTTGTAGCTCCTTCCTTATGCAGATGTCCAAATCAACACTTTGATCCTGGTGTCAGTTGAGCTTTCTTTTGATGCCTTTATTTCCAGATGACATTTTCTCTCTACTAAACTTAGGCGGATCAACAAACTAACAAAAATAATACAATTAGGTAAATAAAAGTTACCTAATGGTTTACATCAACGATGACACGAACCTCATTCATTATCATCATCTGGTTTTTTTTTAAATAGTACCAGACCGCCGTACATAATATGACAATTCGCATTGAAACACTCATTAATCGCGGATCGGGAGCATTTGCAAGCCTAGACCTCCAGTACACGAGTGTCGGCTGGTGATTGGCCTGAAATCCTTCCATATCCCGGATGTGATCCCGTATATCCGATCATTAAAGATTGAACTCTAATGTCATATCAAGACATGTACCGACTTGTGACAGTGTGCATTCGTGGTGTCTTTATACTCGTGCCCCACTGGGAAATCAGGCCGCCGGTACCATGAGCCGATATCCCACTCAGTCACATTATCCTGACACTGAGCTAGCCAGTCCTTAGCCTATTAATCCTGGGCACCAGGCTATGAAGTAACACATCTCAATTTTAACATCATTGGTTTGACTCGACCGGGAACCAAACTCCTGACCTTCCGCACGCGAGGCCAGCGCTCTACTGATTAGGCCACCACTCGCTAACTTGGCTGGAAGTTAACAGACAGGGCCCCCTATATATCCAATGGAAATCCAATGATATCCGATGGAAATCCAATGATATCCGATGGAAATCCAATGATATCCGATGGAAATCCAATGATATCCAATGGAAATCCAATGATATCCGATGGAAATCCTATGATATCCGATGGAAATCCAATGATATCCGATGGAAATCCAATGATATCCGATGGAAATCCAATGATATCTGATGGAAATCCAATGATATCCGATGGAAATCCAATGATATCCGATGGAAATCCAATGATATCCAATGGAAATGATCAACATAGTGTACGGTACCATTTGAAGAAAGACACAACTGATCAGCTGATCGGATAGCCAAGGCAATCACTTATTTTCCCAGGCTATACTCTAATTTGAAATACAATAGATACTTTTTTATAATCAGTTCATTGGAAATTAGACTATGATCCAGTTTAGCTATACTCCTGTTCATGTAATTCTATGATTTCAACCAGATTTGTAGTTATATTTCAATTTGTTTCATTTTCTATGCATCATCATCTATGGTGTATATTTTGAATAGTCGCTAGATATAGTAAAGTTACTAACCTTGTAATTTGATAGTATTAATACAGCTTAGCTATTAAAAAAACCCACATTTAAACACCTTTGTTATGAGTGCGTCTGTGAAACTTATTCTCACGGCCCTATTTGTAACAAAGACACCCAAATCATTTTTCAGTTTCATCCTTTCTAGATATTAGGAACCAGTAAACGTTTAGGGGGTGGAGAACCAAAAGAACCCAACCAAACAGAATCCATCCTATCAGAATTAGACGTTGACCAAGTTTCCTACATTTATTCCAGAAGAAAAACTACCTGCGAGGAAATGGAGCCTGTCGCTGTAGGTTAGTGACACAAAGTCATGCACAGATGGACCTTCTGCTGATTCCTACTGTTGCGGATTCCGAGGGACACCAGTTTGCCAGGGACACTTCCATTCAAATGCATTGTCAATGGCCGTGAGCAAATCTTCATACAGAAAAAATCAAATATCTCTAAAATTACACCACCTAGAAACAAATCGCTTCATACACATATAGAAAACATCTTTACCATTAAGATTATGTTAAATTGATAAGGTTAGGGTTCTTGATTTCTATTAATTTTGAATAAAACTAATGTTTTTCACTGCGCGTACCGTCCAACTCAAGGCATTGTCAATGGCCGTGAGCAATCTTCATACAGAAAATACAGGAAAAGTTAAATATCTCTAAAACGACACCACCTAGAAACAAATCGTTTGGTACACATATAGAAAACATGTTTACCAAAAGCATTATATTAAATTTATAATGTTAGTGACGATGCTGTTCGATTTTGATGCATGCGCAGAAGCGATGTGTCTCTGGCAAACTGGTATCCCTGGGAAACTGCAACACCCCAACCAAACCACCCTCACATCCTAACCAGGGTCTCTTGGAGTGTGAGGACAATTCAAGGTCCGACAGACCACCACTATTTGCCGAGTCCTTCATGGGATATAGGCTTACTAACTAAACACCCTCCATTCTTGGTGTGAGGATTACCATAAAGTACCCCCCCCCCACCCAACCACCCTTTTCTCCTCTCCCTTTCCCTCCTTCCAAAGCCTACTTCCACCACCTACCCCACCATTTCACAAAACCAATGTTTCGAAAGACTACCAAAGTGTACCCCACTGCCTTTGTTCTGAGTTTTCCATTTTAGAAAGACAATCCACGATTTCAGTTGTCACTAAAATAAAAACCCATTTAAAAACCCACCAAACACCGCCACTGATGGGTTCTGTGTTCTTTTATCTGACTTTAGACTAGCCACCATTACTCACACTGTGTCTTCCCCCCCCCCCCCCCCCCCCTGTCACCAATGGGGGATGGGACGGTCGCCCTTCCTCAAGGAGAAGGCGGCGGTCGCCCTCCATCGGGAGAGGGGGCGGTCGCCCTCCCTCAAGGAGGAGGCGGTCGCCCTCAATCGGGAGAGGGGGCAGCTGCCTTCCATCGGAGGACGGGGGATGGAGGGAGGGGTCGGTCGCCCTTCCTTGAGGGACGGGGCAGTTGCCCTCCCTTGGGGGATGGAGCAGTCGCCCACCCTTGGGGAATGGGTCGCCCTCTGTGGCGTAGGGTCGGTCGTTCTCCCTTGGGGGACGGGCCAATCGCCCTCCCTCGAGGAAGCGAGATGTCCTTATCTTGAAGGAGTAGGGGATCGCCATCCTCGGGAGATGGGGGCGTTGCCTTCCCTTGGCGGATGGAAGGTCCTCCTCCTTCTCTCCCCTGTCCTCCACTAGACATGACCTTTCTATCGACAGATTCCAGTTCACGACTGCCGACTGCCACATTACCAACAAAGCAATTGTGTAAACCTCCCCCAATGCACTTTTCTTATTTCAATATTAACATCCAATTTACACCAACCAATACAAATCGATTGCTCATGAAATTTTCTAAGTTCATTCACATGAACTAAGAGCCCAGTGTGCATAATTATAGTTAGTTGTAAAGTGAGATTTAATAGTGTAGTGGTCTGCACTGACCTCTCAGGCAAGTAAGCACATAGACAGGTAGGCGTGGGGAGTGTGTTGATATCAGGGAGCCTAGGTGGTGTAATGGTTAGCACACTGGCCCGGAATGCAAAGAGATGTGGGTTCGAGTCCCGCTCTAGGCGCAGTATTTCCCATTTTCATCACCCCCACGACACTGGTTGCCGTGATCAGGATCCTGTACAAGCTTTGCGCTGTATGGTTGTTGAACCTGCCCTGTGTATGTATGTGTTAGTGCATTGCCTGTATGTATGTAATTGTAAGCATTACAAGACTTACAATTCCAGGGGACGAGTGTAGTGGTCTGCACTGACCTCTCAGGCAAGTGAGCACATAGACAGGTAGGCGTGGGGAGTGTGTTGATATCAGGGAGCCTAGGTGGTGTAATGGTTAGCACACTGGCCCGGAATGCAAAGAGATATGGGTTCGAGTCCCGCTCTAGGCGCAGTATTTCCCATTTTCATCACCCCCACGACAATAGTATTTGTTTTCCCCGAGGAGCAAGAGGGATACAAGTCATGACTGGCTATGATGATTTACAGTATCTCCTCGAAAAATAGCGGCACTTCACCAGTTTCACGTGTGTGGAGTTAAAAAGGACAACAAATTAAGCAATGAAGTAATGACTAAATATTAATAAAATTGCAATAAGTAATAAGTTCACACATTATTCTACCCCTCTAAGAACAGGGCAATGATGTAGCCACCATGTAAAGTCTAAGTACTTGCCAGTTCTGGATATCACTAACTTTAATTATTTTTATAACACATTGAGAATTGTAAAAAACATATTCATTAAACCACAATCAAATAGTGTCATCTCTTAAAGTGGTATAATACAATATCAGACCCACAACCGTTTATCAATTGTTCTTACCTCCTAATGTTTTCCTTTATCCTCAGGCCAGTGTGAAAATTCGTCTAGAACCTGTTGCACCAGTGGATTGCCGTGCCCACCTAACTAACCATATAACCAATAACAAAGCATTCATTCCAGGTTATGCTCTCCTTACAATGTTGTCCATTGAACCATCACGTAGCCTATCAATGGACATACATAGCCAATCATTGTTTACGTAGCCGTGTACACTAGAGACTTTAAGACGGCATACACGTGGGCATCCTACTAAGAATGTGTATAAACTAGGTGACGTCCAGGTGACGAATCTACCTACGTGAAAAGGAAAATTAATGACAAGGATATCCTTGATGGCAAGAATATACTTAATGGCAAATATATACTTGACGACAATATGTCACTTCCAAGATGTAATGTTGGGTGTTCAGTCAGCCACTATTGAGGTCCCCCGACTAAAGAGTGTAGGTGGGACGGTGAAGCACAACAAAAAGCTATGTATTTACACATGAAGTCATATTTTATCTTAATGTGGATTAGATGTTAGGAGTCTTACTGCAATTCACATTAGAACCAAATATAGTGCAAGAACGCTATCAATTTTGGTCATCAGGAGCCGTAGGTCTAAA
Source organism: Branchipolynoe longqiensis (assembly GCA_030323885.1). Taxonomy (NCBI): domain Eukaryota; kingdom Metazoa; phylum Annelida; class Polychaeta; order Phyllodocida; family Polynoidae; genus Branchipolynoe; species Branchipolynoe longqiensis. The sequence continues at coordinate 37,526,222 of CM059192.1, read as the reverse complement.
TGTTCAAAGTGTGCTTACTTTGTTGGATCTATAGACATTATTGACGAGAAAAAAAGAGGAGTGTGACTTAATGGATATGGGTTCAAAAATATAACAAATAGACGACTAAAAGATTAAGGTAAAAAGAGGAGAAGCAGCATGAGTATTTGAATAACCGCAATCTCCCGCCTTATCCCAGCCCTTCTCCGTCACCAGTTAACCCTGTTCTTCTGCTGCATCAAATCCTCATGTTTCAACCATGTATTTAATTAGACATTTCCAATGAAGCTGTGTGCAGTTTACCCCTGGACAAACAATGAGTGTTGGCCACCGACCAATCCTTTGGATCTCCCCCAGCCAGTGTGACCTTGTTATCACTTCCACAGCCCCTTCACGCTTTGACACCCCCCTCCCCAACCCCCCAACCCCAACCGCCCAATCCCCAACCCCTAACCTCCCAACCCCCTCCCCCAGCCAACCCCTCATCATCACATTTCCCAGACAAGAACAACCCAAATTAATCCCATCCCAACCATCAATCACATCATCCTTGTTGCTTTCCATAAAAAAAAAAAGTTTATAACAAAAGAAATTGTAATGTTTCTTTCTGTTTGTTTTTTTTATTAAAAAAAAAGAGTAACACTCATTCCCTCCTTCCAGAGGGTTTGAATGTTCACACCCCACCAGTTACCTTCCACTTACACCGTGCGTTCCTTTCCACCCACCCACCCCTCACTGTTTCAGACAAACTGCTTTGCATAGCGGACCCAGGCCTGTTTTTTTACATCAACCAAGGCGTTCTGTCCGTGGACAGTATTGACGATAAGGAGGAATGTGACGTCATGGACGTAGGTTCAACCCGTGGTGCACTTTACACCAGCCCAGCTTACTCGGTTCCTGAGAGCAAAAACTACTCATGCCCAGCAGTGTTTGCGTCATGACTAGGGTCCCCGAGTGGATGCAGTCACTCAATTATGTCGCAATCTCCATCTCCACGCTCTTTCTGTTACTACTTAGCCTTACCCACCCATATTGACTATAGTTGACTATATTGGATTCAAACTATTGAACCCCCATTGAAAGGGACACATCATACAGTTAATACCCATCTTCAAATCAATTTGAAATAAGATCAGACTTTTGAGCCTGTTTCAACCAATGTGGACATTCCCATGGACTCAGTGGTTAATGCCTGAGACAGGCAAAATAAATATGTAGAAAAGAAACTACAACAAATAGAATTCTTGTATTTGACAATGGCTAGGGTCTGCTCAGATAACTTTGAAAGCCTAATTGAAAAGACATCTCACAAAACTGTTCACCAGCCATTTCTCTAATGGTTGGTTGTCCATTGGTACAACACCCCCCCCCCCCCCGGCCCACAAATTAGGCCTATAGAAGCTGGAGATTCAGCCCTTGCTCTAATGGTTGTTTCGTCCATTGGTACAACCCCGAACCCCGCCCCACAAATTAGGCGCATAGTAGCTGGAGATTCTGACACAATCCGAGTATGTATATATATATTCTGAGACCCTCGTCAGTTTTCAGACCGTGCATGCCCCGCCCCCTTTTCCTGTTTGTTATCGTTATTGTTGTTGCCACCACATGTTGATACTGATACCTCGAGTTACACCGCGCCAGTATCTAAAGTCAACAAACTCATTGTGTTTCCTTCCTTCCATCCCGCTCCACCCCCCCCCCCTCCCCCACACCTCCTCAGTGTTACCCGTGTGATGACCTACCGAGTGATCCGTCCACCAGCATTAAACGCCCTCTGGCGAGTTATTCTACTACTGTGCAACGCCTCTTAATTAATTAACACGACGGACCCATCTTCCTCGGTTGATGTTCCACCCACTTAATTACTACCCTCAACAATATGTGTTGTACATAAACATGTACATATAAATATATATGTATTTATATAAAGTATATGTAAACATATATAAGCATATATAAATACATATTAATTTGTATATATGCATTTATATAAATATATATGCAATTTTATAAATATATATGATATAGATATATATGAATATATAAAAATATATATTATAGATATATTAGAGATATATTAGAGATATATTATATACAAAATATATATGAATATATAAATATTAAACAATATATTGCTATATATGAATATATATACATATATATATCAATATGTATAGATATATATATGAATATCTATAGATATATATAAATATAGATAATGTATTTAATATATATATGAATATATCTATTTATATGCATATATCTGTATACTTAAATATATACATATTTATATACATGTGTTATATATATAATACTATATAAAGATATATCTGTTTATGTGCATATGTCAATATATTTAAATATATACATATTTATATACATGTATAATGTATATATATATATACTATATAAAGATATATAGAAATAAATATATAGATAAATATATATTTCTACATATATAACATTATATATAAAAATACATGTATACCAGACGGGTGGGTGGAAAAAAACCATCTCCAAAATACCCTGATGCAGCTAATTCCTCCTCCGCTCCTTTTTGAAAAGCTGCTGATCCACACTGAGTGCCCCCTCCCACACAACCAATGCACATGCGTGGATTTGAACCCCTCCCTCCCTCCCTCCCTTCAGCGCAAGCTCAGCGGGAAGACTCCGAGTCTGGGGACGCTGCTGCTGTTTAACCTCTGACCTCTTCACTGCTGTTTTCTGCACGATTCCTCCGCCGCCGTGTGTTGTTGACACCACAAGCCGCGCGCACCCAGCCCCGTGTTTGTCTAATGGAGTGTCACCCTTCTCACTGTCTCCCCCTACAGAGAAACTGCTTGTGAAATCCGATCCCGGTCTGTACCATTACATCAACCAGGGTTGTCTTAAGGTTGAGACAATCGACGACGCTGAGGAACTCGGTATAAGTGACGTATGTATTACTACGCTGTAGTGACGGACCGACTGACTGACAGTAGTCAGGTCGCATCAGTGACAGACATACTTACAGACTGACAGCAGTCAAGTCGCATCAGTGACAGACACACTTACAGACTGACAGCAGTCGGGTCGCATCAGTGACAGACACACTTACAGACTGACAGCAGTCAGGTCGCATCAGTGACAGACATACTTACAGACTGACAGCAGCCAGGTAGTGTCATTGACAGATTAACTTACAGACTCACATCAGTCAGATAACATCATTGACAGACACACTTACAGACTGACAGCAGTCAGGTCACGTCAATGACTGACACACTTTCAGACTGACAGCAGTCAGGTAGCATCATTGACAGACTAACTTACACACTGACAGCAGTCAGGTAGCATCAGTGACAGACACACTTACAGACTGACAGCAGTCAGGTAGTGTCATTGACAGACACACTTACAGACTGACAGCAGTCAGGTCGCATCATTGACAGACTAACTTGCAGAATCACAGCAGTCAGGTAGCGTCATTGACATACTAACTTACAGACTGACAGCAGTCAGGTAGTGTCAAGGACAGACACACTTACAGACTGACAGCAGTCTGGTCGCATCATTAACAGACTAACTTACAGACTGACAGCAGTCAGGTAGCGTCAGTGACAGACATGCTATCAGATTGACAGATGCCATCTGGTAGCATCACTGACTGACAGTCAGAATCGTTGCTTGACAGGCGGGCTTATATTATTAGGCTCTATTTACGATGTCATGACTGACAGAGTGACAGCAGTCAGGTAGTGTCAGTGACAGACACGCTGACAGATTGACAGGAGGGTTAGGCCATTAGACTCAGCGCTTCAGATCCTTCCTTTCACTACAAGTTCCCCTTCTTTATTATTTACCGGCTAACGCCAATATCTGTGTTGGGGATAGCAATATATATTTAGGGGGATTACATTACTTTATTAAGCAGGGAAATAGGTTTCTAAATTCCAGTTATGCTTAAGGTAAAGTAGCTACTACCTAAATCCATGACTACTATTATTTTAAAAACGTATTTATAATATTGATATTTTCTTTAGTGTTTTCATCTTGCTTTTATTAGTGTAAGTTTTTCAAGTTGTTCTATGTTAAATCCACTAGTAAGTTAGACAACCATATATATAATTATATATAGATATAGTTGTCTAACTTAAATTATAATGGTCTACTCATAAATATGTCCTTGGCAATGTAAAAGAAGGCGTATAACCTACATTAATTCCCTAGATCTAATCATAACCAGTTCTGCAATAGTTGGGGCCATACGCAACCGGTTACCAATGCACGAAGAACACTACGAATGGTACGTGACGAGTCACTAGCATACTTAGAAGTTGATTGATTGATTGATTGGTGATTGCTTTACGCCGTGTCGGCAGCATAGGCCATATTCACGGCGAGCTTATAAGTATACTGGAATCACTGCCAAAATGCTGACAGGCGCTGATACAAATATAGATATTTAGAAGGTGATCACTAATATTAGGATATTGAAGTTGCATAGTCCGATGGTTTTGAATTTCTGTATTTTTCTGAGATAAATATATTACATCGATCACTTGTATCTACTTTACATTAGTTCAAAGTTACTTTTATTTTAAATGGTAAACTTTTGAGATATTTTAAGTGCAAACATGGAAAATTAGTTTTGACAAGCTTGCCAAAACTCTAACGCCATAGACTTCTGCAGTAACAGGTTATGTTAAATTGACTCAGTATTGCCTTCTACGCAGAAACAAATGCTTAATAAGTGCATCAGTATCTAAGTTAGCTATTTCAAATCAAATCTAGATAATTGGTTTGGTTTTGAAAATTTGATATTTCATCGGACTATGCAGCTTTAATATATGCTAATATTACTACCCTCTATGTATAGATCAGCGTGACATTAACACACACCATGGTGCTATATTTTTAAATGACCACCCTTGTTAACTATAAATGAATGTTAAAAAAAACTTCCAAGCGAGTGGCGTGAGAAAGTCCCGAACATGGGAAGGGGGGGGGGGGCGGAGTGAAGCATGGCGGTACCCCCTCGCCCACACACCCAGGAAGGGGAGGGGGCAGCAGGACACTACAGAGATTATTACACGTGATACCAGTCTTATCACTATCCATATATATATATATATATATATATATATATATATATATATATATATATATATATATATGTTGCATTAGAATTTCACAAGTACATACCTACATACATATGCATAGACGACACATAGCCGGACATATATACACATAGTTTGAATATGCAGAGTTTGAATATGCAGTTTGAAGAGAACAGGGGACCCGTGTCTAATTTCAGTGTAGTCAAAGTATGCTACTGCTCGTCCACAACATTTCCTTCGCGCGTTATAACTTTAAGCAACCGGTTGCGCATGCCTATCGACCCATTGTGCTGCCGCCGGCACGCGCATGCGCCCCGCTGTGTGTTAGCGCACACGGAAGTCATCCGGGCACCCTACCCCATCCCGTCTGTCTGTGCGTCCGCTTGCAGAAAGCCTTCGCCGTGCTTGGTTTCCCGGATGACGACAAGTGGTCGCTGTACAAGGGCACCGCCGCCATCTTGCATCTCGGCGAAATGAAATGGAAGCAGCGTCCCAGGGAGGAGCAGGCCGAGGCAGACGGAACCGCCGGTAGGGCTTTTTCTTCTTCTTCTTCTTCTTCTTCTTCTTCTTCTTCTTTTTCTTCTGTTTGTGCTTCTCATTCTTTTTCGGCATCTTTCCTTTTTTTCCTTCTTCTTCTTCTTCTTCTTCTTCTCTTTCTTCTTCTGTTTCTGCCGCTTCTCATTCTTCTTCTTTCTTCTTGTCTTTCTTCTTCTTCTTCTTTCGTTTTCTCTTTCTTCTGTTGCTGCTGCTTCTCATTCTTCTTTTTTCGATGTCTCTTCTTCTCTTTCTCTTTCTTCTTTTTCTTTTTCTTCTTCTGCTTCTTGTTTTGTCTTCCTCCACTTCTTCTCTTTTCCTCTGTATTTTCTTCGATACATTATATTAGTTGACGAAGCAAGGGAAATTTCAATCGCAGAAAATAGAGTTGGTATTTCCAACCGCGCATGCGCTAAAAACGGGGTCCAAAGCAAAACAGTCACATGTTCATTGGTTTTACTGATTCACACAACACAACATTCCTCTATTTCTATTATTTTCAATCCAATCGAACAATTTTGCATAAACATGGATCTCCTCAGATAACATAACAATGTAATGAATATATTTCATACACAGCTATCCGTAATTAAGCCTTTTGAGCTAACAAATATCCAATTCCACTCAAAATTGTCAACTACTTTACTTACTTTATTTGACCTAGGCTGCTGTTCACATCACTATTAGCACTAGAGTTTCAGTTAAGTGATATTAACATATTGCTCAATTTGTGAAATAGGTTTTTCTCAACTCTGATATATGCACAACATCCAAACCTTCACATTGATTCTGCTATTATTTGGAAGGTTTTCAAGTTTGGTTCCCATGTCACACTTTAGTGCCCACAAAGACCCTATAATACTAAGATGGCTCACTCAGCCTGTACTGTGTAATCAAAATGATCAAACCCACCACTTGGTGCGCTGGCTGTTCTTTTGGTTAAACAGGTGCTATATTATATGTATAAATGTATATATGAATGTGAAAGATGTGTGATGATGGTGATGCTGATGATGGTGGTGATGATGATGATGTATATTTGTTCATAGCAATTTCATATTGATGTGTATTCATACTTACCTATCTCATGTATACTATAATTGTATGTGTTTACATGTGAAACACCAACCAGCAGCCGGGCTGATCAAACTCACCACAAGGTGGCACTGCAAAATTTACATTACCATGGGAGAGATAGGGAATGAGCCGTCTTAGTATTATACTTATAGGGTCTTTGGTGGCCAGTTTCAGAGAATGACCCAAATACAAGCCCTGAATAGTCCCATTCAATCGTGGTAATTGTAAATAAGTACAGTATGTAGCCTTAGTCACATTACTACCTTTTTCTTTATTTACTGTAATAACCCACAATAATCTACTTCCGGTTCTTTCTTCAACACTTCAACACAAAACAGAGGCTGAGAAGGTCGCCTTCCTGCTGGGGGTGAACGCCAGCGATCTGGTCAAATCTATGCTCAAACCCAAGGTCAAGGTCGGCAACGAGTACGTTGTCAAGGGTCAGAACCTGCAGCAGGTCAATTACGGGACTGGTGCCTTGGCCAAGTCTCTCTACAACCGGATGTTCGAGTGGCTGGTGAAGCGCGTCAACAACACGCTTGACACCAAGGTGAAGCGCAACATGTTCATCGGGGTGCTCGACATCGCTGGATTTGAAATCTTTGAGGTGAGTGCGCTTACTTGAAGCATTTGTCTCAATGAAGGGTTCAGGCGCAAAAACCGATAAAACATCATCCTGGCTAAAATGAAATATTTACAACAGATTAAATCGAATCAAAACACTCGGTTAGAACATTAACTAAATATCGTTTAATTAATCTGATTTATTATGAGGAAATGCTTATTTTATATAGGACCAAAGTCGCCACAGCTGAAATATTTTTTCTGAAATATCATTGCAGAATTATCATTGCAAGAGCTGAACTATCATTGCTGAACTATCATTGCTGAACTCTCATTGCTGAATTATCATTTCTGAATTACCATTGCTGAACTCATTCGTCAGAGTTCAATATACCGTACATTGTTGGAAGGGAAGGTGAATGGCAGCAGAGGGAGAGGGAGACCAAGAACATCATGGTTTACAAATATTTCACAGTGGACAGGCTTGAATTATTCACAGTCTATCAGAACAGCACAACATCGGGACAAGTGGAGAACCATTGCATCCAACCCTCGACTAGAGGATGGAACTATTGATTGATTGATTGAACTATCATTGTTCAGCTATCATTGCTGAACTATCATTGCCTCACTCATCTGTCCATACTCTCACTAAGCCACCATGGTCCCTCACACCCCATCACAGTACAACACCTTCGAGCAGCTGTGCATCAACTACACCAACGAGCGCCTCCAGCAGTTCTTCAACCACCACATGTTCGTGCTCGAGCAGGAGGAGTACAAGAAGGAAGGCATCCAGTGGGAATTCATCGACTTCGGCATGGACTTGGCGGCCTGCATTGAGCTTATCGAGAAGGTGAGTGCAATTATGTAAACCTTTGCCTGGTGACTCTACCGATTCCATCTATGGTTGGTTGTTGGAGTTTTACATCCTGGCAACATCTAGGTTATATCACGACGGGTACTGACTTGTGACAGTGCACACTCATGGCGACTTTGTGGTGCTTCCCCACTGGGAGACGAAGCTGCCAGTACCATGACCTGATATCCCACTCAGTGACATTATCCTGACACTGAGCCAATCAGTCCTTGCCCTATCCTAATATTGCCAAGCACCTGGGGCCGTATGCAGGAGTCAGTGTTAGGGAGGAAAAACGGTGTTTGGCGGGAATTCCGGGTTAGCGGCGAAAAAATGGTATGCAAGAGTCAGTGTTAGGCCTAACACCAAAGGCTTAACCGGTGTTACCTTACCCCTAAAAAATATTAGGTTTAGCGAGTTTATTAGGCCCAAATCTATTCAATGCTGTCATATTTAACAGAATTAGATACGCAATAAGTGAAATTTATTCAAATTAACCCTATATTCGAACCCTCCTTAAGGCTACCGCCGCATTGGCGGCGATATTAATAGTTATATTTTCGAATCGACGAACGTAAAGTAAACAAATCGCCGCCGCCGCCGCATCGACCTCCCTTTCCATACTGGCAGCGGCGGCGATTTGTTTACTTTACATTCGTCGATTCGAAAATATAACTAGTAATATCGCCGCCAATGCGGCGGTAGCCTTAAGGAGGGTTCGAATTTAGGGTTAATTTGAATAAATTTCACTTATTGCGTATGTAATTCTGTTAAATATGATCGCATTTAATACATTTGAGCCTAATATATGCCTACAAACGCAGAGGGATTTCCCAAATCTATTAATAAATTCACGTTTAGCTATAATGTAAGTGTTACAGCCTCCTGCATACCACTTGACCGAATTCTCCGGTTCGGAGATAGCTAAACGGTAACAGGCTGTAACACCAAATCCCGCTAACACTGACTTCTGCATACGGCCCCAGGTTAGGAAGCGACACGTATAAATTTTAAGTCATTGGTTTGACTCAACCAGGGTTTGAACCTGTGTGTTCTAATCCCACAATCTACCAAAAAGGGGAGATGGACGCTCAACTCATTTGGCAATCCCATCTGGTGATTCCCCCTATGTGAAGTGTTTATGGTATATGCCAAATCTCACCCCAAAGCAAGCACATTTTTAAAGTTGCATAATTCGATGAAGGCCCTCAGATTTTCTAAACCAAGACATGTATCTCGATTTTATCCAGCATAAGTAACGTGGAGACCGGTGCACTCTTTAAAATTCCTAGCAGTTCAGTACTCGTGTACTATACAGTGCTGTGCGTGGAAATATGTAACCAAAGCCGTATGTCCAGCATTTTGGTGTGCACACCAAAATTAATATGGCATGTTGTCACTTAAAATATCTCAGGAGGTGAATTTTATTTTATATTTTAAAAAGCACATCAAATTAAGGTAAGCTAGATTATAATGATTAATCTAATAAATATTTATTCATAGAAAAAATAAAGACAAACCTATTGGATTATGCAACTTTAAATTTGCATAGTCTGATTGTTTTGAGTTTTTGTCATTTTTCTGAGATAAATACTGTATATGTCCCAATGGAAGCACGCTACCCAATAGAAGCACACCCCCATTTCAAGATTGAAAGCACACACAAATTTACGATCATATTCAGACTGAATGCACATAAAATAAGACAATCCCACTTTATTTCAGAGGCACAACAAAAACAAATAAAAATTTACTATCATATTCAGACTAAATGCACTTAAAATATGACAATCCCACTTATTTCAGAGGCGCGACAAAAACAAATCCATGAAATTCTTTAACTTTGAATAGACGTGCATCCATGTGTCTGCACTTGCGCACTGCGCATCAACTGGGACATATACAGTATATTAATTTGATTGTTATAATCTACCTTACTCTAGTTTGAAGTAGCTTATATTTTAAATGGCTAAGGTTTGAGATATTTGAAATGCAAACATGAAAGACCAGTATTGTCAAGCATGCTAACACTCTGATACCATAGGCTTCTGCAGTAACAGCTTCTATTAAACTGTCTCAGTATTCCCTTCTATATGGCAACAAATGCTTAATAAGTGCATCAGTATCTAAGTGAGAGATGTCAAATCAATTATAGGTAATTGTTTTTGTTTTGAAAATTTGATGCTTCATTGGTCTATACAGCTTTAACTGGAAATCTTAAAATGGAAATCAATCAGCCATAATCGAATTGCTTGCTTTTAATTTTGCACACCTCAGAACTCTAACCATTCAGCTGCACATTAATTACATTGTCTGCCATTCCCCACTCACATTCCTTTCCACCGATATTCCATTCCATTCCATTCCAGCCCATGGGCATCCTCTCCATCTTGGAGGAGGAGTGCATGTTCCCCAAGGCCACTGACGAGTCCTTCAAAGCCAAGCTCTACGAGAACCACATGGGCAAGTCCAAGAACTTCGGCAAGCCCAAGCCCAGCAAGAACGCCAAGTACGAGGTCCACTTCGAACTGTACCACTATGCTGGTACCGTCGGCTACAACATCACCGGCTGGCTGAACAAAAACAAGGACCCCATCAACGACACAGTCGTCGGAGTCCTCTCTGAGTCCAAGGACTCTCTCATGCAGCTACTCTTTCAAATACCAAAGGGTACGTGATCCCTTCGCATCCCTCTTATTATTACGCATCCGCGACTGATTTGGTAGTTTATAGTAATAAGCCACCTGTATCATTAAGCCACCTGTATCATGTCTGCAGCACCTCATACTTCTAGGTGGTCGGTCACCCGTCCAAGTACTCATAGTCCACGTCGCTTAAAACTACATAGTCCAATCAAAGCGTCAAAATGTCTGAAAAACAAAACACTTACTTAGATTTGATTCGATGAATCCAACCTAGATACCAGTCAGTGCAGTCTTTAAGCTCATGTATTGCCTCTTAGAAGTAATGCTGAGTCAATTTAATAGAACTTGTCACTGATTGAAGCCAATGAGGTGCAGCATTTCGATGTGCATTCCAAAATTCTTTGGCATGTTTTCACTTTGTAAATCTCCAAAATAGACCCTTAATATCACAGTTACTTGAAGCTAAACATAGGTCACATCACGTAAATAGGAGTGTTTTTCTAATTGAGCCCATTCAATTTGAGTCTACATTGTTTTCACTACTTGTCTGTTTAATGACCCCCTAGCACAACAAGTAAACATCAGCTATTGGGGGTGTTCTCATTAAATTATATATATCTTCGATTTCAATTTTTTATTATCAATGCTTTTATGTTCATTCCCATAGCTATAATTAAACAAATCAAGTTGCATTCCTCTATTCCTCAATATCTAGTTCAGCAATTAGTGAAATTTCCTGCATTGTACTTAGATGCATGCTATTCATAACTCATGAACTGCTTTGTGTTGTATGCAGATTAATAATACAATAGCAAAAATAATACAAATACAGTAACACCAGTAATAAAGCATGTCAGATATATGTGTTGAATCTTTATATTCACACAGTGCATTAAATATAGCATCATATATATTAGGTACTCACAGTACTTAGATAACACTGGAAGAAAGTATGAAAATCATGAAAAATTACTAGTTTTTAAACACTCCTATTTGGGTGTACATTTAAATTTAAAATACCCAGAAAGTACTGTAAATGAACTAAAGCTTACTCTTTATTTTGATACCAAAATTAATTGAGCTGTATATTAAGACAATACAATGAAGGGAACTTTGCTACAGGCACTTTTTGTAATTAGTGCATTCTTTTGCATCACATTAATCAAGACAAGTACCAAAGCATGTGGTTTTGTTTCGTTCGGCATTGAATCGCCATTGATTTCACAGGCTATTAATACAATATATATCCTATCAGAAAGACCACTAAATGAGTTTTAATATGGTATATGATAGACATATATTTAAAATCAAATAAATGTATGCCGAACAAAAAAAATAGACCTCGTGGTTCCTTTAATGTTAAAGACAAATTTTGTTCAATTAAATCAAAAAAATCTTAATGTCTGAATATCTTGAAAAGTAAAAAAGATGGAACCTTTCTGGGATTTTTGGTGTTATTCTGCATTTAACTAGCACTGTTTGATTAACCTTAATTAACTTTCGGCGGGCTGATCTCCCAGTTGAACGGCACTATGAAGTCGCCATGTGGGTGCACAGCCACAAGTCGGTACCCGTCCTGATATGACCTTAGATGTTGCCAGGACGTAAAGTTCCAACAACCAACCAACCTTAATTAACTTCTCAGTTTGAAGATCTATAAAATGACTGTCGGTACCTATATATATATATATATATATATATATATATATATATATATATATGTATATATATATATATGTATATATATATATATATATATATATATATATATGTGTGTGTGTGTTATCCTTTTAGCCTGGGTGCTGCTTGCATGTGCTTAACTGCGTGACCTGCATGGTGTTTTTGTAGAGGAGACAGGAAGGCGCAAACGAGGCTCTGCTTTTCAGACCATCTCCAAGCTCCATAGGGTAGGCATGTTTACTAGATTACATTCTATCTAGTTCATTCTACATTGACTCATTGGCAGAAACCAGATGGTATTATTTATCCGCACACATATTTGATGCACACGTGTTAGTTTGACACTGCGGGGCTGTTTGCTCAACCGAATGGCACTAGTTCCGAACGAAATCACTATATTTTTTATAAACAAAAGAAAAACTTGATACATGGGGATTGTATAAATAATAATATAGACACAACTTTCTATGATTTGTAGGCATATGTATCAGAGTAGGGGGGGGCGATTTCAAATAGGTCGATGTTGAATGCTGAGGCACACTTGAACCAGGCGCGGTGCCCGAATCGGTAGAGCGTAGGCCTCCCATGTGGGAGATCGAGAGTTCAATTCCCGGTCGAGTCAAACCAATGACTTACAAAATTGATATGTGTCCGTTCCTAGCTTGGCGCTCAGCATTATGTATGGGAATGCATGTGTGTTTGAATATCTATAAATATATTAAAAAAATTGTTATATATATTTATATATGTACAAGTAGACTTGCACATAATACACATAAATATATTTGTTTAAATCCTCTGGTGGGTCTGACACTGGTCAACATCCGGTGGAGGTTAGGCAGGCCAAAGGTGGCACCACCGGTGCAGTGTTGGATCTTAAGGGCCCAGTCCTTACACGCGGTATGCGGTATGCGGCATGCAGTATGTGAATGGCATGATTCCTTACATGCGGTATGCAGTATGCGGTATGCGGCACATGACTGGCTATATTTAAAAAATAAAAATAAGCAATTATTCTCCATATGACCAAATATTGCATTTATATCTATGTACCTTTTCGTACCTCACATAGGGGTTCCTACCTTTATTATAACCAAATTATAGATAAGTATTCATATTTCTGTGCATATGGTAGCATTTTTAGCTTTCCCCTAACCGTATGTCTCCCGGGTGCCCAGCTCACCATGTGTTTCCCCTCCTCACCCCTGTGTGAGACCGTTGCGTAATGCTCAGTCGCCTCTCCTAGTGTTAAACTAATGGACACATCAGACTCAGGTTTCTATTCACACCCTGCGTGTGCATACCGCATGCCGCACCGATCGCTACATGGACCGATCGGAAAATGCATTCGCATTCACATTCGCATACCGCATACCGCATGTAAGGAATGTAGCCCATAGGTTTCAAGGCGTTTCGATTTTTTGTCGCATTCGCATACCGCATACCGCGTGTAAGGAATGTACCCTTACAGAGTATAAAAATCACCTAATGATTCCTTTCCATATCTTTATACTCACATAATACGCTATGCATCACATGTATCAAGTATAATCAAAATACTTGATAAATGTTCACCAAAATCGACTTCCCTGTGCAAAGGATACCTCCTATATCAGCGACTGAGTCAATGTTACATTAAATATGTTATGTACATGGACAGTGAGTAAATAATGCTGTCTAATCACTATTCAACCAACAGAAGAGCCCAAGGGAGCTGGCGGCAAGAAAAAGAAGAAGGGATCCGCCTTCGCCACCATCTCTGCTACCCACAAGGTTCATAAAGCTATCAGTCTCAGAATGCTCCCCCGTGTGTTCCCCGTATGGACCTCCCCAAACTTCTTATGCAACCCCCGCATGGAGTAAACCTGATCGATTCAATAATGTATAGCTGCATGCTGCAATTATGAAGCTCTAAATGAATGCTAAATCAATATATGTTTTTATAATCAGTATAAATTATGGTTAATTTTTTATCAGTGTAAATTATGTTATCTATGTAGTGATTGTAGGTTATTGATTGAGAATAGTTCCAATGCATGTTTTGAAGAGCTCAGGCGCAACAACCGACAAATGCCATTCGGGCCAAAGTGAAATCATGACTACTATTTTGAGTTGAAGCTATCATCATTCTGATAGTCAAATCTGTTTGCTTGCCGAAACTGACACATCCCCTCTATAATGTACTGTGCAATATGAAATTGATAGTCTTTAACTGGAAAGCACAGCAAATTCTATGTTACAGAAAACTAAAATGGATTTCTCCTTGTTTGCACCTGAACTCTTAATTTCTTTCTAAATTTCAAATTGATTAGATTTTCTGAACAACTATAATTTTTGTTGTATATGCTTCAGTGCCAAATATCTATTCAACCACCACCTAATGTGCATCATACATTCTTCCCATAACTGTCTGATACCTTTTCAATCACCTTTTCCAGGAAATAACTGAACACCTGAAACCAATACTCTGCTTCACAGCCATCCTCACCCACCTCACCTCCTTCCCACCCTCCACTGCTCAGTGTGTAATCTTCAATGTTATATATATATATACTACCGACATTATCGTGGTTATGGATAATAATGTTCACAGGTCTCAGCTGATAGCGAAGAGCCAACAACTTACTTTGGAATCTTTGATGATTTTTTTCCCGGCCCAAATAGGAGCAGCTGCACAAGCTCATGCACAACTTGCACACCACATCGCCCCATTTCGTGCGTTGCATCATCCCCAACGAGGTGAAGACTCCAGGTAAACACGAGTTGCCCTCCCACAAACCCCCACCCCCATGTTGCACCCTACTCAGCGTCCACCTACAACAGCAACAGTTGTGGGCGTTAACCACGAAAGAACAAGCAACATCATTCTACCAGTCTCAACCCCTAAGCACCCGGTGTTACCCCGACTTGTTTCCACACTTCTCTGGCTAATATATTATTACTTGTGTGCTGTGCTCCCTCATCCCCCTATTCCATATTTGATTGGATTGTCAGCACGACCGCCTCTTCCCTTCCTCTTACTCCCTTGAGTTGTTTCTTAGTAACCAACCTTCTGCCCCAGTTGTTTTTCCTCCAGGGTGTCTAAGCTCCTCAACCCCTTTTCCTCCAGCTCATCCAGGTGTTCCCAGCGGCAGGACGAGCCGCCTGGAGGTGTCAGCATGCTGTGTGAGGCACCATTCCCCCCTCTGAGGAGCGCGCTTCCCCCCATTCTCCTCATCCTATGCTACTTACCCAGCTAGGAATCCGATGTTAGCCTAATGTTTGGCCCGACTTGGGAATTCTAGCTGGGTGCATCCTAATTTTTGAATCTATGTTCAACAGACACCATGAGTCTGTGCAACTCCTTGAAAGCTTTCCTAAGAAATCATGAGCTGCGATATACCCATGAGCAACATTCTAATAAGGTCTGAAGATTCATTTTTAAATATCCCAGAATGAAATTGCAATTTTTTCTCTTTTTTTTTTCTCTTCTTTTTTGTGTGTGGTTAAGATAAAGAAGAACAACAATTGAGGTGCAGAGACTGAGGGCTTTGAGATGCAGCAGTAACATGGTGTCTGGATGATGCGAACACGTACCTCTACCGTTAAACATGGTGTTGTTGATTCTGACCGTCACCACACTGTCACTTAACCACGTCTCGTTGTTAATCCGAGTCCATGTTGGCATTGGTCGGTGGTATTCTGATTAGCTGTACAAGGGCGGGGCGCGTTAGCATCCTTCTGCTAATGGTCCACTTGATTAGCTTATGGAATAGGTAGCGGT
Organism: Branchipolynoe longqiensis; assembly: GCA_030323885.1. Classification (NCBI taxonomy): domain Eukaryota; kingdom Metazoa; phylum Annelida; class Polychaeta; order Phyllodocida; family Polynoidae; genus Branchipolynoe; species Branchipolynoe longqiensis. The sequence continues at coordinate 37,510,022 of CM059192.1, read as the reverse complement.
ATATAATTTATATATAATATATATAAACTGATCTACCGTTGTACATATATGTATATCATATATGCAGTATAACCCCGTTAAAACAAGCTCGGTTAAACCAAAGATCAGTTAATCCAAACTTTTTTCGGCGGCCTGCAAAATACTACCATTTATCATATAAACAAGTTGGTTAGACCAAAGTCAGTTAATCCAAATTATCGGTTAATCCAAACAAAATTGTCGGACCCCAGGCCTCTCCGGTATGGTTAAACCAAACTTTCATGTCGTTATAACTATAAGGTCATCTGAGACCCCACTGACTTGTTTATATGATAAATTGTAGTATTTTGTTTGGCCGCCGAAAAAAGTTTGGATTAACCGATCGTTTGGTTTAACCGAGCTTGGTTTAACGGGGTTATACTGTATATACATTAAAAAAAACAATGAGCAAAATGTACACATACATTGTATATTACATGTGCAATTCACACTTACTCAAGGTCAAAGTCAAAGCCAAAGCTCAGTTAAACCAATGATCAGTTAATCCAAACAAATTTCTAGGCTCCCTTGAAGTTTGGTTTAACGGGGTTATACTGTATAATGATAGAAAAATCCCCAGCGCGAGTGAATATGTGGGCGCGCCGTTAGGGAGGAAGGAGGCCGGTGGTGGCAGCACCGGTCGCAGAAGAGTAGCAGGATGCACATACCAGCAGCAAACATATATTACAATAACAATAATAATAGAATTCCGCACTCGCATTATACTTATAAATCATATATATATATATTTATATATATTAAATATCATGTGTTATTTCCCAACAAATACACCAGTTCAATGGCATAGCCATTAACTAATGGGCATCATCTGGCTCGGTTGCCTCCAATAGCTGCAGACATGGAACCACTATAAATGTATTACATGTCATGACATGTTTTTATCACAATTTCCATATTTATTTACGCTATTGAGGAAAATTGAAGAAAGAAAATGCTAGTCAGCAAAATTAAAGACAGAAAATCTAACGATAAAAATTAACGACCCAAAAAACTGTCATGGCGAAATTCAAGAAAGAAACAGTTAGTGTGTACATGGTGAAGTTAGATAAATAGTTTCTTTACAATGGAGTCGGCTCCCAAGTGAAGGGGAGCAAAGAGTTCCCGGTTACATACAGGGGGGGGGGGCTACAGAGAGGTGTCCGGACAAGGACACCGAAAGACATTATGGATTATTCTTTATTTATATACACATAATAAATTATATAGCCCACATATGAGCCTGTCTCAAAAGGTGATAACTCTTTTTTTGGTCCATTGTAACGATTGACACAAAACAGCACAGAAACGGTTACACTGAAAACACAAGGACATTTACTTCAAATCAATATATATTCTATTGGGATTATGAAACACCATGTAAAAAACAAATCAGTTTATCCTGAGCAAATGCATAGGCAGATAGTATGTTGATCGTTACAATGGACAATGTTTTGTCCCATATTGCTTAGCACCTTTTGAGACAGTCTCATATATGAATTTATCATCAGTCACTACGGATCCAGATCAGCAAATCCATTCTTCAACTGTTGCACCGCCCTTTGATGGACAGGGTACCACCACCAACCCCTCCTCCTCCTACACATAACCACCATTCACTGGACAATAACCACCGTCACCACCCACCCGCCCGATGTTGGTTTATTCACTCTATGACATCTGCTGTCACACCTAGTGACGTCGGACGTCATGTCCACCACTACTACGTCATGTCCTTTGACCTTTTGACCTCCCCCACACACACCTTACCGCTTGACCTTCAAAACATCCTCTGCGTGACCTTCATTGACCGTTCTCTGTTTGTTGTTTGTTATTCCTCTCCACCAACCACCTCCAACCAACCAACCAACCAATCAACCACCGTAGGAGTCACTGTTCAGGCTCATGGCCAATCTCAAGTCAACAAACCCCCACTTTGTGCGGTGTATCATCCCCAACGAATGTAAAGAACCAGGTAATATGATAAGCGTAACGGAATCGCTAGCTGTACATATATGGCCTCGGCACCGCCACAGTGCGCCGCTGGATGACGGTAGAGCAGGCCAAACAACCCCAATGTTACACACACGGTGAGCTCTCCCCTGTGATTAAAGGGTATGTGCACTAGGGCGACGACGCACTGGGCCACGGTACTCGTTTTAACTAGTCCCCTAGTGTGCATACGGTACGATTATCATCTGCCAGAATTTTTTATTTGTTTTAAAATTGAAGAGCGGACTTCCTTCCGGAAGTGATTACTTTAATGCGTATCCGCTACGGCTAAGGCGGGGTGTGACGTCATTGCAAACATGACTTCACACAGTAGGTGCGTTCTGAATGAGTCAGTGTCTTAGATCCAGTCATAAGTCATATACATTGCATGTGAGGCATTCGCGCGGTAATACAATAGCAATTTTGGGACGTTGAAGCAGTTAAGCAGCAGGTCGTGGGTTCGACCCAAGGCCGGATTGACCTATAGGCTTAGAGCCTCAAAATCTAGGAGGCGCTTCGGGTGAGGTGTTTAATATTATTGACACTGTCATATGCCTGTGTGAGGGGCCTCACAAGTGGAATAGCCTGGGGCCTCTCAAGTGGAATAGCCTAGGGCCTCTCTGCATCTAAGTCCGGCACTGGTTCTGTCCCTGGCCGAGACAAAGTAATGACTTAAAAATTGATACTTGACACTACCTAGCTTGGTTCATGGCATTACTATGACAGGACAAGGAACAGTGGAATGAGAAAGCCTGATTAATCCCTGTTGAAATTTCTCCTGTTTACTTAGTCATTGAATGTTGCTAAAACCAAAAATAAAACATGAAGAGTGGGGACTGTTATAGGTAAAAACCTAAGTTCTCATATTTCTGAAAGAAACTAAAAATAAGCAACTTCCCTTCACAAACCCCTTAACAAACACACTCTCTCACAATAATGTGTCAAGTGCTCTGTGTTAAGCCATCATGTCTCATCTCAGGGAACACTCAAATTCTGCAATTACATTCGGTCCCACTTTCTAGTAAAAAGAAACCAGATTAATACAAAATATCCATAGCCATTAAAGAGTGAGCCTAAATTCCCTTCACTAGAAAGCAAACACAGTATTATATTCTTTTCCACATTCTACTTAGAGCTTAATAATCCAATGAAAGCATCACATTTTCTAAACCAGGGCACTTACCTAGATTTGATCCTACATATCAAAGTTAGATACTGGTTATTAAACATTGTTTATTAAGGTGCACATCCTTTTGTAGGGTATTACTTGTATATGAATGAGAACGAGGACACTAATAATAATGGCAATGATAATATCCAATATAATCTGAATATCTATATATATATATATATATATATATATATATACATATTTCAAAATATCACATTATTTATTAGGCTGCGAATTCTTTTGAAGGATATCACTTGTATAAGAATGAGAGTGATAACACTAACAATAATGACGATGATGATACCCAATCTAATCTGAATATATATATATATCAATATTTAACAAATTAATATTACATAGTTTATTAGAGCGCGAATCCCTTTGAAGGATATATATCACTTGCATATGAATAAGAATGATAACACTAACCATAATGACGATGCTAATATCCAATATAATCTGAATATATATAAATGTATATATAATGGCGATGATAATATCCAATATAATCTGACTATATATACTATAATTATTTTCAAATATAACTTGATTTATACCGGTGCGCCTGCCTGTGTGGGCCACCACCTGTACATGTACATGAGTGAGGCTGACACCGCCCCTGGATGCCGGTGAGTGGCACGGGACGAGCCGCTGAGTGTCTGCGCAGGCGCCATGTTTGATGTTCACTCTGCTCGCCCGGCCAGGTCTCATCGATGCTCACCTCGTGCTTCACCAGCTGCAGTGCAACGGTGTACTTGAGGGCATCCGCATTTGTCGCAAGGGCTTCCCGAACAGGATGATCTACTCGGAGTTCAAACAGAGGTGAGCGCCCCACTGAGAGTCTTGGACGCTGTGGCCGAATCGGTAGAGCGCAGGCTTCTTGTGCGGAAGGTTGGGATTTCGATTCCCGGTAGAGTCAACCAATGACTTACAAAACTGATACTTGTCGCTAACTAGCTTGGCGCTCGGCATTATTAGGATAGGACAAGGAGCAGTGGAATGAGGAAGACTCAATTGTCCATGATTGAAAATTCCCCTGCTCAATCAACTAATAATGTACACACACAAAATCGTCGAGAGATATCAAGATATAGCGATAAAAGTCTGACTTTACCCTCTACCCGCCCCCCGGCGTACTCTTTGTATGGCCAATAAAATGTTGACAGATATGGACGGTCCCTAACAGGGGTGGCTTCAAACAGGGCCTTATCGTTATCTACAGTCTTGAACAAAGAAATAAGTCAAAATTCGTTTTTTTTAAATTTAAAAGAAGAAGAAAAAAACCTTATCTCACTGTCTCACACACTCGTGTTGTTTCTCGACCTGCAGGTATTGCATCCTCGCCCCGAACGCCGTTCCATCAGGATTCTGCGACGGAAAGGTGGTCACCGAGAAGGTACTCGGAGCTCTCGCACTGGACGAGAATGAATACCGCCTGGGTCACACCAAGGTATTCTTCCGTGCCGGTGTCCTCGGTCAGCTCGAGGACATGCGCGACGAGCGCCTCTCCAAGATCATCTCACTCTTTCAGGCTCATATTCGGGCCTACCTTATGCGCCGCAACTACAAGAAACTCCAGGACCAGAGGTGAGCATCGATGATCGCCCTGAAAGGACACCGCTCCACTGATACCTTTGTTGTTGTTGTTTTTCTTTCTACCCCCAATAGGTCGATGTTTCCTTTTTGTGCTCGGGGGTCGCTAAACAAAACACTAATTTTCTTGGATACTGGGATAATTATTGACCAGATATACTCTAGTATAACAGTCGGTATAACTTAAGCATATACTGCTTCAAATAAGCCATAGACCATTACTGTACAGAGACAAATAAAAATCGGTTTTCAGAACTTTTCAGATTTCAACATTTCTGATAAGGGAATATGGACCTGTATTGCTATAATAATGCAACACTGCATATTGTTATAATAATAACCACTACACCATTAGTAAATTGGGAACACAAGTCCTGTCTAACCATGACACACCACTCCTTCTTCTCTCTTATAACAAAAACAGAGTCGGCCTCAGCGTCATCCAGCGCAACATCCGCAAGTGGATTGGGATGCGCACGTGGACATGGTGGAAGCTGTACACCCGCGTCAAGCCACTCCTTTCCATTGCCCGCCAGGAGGACGAGGCCAAGATGGCCGCCGAGGAGCTCGAGAAGACCAAGATCGAGATGGAAAAGCTGAACAAGGTGAAGAAGGAACTAGAGGAGCAGAACGTGACCCTGCTGCAGGCGAAGAACGACCTGTTCTTAGAGCTGCAAGCAGAGCAGGACTCGCTGGCTGATGCCGAAGAGCGGATCGCCCAGCTTGTCACATACAAGGGGGAGACGGCCTCCCTGCTCAAGGAGCTGGAGGAACGCCTGGCGGAGGAGGAGTCAGGGTCAGAGGCACTCCAGGATATGAAGAGGAGGGCGGAGGAGGCCGTCGTCAACCTCAAGAAGGACATCGAGGACGTCCAACTCACCTTGCAGAAGGCCGAGCAAGATAAACAGACCAAGGACAACCAGATCAAGGTCAGTTATCTGTGTGTGTGGGGGGGGGGGGGTGGATTGAGGTTAAGGTATTCAATAGTGGGATGGTAGGCTGTTGTGGGTTCTATTGTAGTTTGGTTGTGTGTATGGGTTTTTGTCTTTCCACAGAAGAGACACATAATATTAATAACAAAAAACTGACAGAATAAAAACTATTAACTTTTCACTGTGACTATGGCGCTTGCTACTGATAACACTAATCAGCAATCAATCAATTAATTAATTAACCTGCTGTTCCTTGAGGGGGTGACCTGGTTTAATATAATTTGCATATTTTTCTCTTGCTATTTGGTGAATGTTACTTATTCTAACCAATACTTTACATATATGTATATATACATATATTTATATGTATATATAATTCCATGCTCAATCTAGCTTACCATAATGCAGTTTTTCCTATGTAGCATCATTTATGACTATTTACCAATTGTAACTTTATAAAACAATGTAAAAAAATAATTAAAAAATATAACGGAAATATGAGGATGCCATATGAACTTGAGCCAGCAACGACAATTCATTTTTTGCCACCCTCAGACTCTCAATGATGAGATGGCTCGCCAGGATGAGAACATTGGTAAGCTTCAGAAGGAAAAGAAGGGACAAGAAGAGCTCATCAAGAAAACCCAGGAGGACCTTGCAGCTGAGGAGGACAAGGTCAATCACCTCAACAAACTCAAGCAGAAGATGGAAAACACTATCGACGAACTCGAGGACAATCTAGATCGCGAGAAAAAGCAACGCACCGACATTGAGAAAACGAAGAGGAAGATCGAGAATGACCTCAAGATGACGCAAGAGACGGTGGAAGACCTGGAGCACGTCAAGCGTGACCTTGAGGACGCCAATAAGAAGTAGGTGCCCTATTGATCCATCCCATAATGCTTCAGTTCCGGGTTCCCCTCCCCTTTCCACTACCTCAACTTCCAATGCTACCCATGTAGGATTAGGAACCAGTGGTCCTGACCCTGGGAACCAGTGGTCATGACCCCGGGAACCAGGGGTCATGACCTGGGAACCAGTGATCATAACCAGGGAACCAGTGGTCATGACCTTGGAACCAGTGGTCATGACTCGGGAATTAGTGGTCATGACCTGGGAACCAGTGGGCATGACCTGGGAACCAGTGGTCATGACCCCGGGAACCAGTGGTCATGAACTGGGAACCAGTGGTCATAACCCCGGGAACTAGTGGTCATGACCCCGTGAACCAGTGGTCATGACCCCGGGAACCAGTGGTCATGAACTGGGAACCAGTGGTCATGACACGGGAACCAGTGGTCGTGACCCTGGGAACCAAAGGTCATGACCCCGGGAACCAGTGGTCATGACCCCGGGAACCAGTGGTCATGCCCCCGGGAACCAGTGGTCATGACCCCGGGAACCAGTGATCATGACTCCGGGAACCAGCCGCAAACTGGCGAACTTACAAGTTACACATTCACCAATATTGTTTTCTGCCGTTTAAATGGTTTGAAGTCGAGTTTTTAAAGCCTAAAGGCTCTATTATAAAAATAATATATTTCTAAGGGACCAGTACCATGACCAACAAAAATATTCATGCTTCCAGTTGCAGGGGTAATTTTGTTTGGGTCGGTAGGTAGGGTTTTAAAAATATTTTATTTTATATTTTTGAAATTATCACTATTATCATTTCAGTACTGTTAGCATTGCTCACGGACACAGCTGACACAGTCTGGGATGGGTAAAACAAGACTTTTATTTGGGCACCACCCACCCGGGGCATTGTACAGTCATGAGTGAAGCTGGTGGGCGAGTAGCGCTCGAGCGAAGGTCCTGCTAATGTCAAATGCACAGTGGGGGAATGATGATGTTATGACTAGGATGAGACATGTGAACAAAGTAACATTTAGTGAGCAAAATACAGTAGTAACATCGACATAATACAATTAAACATTGAATAGGTAATCGAGAGAATATTAGTATTACTACACCATGCTGGCATATTAAAGCAAGCGGGACACTATTCAGTTCAGTGTTCCAACGATAGATGTGCCCTGTGTCAAACTGTCTCGATACTACTATCAGATCTGAGTTCAATGGGACCATCTAAGAGTGCAATTTTAAAAAGAAAATGTTCAGGGTGGGGGTTGGGGGGGGTTGGGGGATCGAGTCATAACAGGTTCAGTTGGCAACTGGAAACATCCATTTTTTTTAGCTCTAAAGGGGCCAGCTTGTCACGTGGGAGATTGTGGGCATGATCCCTGGCCAAGTCAATTCAAAGGCTTGCAAGATTGGTATGCATAACTCTACTTTATGTGGTATTAGGAGCATGAGGCAAGCATTGGTTTGCCCAATGTTAGGATAATATAATTGAGTAGGAGCTCACATAATTAGTGCCTGCAGTACGGTATCTCAGTGGGGCAGCACTATGAAACCCGCAATAATATGCACTGTCATAAGTCAGGGACAGTCCTGATATGATCTTAGATCCTGACAAGACCCAAAACGCCAATACATAAATAGATCAAGGAGTAACCATGGTTGTGAACTTTTGCTGCGTTGCCTGTAGCTCTGTGACCTACATTCAAGTTGCCAGACTACTTCTCACTCTAAATGATGCATGGTGCAGTGCCACAGCAGGTAAGCCTATATCCGGTTCCCTCAGTGCTGACCCAGATCATTTTGACTCTGATCATGAGCTTGGTGTCAAGGGGCTATTTATAGACTGGCAGCGGAGGTTGGCACCTTTTCCGGTAGGTGGAGCTGTTAGCCAGACTGCAGCCAACTGAGTGCAAGCCTCCAGTACTTAAGTAGGCCTACTGATGGTTAAGTTTGTTTGTTTGTTGTTGTTTTTTGTCATAGCAACATCTACGGTCATATTAGGACGGGTACCGACTTGTGACAGTGTGCAGTCATGGCGAATGTATAGTGCTGCCCCACTGGGAGACCAGGCTGCTGGCACCATGACCCAATATCCCACAGTCACATTATCCTGATACTGAGCTAACCAGTACTTGCCCACTTATATTAATGCAGAGCACCAAGTACCAATTTTGTAAGTCATTGGTTTGACTCAACTGGGAATCGAACTCCCTATCTCCCGCACGGGAGGGCTGCACTCTATCGATTCGGCCACCGCGTTCGGCGTTAAGGATCGGGTTACCTCATTTTACAATGGATTCCTCATATAGTGTTGTTTTTTTAAAGCAATCTTAAACTAAGCATTCATGTTCCAGAAAGGTCAACCACAATGGATTTAGAACGAGCAATTTATCAAATATTTGTTGTGTAAATATTTGTTTTACTTCTGAATACTACATCTGTCAGCGCTGAAGCGCTGGTCTTCCGACTATATTACTGTGTATGACTTAACCAATAGCCATATTCGATCCTGATAATTGTGAAATACATGCTAGAACTGCAGACACACAAGAAGGAATTCAGGTTGCTTCTCATATTTGCAATGTATATTTATATATATATAATATAGATAGATAGATATCCATTTCGGATACTGGACGCGGTGGCCAAATCGGTAAGCACGCTGGCTTCCCGGGAGGTTAGCTCAGTATCAGGATAATGTGACTGAGTGGGATATCAGGTCATGGTGCTGGTAGCCAGGTCTCCCAATGGGGCAGCACGATAAAGTCACTGTGAGTTTTATTTCAATAACGTTTTATTCCATGTGTATGCATTCCTCGTAGGGAAGTGGGAATAGTGATAACTTCATAACTTACTTCCCCATTTGAAGATCTGTACAATTATGTTTAGCATGTAGTACATGCATGATATAGCAGTGACATATATGATAGAATATTGTTAATATTCACATAATGCCTTCTGTAACAGATTTGCCATAGGGGAATGGGAATATCAGTAACAACTTCAGAAATAACTCCCTTATTTGAAGATTTGCAAAGATATATCATGTAATACATGCATGGTATAGCAATGATAGATATAGCATATGATAGAATATTGTTCATATTCACATAATACTTTATGCAACATATATATATTTGTTATAGAGGAATGGGAATAATAGTGATAACTTTAGAAAGTGACTTCCCCATTTAAAGAGTTGCAAAGCTATTGCATGTAGTACATGCATGGTATAGACGTGATATATAGCATATGATAGAACATTGTTCATATTCACATAATGCTTTATGTAACATACATATATATTTGTTATAGAGGAATGGGAATAACAGTAATAACTTTAGAAGTGACTTCCCCATTTGAAAAGCTGTAAAGCTATAGCCGGTAGACATGCATGATTGATGTGGCAGGGATATACAGTTAAACCTCTCTAAATCGACCGACCTTGGGACCGACTTTAAGTGGTCCATTTACAGAGGTGATCGGTTTAGGGAGTTAGAAAATGGTTACAATAGTATTGTTGGGACCCAAATAAAGCGATCGATATCGGGGAGTGGTCGATATGTGGAGGTAATCGGTTAGATAAGTTTTACTGTATAGTATATGATAGAATATTGTTCTTATTCACATAATACCTTATGTAACATACATATATAATTGTCATAGAGGAATGTGAATGACAGTACAATCTTGAGAACTGACCCCCCCCCCCCCCCAATTTGAAGATTTGTACAATTGTAGTCTGTTGTGAATGATTGATATTGCAGTAGGACAGCAGAGAGCAGTAGATTATTTATATTCACATAATGCATTACATAGCAGGTATATATATATGCAGTATGTGAATATGAACAATATTCTATTATATGCGGTATATCAGTTATATCATGCAGTACTACAGGCTATGGGTTTACAACTCTTCAAATAGAGGAGTCACTTCTGGTGTTGTTCCCGTTAATTCCCATTCCTCTATAACAAATATATACGTATGTTACATAAGGCATTATGTGAATATGAAAATCTTTCATCACCATATATATATCATATATATCATATATATCATATATATGAACTGAAATCTAGCAAGTTTAACTCTCGTAGCCAGGCAGTGGCTGACCTTCGCCATGTTCGTTGTGACCTGTGACATCCTGGATGAAGTCTGATGTGTTATATGGCTATGGGGTGTTTTTTGTGTGTTCATTTTGTGTATTTTTGTGTGCTGACAGCAGCACTGCTGACGCTGCTTCTTATGGCTGGTGGGAAGAGAGAGGCCGGAAGGTAGTGGAGGGGTGAAGGTTTGAACACAGAGATAAAAACAAACACACACAAAAAACACACACGCGCACACACCCGTTCCCGGGGTGTAATTCACATAGCCAGGATGCCTTTGGTCTCAACCCTCCACACACACACACCTCCCCCCTCCCCTATCTCCCCTCCACACACACCTCCCACTCCCTCACCCTCCACACTCACACTCTCCCATCTCCCCCACACCAACACCATACCTGCACCCCTCACCAGCAGCATCGAGGCGAGCCAGCCCCGGCGATCTTCTTCAACGGCGAAGGGGGCGGGTCGTGTGTGACGTCATTGGTAGCCTCTCTTTTTTTGCTTCTTGGGGGTGTGGGGTTAAGGAGGAGGAGGAGGAGGAGGAAGAGGGAGGGGGTGGAGGGAGGGGTGGGGGGGATGTGTGGGTAGTGCCTGCGTGCCTGTGCAGCTCAAGTCGTGTCAGGGGGTGAGGAGGTGAGATGGGGCACAGGTTTGAAACAATCGAGGGGAGGATCTTTTCGGCGAGCGGCCACAGGCAGCGGTAGGGTGTTGCTACTGTCTGCCAGTCTCAGACGCTCAACTCTCGTCAAGTCTCGCGTGAACACGCGCCACCTTTCGGCGAAGGCACACACTCATAAGAGCCTTTAGAAACCAAACCACATTCCTTCGCTTACTTCAGGCGCGATTTTCGCACACATACAGAAGGATTTACATATATATACATATATATATATACAGATATATGATATATACATGCCTGTACTGCCAATTTGAAACACATATCAAAGAGGCGTAAAGTCGGACTCAGCACTATCGGAATACCCTGCTATATATAGAGAGACCTTTCCTGGATTTATATGCACACAATCATGGATAGGTAGGCATTCGCAATATCCAAGTGTTACCGCTCAATTATATATCACTGTATTTTGACTTAGCTCCAGTAATGCAGGGAGAACATTCCGCATGCCTTACTTACTTACTTATATACCCACCCAAGGATTGGTTAGCTCAGTGCCAGAATAATGTGACTGAGTGGGATATCGGGCCATGGTGCCGGCGGCCTGGTTCCCCAGTGGGGCAACACTATAACATAACGTAGCCATGAATGCGTACTATCACAAGTCGGTACCCTTCCTGATATGACCTTAGATGTTGCCAGGAGCTATACCTCCAACAACCAGCCAACTACTTACCCACCAGCTTGACCAAATATGTCCACACAGTCCACCATGGCCTACTTAGACAGCAGGCTCACTAAGTATGTTCACACTGTACAGCCAAATAATTCCTTGCATCAATATAATGGCAATTAACTCACATTTGCAACCCTCTGTTTTATTTTCAATATTACAGGAAGGATCATGAGATCAACTCTCTCAGCAGCAAGTTGGAGGAGGAGCAGAACCTTGTTGCTCAGCTCCAGAAGAAGATCAAGGAACTCCAGGTGAGCTGCTCACTTTGGTCTATAAATAGAACTCGTCGCTTAGTCACTCTCTTACCGTCATCATCAGCACCGGCCACGGCGCGCTGTGAAATGCTAGCCACTCGGCTGCTGGTGTTAGTGCTAATCCTGTATGTAGATTTACACCATCGGAGGGGCCAGTGTAGTGATCAGGTTTTTAATAGGACAGTGTTCATGTCACCAGTATGATATGAGGATGCTTGGGGAAACTGCTGGCACCGATCCCAACTGTGATTCCAGGCAGATGGGGTTCAGTGGGTGGGGGGTGGGGTGGTGGAATGGAGGAGGGTGGGGGGGTCATCAGTAGCCAATCAGCGGTCGACTGGCTAGTGGGTTCTAGAGTGTCTGGCACAGGGCCGATACTCATCATCATCATGCTGTCGGTCCCGATGCGACAAAGACTGCTTTCAGTACTTGACTGCCGCTCTCCTTGTGCAGTTGTACATTTCATGAAAGCTGCCTGCAAAAGTGTTGAAGTGCTGCTGGCTTTTACATGTTACCAGCGGCACTCTCTCGGGGAGCAAATAGAGGTTTCACACCGGCAAGAACATGTCAAGACAGGCGCAAAACTATTTGTCCCTGCAGTGGCTGGTCGGGAGACGTTGGGAGTTCCATACATCAACCGCCCTTAATGCTGCCACCGTGACATGGTTTTCTGTTTAGGGTTTGCTTCCTTAGCCTTCGGTTCTGTCAAGAACCTGTACCACAAGGCAGTGTTTTACAACTCTGCAGGGCAGGGGCGTTAAACTCCCTGAGGTTTTGCTATACCTGCAATACCTGCAATACCTGCAATACCTGCATACCCGATACTACCAGAACTGTTAACCTCCAATGTCTCAGATAAAGAAGTACAGTAAAACCTCTCTAAATCTACCGACTATGGGACTGACTTTAAATGGTCCAGTTAGGGAGGTAGTCCGTTTGGGGAGGTTTAAAAAAATCATTACTATGGTGCATGGGAGATCGTTTAGGACCCAAATAAAGCGATCAATATGCAAATTGTGTATTGAAGTTATTGTATACCTTATTCTATATACCTTTTGTGTAAATAACCCTGAAATGAAAAATGGCTGGAAGACCAGTGCTTCGGCACTGACAAAAGACTTATTCAGCAGAATAAACATATTTACCAAAAAAATAGGGGAGTGGTCGATCTGTGGAGGTGGTCAGTTAGAGAGGTTTTACTGTAGTCTCTTTCCCAGGTGTTATATCCCAGTCTGGTCGTCACAGTGCTGTTCTCTTTATGTGCCAGAATCTTTGATTGGATTCTTCACATTCAACACAATTCCGGGAAGACCGGACGCGGTGGCCGAATCGGTATAGCGCAGGCTTCCCGTACGGAAGGTCGGGAGTTCGAATCGCAGCCGAGTCAAACCAATGACTTATAAAATTGATACTTGTCGCTACCTAACCTGGCACTCTGCATTAATAGGATAGGACAAGGACTGGTTTGGACAGTATCAGGAGAATTTGACTGCGCAGGATACTGGGTCATAGTGCCGCCAGCCTGGTCTCTCAATAGGGCAGCACTATAAAGTCGCCATGAGTGCGTGCTGTCACAAGTCGGTACCCGTCCTGATATGACCTTAGATGTTGCTAGGATGTAAAACAACAAAAAAACAAACAATTCCGTGACTGGACCAAAGATCTGACAAGCTTGGGACCGGAATTGGCCCGGATTTCTGGATTTTTCGTTTTTCTGGCCTAAATATATAATTAAAATACAAAATAAACAATGAAAAGTAAGGAATTAAATTGTATTTAAGCAGTTTCAAAAATGGCCAGTTTTTTGGTAATTCCGGATTTCTGGAAGCTACATACGTGTACATATGAGCATATTTATGCATATCTATGCATATACACAATACATGTATATAACAGTATATTATATTCCTGCATACTATATATATATATGTATATATACCTAGTACATAGTAAATGAGTGATAGTGGCTTATCACGCTGTCAGCAAGATATATATATTATATATATATATATATATATCTATATATATATATATTATAAACTATAGATATCCTTCTCTGGTTATATATATATATATATATATATATATATATATATATAGTTTGTTGTTTGTTGGTTGGTGTTCTACATACTGCAACATCTAATGTCATGTCAGGATGGGTACCGACTTGTGACAGTGAGCACTCATCGCAACTTTATAGTGCTGCCCCATTGGAAGACCAAGTCACTGGCACGATGACCCAATATCTCACCCAGTCACATTATCCTGATGTTGAGCAAATCAGTCCTTGCCTTATCCTATTCATGCCAATCATCAGGCTATGTAGAAACAAGTTTGCATGTCATTGCTTTGACTCGGTAGGGGTTTGAAATCGTGATCTCACACATGGGAAGCCTGACCAGACCTGGTCGCCGAATGAGTTGAGCGTCCGTCTCCCGTTTTGGTAGATCGTGGGATTCGAACCCTGGTCCGAGTGAAACCAATGACACAAATTCATATGTGAATTCAATACGCACAGTCGACACCAGCTTAGTGTTATGTGAACACACTAGTGCTTACAGAGAGAATCTTCCCGATCTCCTTTGGTGAGTTGGCCACAGACGCTCCCATACCCCTACCATTGCCACCAGGGGGCGTGGCGGGCAGGAAGGAGCCGGGACCAGCTGAATGGATGTGAGCAGGCCACCCCCACCCCCACCCCCATCCCTCCCCCACCCGCTGCCCCATCCCCACCCCACCCCAACTCCATTCGGCCTCTCCCCCAGTGAAGGAGGGGCCGGGACCAGCTAGCCTGAATGGATGTGAGCGGGCGACCGCCACCCCGATCCCCACTCCCATCCCCACTCCACATCCCCACGCAACATCCCCACCCCTACCCCCACCCCCATCCCCCATCCACACCTAATCCCCACTCCCCACCCGCAATCCACTCCTTGCCCCACCCCCTTCCCCCAACCCCCACTCCATCCCCATCCCACCTACACCCTCTCCACCGCCCCTCTCAGCCTCTCCCCCGGTGAGGGAGGGGCCGGTGGAAGTAATGACCGTGAGCATCTCACGTTACCCGGGACCCGAGAGGTTCCGAAGGCGGCCGGACGTGGCCGAGTGTCGGGGCCGTCAGATGGATTGCTGGTGTCGGCGGTCTGGGAGAGAAGGGGGGGGGGGGCGGGGGGTAAGAGGGGGGGGGAGGGTGCGTGCTCGGCTCAAAGCTCTGCAGATTCAGCATTTTGCTGCCTCACGCACCCACCAAACATGGGTGGGTGCCGCCGCGCATGCCCCGCCCCTCCGCACCCCTCCCCACACCACACCCCTACCCCACCCCACCTCTTGTCTACCCCCCACCCCACCCCGCCCGGCCCTTCGCCTCTCGCTCCCCGGGCAATGATACTGATAGATTGACTTTTGGCGGGAAAAGAAGGGGGCGTGAAAAGTCGTCTGCATACTCAGCGGCTTTCATGGAAACAGTAAACAACTACCAAAAGAAGGAGAGAAAAAAAGGCATGGGTGTAGAGAAGAGAAATGGTTATGGTTGTAGTCTAGGACTACTAGGATGAAAAGTCGGCCACATAATGATATATTGGGGCTCTGCAGATTCAGCCCAAAAAAACTAACATAGGCTACTAAACGTACCAACATACTATCTATCTGCTACTGAAATGCAGACAATCAAATAACTTATCAGCAGCTACTGTTTGGTAAGACAACACCAACACTACAGCTGGCCAGCATTGAAAACAAGCTTAGGTACCCAGGCTTACATGCTATGGACAGAATAAATACAGCCTCAATTAAAAAAATTAAAAATTAAAAATTGGGGCATCATGAGCCCTCATGCCTGAAAGAGCTGAAAGGAAAACTATCCCACTTATTTCTCTTGTTATTTGAGACTAGGCTGAACAGAATTTACAGGGTTTTATATTTCAATGCAGTCAAAATGGTTATTAGTAAAATAAAGAAACCTATTACTAGTATTAGGCGGGTTTTAACAAAAAGAAGTTTACTGTCAGGGGTAAATAATTAATAGTAGACTAGAAGCAAGTCACAGTACGTAGGGGTCCTTCATAATTATCAAGTTTGGTTGGTTGTTGGAGTTTTACATCCTGACAACATCTCATGTCATACAAGGACAGGCACACAATTATCAAACATGTTCACAAGAATACCAAGTATGTGTTGGGGGGCAGGGGGTTAAAACCCACTGTACTCTTTGTAAATGAAAAAATAAAATATCAGTCAAATTATTGTCAAATATTATAAATACTTTTAGTGTACATAGTAAGATAGATACACAGTGTGTGTATTTTGTACACTTATGGAAATGTTGACAATTGTGAAGGAACCCTTATCTACCTAGATAGAAAAAAAAACTGTTCACTGTATGAGGTAAATAATGGTAGAAACAAAGGGGAGTACTTATCTAGTGTCAGCCCTTTGAGGTTCTGTCGTGAGAATGGCGGCTTTAGGAACGGCTGGGATTAGGTGGAAATGTGGCGGGGTGTAGATCAGAGAGCATTAAGTTGGGGAGTGATTACGACTAAGTATTGTACTGGTGAACTAAGCTGAAACTGAAAGGTGTACGGTACCCCCCCACCACCACCACCACCCCCACCCCACCCCCTCTAACACACACACATACTTCGAAATGTTGTCGGCGGGTCCAGAGAAGGATGTAGGTGTGCGCATGGGCGGGGGTTCGGGTGGGTGAGCTCAGTAGAGGTGGGGGTGGGTATGGTGGAGGTGGGGGTAGGGGTGGGTTCAGTCTAGAGGCGAACGTGGGTGGGTGGGAAAGTAAGAGGGGGCATGATGGGGTGGTGGGGGCGAGGTAAGCCTCGTGAGGTGGGGGGGGGGGATGGCCAGGTTCATAGGGTACAGGCAGACACTTGCTGTCCGGACCTTACTGTGTACACACCTCTCTCTATCTCATCTCTGCTGGCCATGCTCCTCCTTGATAATGTCTGAAAAGAGTTCCAGGAGGGTGGGCCTGCCAGCATTTCACTTTCTGCGCTTACTCTGTCCGTGATTTTGGCTCGCCGGCTGGTCACCATAGAGCAAAGAGACACGGTCCTTTGACTCAACCCTCCTCATTTCTCTGTCCTATATTCTACCTTTTTTTTCTCCTGGGCTTACTTCTCCCCATGATCAAGGGAGTTGTTTGCTTGGGTGGGTCTCTCCCTTTGTTCTTGTTGCTTGAACCTGCTGGACACACCTTTAGTCATTACCCGTCCCTTCCTCCTGAACCCTTGCTGCTGTTACTGGATACAAGTGCTCTGCTACTGCCAGACCGGAGTGATTCGGGGCCACCCCAACGATTTGTCATTTTGAACATTGTAAAGACATCCCCAGCTTCTACAACCATCCCACCTGAAGATTAATCTTCAACCAAAGATTGGACCGATTTATCGGGGCCTTTCTATATTGCTGCAGTTATGCAGCCGGTAACCGTTGTAAGGTTACGAACACCCCAAAAGCAATGGTACAGGCGATTGGTCTACGGCCGGTGTCAGGGAAGGGGAATGGGTGTATGTGTGTGTGTGTGGGGGGGGTGGGGGTGGTGATAAGGTGGGTAGTCCAGGGATAGGGCGTAGTAGGAGAGAGGGGGAGGGGCAGTGTGTAACAGTAGTAGGAGAGAGGGGGAGGGGCAGTGTGTAACGGTAGTAGGAGAGAGAGAGGGTGTGTGTAACGGTAGTAGGAGAGAGGGGGTGGGGCAGTGTGTAACAGTAGTAAGAGAGAGGGGGTGGGGCAGTGTGTAACGGTAGTAGGAGAGAGAGAGGGTGTGTGTAGCGGTAGTAGGAGAGAGGGGGTGGGGCAGTGTGTAACAGTAGTAGGAGAGAGGGGGAGGGGCAGTGTGTAATGGTAGTAGGAGAGAGAGAGGGTGTGTGTAACGGTAGTAGGAGAGAGGGGGTGGGGCAGTGTGTAACAGTAGTAAGAGAGAGGGGGTGGGGCAGTGTGTAACGGTAGTAGGAGAGAGGGGATGGGGCAGTGTGTAACGGTAGTAGAAGAGAGGGGGAGGGGCAGTGTGTAACGGTAGTAGGAGAGAGGGGGTGGGGCAGTGTGTAACAGTAGTAGGGGAGAGGGGAGGGGGCAGTGTGTAACGGTAGTAGAAGAGAGGAGAAGGGGCAGTGTGTAACGGTAGTAGGAGAGGGGGTGGGACAGCGGAGTACACTAATCAGGTTCAGAGTAGCGATGACCCCAGAATCGACCAAGGTGTGTTGTAACATTAATCCCCCACCCCCGTCCCTTATCATGTACCGAAGAACCACACAGAGGACTTCCGGTGGATAATTGCTGTGGTTGTTGTTCTCGCCCAGCAGATACGTGGACACTAAAGCCGGGCTAACACATACAACTTTGGGCCGACTTAAGCCCCGTTCACACAGCACAACTTTAGGCCGAACTAGATAAGGCGAACTAGATGAGGCAAACTAGTGTCGTGTCCACACACGGAGCGGTTTAAGGCGGAAGTGGATATCTGCGCATGAGCAAGTACAGACTAACCAGCACCAGTTTGGGTTCGTCGACGTCGCACGAGAGAGTGTGGGTTCGACCTAGATCTGTTTCGACTGAATCGTATTGTTTTGGAACGTTCAAAACTTCTGCTGGGCAGTGAAACCTTAAAAATAAATGATGACAAAAATATATGTGCACCTCTAGCAGGTTCATAGAGCAAATTTACTGGAAAGTCAACACACTCAGGTCTCAACTGTCACGTCCTTAATCCACCTCAAGTAAGTCGGTTGGGTTCACACATGCCACTTGCGTCGATTTAAGCTAAATCGCTTCATCTATACTCCTCGCGAGGTGGTTTACTTGAGGTGAACTAGATGAGGCGACCTAGCCCTAATTCGCTTCAGCGTAGCGTCCACACGGCGAATGTGAGGCGAACTGGACAAGGCGAACTAGTTGAGGCGACTTAACGCCCGTGTGTGAACGGGGCTTATGATGAGGCGAACTAGATGAGTCGAACTAGCGGCGCATTCACACATACCGATTTTTTAAGTGTGTCACATTCACACGCACACTTAAACTGGCTCAGATCGACCAGCAGGCCTATGGGATTTCATTCATACACACATACATACAAACATACACACATACACCCGCACATACATACACGCATACATCCACACATACATACACATATATACATACACACATACGTACATCTACACATACATACATCCACAGATACATACACACATACATACATAGACACATACATAGACATATACATACAAACATGCATACACACATACATACACCCACACATACATACACCCACACATACATACATGCATACATCCATACATACATACAAACAAATAAGCATACAGACATACATGATCAATATAGGGGAGTGGTTGATATGTGTGTATGTATGCACACATGTATACACATATATATTCACACATATAGACACACATATATACACACATGCATACATGCATGCATCCACACATACATCCACACATACATACACATGTACATACACACATGCATCCACACATGCATACACACATACATACACACATGCATACACACATGCATACACACATACACACATACATCAACCTTGATGTGCTTAAACCGCCTCAACTAAACCACTCGCGTTCAGACACACAACTTAGGCCGACTCAGGCTAAAGCCCCGTTCATACACGCACCTTAAGTCGCCTCAACTAATTTGCCTTGTCTAGTTCGGTTCACATTGGCCTTGTGGACGCGACGCTGAAGCGGATTAGGGCTGAGTCGATGCATCTAGTTCACCTCAAGTAAACCACGTTGCGAGGTAGTATATATGAAGCGAACTAGCTTAAGTCGGGACATCTTGCTTGTGTGGATGGTAGCGGTTTACTTGAAGCGGCTTGAGCACATCACACCCATGCGCAGTCGAGACCTGAGTTTGTTGACTTTCCAGTCGATCAAAAGCTCATATTATATAATTTGGTCTATGAAACCGCTAGCTGTGCACAGATATTTTTTTCATCATTTATTTTTAGGTTTTAACTGCCCAGCAGAAGTTTTGACCGTTCCAAAACAATACAACTCAGTCTATACATATCTAGGTCGAACCCACACTCTCTCATGGCGACGTCGACTAACCGAAAGTGGCGCTGGTTAGTATGGACTTGCTCATGAATAGATATCGATTTCCGGCTTAAACCGCCCCAAGCACTGGATGTGTGGATATGACACACTTTCACGCCTAGTTCGCCTGATCTAGTTCGCCTGATCTAGTTTGGCCTAAAGTTGTGCTGTATGAACGGGGCTTAAGTCACCTCATCTAATCCACCTCGAAAAGCGGTCTACATGAGGCAAACTAGTTGAGTCAACTCAGCCCTAATTCGCCTCAGCGGCGCGGTCACATGCCCGATCTGAGTCGACTTAGATCACGCGAACTAGTTGAGGCGATTTAAAGCCCGTGTGTGACCGGGGCTTAACATACAACATAAGATCTGCGTCAGCCTACCAGGCTGATCATCTATATAGGCCTCGGTGGCTGAATCTGTAGAACGCTGACTTCCCGTGCAGAAGATCGGGAGTTTGATTCCCGGCTGACTTATCGCTACCTAGCCTGGCGCTCGGCATTGATAGGACAAGGAGTGGTTTGCACAGTGTCAGGATAATGTGACTGAGTGGGATATCAGGTCATGGTGCTGGTGGGCTGATCTCCCAGTGGGGTAGCACTGTAAAGTTGCCATGAGTACACACTGTCACAAGTCGATACCTGTCCTGAGATGACATTAGATGTTGCTAGGATGTAAAATAACTCACAAACAACAAATCTATAGCGGGTATGCACTGATGTCACACTAAATGGTAGTGCGGCCATTGTGGCGATACAACCACAATAACAAACCCAACAAACTCAATGCATTGCCAATGGTGATATCGCCACAATGGCCGCGCATCCGGTTGATGACGTCAAGAGAATACCCTCTATAGGGCTACTTGCACGGTCTATGCTTAGACTAACTTAGAAGTTAGAGGCTAGATTTCAACCTTAGCCTGCTGGCATTGAACGTTCCCACCGCACAGCTGCTTTAACATAGCACCGGCGGTGGGGGTGGGGACGGATGTACATGTGATGGGGAGGGGGCGGAGGAGGGCAGGTGCTTTTGCACTATGCCGCCGATGTGGAATGCGAGGGGGTGTGGAATGGGGGGGGGGGGGAGGGATACATCATTTTCCCTCTCTCTCTACGTGCTGGAGGAAGCACAAACAAACAACAATGCCGCAATGCCTAACAACCTTCCCCTCCAGCAGCTGATGTCCAACAGCTGATTTCCGGCAGCAGCAGCTGTCGGCGGCCTCCGATGGCTGTTCAGTGATTGTGGTGGGAAGGAACCAGCCGGGGCCCGGGGCAATGCTGAGCGTCCAGCAGCAGCCGCAGCTGTCCATAGCTGGTGCGGGCGGGGCGGGGCGGGGCGGGGCGGGGCGGGGCGGGGCGGGGCGGGGCGGGGCGGGGCGGGGCGAGGCGGGGCGGGGCGGGCTGGCCTTCACCGCCAGGATCTCTCAGATATTTACTTAGCAGGCGGCGGGCTATCTTACCACATAGCCACACACACACACACACACACACCTAACTCCTCCTCCTTCTTCTCATGGAAGGGGCTGTTCCATTCATTCAACCTGGAAGGAGGAGGCAAGTTAGCATCTGCCAACCGCCAGCACACATCTCCACGGCCAGCACCGACCATGCATTGTATTATGCAGCTCACGTGTATTATTGTTATTATAGATCACGTGATCAGTTACAGAACTTCAAAACGGTAAAATTACACAAACCAACCAACCTCCCCCGATCGGCTACAGAAGTTCAAAACCCTAATTCAACACTGACCCTGTAATTTGGGGCTAAGTGTTAAGCCGATTCACGCCGGGCGGTCTCTGGATGACTGACTAGCCGCATATCCCTGGGCTCCTCGCATGCCCCCCCCCCCACCCCCCACCTCACCCTCACCCGCTTCCTCGTGCTCAGTCAAGCG
Organism: Branchipolynoe longqiensis; assembly: GCA_030323885.1. Classification (NCBI taxonomy): domain Eukaryota; kingdom Metazoa; phylum Annelida; class Polychaeta; order Phyllodocida; family Polynoidae; genus Branchipolynoe; species Branchipolynoe longqiensis. The sequence goes on along the minus strand of CM059192.1, from coordinate 37,487,748 downwards.
TGACCGGCCGCTGTTACGGCCGACTGCAGGTTCCCATTTCGGTCATTCGGTCCTTACTTCCTCAGTCGGCGAGTGACCGCTCGTAGCAGTCAGTCAGTCATTTGCTCGGACGTGAGACATATTGTACAGCCTCAGCAATCCATGAGAAGCACACATACAAATACAGACTACAGAGGAACAGGAAGAAAGGAAGGAGAGAAAGGTGACTGACGCCTAGACTATACCATTTGTAAAGTATTTGGAAAAGACATTTGGATATTGGATCCCGCCAGGTGGTTGGTGTCACCCAGCGAGCCCATCCCAATTCCTGATCCATTGGAACCGCGCCCAAAACCTCGTCAGGCAGGCAGGCAGGCGGGCATGTCTAAGCGCGGCCCGGAGGCGGGGTGTGGGGATTTGGTCGATGGCGCGATTGAGTGGGCATCGCCCTCCAGTGCCGAGAGTGGCGGTGGTGGCGGCGGCGGCGGGCACTACACCATCGGCGGCGTGACGGAGGACGACTCGTGCACGGACGGCGGAGACCGGCACCTGCCGGTCACACAGCCCGAGGTGCAAGACCTGATCTGCTTGAGCAGTGGCAGTGGCAGCGTCAGCGACGACGAGGAGGTGGTTTCCACACTCGACTTCTCTGATGTGCACGACAACGGCGCTGGAGGAGGAGGAGGAGGAAGAGGGAGGGCGCTAGCACCAGTAACGGGAGGAGGAAGGGCGATCGCATCAGTAAATGGAGACAGCGCAGGTTTAGCTAAACATGTCCCAGACAGCTCTTTCGTGCACGACAATGTGTCCTATTCCTCATGTAGGCATGGCAACTACAGCAGCATTGGCGGAAATAATGATAGTGGTGGTGGGCGGCTGGGGAAAAGCGTATTTGCGGATGTCAACTTCCGGTCCCCAGAGCGCCTAACTCGGGGCGGGCCAACATCAGCAGCGTCCACCACAACGAGGCTCATGTCGAACGAGCTGTACCTCAAGAACCGGCCCGAGCCGCTCACGGCCCCCGGGATGAGCCTCGAGAGCCGCCGGGTGACGAGGAAGGGCTACGACCTGGGCTTCTCAGCACCCAAACTCCGCGCTCTCTATGACGTAATGCCGATATATTATGTTACTACAGTAAAACCTCCCTAAATCGACCGACCATGGAACCGACTTTAAATGGTACATTTAGGGAGGTGGTCGGTTATGGGAGTATTTTAAAATCATTACAATGGTATTGTATGGGCAATCGTTTGGGACCCAAATGAAGCAATCGATATAGGGGAGTGGTCGAACTGTGGAGGTGGTTGGTTATAATCGAAAGATACGATGATTCCCTTGTGTTTTTTTTTTTTTTTTTTTTTTTTTTGACACGCGTAAGGTATTTCTCAGACCTGCTTACCTCCAATTTCCTATTTGGGTACTCCAGTGGGGGGGAAAAAGTTCAGCTAATGATATATTGTGTACTTCCCCCTCCCCAAAAATGTGTACTTTTCAAATTTTGTATTATTACCATCTCTATTAATTTTGCACATTGGCATACTCCGCCTAAGAATGTGTGCAAAATACACACACACAAATCGTATGGGTAGGCAGGTCTGTATCATGTGATAATTCGCGTAGATGAGTGTGTGTGTGTGGGGGGGGGGGGGTCTTGATAATGTGGAGTCAGTTATATCCTTGTTCAAATTTATGCATATTTATACAACGTATTAGAGAATTTACGGAAGTAACATACAGTAAAACCTCTCTAAATCGACTGACCTTGGGACCGACTTTAATTGGTCCATTTAGGGAGGATGTCGGTTTAGGGATTTAGAATATGGTTACAATGGTATTGTTGGGACCCAAATAAAGCGATCGATTTAGGGGACTGGTTGATCTCTGGAGGTGGTCGGTTAGAGAGGTTTCACTGTATATGTAGGATAGTTGTCATCATGTATACTCATATATAAACAGGAAGGCCAGGATAATGTGAACGAGTGCTAGTTATACGGTATATGAATGTGGCAACGCTATATAGCCGCCGCTATGGACGTATGCAGTGTCACAAGACAAAATCTATCCTGACATAACCTTAGCTGTTGCTCACCTGTGATAATATTGCTGACGTGGCAGGTTTTCTACAATATCATTTCTCTTCCTTTTAGCGCCGTATTGAGGAGCTCGAAGAGGAGCTCGAAGCTGAGAGGCAGGCCCGCTCCAAGGTAAGCCTAAATAAGCCTTAATAAGCCTAAATAACCCAAACCGATTGTGTCACACTCTTATGTCACACTCATGGTGTCACACCCATGTACCATACCTGTTGTGTGACTCTTTCATACCACACCCCTTGCGTCAAATCATATATCACAATCTTTACTAATATGACATATTCTTATACCACATTCATGATGTCACACCCATAGAGCACACCCAACATGTCACACCCACATACCACACTCCCTGTGTCACATTCTTATCCGATGCCCCTTTTGTCACACCATAATACCCCCATTCATTTTGTCAGACACGAATACCACACCCTTTTGTCACACCCTTATGCCACACTCCTTGGTTCACACCCATATGTCACACTCTTTGTGCCATACCTTTATATCACTCCTCTTTTGTCACACCCATATATATATGCCACACCCTTTGTGTATTACACCCAAATATCACACCTTTTTTCACTTCCTTATATTGCACCAAATATGTCTCATGGATATACCGCACCCTTTTGTCACCCATATATCACACCCCTTTTTGTCATACACATATATATATATATGCCACACCCTTTGTATTACACCCAAATATCACACCTTTTTTCACTTCCTTATATTGCACCAAATATGTCTCATGGATATACCACACCATTTTGTCACCCATATATCACACCCATTTTTGTCATACACATATATATATATATGCCACACCCTTTGTGTATTACACCCAAATATCACACCTTTTTTCACTTCCTTATATTGCACCAAATATGTCTCATGGATATACCACACCCTTTTGTCACCCATATATCACACCCATTTTATCACATAATGTTACCTCTCCCACTTTGTCACAGCCACTTGCCATGTGCTTATACCACATCCCTTTTGTCACAGCCTAATACCACACCCTTATGCGACACTCATTGTGTTATACCTTTACATCACACTTCTTTTATCACATACTTATATATCACACCCTGTTTGTTTCACCCTTATGTCACACCCTTTGTGTTATACCCAAATATCACATCCCTTTTCCACATGCTTATATCACACCAACTATTCACACATATACACACCTTTTTGTCACACCCATATATCACACTCCTTTTGTCATATAATTTTATCACTCCCATTTTGTCACAATCATAATTTATATAAAACCGCATTTGTCATATACTTATACCACAGCCTTTTGTCACACACTTATGCCACACCCCTTTTATCACACCCTTATGCCACATTCCTTGTGTCACACCCTTATGCCACATTCCTTGTGTCACACCCTTATATCACACCCCTTGGTTACCAACACTAAGTATATATATATATACTTAAAAATTGAATGCGTTAAGGCCAGGCGCAGCTGGCACACAGTGCACAGGGCTGCTCACAGGGGGCGCCACCGTGGTCTATGTCATAATAACAGGGTCAGCTAGATAGGATAAGTGCTAACTATTACATAGGGAACTGAGATCGGTAGTGTCCTTGTTTATATTCCCATAATGGATTATAGAGCACATATATATATATATATATATATATATATATATTTGTCTGTGTTTGTGTGTGTGATAACATCTACACATTATACATACATATATATGATGTGTATATGTGTGTTTTTGTGTATGTGATAACATATACACGGTGGTGACCGAGTAGGATAATGAGCAGGCGAGCGGTGGCGCAACCGTCGGAGCTGAGGCGAGTAGGCCTGACCCGATTACTGGTGGGTGGGTGTGAGGAGCGAGTATAGAATTCCATGTTATTATACTCCTATCATTCTTATTCAACATATATATATATATATATATATATATATATATATATATATATATATATATATATCTGTATATATGTGTGTGTGTGTGTATTCGCCTCCAAGACTCGCCTAGCGCAAATACTCGTCCAATAAGCATTCAGAACTGCGGTGCGATGTCGGGTAATAAGCGCCTATGGTACAGCACGCCCCCTAGCGCCGTGCACCTACCTGTACCAGGCTACGGCCTCCCGCCTTCCCACGCCCCGCTTCCCGGACCCCGACACCTGGTGTCATAGCTCACAGCCCCAGAACCCTCTCGGCATAGCTCAACTAGCTCCAGCCAATCCTCTTCTTAAAGCTGCATAGTTGTTGTTTTGGGGGAGTTTTCAGTCGTGTTCGTGTTGGCACGCTGAAGGCTGCAAATCTGCAGCACTGTATAGCTGCATAATCCGATGGTGGCAACAACTCAAAACCATCAGATTTTGCAGCTTTGCGTTGTCTCTACCCCTCCCCCTGCTCAAATTAATATGCTAACTAACACACACTAAAGCGGTTCCACAGACAATGACTTAGAAATTTATACTTGTCACGACCTAGCCTGACACTTGTCATTACTAGAATAACTCAAAACCATCAGACTATGCAGCTTTACGGTTTCTCTATCTCCCCCTTCCCCCCCCCCCCCAACCCCACTAAGAGAAGATGCTAGCTACCACAGATGGAAGCAGTTGCACAGACAATGACTTAAATATTTATACTTGTCGCGACCTAGCCTGACACTTCCCATTAATAGAATAAGGGAACGAGTTGAATGAGGAAGTTCAGTTCTCTTTAAAGTTCACCTGCTTAATCAGTGCAAAGCAAAACAAATGTTTTAGTCTACCTTACTTTTTAGTTTAATGTAAATTTGATTTAAAATGACTAACTTGAGGAGCTATTTCAAGTGTAAATATGCTAAATTAATTTGGGTGTGCTTTGTCAAACTTCTCGACTCCATAGGCTTCATCTATAAAAGGTTCTATTAAATTAACTTTAGTGCAGCCTTCTATATAGCAACAAATGCTTAATAATTGCACCTGCATCTAAGTCGGATATACAGAAGAATATTTAGATGAGTGTTTGGCTTTTGAAAATGTGATGCTTTTACTAGAGTATGCAGCTTTAATATTTTTTTTTTGGGGTCCATTAGTTGTTTAAGCAGGGGAAATTTCAGTCATAGACGACTGGTCTTCCTCATTCCACTGCTGGTCGATAGAAAGCCCGAGCCTACACTTTTACTGACCCAAGGGATTTTTAACCTCCCACACCACATAGACATGGTATGAGAGCAACCGGCCTTTGATGACGCTGTAAGTTATACACAGCGGTGGAAATCCAAATTGGCAGAGCTGGGGGCACGGGGAATCGAACCGCCGACCCTCAGATTAGGAGTCTGACCTAGAAAAAAGTCGGACACTCTAACCACTCCGCCACAGAGAACGCTATTAACGCCATTCGTGAGATTCCAAATTTGGCCTTATGAGGTAGCTTTAATGCTATCCAATAGGGACCGTAAAAGCTTGTTATATTTTGTGCTGATTAAGCAGGTGAACTTAAAAGAGAACTGATCTTCCTCATTCAACTTGTTCCCGTATTCTAGTATCAGGCTAGGTCGCGACAAGTATACATTTTTAAGTCCTTGTCTGTGGAACTGCTTCAGCGTGTGCTAGCTAGCATCTTACCTTAGTGGGGTCGGGTGGGGTGGGGGGGGGGGGGGGGAGGGGGGATAGAGACAACTTAAAGCTGCATAGTCAGTTGGTGCTAGCTAGCATCTTATCTTAGTGGGGTCGGGTGGGGGGGGGGGAGATAGAGACAACTTAAAGCTGCATAGTCAGATGGTGCTAGCTAGCATCTTATCTTAGTGGGGTCGGGGGGAGATAGAGACTACATAAAGCTGCATAGTCAGATGGTTTTGGGTTTTTCTAGTAATGACAAGTGTCGGGATAGGTCATGACAAGTATCAATTTTTAAGTCATTGTCTGTGGAACTGCTTCTGTGTGTGTTAGTTAGCATCTTATATTAGCAGAGGGGGACGGGTTGAGAAAACAAAGCTGCATAGTCTGATTGTTTTGAGTTTTTGCCATTAAAAAAAATATATATATTACATTTGTTGTTATAAGCTACCTTACTTTTGTTGCAAGTAAATTTTCTTATAAATGGCTAAATTTAGAGGCTTCAGCAGCGAGAGGTTCTATTAAATTATTAAATTGACTTAATATACCCTTCCAAATAGCAACACATGCTTAATGAGCACATCAGTATCTAAGCTGGATATTTAGAAGAAAACATAGCTAAAGGTTTTGGTTGCGAAATTTGGATACTTTAATCAGACTATGGCGCTTTAACAGAAAACGTAGCAATAATAAAATTAGCTTTAAAGTTGCATGGTACGATGGTTGTAAATTTAGGCAATTTTCTTAGATAAATACACTAGATTAATCATTATAATCTAAATTGTTTTAGTTTGAAGTAACTTTTATTTTAAAAGGCTAGCGTTGGAGATATTTGAAGTGAAATTTGGCATGAACGCCAACATTCTGACACCAGAGGTTTCAGCAGTAACATGTTCTATTATATTGACTCAGTGTCCCCTTCTCTGCAGCAACAACTGCTTAATAAGCACACCAGTATCTAAGTAGGATATCTAGAATCAAATTTAGATAAGTGTTTTGGTTTTGAAAATTTGATGATTTCATCGGACTACGCAGCTTTAAGCTCGTCCCAATTTCCTTTAGCCAAGTTTTATTTATTTATTTATTTAGTTAATTAAATATCAGCAAGAAAATTTGACTTTGGACTTTTCGGCAGGATTCGATAGCTAGGTGACTCAGGTAACACTCCCAACCACAGAAAAATGTCTACCGGAAATGGCTGGAATGCAGTCTCCCCGCGCAGGCGCGGCTATTTATAGCTCAGAATGGATCCAAAAAGCCGACACGTGTGACTCAGCTTCACCCCCCCTCCTCCCCTACCCCCGCCCTTATCTCCTCCAGCCTACCCCCCCCCCCTCCACACACACACACATACACTTCAACCCGCACCCATTTGAGGTGTACGTGGAGGGGGTTGTGGGGCATGGGAGGCTGGACTGGATCACGTGGTTGACCTCGAAGCAGTGCAGCTGAAGGGTCTGTGAGTACCGGTGTGGGTGTGAGTGTGAATGGGGGTGTGGGTGTGTAGGGGGGCAGAGAGAGCGGGAGGGTGGCACATATCATACCCGCAGATGTTTACAGCCTCGGACTATAAAGTACCGTATTCCCTCGATTAGTAGTTCAGTACAACCCCGTTAAACCTAGATAAAAGATTCACCCGTTGTAGTACACGGGTGAAGGCCAGCTCTATATAAATACGGGGGAAAATAGCATTAATATGGAAGCGAGGCTACAGTATGGAAGTGAGGCTCCAGTATGTGGCTCCAGTATCAAATGAATACTTCTAGAGGCACAGAGTTGGTGAAATGGGAGAGAATGCAAAAAGACAAGATGGCGGCCGCAGAACGCCGTCGATGTCACTTTTAAATCTTATTAAACTAGATATTATATTATATTTTTCAACTCAAAAGTAGCGGGTAAATAATAAAACATATGTAAAGAATAATTGTTGCTTGTTACTTTGTTAAATTAGGCTCTCAATTCTTTGACCCGTTTTTCCCCACCTTTTACATAGGGCTGGTTTGCACCCCTACTGCAGCAGTACGGGGTGAATCTTGTATCTACGTTAAACCAAGCTCGGTTAATCCAAACGATCGGTTAATCCAAACATTTTTCGGCGGCCCGGCAAAATACTACTACCATTTATCATATAAAAAAAGTTGGTTAAACCAAAGTCGGTTAATCCAAAGTATCGGTTAATCCAAACAAAATTGTCGGGCTCCAGGGCACTTCCGGTACAGTTAAATCAAATTTTCATGTGGTTTTAAGATCATCTGAGACTTTTTTATATGACAAATGGTAGTATTTTGCTGGGTCGTGGAAACAAGTTTGGATTAACCGATCGTTTGGTTTAACCGTGCTTGGTTTAATGGGGTTAAACTGTATATACATAAAAAAACAATAATCAAAAGTGTCCACATACATTGTATATTACATTCATAATGCTTCCACGTTTTTGCCAAAGCCAAGTCAAAGTCAAAGTCAAAGCTCGGTTAAACCAATCATCGGTTCATCCAAACAAATTTCTTGGGTCCCTTCAAGTTTGGTTTAACGGGGTTATACTGTAACTACCTCAGGGAATTATGAGGGAAGAATCGAGTCGGGAGGAGGTATGGGGGGGGAGGGGTTATTGATCAAGTGTAACCACCACCCACCCTCTCGTTGGTCAAATCAACTTTCGGATTTCACCAGACGGGATGGCCGAATGAGTCAGAAAGTCCGTCTCGCGTGCTGTTAGATCGTGGGTTGTGGGTTCGAACCCTGGTCGAGTCAAACCAATGATTTAAAAATTTATACTTGTTGCTTCCTAATCCTAGCCAGGCACTCAGCATTATTAGGATAGTGCAAAGACTGGTTGGCTCAGTGTCAGGATAATGTGACTGAGTGGGATATCAGGTCATGGTGCTGGCAGCCTGGTTTCCCAGTGGGAAAGCACTATAAAAGTTGCCATGAGTATGTACTCTCACAAGTCAGTACCCGTCCTGATATGACTTTAGATGTTGCTAGGACGTAAAACAACAAACAAACAAAAACTTTCGGATTTAGCTTGTATTGATATGTTATTTGATTTGATTTGAGTTTATTTAACCACAAACATGTGGTATGGTCACTGTATGGCGTCCCTAATGGGTGCTCTTTCAGCCGAGCAACCAATGTGTTCATTATTTAACATACTGTAAAGCGAACAACTATTTCCAAATGTCTGTGTACCTGAGAAAGTGTGGTGAAGTGGGTCTGTGTATGTTTGTAATTATCTTAGTGTACGTATTTCACAGTATTCCATGTGCGCTGGTCTGGGAATCAGGAACCTTTTTCTTTTTCTTCTTCTTCTTCTTCCTCTTCTTCTTCTTCATCTTCTTTCTCCTCTTCTTCCTACTCCCATTGTCCATTCCCCTTCTTCTTTCTCCTCCTTCACCTTCTTCTTCCTCATATTCTTCATACTCCCCATTCCCTTCTTCTTCTTCCTCTTCTTTCTCTTCTTCCTACTCGCATTGGTCATTCCCCTTCTTCTTTATCCTCATTCTTCACCTTCTTTTTCTTCATCTTGCCCTTTCCCCTTCCCATTTTCTTGTTCTTCTCCTTCTCGTTCTTGTTCTTCTCCTTCTTCATCAGAGAAGCAGTCTAGTGGATGCTACTCTGAGGAAACAAAGACAGAGATCATTAAAGGGTTTTCCCCACCAATTAACTGTCAACATATTCTATCGTTTTGCTTTCCACGTTTTGCTACCATTGCTATCTCTATTTTATTTTTAAAACATCGTTGTTCATCCCTAGCTTTCTTGTTTTTCCACCCCCAAAAAAGGTCGAGAAACAGCGAGCGGAGCTCAATCGTGAGCTGGAGGAAATCAGCGAGCGTCTAGATGAAGCTGGTGGTGCCACCCAGTCTCAGGTGAGACATGCTGGAACTAAAAAGAACACGCAGTTGCACACGTAGAATATATGGCAATCGAACACGCCATCCAGATGGGCGGGCTGTGTCATAGAAGTTGCATAGTCCGATTGATTTTGAGTTTCTGCCATTTTCTGAGATAAACATATTAGGGTGATCATTATAATCTACCCTACTTTCACTTGAAGTAACTTTTATTTTAAATCACTAACTTTTGAGATATTTGAAGTGCAAATACGTAAAATTAGTTTCGGCAAGCTTGCCAAAATTCTGACACCATAGGTTTCTGCAGTAATAGGTTCTATTAAATTGCCTCAGTATTCCCTTCTATGTGGTGGCAAATGTTTAACAAGTGCACCAGTATTTAAGTTAGATATGTAGAATCAAATTGAGATACTTCTTTTCGTTTTGAAAATTTGATGCTTTTTCAGAATATGCAGCTTTAAGCATAATAACCTGACAACGGATGGGTTCTTTTGTAAATCAGTACTTTGGACGGGAATTATATATATTTGCATATATAGTTGTCCTACATAATAAAGAAGACATAAGACATGGTAGTGGGTAAGAGCTATAATCTATGGGTAGAGAAACTAACACCCCTTGCCTAAAATTTAAATAATTGCCGGTACAGTAGGTGTAGATGGGGAGGCAGTTGACACATGAATAGACAGGTGCCACCCCCCAACGGATCTGAGGTTAACTAGGCTGGAACAGTACATGACTACATCAAGGCTCCTCCAGTCAATGACTAAGGCAAGGAGTAAGTGCTGAGGAGCAGATGAAAGCTTCTGGCCTTATTATAGCCATATGGCTTTTACAACATATATATAAGTTAATATGTATAATCAAATCTAGATAATGTATTTGTATATATATATATATAGATATATATATATATGTACATATATAAATACGATAACAAATGATTCGATTCTACTTCCGGTTCTTTGATATTTCTGGATTTTGAGGAAATCAGCTTCACACTCGCGATATTAGACTAAATAATAGTGGAGTCCTTTTTTAAAGACATGAAAATTCATAACCCTCTGGTACTTGTCCTCACAGCTGGAGCAGAACAAGAAGCGCGAGAATGAGCTTCAGAAGCTGCGCCGCGACATGGAGGAGCAGCAGCTTCAGAATGAATCCACTATCGCCTCACTCCGCAAGAAGCAGCAGGATGCCGCCAACGAGATGAGCGACCAGCTCGACCAGCTCAGCAAGGTCAAGTCAAAGTGAGTGGTGGTATTAAGCTGCTCAGAGCAGAAACACAACCAGTAAGGTCATGGTCAGGAGAGAAGTAGTAGGAGTTGCTCACAGCAGAAACACAAAAAGTAAGGTCAAGGTCAAGAGAGAAGTAGGAGCTGTCAGAAATGTCAAGGTTATGTGAGAAGTAGGAGCTGCTCACAGCAGAACCACAATCAGTAAGGTCAAGGTGAAGTTAGAAGTAGGAGCTGCTCACAGCAGAAACAATTAGCAAGGTCAAAGTCAAGGTCAAGATAGAAGTAGGAGCTGCTTATAGCAGAAACACAATTAGTGAAGTCAAGTGAGTAGTAGAGGTGAACTACTCACAGTGGAAACACAACCACTACAGTCAAGGTCAGGAGAGAAGTAGAAGCTGCTCATAGCAGAAACACAGCCCAGTACGGTCAAGGTCAAGTGAGAAGTAGGAGCTGCTCACAGCAGAAACACAATTAGTGAGGTCAAAGTCAAGGTCAAGATAGAAGTAGAAGCTGCTTATACTAGTTATAGCAGAAACACAACCAGTGAGGTTAAGGTCAAGTGAGAAGTACGAGCTGATCATAGCAGAACCACAACCCAATAAGGTCAAGGTCAAGTGAGAAGTAGGAGGTGCTCACAGCAGAAACACAATAAGTAAAGTCAAGGCCAAGTGAGTAGGCCTAGTGATAGCAGCTGAGATAACTTTTAAACACTTGGTGGCCATTATGCCTGTCTTTTTATTCTACTTCAATGGATGACCGTTTCACTTCCCCACCCCCACCCCCACCCCCTACAGGGTTGAGAAGGAGAAGAACGCCATCAAGACTGAGGTCGATGACCTTCAGGGGCAAATTGAGCACGTGACCAAGGGCAAGGTAACTGGCCTGGCATGCACGTGGTTCTCCGCAGAGTATGTCTGTTGACCCCGAAGCGTTATGTCCCAAGTATCACGTGACAGCAGTGGGCGTGTTCCCTTCTTAGCAATGCCCAAGTATAGTCTTAACACAGTCTGCATCCATATTCATTTGGTTAAATTCTAATGTTTCAGGTTCAACGATGACAAACCGGATGGAATGCCATGTACATTGTTGTGTTTGACTCACGCACTCACGCACTCTCTCTGTCTATGTCTCTTTTCGCATTTCAAATTAACTCATTAATTAAATGCTTTAAAGACCTATACTATAGTCCGATGAACGCATGAAATATTTCAAACCAAAATACATATCTAGATTTGATTATGCATATCCATAGATAATTGGATAATTGTTCACTTGGTAAAATAACACTACTGTACAGAAGAGTATACTAGGTCAATTGACTATAACCCGTTACTGCTGAAGCTATGGCTATGGTCTCAGTACAGCAGCAGGTGTGTGGGGGTCGGGGGTGGGGGTGGGGGGTCGTGAGGTGCTGGGAGCGGGGGATCTGGAGGGACGCTAATAACTGTGGGAGGGGGGGGGGGGGTAATCATCAGTCTCGGATATCAGAACCTCGCAGATAAAGAAATCACTAGAGCATAGCCTCTTTACCAAATTTGTTGAAATCACACGATATACGATTTCCACCACCAACCTGCCTTTGGAGCGCAGTGGCAAGAACTAACGTTGTGGGTAGTATGTCACTGCGCAAGCTCTGTGGAATAGGTCTATTTAATTAATCCTGCAGATACAGGACTATTTAATTAATCCTGCAGATACAGTTCTATTTCATGAATCCTGGAGATACAGGTCTATTTCATGAATCCTGCAAATACAGGTCTATTTCATTAATCCTGCAGATACAGGTCTATTTCATTAATCCTGCAGATACAGGTCTATTTCATTAATCCTGCAGATACAGGTCTATTTCATGAATCCTGCAGATACAGTTCTATTTAATTAATCCTGCAGATACAGGTCTATTTCATTAATCCTGCAGATACAGTTCTATCTCATGAATCGTGCAGATACAGGTCTATTTCATGAATCGTGCAGATACAGGTCTATTTCATTAATCCTGCAGATACAGTTCTATTTCATGAATCCTGCAAATACAGGTCTATTTCATTAATCCTGCAGATACAGGTCTATTTCATGAATCCTGCAGATACAGGTCTATTTCATGAATCCTGCAGATACAGTTCTATTTCATTAATCCTGCAGATACAGTTCTATTTCATGAATCCTGCAGATACAGTTCTATTTCATTAATCCTGCAGATACAGGTCTATTTCATGAATCCTGCAGATACAGTTCTATTTCATTAATCCTGCAGATACAGGTCTATTTCATTAATCCTGCAGACGCAGGTCTATTTCATGAATCCTGCAGATACAGGTCTATTTCATGAATCCTGCAGATACAGTTCTATTTACTTAATCCTGCAGATACAGTTCTATTTCATGAATCCTGCAGATACAGTTCTATTTCATTAATCCTGCATGTACAGGTCTATTTCATGAATCCTGCAGATACAGTTCTATTTCATGAATCCTGCAGATACAGGTCTATTTCATTAATCCTGCAGATACAGTTCTATTTCATTAATCCTGCAGATACAGTTCTATTTAATTAATCCTGCAGATACAGGTCTATTTCATTAATCCTGTAGATACAGGTCTATTTCATTAATCCTGCAGATACAGGTCTATTTCATGAATCCTGCAGATACAGGTCTATTTAATTAATCCTGCAGATACAGTTCTATTTCATTAATCCTGCAGATACAGGTCTATTTCATGAATTTTGGAGATACAGGTCTATTTCATTAATCCTGCAGATACAGTTCTATTTCATTAATCCTGCAGATACAGGTCGATTTAATTAATCCTGCTGATACAGGTCTAGTTCATTAATCCTGCAGATAGAGGTCTATTTCATCAATCCTGCAGGTACATTATTTTATATGGCTAACTATTGAGATATTTGAAGTACAGCGAAATTAATTTTGGCAAGCACGCCAAAACTCTGACACTATAGGATTCTGCAGTAACAGGTTCTATTAAATTGCCTCGGTATTCCCTTCAATTGGTAGCGAATGTTTAATCCATGCACCAGTATCTAAGTTAGATATGTAGAATACAATCTAGATAATGGTTTGGGTTTTGAAAATTTGATATTTTCATCAGACTATGCAGCTTTAATATCATTGAAGCTAACATGTTACAACGCTGTTGTATATGCGTGTGTTTTCTCGTTTTCTGTGTTTGCCTATTTGTTTAAGTAGCATTTGTTTGTTGAGAACTAACTGCGTTCCTTGTGCCCGTGTTACACCTACGTGCATGGATGTGTGCTCTTTGTTGTAGATTGGAAAAGGAGAAACAATTGCTAACAGATGAATGTGAAGACTTACTCAATAGCTTGGATGCCGTTGAACGAGGGCGGGTAGGAACCTTTTGCATGATAACCAAGACAGAACTATACACCTCTTCAATACTCACCAAGTGAGGAACTAAATGTTCAGGGTGCCCCAGGAACTAATCCACCAGACGGCGCTGTGACGCAATAGGAGTAGGTACCGGCAGTACTCAGATAACACTGGAAGAAATTAAGAAAATCATAAAAAGATATTGCTAGTTTTAATGCAGTGCTATTTGGGTGGAGTTTAATTTTAATATACCCAGAAAGCACATTGAATGAACTACAGCTATCCTCTTTATTTTGATACCAAAATCACTTGGGTGGTATATTAAGATAACACACCAAAAGCCACTTTAGTACAGGTAGTTTTGATAATTAGTGCATTCTTTTGCATTGTATTAATCAGAACAAGTACCAAAGTAGGTGATTTTGTTTCACTCGGCACTGAATTACTGTTGGTTACACAGGCCTGAAGCTGAGAGACATTAAGACTGACTCATGGACATCACTCTCACAGCAGAGAGCTAAATGGAGAGCGGCAGTCAAGTAATGAAAGCAGTCTTTGTCGCATCACGACTGACAGCATGATGATGATGATGACACAGGCTATTAATAGATCCTATCAGAAAGACACGTAATTGAGCTTTAATTTGGTATATGATAGACATTACTATATTTAAAACAAAATCAAATTATTCCACACAAAAGCACAGACCTTATGTTTCATTCAGTATTAAAGGCCAATTTTGTTCAAGTAAATAAAGAAATCTTAAAATGTGAATATCTTGAAAAGTAAACAAGACACTGTGTGACTAACCTTAATTAACTGCCCAGTATAAAGGTTTGTTTAAATGACTGCCGGTACCTAATACGAGTCTTCTGATATACCGAAGCTGGTAGCCAGAAGATCACTCACTACTTAGCTTCCTGGATATTGTGGTGGCGATAGAATATATTCTGATGAATTAGATATTTTCAATTAAATATCTGACCTGGAATTTGTTTCCTAATATACCTATTATTACAATTGTTATTATCACTATTATTGTTTATATTACTATTATTACTACCATAATTGATATTTTAAATGATATAATTACTATTCCTATTATTATTACTATTATGATTGTTGCTTTTATTACTGATATTTATTCCTATTACGTATATTTCTATTAGGACTGCTATTATTCTAGGGATTTATTTATATTATTACTGTTATTATTTGTATAATTACTGTTTTTATTGCTAATATTGTTACTATTATTGGTATTAGATGTGTCTAATCTTATTACTCTTATTATTCGTATTATTGCTCTTTATTACTATCATCATTACAATTATTACCCACAATCCATCTGCTGATGTTCCACTTACTCGCAGTCGGCCGCCGAGAAGCTGGCCAAACAGCTCGAAATGCAGCTCGGTGAGGCCAACGCCAAGCTCGATGAGAGTTCCCGCAATGCGCAGGAGATCACTGCCTCCAAGTCGCGCATTCAGTCTGAGTCCTCGGACCTCACACGCCAGCTGGAAGAGGCCGAGAGTCAGGTGAACCAGCTCTCCAAACAGAAGGCCACGCTCGCAAAGCAACTGGAGGACGCCAAGAGCAACCTGGAAGAGGAGTCGCGTACACGCGCCAAGCTGCAAGGCGAGGTGCGTAACCTGTCGGCTGACATGGACCAGCTGCGCGAGCAGCTGGAGGAAGAGCAGGAGGGCCGCGCTGATCTCCAGAGAGCGCTCACCAAGGCCAACAATGAGATCGCAGTCTGGCGCCACAAGCTTGAATCTGGTGAGGGAGGCTGCCGGTCCGAAGAGCTGGACGAGCTGAAGCGGAAGATGAACGCCAAGTTGGCGGACGCTGAGGCACAGCTTGAGGCAGCGCAGTCAAAGTGCGGCTCACTGGAGAAGGTCAAAGGTCGCCTACAAGGGGAGCTCGAAGACGTCATGATCGAGGTGGAGCGCGCCAGCGCCATCGCCAACCAGGCGGAGAAAGTGAGTACTACAGTAGTGGGTTGGTTTTATCAGTCGGAGGCTTTCATAATGTATGTAAGAATGCAGCTGGGTGTTTTGTGAGGGTTTTCTTCTTCTTTTTTTGAGGGGGGAGGCGGGAGGTTATGGGGAAGAAGAGGCTTGTGGGACTATTTTTGTTAGACAATTTTGTTTGGGGTATGTGGTTTGGCTTTAAAATTGTAAGGATGCAGCTTTGGTTTTTGTGTGAGATTTTTGTATAGGGGATTCTGTGTGGCTTTTATTGTTGTGTATGTCGGGGGTAGAGGGGTTTGGTGAGTTTTGTGGGGTTTCTCTTAAGTGGGAAGGGTTTTTGTGGGTCTTTTGTAGAAGGTTTCAGAAAATGAGAGTAATGATCTCGCTCAATTGGTGACACTTTTGTTTAATTGCAGTTTTGGAAAATTAGATATTTCTTTTAACTTAGATCCAGCATATATGACGTTTTAATTAATTTGCATTTAGCAAGTAGCTGGGTTGGATCAAATAGCAATATAATAATAGAGTAACTACATATCTATACATGGTTAAATATGTTTGAAATGTGAGCGACGAATGAACAAATATGGCGGCCCGGCTGCGGAACCCGCCGTTTTGGCGCCAAGTCGGGCAGTCCCGGGTTCGACTGGAACGGCCATTGATTTGACAATATCTTTTTTTTTTTTTTTTTTTGGTTCAAGTATTTATTCATCGAATAATATCTTTTGTCAGCGCCAGACCACTGGTCTAATGAGCCGAATGCAGGATAATTAATTATTAATCGATCGGTAATATTAATAATAGAAGCATTTAATTCCGGAATTTATATACGCATAATATATTATACTCCTTATAATATTATATATACTATATATTTATGGTTGCTCTGATGTATTATTTCAACATCTACCAACATCCTACACCAGGCGACTCGAAACTATAAACCTTCATATCTATTCCCTACCCAACTACAGCGTCAGCGTGCCTTCGACAAGACCATTGACGAGTGGAAGAGGAAGTGCGCTGACCTCCAGGCTGAGCTTGAGAACTCGCAGCGTGAGTCTCGTGGCAATGCTGCTGAAGTTTACAAGCTCAAAGCACAGATCGAGGAGTCACATGACTCCATCGAGGCCTTGCGCCGCGAGAACAAGAACCTCAGCGATGAGATTCAGGAACTCACCGACCAGCTTGGCGAGGGCGGCCGCTCTGTGCACGAGCTAGAAAAGGCTCGCAAGCGCCTGGAGATGGAGAAGGAGGAGCTGCAGTCCGCCTTGGAGGAGGCTGAGGCTGCCCTTGAACAGGAGGAGGCCAAGGTCATGCGCTCTCAGCTCGAGATCTCCGCCATCCGCCAGGACATTGACCGGCGTCTGGCCGAGAAGGATGAAGAGTTTGAGAACACCCGGTGTGTATTGTCATGATGTCGCTTGGTAGCGCTTAGAGTATAATCATCAGAGGGCTCATTATATTATATGGGCTCCTCATCATTTAAAGTTGCATAGTCCGATGGTTTTGTGTTTCTGTCATTTTTCTGAGATAAATATATTAAATTGATTGTTGTAATCTATGTTACTTTAATGTGAAGTCACTTTTATATTAAATAACTAAGTTTTGAGATATTTGAAGTCCTTTCTGTATTATTGGCTTTACACAATGCGCATAATACATATTGACCAGCTTGTTTCTTTTCCACTCTTCCCTTATCGCCCCCTTCCACCCGCTCCCCACACACACTCTGAATTCATGCGCCATTCACAGCAAGAACCACCAGCGTGCACTTGACAGCATGCAGGCCTCTCTGGAGGCGGAAGCGCGTGGGAAATCCGAGGCGATGCGTATGAAGAAGAAGCTGGAGCAGGACATCAACGAGCTCGAGGTCGCCCTGGATGGCGCCAACCGCGGGCGGGCCGAGGCCGAGAAGAACATCAAGAAGTACCAGCAGCAGCTGCGTGAGATGCAGCAGGCGATCGAGGAGGAGCAGCACGCCCGGGACGAGGCCCGGGAGCAGTACCAGGCAGCTGAGCGGCGCGCCAACATCATGGCTGGCGAAGTGGAAGAGCTGCGCACACAGCTGGAGTCGGCCGAGCGCGCCCGGAAGTCGGCCGAAGGAGAGCTGCATGAGGCATCTGACCGCGTCTCCGAGCTCACCACAGCAGCATCTTCGCTGCAGGCCACCAAGAGGAAGCTGGAGACGGACATCCAGGCGATGCAGACAGACCTGGATGACCAGTCCAACGAGCTGAAGGAGGCTGAGGAGCATGCCAAGAAGGCGATGGGTGACGCGGCCCGGCTTGCTGAAGAGCTACGCCAGGAGCAGGAGCACGCCAGCCACATTGAGAAGATGCGTCGCGCACTTGAGTCGCAGGTGAAGGAGCTGCAGGTGCGCCTTGATGAAGCCGAGGCCGCCGCACTCAAGGGCGGAAAGCGCATGATCCAGAAGCTGGAGCAGAGGGTTCGCGAGCTCGAGGTGGAGCTCGACAACGAGCAGCGTCGCCACGCCGAGACCAGCAAGGGCATGCGCAAGCAGGACCGCCGCTTGAAGGAGCTTGCTTTCCAGGCTGACGAGGACCGCAAGGCGCAAGAGCGGATGCAGGACATGATCGACAAACTCCAGAACAAGATCAAGACCTACAAGCGCCAAGTTGAGGAGGCGGTGAGTTCATGTTTTGTGATCTGAAAGTAAATCATCCGGGTATATCAGTTGTTGACTACTGATTTATTAGGCTGTATCTGGATGTTGTGTACAGCACCACCTTGTGTTGCAACGTGGTCACCCATTCAAGTACTGATGAGACTCAACATTGATTAAATGTGGTCATCAAAGAAAAACCGGTGTTTCCACCGTGATATTTGCCATATATTTTGTTGATCTATTTTCTCTTTAATTTGTACTTCTCAGTTTACACCATTACAAAGGTCTGCATCCCATAATTTGGTGACCTTCTGTGCTGCATGTGATTCACAATGGTATTAAGCTGAGCAGTTCATAATAACACACTTAATGGAAATAACATGAAAAAGCAGAAGCCATCACTGTTTGCAATTTAAATTACTGTATATGTCCCAATAGATGCACACTGCGTGAGTGTAGACACATGGATGCGCGTCTATTCAAAGTTAAAGAATTTCATGGATTTGTTTTTGTCATGCCTCTGAAATAAAGTGGGATTGTCTTATTTTATGTGCATTCAGTCTGAATATGATCGTAAATTTTTATTTGTTTTTGTCGTGCCTCTGAAATAAAGTGGGATTGTCTTATATTATGTGCATTCAGTCTGAATATGATCGTAAATTTGTGCGCGCTTTCAATCTTGAAATGGGGGGGGGGGGGGGTGCTTCTATTGGGCAGCGTGCTTCTATTAGGACATATATGGTATACATCTCTATGGAAATGCAGGAGATAGTACTCACCTATCATTGGGTGGGCTTATGCACAGATAGTTGTGGGTAGGTTGGTTGCATCAGTCAGGGCATCTAGGTCATCCAATGGTTAAAGTTGCATAGTCCGATGCTTTTGAGTTTTTGCTATTTTCTGAGATAAATATATTATACTAATCATTATAATCTACTTTACATTAGTTTGAAGTAACTTTAATTTTAAATGGAGATGTTTGTAGATATTTGATGTCAAAACATGCCAAAATAATTTTGGCAAGCACGCCAAAACTCTGACACCATAGACTTCACTAGTAACGGTTTCTATTAATTGACTTATTATGCCCTTCTATGCAGCAACAAATGCTTAATAAGTGCACCGGTGTCTAAGATGAATATGTAGAATCAAATCTAGATAAGTGCTTTGGTTTTGAAAATTTGATGTTTTCATCGGACTATGCAACTTTAAGAAGGGCATTTGCTCCGTAATGGCAGAGAAGTTGTTTCAGGGGTTTTAATTTTGTTTTTATATTAATTGATTAAGCAGATCGCGGATAATTTTAGAATTAAAGGAAGATCAATTGCCCGCGATTGAAATCCCCCCTGCTTAATCAATTAATGTACCAAACAAAACAAAAAATTACTGATTGGGTCTGCAATATAGCCTACTAAACCTCAGGGCTGAGCTTCATTGCACTTAAAAGTTGAACCTCTCACCCACAGGAGGAAATCGCCGCCATCAACCTGGCCAAGTACCGCAAGGTGCAGCACGAGCTGGAGGACGCCGAGGAGCGGGCCGACATGGCCGAGAACACCCTCGCCAAACTGCGCGCCAAGAACAGGAGCTCCGTGTCCGCGTCACGCACCACCAGCCATTCCGTAAGTAGGTCACAGCTAGGTGCTGGTTGCTGGGCGGCGACGGGGCAATGATGGAACAGAGCTCGCAATAGACATATCTCTCTCTACATATAATAACAAACTAATTGTAATTCTCTTTAGTTCCACTTTCCTCATGATGACATGATTATGGAGCAATGAACAAAAAGAGTAGGAATGTAAACAAATTTAATTTTTGGATCGGCGTTTATGGGGTTTGTGCCTGAACTCTTCATATATATATATATATATTTTAATCCTCCAGTGTGTGACATGAGAGGGGTGCCCGCCCGGCAATTTACCCAATAGCTGGGAGGGGGGAGCACTCTATTAATGCGCACAGAGGAAATATAGGATGTACATGTTACCCTTGCATTTATACTTGTATAATGAGTTATGCATCACATATATATATATATATATATATATATATATGTGCTCTATAATCTATTATGGGAATATAACCAAGGACACTACCACTTATCAGGTCTCTTCTATATATTAGTAATTACCTACTATCCTACTGTCATAGGGGTTAGTTCCTGCTTCTGCCACTATGGAGCCACCCGGGAGTGGCTCCTGGCCACCCTGATACTGGTTGGCTCAGTATCAGGATAATGTGACTGAGTGGGATATCGGATCATGGTGCCAACGGCCTGATTTCCCAGTGGGGAAGCACTATAATGTCACCACGAGTGCGCACTGTCACAAGTCGGTACCCGTCCTGATGTGACCTTAGATGTTGTCAGGACATAAAACTCCAACAAGCAATCAAGTTTAACATCATCGTTCTCACCTACATTGTCATGGCTAGTATTATTTTCCCGACCATCTGGTATGCAGTGAATGAATTGTGTCTTGCATACACGACAGTTGTGCCCCAAGTGATAAAAATGAAGTTGTGGGCACGTTCTTGAAGATTTATACTGCCTGCTATGGATAAGCCTGAATAGACTTGTTTTCACCATTAGACAGTTTGTCGATAGAAAGCCCGAGCCTACAATTTTACCGACCCAAGGGATTTTTAACCTCCCACACCACATAGACATGGTATGAGAGCAACTGGCCTTTGATGACGCTGTAAGTTATCCACAGCGGTGGAAATCCAAATTGGCAGAGGTGGGGGCACAGGGAATCGAACCACTGACCTTCAGATTAGGAATCTGACCTAGAAAAAAGTCAGACACTCTAACCACTCGGCCACAGAGAACACCACGTGCAAAACTACATTCCTTTACCGGGTACACCACACGACAGTCGGGTAAATAATACCAAACTGCTTCAATTATGGGCGTCACCGACCAAATTTCTTCACCGCGGATCTGGTGGTTGGGAAAATATTTGATCATTTTGCCGAATTCCAATGTAAATTTAATCGATTCGAGCAACAGCCATGTGCAAAGTTTGGAGAGTTGCATAGTCCGGAGGATGTGAGTGTTTAGTAATTTTCTGAGCTAAATTACATTAGATTGATCATTATAATTTAATTTACATTAGTTTGAAGTAACTTTTAATATTTTAAATGGCTAACTTTGGAGTGGATATTTGAAGCCAAAACATGTCAAATTAAGTTTGGCAAGCATGCCAAAATTCTGACACCATAGGTTTCAGCTGTTCTTTTTAATTGACTTAATATCCCCTTTTATGCAGTGATAAATGCTTAAAGTTGCATAGTCCGATGGCTTAGAATTTCTGTAATTTTTCTGAGATAAATATATTAGATCGATCACTAGTATCTACTTTACATTAGTTCAAAGTTACTTTTATTTTAAATGGTAAACTTTTGAGATATTTTGAGTACAAACATGGAAAATTAGTTTTGGCAAGCTTGCCAAAACTCTGACACCATAGACTTCTGCAGTAACAGGTTCTGTTAAATTGGCTCAGTATTGCCTTCTATGCTGAAACAAATGCTTAATAAGTGCATCGGTATCTAAGTTCGATATGTAAAATCTAATCTAGATAATTGGTTTGGTTTTGAAAATTTGATATTTGTTCGGACTACGCAGCTTTAAATATCCACACCAGTATCTAAGTATGACACGTAGGATCAAATTTAGGTGCGTGTTTGGGTTTTGACAAATGTATGCTTTCATCGGACTATGCAGCTTTAATAGCTGACCAAAAATCTGTTTAAAAAAAATTAAATTAAAAGAAAAATAATTTTTTTAAACCAAACATGGGTATGGTTGATCAACAAAGGTGCCTTAAAATATAGCCGGGTTCATTATCGTCACAGTCGTGTAGCCTACACAAGGCCAAATCCCTTCGCTGTGGACCTGAGGGTCGGGTAAATCATCATCATCATCATGCTGTTGGTCGTGATGCGACAAAGACTGCTTTCAGTACTTGTCTGTCGCTCTCCATTTAGCTCTCTGCACATTTCATGAAAGCTGCCTGCAAAAGTGTTGAAGTGCTGCTGGCTTTTGCAAGTTACCAGCGGCACTCTCTCGGGGAGCAAATAGAGGTTTCAAACCGGCAAGAACATGTCAAGGCAGGCGCAAAACTATTTGTCCCTGCAGTGGTTGGTCGGGAGATGTTGGGGGTTCCATACATCAACCGCCCTTAATGCTGCCACAGTGACATGGTTTTCTGTTTAGGGTTTGCTCCCTTAGCCTTCGGTTCTGTCAAGAACCTGTACCACAAGGCAGTGGTTTACAACTCTGCAGGGCAGGGGCGTCAAACTCCCTGAGGTATTGCTATACCTGCAATACCTGCATACCACAGGTCGGGTAAATAATAACACCAATATAACATGATGTTTATTTCTTTCCTCCTTTCCTCTCTTCGCAAACCGGCTGCTGGATGCCATCCTCTATCCTCCCCACAGGGTGCAAGGCTAGCAATAAAAGCCCGCGAAAGGCGCGCCGAGTCCGAGTCCAATGCTTGAACCCCTTCCCTTTACGTAAATATTTCGCAGGTAAACAAACCAAGCCCCATTTCACAACCAGATAGTGATCAAAAGGCGCATGGGTTGTCGGTTTTTCTGGGCTGGTTCACGGACTTCATAGTTGTATGTAACCTTAGCGCAAGGCAACTACTTTTGATGATGGTCAGTTGGATACTGGCTTACATCACAATGGTTGTTTGTTTTTGATCATCTGTTGTTGCTTTTAGCCCCTACACTCTGGACGTCTTTTAGTTACGCATGGGAGGACTGCTTGATCAGTACAAATCCAAATCAATCTTTGATTGATAGAATAACGCTTCCACAAGTCTATTGGAGCCGAGTTTTGGGGACAGAACCCAGCTGATCAAGCATTCCCGCATTAGATAACTACAAACGTGAATTCCCATCACTGTATCGGATTTGTGTGCTTACCAGTTCGCCTGACAGCTAGAGTTCCCGTATTTTATCACTTACCATCGGAGATTTCCACCAACTTTCGCAAAGTTCCCAAAGGAGACCTAATCAACTTGCCCCGTGTTGCAGTTTCCGCGGCACACCAGTTTGCGAGGGTCACATCGGTTCTGCGCATGCATCAGAATCGAACAGCATCGTCACTAACCATATAAATTTAATATAATGTTTTTGGTAAAGATGTTTTCTATATGTGTACCAAGCGATTTGTTTCTAGGTGATGTGGTTTTAGAGATATTTCACTTTTGCTGTATTTTCTGTATGCAGATTGCTCACGACCATTGACAATGCCTTGAGTTTGATGGTATGTGCAGTGCAAAACGTTAGTTTTATTCAAAATTAATAGAAATCAAGAACCCTAACCTTATAAATTTAATATAATCATTTGGTAAAGATGTTTTCTATATGTGTACCAAGCGGTTTGTTTCT
This sequence comes from Branchipolynoe longqiensis, assembly GCA_030323885.1. Taxonomy (NCBI): domain Eukaryota; kingdom Metazoa; phylum Annelida; class Polychaeta; order Phyllodocida; family Polynoidae; genus Branchipolynoe; species Branchipolynoe longqiensis. The sequence goes on along the minus strand of CM059192.1, from coordinate 37,463,634 downwards.
AGGTGGTGTAATTTGATAGATATTTGACTTTTTCTGTATGAAGATCACTCACGGCCATTGACAATACATTTGAATGGATGTGTCCCTCGCAAACTGGTGTGCCGCGGAAACTGCAACACCGGACCTAGATAAAAGATTCACCTCTGACTCTGTTCACCCAGGCTACTGTAGTACGGGGGTGGATCTTTTATCTAGCCAGGACCCACACCTCATTAGTTGACAGTTGTTGTTGCTGTTAAGGCCCGTTTACACTTTTGACGGCGTGTGATGCCGTAAACTTTACGCCGGTTGGCGCCGTGTGACGCCGCAAAACGGTGGGGAGTGCTACGAGTGGAACCTCGTCGTGAAAGTCTGAATGCTTTGACGCACATGGTCGCTAACGTCGACCTATTTTCCAGGCTCCGTGGAGATACTTTACTGGTTGGTTGTTGGAGTTTTACCTCCTGGCAACAGCTAAGGTTATATCAAGACGGACAAACTTTAAAACTGCATAGTCCGATGAAATATCAAATTTTCAAAACCAAACCAATTATCTAGATTTGAGTTTACATATCTAACTTAGATACTGATGCACTTATTAAGCATTTGTTTCTGCGTAGAAGGCAATACTGAGTCAATTTAACAGAACCAGTTACTGCAGAAGTCTCTGGTGTCAGAGTTTTGGCAAGCTTGCCAAGACTAATTTTCCATGTTTGCACCCAAAATATCTCAAAAGTTTACCATTTAACATAAAAGTAACTTTGAACTAATGTAAAATAGATACTAGTGATCGATCTAATATATTTATCTCAGACAAAAATACAGAAATTCAAAGTCATCAGACTATGCAACTTTAATAGCGTTCAGAGTATTTGTATTTGTTTCCCTCGGACTAGAATACTTAATAGAAGCATTAAGCCAGCTCAACTAAACCACTTGGGTTCAGATGTGCAACTTACGTATACATATTCGTATATATATACATACATATATATACATGCATACATACAAACATACATCCATACACACATACATGCACACATACATACATACAAACATACATCCACACACATACATATGCATACACACATAAATACACACATGTATACACACATACATACAGTGATACACACATACATCCACACATACATCCACACATACATACATGCATACATACACACATACATGCATACACCCACACATACATCCACACCTACATCCATGCATACATACACACATACATACACACATAGCTTCATACATACATACATACATACATACATACATACATACATACATATTTACATACATACATACATACATACATACATCGAACTGGTGTGCTCAGTGTCAGGATAATGTGACTGAGTGGGATACCAGGTCATGGTGCCGGCGGCCTGGTTTCCCAGTGAGACAGCACTATAAAGTCGCCATGAGTGCGCACTGTCACAAGTCGGTACCCGTCCTAATATGACCTTAGATGTTGTTAGGACGTAAAACAACAACAAACAAACAAACATACATCGATGCGCCGTGTTGTGCCGTTTAACGCGTGTTGCGCCGTCACAAGTATAAACGGGCCGTTACTCTACTTTTATCTGTCAGGTTGCTACCTTAATCTTGTTGTTTCGAGATAGGAGCCTACTACTGTTTGGTCTCCATTAGATTATAATTAGGCCAAATTTTAAAAAAAGGTTGGTGATCGGTCCTTTTTTGGGGCGGGGTGGGGGGTGAGGGGGCGGGGGTTCTCAGTATTTCACTGGTCTCCTCGCCCTCCCTCCTCCACCTCCCCCCCCCCCCTCCATTCTCTCCGCCACCCCCATTCACATCCCCTCCTCCTCCCCATCCAAGGCCCTTCCTCTCCACACTCTAACACCCTCCCCCTTCCAAGTTCCAACCTCCCCCACTCCTGACCCTGCCCCTCCCTTTCCTAGTTCCCTCCCTATCACCTCTCAAGCCCCCCTCCATTCCTTTCCCCCACTGCCCTGTCCATTCCCCCCTCTTCTCTCCCCCATTTCTCACTCCATCCATCGCACTCTTCACTCCCCTTTCCATTTCTCACTTCACATGCCCTCTCCATTTAACAGTTACAAAATAAATTATATCAAGGGCGGGCGATTTTTCAGGCACGGGCGATCACCATTAATTTTTTTTATATATTTGGCCTTAGTGCTAATGGTGGTGCATTGCTTTTTACCCCCCTTCAAGGCTGGCGGAGTGAGAGTGACTGTCAAAGAATCGTCACACAAAATGACGTCTCATTAAATTACCAGTAAGTTGGCGATTTGAGTGAACGCCGAGAAAAGCTCTCTGGACGTTTCTGCGCATCTTTTGACTGCCATAGCTACGAGGGGGCGTGTGTGTGTGCGTGTGTGTGTGTGTGCGTGTGTCCACAGGGCATGTCCGATGGGACTCACAACTAATTTAGAGAGTTTAAGACGAGAGTCGGATGTGACCTATTTACGAATGACGTCAGAGAATTCCCGCCAAGTACAGGCATATATATGTCTACTGGGTCGCATTCAGGGTACGTCTCGGAGGCGCCTTGGAGACGGCTCCCTGACGTCTTTTGCCCTATTTGCATTGAGCGTGCACCTCGGAGACGTCTACCTTTTCAGGTAGGAGGCAAAAAGTGCTTCCAAAATGTCCGCCAAATTCAGTGGTTTCAGCCAATCAGAGCTGTTCTTCTCTAATTGAAAATGGCTGCACCCTAGGGGGGGGGGGGGGCTACCATTTTTGAGGCACCCCACAGCTAAAGTCGTTCAGATTAGCGTGACATCCGGAATATCTCCGATGCGCCTCTGAGGCGTACCTTGAATGCGGCCCTGATCATCTGAATGTGACATAATTTCCACGTTTTCAAAGTAAGACGCCGTCTTAACCTCTCTGAAGAGAATCCTCGCACTCTTGTACGTGACGTCAGTGACATTACGCAGGGGACCTGCCCCACACCCACATCTCCACACACCCTCCGTCTCACAACCTTATTTAACTTAACACTCACTACCAAAGCTTTGTGTTAAATATTTCCGTGCAAGATAATCCAACCCGTCCAGCAGGTTCCAAGTCAATCGCCCCCATTCACCAAGCCTATTCTACTGGTGCAACGAATGCTTTGTGGTTTTACTGATACATGTTTAATTAAGGTTCATGTGTTGTTGTTGTTTTTGTTGTTGTTGTTTTTCTCGTCACAGCTTGCATGCTGTTTGAGCACTGTATTTATTTTTAAGGTGATGTCCTCTCGCTTTGTGTGTGTTGTTGTACGTGTGTAGGCCAATGTACGTGTGTAGGCCAATGTACGTGTGTAGAGAAACATTTGAACAGATTGCATTCAGAGCGAGCATGCACAGCAGACTTTAAAGTGTATGTATGTATAATATATAATATACACTGTGTAAGAAAGGAGTTTTTGTGGGTAAAAATAAGAAGACTTCTGCTGTTTTTGAGCTGGAGCCACAACAAAATTGCGGACCAAATACATCTGGTGTGGAAAATGAAATAACTATTAAACATATTGAAGACAATTATTTATTAGAATGTAAGCAATGTGGATTATATAATATATGCACTCTTTTATCGCCCTCTCAGCCATTATACATACATACATGTAACATATATTTCATAAGCCTACCTGAATATATGATGGGAAGACAATATACATAAATATATGTATGTGTCCTATAATGCATTATGGGGATATAAACATGGACAATACTAGTTCTTCAACTGTTTTACAATTGTACATATATAAGATATATATAGTAAATATATTGGACTATAGTTTCCACCTCTGCCACGGCGGCGCCACCCGTGCGTGCTAATTATACCAACCATTAACAGCCACATCAGGTTGGATTTATATGATTATTAATATCAGTATCAAAAGAGTGGAATGAGTCGCGTTGATTTAGATCTAACAATCACTGTGAGGTCTTTCTTCTCCTTTCCAACAGCCCAACGAATATCGCTACAGTAGCTACGGTGTCGGCAATAGGACGTTGACTTTGAGAGGATCGAGTAGTTCTTTAAACGCTTCCCTGAAATACGGATCATCCAACGAGGGGGACGAGGAGGAGTACTGATTACCTAGCACGACACCAGGTGTCGCCACGACACGACTACACTGAATACCCACCACGACACCAGGCGTCGCCACGACGCGACTTACACGTGTGACATTCACATTGCATAATGTTTGCTGCTGTTCGTTTGTGTTTACATGAAGCTTCACTGAAGATGTAATGCTGGCATAATTAAGCAACACTGACCAATATTACATAATGGTAACGATGATGATGATGACAGTGACGATAACGAAGAGAGCGATAACCATGGAACTATTTGTGTTTTTTTGTTATCTTGTGCCCACTGTTATAAACGTGGCAATAGTAGCTACTGGAGGATCGAGTTGTAAATGAAAAGCGCTTTGCAACTTTTCCCCACCAGGGATTATTTACATTGTCATCGCTCATACACCACACATGGTAGCCTATGGACCCCTAAGATAATTAACTGAGTGCATGAATTTGGCCACGGATAGTTCCATATTTAATTTATGACATCGTCAACGAATATTTGGAAGAATTATGTACATGTATTTATTATTGACGCTTACTCTTTATTTATTATGATTTTTGTCCCATTCTAAGCATTGTTATATTTTACTTAAAGCTGCATAGTCCAATGAAAACATCAAATTTTCAAAACCAAATTAATTATCTAGATTTGATTCTACAATTAGATACTACTGCACTTATTAAACATTTGTCACAACCTAGAAGGGAATACTGTGGCAATCTAATAGAATTTCTAACCACAGAAGCCTATAGTGTGAGAGTTTTGGCGTGCCTGCCAACATTAATTTGGTGTGTTTGCACTTAACAAATCTTTTTTAAAAATAGCCATTTAAATTGAAAGTTACTTCAAAACTAAAGTACGGTAGATTATAGCGATCAACCTAATAACTTTATCTCAGAAAATTATAGAAACTCAATACTATCGGACTATGCAACTTTAATATTTTCCTCCCCCACCCACCCTATAGTTTCTTTTTGTCTGTTTCTGAACTCTTGGGTGACATTGTGAGCATCGGCTGCTGAGAGTCGCCTGGGCAGGTATCGCCGCTGCCGTCCACTCGAGCTTAGTGCGCAGGTCCGTTCCCACAGCAACATATAGATTGCAGTTACACACTGACCAGTTTCATTGGGGGTCGCCCTCCCCTCCCCTCCCTCCTCGGATCTAGTCCGATTTGACTTACTTATCTAACGGACTCACTGACGATGATAGTTCGCGTAAACTCCAACATTTGGATATGGGTATTTATTTATTGGTACAACACCGTCCATTGTGGCATGAATTAAAATACTGACTTATTTATTTATTGTATCATGGATGTGAATGAACTTTTGTTGATGGCTATTAAGAATTATGTCTATTCACTGTAAGAAAAAAGGCACACGACGACTGTTATTTTATAAGTTGAGAAACAACGCTTCTCACCTCCTCCCTCCTCGATGGATGCGACACTGGTGGAGATAGCCAATACCGGAGTGTCAGGAACGTCAAACTGAATATTCTTTCATTGAGTTCATTAATTAAAAAAATATAAAAAAGAAATCCTGTTACAAGACCCTAATTATAAACCTTATTTCCGAAATTAAAGAGAGACAAATGTCTATTAAAGCAATATCTGTCTTGTTTTTCTTTTTGGGAGTAACATTATAATAATCGCGTGGTGAATATTAATTATCAAGCTGTGGATTGCATATTGAATTTGAGCTGAGTTTGCGTTCTCATTAAGGGGTTATTCAAAGTTTTCGACATTTTCGTGGTTATACAAAATAATCCTGTACCATGTCCTCCTCCCCCACACCTCATGACACAGTAGTACACCTCGTTTTATCACAGAACATAACTAGTTTGTTAAATGAACATTTTCTTAAAGTTGTATTCCTATAAAAGCATCAAATTTTCACAAGCAAAACACTTATCTAGATTGTATTCTACATATTCAACTTGAACTCTGGTCCACTTTTTACGTGTATTTTGCTACATTTTAATCGGACTATACAGCTTTAATCCAACTTTGAAACTTATGAAATACAAGTTCCCACCCCCCAACAACGCTTCATCGGGACAAGGTAATACTGCTATAGCTCTTGTCGTTATATTGTCATTCTGATAGTAGTCATTTACAAAAATAAAAAATAGGGGTACAATAGTACCACCCTCCCCAGTAAACCAACTTTATCAGGCAGTAGTGTCCACCAGTGAAGGTTTGGATCATCTGATCGATACTGCTCAGTGGACAAATTTGCAGGTTGGGCTATTTTCCGCTCCAACCAGTTGTCTACAGCTGGTTCATTAAAAGCTGTGGTATGTGTTGTCCTGTCTGTGGGTAAATGCATATACAAGACTCCTTGTTGCTTATCAGAAACGGTAGGCTCCAAAGAAATATTTCAGAATGACCATACGTTTGACGTCCAATAGCTGATGATAAAAATCCATGTACTCTAGAGGAGACATTAAACTTTAATTTGGTCATGCTTCTAATTAAGGCGGCTGTCTAACAAAAACGTATGAAATCAAATATTTACTTAACTTTGAATCTACATATGCGCAGTAGATACTAGGATATTGATTAAGCATTTACTTCTGCACGGAAGAAAATCTAGATTGATTTAATAGAACGTGCCACTGCTGAAGTTAACGGTCTCCAGCATTTCCATGTGCACACCAAAATTTATTTAATATATTTTGACTTATAATATCTCCAAATGTAACACCTTAAAACAAAAGTTGATATCAAACGAAAATAAAGTAGATAAACCCAAGATATTTATCTAAAACCTTGCCAGAAATTCATAATCATCGGACTTTGTAACTTTAAGCCCATTCAATAAAAAATATTAAATAGAGCGAAGGCAACACGTCATTGGTTAAAATGAAACGGGGGGAACCGAGGAACAGCGTTTATTTATCATTATTGACCAATGTGCAGAAATGTCACAGTGCGAGTTTAAAAGGGAGATTTGGCCCTAACAGTTTAGGTAATACTGAGGGTAAAATCATTATCAATATCATGTATTACCATCACATCACATGTCCCATCTTCATTCATGCAAACCGGCGAAATTACTTCTGGCGTAAAGAATTTTTTTCTTTTTTAAGGATTTTTTTTTTTTTAAATCGTCATACACAGCGAATTGGAATGACACCAGTCCATAGACATGCTTAGCTATATTCTCTTCTTGCGCTTCAAAAAAGAATTCCGTCTTAAATAACCAAAAGATAATATTGAGAATGATATCTGTGCAGAGCATGCGTGCTATTAACCTTAATGGTGGCCGACACCTACAGTTGCTGACTAGCTCTCCTGTAATAAAGTAAGTAATACACAACCAGTCAACATATCCCCACTCCCCATCTGATAAGGGGACCATGTGGAAACACAAGTAAATTGTTGCCATTATTATTAATATTTACTATATAATTACCTCTTTTTTTTCCAGCACTACGGCGCTGATACTCGGGTTTTATTCACCGAATAAATGATTTCAATAAACAAAAATAGCAGAGAAAAATCGAGAAAAGAATAAACCCATCTTGATTCACTCAGCAAGACAGTTCATGTTCATGATTAGTCACACAGTGCCGAGTATTTCTCATGTCCACATTCCGAAACACCCACACGGGGCCTCCCTGGCTTTTATATACTGGTTACTGTACAATATTTACACACATTTTACCATCTCAAAAGGTGTGTCATGAGCACACTACAAGAAGCAAGCAGTCTTAGAAATATAAGCCAATTATTACATTTCTTTTTACAACTAGAGACCAAGTCGGAGAAAGGGCGACTTTTCTGCCCCCGTGCAATTGGACCTACAGATTAAGTTTTTGTTGTTGATATTATTGTTATTGTTGTTATTAATATTATTATTATTATCATCATCATCATCACCATTATTATAATATCATTAATATATCATCACAATCATAATTATTCTATATAAGTGACTTTCAGTTATCGAATCTTACTCACATCAGATCAAATTTAATAGTAATAACACGGGCTATAAAAGTCACCATTTCCTAGAACTCAAAAGGTACAGACCACCTGTAAACCATCGTCAATAAACCCTGGGTTAACTCATTTGTGACAACACCACACGCCCCTACATCCTACACAAGGCTATAAATACTAAATGCATCCACACGGAAGATGTTGGTGTTATTTTTATGAGTGGAATTATAATAACTCTGCTAGGACACTCGGCATACACACATTTGCATTTGTTTTAGGGATGTTGCCTGAATGACCGATAATAATATGGGTTATTCTCCAAAACTGGGCACCACATATTTGGTCTCCACATTTCGATGCTGATAATTAAGTCTTTGTTTTATTGATAGCAAGTCAAATGATTATTGTAGCCTCTGTCTATTAGGTATGTTAGCAGTTCTACATGTTTTGAATTTATCCCACAAAAGATATCAAAATTATAATTGTATGATTTTGTGCTTCAGTGAAAATTTACACATTGACACCATACATGTAGCAACACTTTTTTTCAACTTATTTTTCAACTTTTTTCTTGTAAGTCATAACCATGTCTGCTTGACAGTCTTGTTTGACTATTTTGTATATGTTAAAATGAGGTTCTGGATGTGTCTTTCATTTTTATGTTACACAAGTGATATTAATGTATTGCTCAATTTGTATAAGATATAATTCAAAGAGTGAAACTCATTTTTTTCAACTCCGACATATGCACAACATGCAAACCTTCATAGGACATTGGATTAGGCTATTATTTGGAAGGATTTTTGCTATTATTTGGAAGGTTTTCACTTTTGGTTTCCATGTCACACTTTTGTGCCCAGTTTTAGAGAATGACCCATATACTTCCTTTTTTTTGGTGTTAAAGAACAATTGACATTTAACGTTTTCCACTCGTCATCTAGGAAGCCATTTTTTTAAAAGGTCAGATGTATAAACAAAACCCCTTTTGTATAAACCCTTTTTTACCCTGGCCTAACGGGAAAGCTAGCACACTAAGATCCCAGTTACACGAGGACAATTAGCTTACCATTCTATTAAAATCTAAGCGCACATTGAAATATTAGCGTGAGTATTGTTATTTAATTATCTAAAAAAGAAAAGGGAAAAAAGAAGTTCCATATTGTATCTCCTTCTTTCCACTATATTGACCCAATATGGATCGGACTGAAAACACACTCTTTTGAACGGAACACTAATTATTTACTATCATTGCTTACGATTTGTAAACGCACTGGGTGTCGTTGAGAACACATGAGTAGAAACAGTAGGATGTCCAATTAGCTGTAGATTAAACAGCATATAAATGGACATGTCCCCCCTACAAAATTATATACAAATCATATCTCACAGGGTTTCCTGCATCTATCAGCCAATCACACTTAATACCTTTTAAAGACTTTTTAATACCAATTTTAATACAATTTAAAAGCTATTTTCGCAGCAAATGTAACGCACATATTTGTGACTTTTTAAGGATCCATTGGGAACCCTGCCTCATTTAACAAAATAATCCACACATCAATCACCGTGAGGCAAACAACTTAGTTCATTGAACACCGGCCTTGGACACACACACACACACACACACACACACACACACACACAGGGACACACACACACACACACACACACAGGGACACACACACACACACCCACACACCTTCAAAACCTGTTAGCTTTTTTTCTCTCTCCGAGGAGCGAGATCTGTTACATGATCCAAATATATATATAAATATATACATATACACATTTCTTTATAAATAGAACATATCTTCTCCCCAATAGCATGATCCAGTAGTTTTTTAAAAAGAAGCGTAGCAAACTGACTTTGAAATGTACAATTAGAAAAAGAAAAAAAAAGGGCACAGCAAAATGCGAGTCAGTAATGCCACGTCGCTACAAGTCTCAGCTGTTCAACAGGTTCAGTAATATATTCCATCAGAAAGGTTAGTATAAAATGTACATACAGTGTAAGGCTCATATGTTAGTCTCTAAAAATCACCCACAAAGTCATAGTGTTCATTTTCATTGTCCGACTTATCAAGTATTGTCTGTAAGGTAATATTCAAGGTGTGGGTGTGGGTGTGGGTGTGGGTGTGGGTTGTTTCTATCGATATTCCGTAGTGTATCTATACCAGGGTCAGGACGGGGCCTGGAAAGTCTTGAAAAGACTTGAACTTCATTTGCCCAATTTCAAGCCCCTGAAAAGCTGTGAATTTAAACCTATTTTGGGTAATTAGTCTTGAATTCTATTAAATTGTCCCCACCGATCTAAATTGGTCCGAAAACGCCATTCGCCATAGTTTTTTCTCTCCCTGAAATCCGAATGAAAACAGTCTTGAATTCCTATCAAAAACAGCCTTGAATTCCACATCTTCACATGTGTACGGACCCTGCTATACACACATGTCAGGTTGATGCCATTTTGTTTCCAGATATATGTATTTGACTGCGACACCACACTGTATAGTGACTATAATACACGTCAATACCTCGACAAGCAGTGTGAAAAGGACATAGCTGATCAACATGGCGAAAAATAACAATTCATCAATAACAATCAAAATTACCCAAAAAAAACTCCAGCCCCTCCAAATAGGTCAACATTTTCGAGGCAGTACAAAAAGTCCTACTTTTCCAGACCACGCCCCCCCCCAACCACCACCTCCCCCCGCAAAGTGGTACACATCACCATCACAGACCCAGATGGGGTGGCTGAATAAGCTGAGTACCCACCTCCCATTTTGATAGATCATGGGATTCGAACCTTCAGGTGCGATCCCTGGTCAAGTCAAACCAATGATACTTGTTGCTATCTAGCTTGGTGCTCAGCATTACTAGGATAGAGCAAAGGGCAGTGGAATGAGGAAGACCAATTGCCTACGATTAAAAATTCCCGTGCTTAATCAACAAATGTTGATTGATTGATTGATTGATTGATTGATTGATTGGTGGTTGCTTTACGCCGTGTCAGCAGCATAGGCCATATTCACGGTGAGAAATGTTTGTTTTTGTTCAAACCCTCACTTTTACATGTAAAAGCATACAATCAATTTTGTGTCAATGGACACTAATGAATTTTATAAACTCAAAATCATATAGTTTCTGGTCAAGCTAAATAAAATTCCAAATGATAGTATTATTCATTGATGAATTTTTTTGTTAAACCTATATGAGGTGGTACAAACCATCTGCCCTCAAAAAGGCTAAAAACTTTTTTTGTTTTACTTTAGTAAAATCAACAAATGTATGCACCCCCCCCTTAAAAAAAAACTCCGAAAAAATATCAACATTCTATTAAACGATAAAAGTTGTACTTTACTGACAGCCCCCCTTTCTCCCCTGTCGTATGCTTTATACGACCGTGAAAATGTTGACAACTTTAGATGGGCCCCCAAAACAACCCGCATTCATTAAATTGATGGTTGACCTCAATAAGGGCAGACCCACACATGAACGAGTATACCTGGGTAATTAAAGCTGCATAGTCCGATGAAAACATCAAATTTTCAAAACCAAAACACTTACCTATATTTGATTCTACATATTTATCTTAGATACTGGTAGAGTTATCAGGGATGAAAGTGGTCTCCGGGGGAAAAAAGCGGAAATGCTGATATTCTGCCATAGCTTTAGCATTGTCAGGGAATCGCAGAAAAATACCGGAAGTCAGATCTCATCTAGCTTTGTTGTGTTAGCATTATCACCCATATCAAACAGTTTCTTGCTTAGGTTTTATGTTCTAACTACATCTAAGGTCATATAAGAACAGGATTCGAACCACCCAACTGTTATCATATACATCCCATCTTTTGGAATTTTGTTTAACGTTAATCGGTGGATATAAGAAATCCTGGAAATCCGCGAAACCGCAGAGGTCTTTCATCTCTGAGTTATTAAGCATTTGTTGTCACATAGAAGGGCATGGGGAGTCAATTTAATAGAACCTGTTACTGCATAAGCAAATGGCATCAGAGTTTTGGCGTGTTTGCCAAAATTAATTTGGCATGTTCTCACTTCAAATATCTCCAAAGTTAGCTATTTAAACTAAAAGTTACTTCAACCTAAAGTAAAGTGGTTTATAATGATCAATTTAATGTATTTTATCTCAGAAAATGACCAGAAACTCAAAGCCATCGGACTATGCAACTTTAACTTGCCAGGCAATACCAATCAGTAAACACTGCGAGTTTCAATATTCAATTAAAAAATATATATACAGAAAATTTGTCAACTGGAGGCAATTATTTCTCCCACAGTCTGAGTAGGTAGGACATTCCAAGAGTGGCCAACAACAAGTTTGAAAACGCATCCAATTAAAACGAACGACCGATAACGTAGATTTCTAGACACTATCTAACTAACTATTGAAGCATTCGCTTACAAATACTGGGTATTAATGTGTATATACTCCCGTGTTGGTAGATCGTGGGTTCGAACCCCGGTCGAGTAAAACCAATGACTTAAAAATTGATACTTGTTGCTTCCTAGCCTGGCGCTCGGCATTATTAGGATAGGGCAAGGACTGGTTGGCTCAGTATCAGGATAATGTGACTGAGTGGGATATCAAGTCATGGTGCTGGCACTATAAAGTTGCCATGAGTGCACACTGTCACAAGTCAGTACCCATCCTGATATGACCTTAGATGTTGCTAGGACATAAAACAACAAACAAACATGTGTATATATATACACAGAGAGCGTGTATATAGATGAGAGGGACAACTCCCGTGAAAATCGGTAACACAGGCTACAGTGGCGCTCCTGGCGGTTATTGCTGAACAAGCCTTGAGTTTGCCGGTATGCGCAGTGCAAAACATTAGTTTTCTTCAAAAATTAATAGAAATCTAGAACCCTAACCTTATAAATTCAATATAATCTTTTTGGTAAACATGTTTTCTATATGTGTTCCAAGCGGCTTGTGTCTAGGTCATGTAGTTTTAGAGATATTTGACATTTTCTATAGATATTTGACATTTTCTATATGAAGATTGCACACGACCATTGACAATGCCTTGAGTTTGCCAGCTGTGTCATAAAGTGTTCAACAACCACCACTTGGAGCGCCACAGTCAGCAGCAGCTGTTACACGTTCTACTATGACAGTTATCCCTCTCATCTATATACATGCTCTCTGATATACATCACAAACCTATGCCTAGATCTTCTCAACACTAGCAAGAATAACCGGTAAAGATGGTGAGTAACAAACTGACAGAACTGTTCTTTTGTTTGTTTGTTGTTTTACGTTCTAGCAACATCTGAGGTCATATCAGGACAGAATGAGACAGCTAATTTAAGCTCCATTGATACACACCAGTAAAAGCTGCAGAGTCCGATGAAAGCATAACATTTTCTAAACAAAAACATGTACCTAGGTTTTGACCCTACATATCCAACTTAGATGCCCGTGCTACCATTAAACATGTATTACTGCACACATAGAATCAGGGATGAAAGTGGTCTCCGGGAAAAAAAGCGGAAATGCTGATATTTTCCCATAGGTTTAGCATTGTCAGGGAATCGCGGTAAAATACTGGAAGTCAGGTCTCAACTAGTATTGTTTTGATTGCATTATCGCCCATACCTAACAGGTTCTTGCTCAGGTTTTATCTTCTAACTACATCTAAGGTCATATAAGAACGGGATTCGAACCACCCAACTGTTGTCATATATGGAATTTTGTCTTTTGGAATTTTGTTTAATGTTAATCGGTGAATATAAGAAATCCCGGAAATCCACAAAGATCTTTCATCTCTGTAGAATGCTAAGTAAATTTAACTGAAGCTGTCACTGTTGCACCGTATTGTGTCTAGCATTTTGACGAGCATGACAAAATTAAGTTATCATATTTTCACTTCAAATATCTCACACAAAACCATCGGACTATGCAACTTAAATTAAACTGTACACAGCCAATCTGCTTTCACTTATTTTGTATATAGTTGATTTACACCCCCCCCCCCCCCCCAAGATCCACGAGGTTACACGCTTTAGAAAGAACTGGAATCATTATTTCCTTAATGTTTAACTATTAAAACTCAGTTCAAAAAGGACCCCAAAGCAAATATATTAACACGCAAAGCGGTGTCACCTGAGGTTTGGCATAGACAACTACGGCGGATTAGTATGTATGTATGTATGTATGTATGTATGTATGTATGTATGTATGTATGTATGTATGTATGTATGTATGTATGTATGTATGTATTTTATATCTATCGTAATAATCAATAAATATCAAAATAACAATCTGGACTGGAACCTGAAACAGACTGCTAGTCCACAAGTTTTCTATTCCCTAAATAGTAAAGATACACAAAGAACAAATCTAATTTTGTTAAACAGAAAGAAGAAAAATAAATGTTATATTTACAGGGTTCGTACACATGTAAAGACATGGAATTCGAGGCTATTTCAAAGCCGTTTTTTTAAAAGGAATTCAAGCGGGTATTGGCGTTTTATTGTGTAGGTATGTCAGATTATATTATGCCGAATGACGATTTCAAACTAATTTAGATCAGTGGGGAGAGTTTAATGGAATTCAAGCCCTTTCAAAACTAATGACCCAAAATAGGTTAAATTCAAGGCTTTTCAATGCCTTGAAATGGGGCAAATGGAGTTCAAGAATTTCCAGGCCATGTACGGACTGTATTTATCAATAAGCAATTCCCCCCCACCCCCCACCTCACCCTCCAACAAAACCCTCAGCCTCGTTATGTCCAGATCTAACTGCTTAAAGTTGCATAATCCGATGACCACATTTTCTAAACCAAAACACCTCCGTAGACTTAATCCTACACGTCCAAGATAGATACTGGAGAACTCATTAGGCCTTCACTGCAGTTTGACACTCCAGTGCTATGCTTTCATGCTCGAAAATAGATAAACAACAGTCTATAGCCGTCTTCACACATACAACGTTAGGCCGACTTAGATGAGGTGAACTAGTTGAGGTGAACTAGCGGCGCGTTCACACAGGTAACTTGAGCTGACTCAGGCTAGTTCGCCTCATCTAATCTACCTCGCAAAGCGGTTTACATGAGGCGAACTAGCTGAGTCGAATCAGCCCTAATTCGCCTCAGCGGTGCGTTCACACGCTCGATCTGAGTCAGTTTACATGAGGCAACCATGTGTCAACGGGCTTAAGTCCAGCATTTAGACAATTTTGCGTCTTTTCAATGCAAATATCTCAAAAGATAACCATTTAAAATAAGTCCCTCCAAATTAATTTAAAGTAGACATAACGATCAACATGATACACGGATGAAAGTGGTCACTGGGGTAAAGAACCCCCACGGAAATCAAGCAAAGACCATGGCGCCACCTAACGGGTTCCGGAAGAACCAAGTCATGCGAATTTCCATGAAAACGCGGATTTCACCCAACCCCTATTAGCACTGTACAGAAATCGTGTGAAAATGCCAGAAATCAGGTTTCAACTATCCTTATTGCAATTGTATTTGTTGCCCATGCCAAACTCTTGTTTGGCTTTTATGTTCTAGCAACATCTGAGGTCATGTAAGAACGGGAGGGATTCAGACGAACCAATTGTTATCATAATTATTGTCCTTTTGTGAACTTTAATCGGTCAATATAAAAAATCATGGAAATCTGCAAAATCACGGAGATCTTCCATCCCTGATAATATAGTTATTAAAATAAATATGGTAGAAACTAAAAACCATCGGACTATGCAACTATAAGATGTGCATCAGGTGTCACGTGACAATCCCGATGTTACACCAACCATGCAGGGATGAAAGCGGTGTCTGGCAAAAATCGCGGAAATCAAGCCGAGATTATTACACCGATGGCGAATTTCCGCAAAAGCTCTGGTCTTCTCCCGTACTATTAGCAGTGTCAGGGAATCGCGTAAAAATGCCGGAAGTCAGGTTTCAACTGTTCTTGTTGTGGCTATATTATCGCCCATACCGAACTCGTTGTTGCTTGGGTTTGTTCTGTCAAAATATGGGGTCATATACGAACAGAATTCGAACTAACCAAGTGTTGTCATGTCATATATATCCTGATTCTTGGGCATTTTTTTAAAACGTTAATCTGTGAATATAAAAATCCGCGAAATCGTGGAGATCTTTCATCCCTGAATTCTATGGCAGTTGACATATGTCATCACACTAGCAACTACTAGCCCATGGCCAGGAGGCAGCATGTTGCCGGTCATCAAGGTCCACGCATTGCCAATTTCCTTTGACATACTCTGTAGAAAAGGTCTTAGGCCAAAAAGACAAATATTCATGCTTCCGGTCGCAGGGGAAATTTATTTTGGGTCGGTAGGTAGGGTTTTAAAAATATATTTGAGATATTTTATGTGTAAATTGTCACTATTAGCATTTCAGTACTATTAGTATTACTACGCCATGCTGGTATATTAAAGCAAGCGGGACACTATTCAGTTCTGTGTTCCAACGATAGACGTGCCCTCTGTCAAACTGTATCAATTCTACTATCAGATCTGAGTTCAACAGCACCATGTAAAAGTGCAATTTTCTTTCTCACAGCAGAAAAAAAAAGTCCGGGGGGGGGGGGGGGGGGGGAGAGGAGAGAGGGTCTAACTGGGTCGGTCTGCAACCAGAAACATAATATTTTTTTGTAGGCCTTATAGAGGATTTCCACCACCAACCAATCTGCCCTCTGACGACAGTGGAGGAACTACTGTTGTGGGTAGCAAGCAGCTCACTGTGCAGCATACTCTGTAGAAAGGCCCCCCCCTGGTGGTAGCGGAACGAACTAATGTGTGTCGCAGCTCACTGCGCACACTCGTCGGAAAAGGATCTGTACCTAACAATGTCACGAGTGTTTTCCCACCACTGTCATACTGTCACTGTCACGTGAGCACACATGTAGTATCTCTGATATGTACATGCATGCTTTATGATCCCCTTAATGACACTCGGTTCACAACGACTATTGTGTATAAATATGCAAGTCATGTGTCGTGTATACACATACGTGAGTCATTCTCTAAAACGGGGCACCACATATTTGGTTTCCACGTTACAGTGGTAATAATTTTTCTTTTTTTCCCCCCCTTGGAAGCAAGTCAAATAATTATTGTTGCCTCTGTGTGTTAAGTATGCTAGCAATACTACATGCATTTGATCTATCCCACAAAATGTATCAAAACTATGCTTCTATGATATTGTGGTAAAGTGAAAATTTACACATGCATTTACTCAAGCTTTTTTCTTGTGAGACAATCTTTTTTTCTCTTTGTGTATGCTAAGACGATGTTCTGGATATCTGTTTGATTTCCATGTTTTATGAGTGATATTAAAGCTGCATAGTCCAATGAAATATCAAATTTTCAAAACCAAACCAATTATCTAGATTTAATTTTACATATCTAACTTAGATACTGATGCACTTATTAAGCATTTGTTTCTGCGTAGAAGGCAATACTGAGTCAATTTAACAGAACCTGTTACTGCAGATGTCTATGGTGTCAGAATTTTGGCAAGCTTGCCGAAACTAATTTTCCATGTTTGCATACAAAACATCTCAAAAGTTTACCATTTAAAATAAAAGTAATTTTGAACTAATGTAAAGTAGATACTAGTGATCGATCTAATATATTTATCTCAGAAAAAATACATAAATTCAAAACCATCGTACCATGCAATTTTAATGTATTGCTCAAAATCAAAAAGTGAAATGGCTTTTTTTTTCAACTGACATATGCACATGCAAACTTCATATGAACATGGATTCTGCTATTATTTGGAAGGTTTTCACTTTTGGTTTCCACTTTTGGTTTCCACTTTTGGTTTCCACGTCACACTTTAATGCTCAGTTTTAGGAAATTACCCACATATGTATAATATACAATATACATACACACATTCCGCGAAGACTGGCCTGCTCATTCTACGGGAGCTATAATAGGTTCACTTAAGTGTTCAATAAAATATAGGCTCAACATCAATCATGCTCTTGCTACCATATATAACCACTGCACAATTAAAACAATAATTTCGTACTCTCTTTTTCTTTCTTTCTTTGTTTGTTTGTTTCTTTTGTTCTTTAACTAGCGACACTAAATATATATATTTTTAAACCGCGACTATTGAAGTCACTTCTACTTGTGTGCAGGAATTACCTTTCGCACAAAAGCTGCAGGGTGATTCCCAGACAAACAACATATTTATATACATATAAAAAAATGAAGAGAAAATAAAAGAGATTGGCATAACGGAATCCAGATACAGCTTACTTGCAACGATCCAAATATACAACACTATGTACAGGAGGAATACCCATACCGCACCTAATTAGGTAATAACACATCTTTGGCGGGTGTGTGGGGCAGGGGGGGGGGGAGGGAGGAGGAGATGCTGAGGGTACACATGCGCGCATACTCTGTACAATCGTATATAATGCATACGTGATGATGGCGGAGGTGTTGAGAATGCAGCGACAGTTTGTGACGATTGCCTCCTGCATATTGATGAGATGGAATAGTCAATTGGTGCCCGGCTTAGCGCACTGAAGCAGCAAAATGACTCGGAGAGGCAGAGTGGCGGGGGTTATAGCTTCACCGAACCTTCGGGCAGGCTGTTGTTGCAGAGGCGGTAATAGCGAAGGTCATTCGCAAACCGATGAATGCTCTGTGTGAAGGATGGCAGGTCCTGCAAGACGGCAAGGATAAGGTCACCACATGATTAACATGGATGCATGTTTGTTAGGGTTTTACATCCTAGCAACATCTAAGGTCATATCAGGACGTGTACCGACTTGTGACATGGGCCGTAATCGATTAACACGACCCGGGCAACTCAGGTCACCCGAGTCGTCAGAATTTCAAATCGAACACTGCGAGTGGAGTCGATAAATACACGTGCCGTGTGCAAAACGATCCGACCCCAGTAACCCACCTCTTGGCTGGGGTTTGCTAGGAGCGATGACGTCACATCTGTGCTGGTACCTGTAGTATAACAGCTACCGGTACAACTCCTACGTGGTGTTTTAATACTTTTTTTTAATAACATAGATTTTCAGCTTATACAATCATAAAATACTTTAAATCCTATTTTGCTGTACTTCCATCGGTTGTTGAAAAATAAATAAATTAAGTTTCAGATTAAGCCACCATTTTGTCCACCCCGAGCATATTCGTTTATTAAGCCCAAGTCTGTAGGATGGGCGCATGCGCCAAAAATTGGCTCGGGCGACCCGAGTCGATTAATCGATTACGCCCATGGTGACCGCATAGCACAATCCCCAAAAGTCATGAAACCAACAATCGGGGGTGGGAAACTCTCATCCCGATATAATTTTTAAAGCAAAACACACCAAACAAAAAGAAAAGGCACGCACCTTGTCCATTTTGAAGTTGGCCACCAGGATGACTCTTTGGTTTTGGTCGAGGCCCTGGCACGTGGCCAGGAACTGGGTCAGGAACTGGGCATAGAAGGCGTCAAAGTCGACAGCCGCCATGTTGTAGGCGGTGATACCGATCTCCTCCGCCAGCAGGTCATGTGACTTGTGCAGCAGCGCCTGCAGCAGCACATTCAGGAACTGCAGCAGCATCACCTCGCGGAAGATTTTCTACCAACCAGGAAGGAAGCAGAAATTAGCTAGCAGGACCGGGTTATCTTGGAGAACAGATTGATTTGTTTAAAGCTGCATAGTCCGATGAAAACATCAAATTTTCAAAACCAAAACTATGATATAGATTTGATTCTACATGTCTAAGTTAGATACTGATGCACGTATTAACATTCGTTACCACATAGAAGGGAATATTGTGGCAATTTAATAGAACCTGCTGCTGCAGAAGCCTATTGTGTCAAGTTTTGGCATGCTTGCCTAATTTTTAATTTTTTTTTTTGCATATTTGCACTTCAAACGGGTGGGTGAATGAGTTAGAGCGTCCATCTCCCGTGTTGGTAGATCTTGGTTTCGAACCCTGGTCGAGTCAAACCAATGACGTAAAAATTGATACTGGTTGTATTTAAATAAACAATTAATCCACTTCTAAAGCAGGGTCTGTCCTCTTAATCCACTTAAAATATATAATACTGTATCATGTATAAAGTGTAATGTAAAACTAGCCTGTTAAATAAATAGCGGGTTTTCTGGTAATTCCTGATTTCTGGAAGCCAGATAAGAGGTTCGGTACCTGTATTTCTTTTTAAAAGAAGAATAAGGAAAATTCCCAAATGGAATGCCAGTAGTTGTAATGGATGCTGGATGCTGGATGCTGTGGCACTGCTTACCTTGTGGTAGAGCTTCCACTTCGAGTTGAGGTTCTCCAACGACTCCAGGTTTTGTCGGAAGACATCTATGTCTGGCTGCAGGAAGGACTGGCCGAATGCCTGAAAGGAAAAGCGAGCTAACTGGTTGAGATATGTTTGTTTGTTGGTTGTATGACGTCCTAACAACATTGTTTTGTTTGTTATTTTACCTCCTAGCAACATCTAAGGTCATATCAGGACAGGTACCGACTTGTTGCACACTTATGGAGACTTTATAGTGCTGCCCCAATGGGAGACCAGGCCGCCAGCACCATGACCTGATATCCCACTCAGTCACATTATCCTGACACTGAGCCAACCAGTCCTTGCCCTATCCTAATAATGCCGATCACCTGGCTAGGAAGCAACAATATTAAAGTCATTGGTTTGACTCGACCAGGGTTCAAACCATGGGTTCGAATCCCATGATCTACAAAAACGGGAGACACATGCTCAACTCATTCGGCCATCCCGTCTGGTCGCCTTCATATTAGTGGCGGTGCTCACCTGCATGATGGCCACGAAGTGCTGCTGATTGTAGACCTCGTCGTTCTGCGCATTCAGGGTCGCAAGTACGTTGCCTTTAAAGAAGTAGCGCCAGTTGTTCTGAAGCAGCTCATACAGCAAGCTGTACAGGGTCGCCTTGATGTCCGGAGAGGGCCGCTGGAGGGAAGCACACGGAGCATAATGAATACTTGTATTAACGGAGACAGTCATTTCTAAGTGAAGTATGTGGAGGGCCGATAGAGGGAAACTCATGGAGCATAATGAATACTTGTATTACCGGAGACAGTCATTTCTAAGTGAAGTCCGGGCAGGGCCGATAGAGGAGAGCATGCAGAGCACAATGAATACTTGTATTACCGGAGACAGTCATTTCTAAGTGAAGTCCGGGCAGGGCCGATAGAGGAGAGCATAATGAATACTTGTATTACCGGAGACAGTCATTTCTAAGTGAAGTCCGGGAAGGGCTGCTAGAGGGAATCACGGTGAGCATAATGAATACCTCTATTACCGGAGACAGTCATTTCTAAGTGAAGTCCGGGCAGGGCTGCTAGAGGGAATCACGGTGAGCATAATGAATATTTGTATTACCGGAGACAGTCACTTCTAAGTGACGTCTGTGGAGGGCCGATAGAGGGAAGCATGCAGAGCATAATGAATACGTAAATATATATATATTGCCATCTTGTAAACGCTAATCAGTGTATATCCGGAATCCACGAAATCTTTCATCTCCGTGGTGTTGTGGAGAGAAAAAAAGAGATCGGACACTGACTAGCTAAACATGGTACCCAGCTAGGCTAGCCTAGACTGGGCTGGGCTGGGCTAGGCTAGGCTAGACTAGACTAGGCTGGGCTGGGCTGGGCCACTAAACTACACTACACTACACTACACTACACTACACAGACCACACCGCACCGCACCACACAACACCACACTACACCCACCTCTGCGACTATCGGGTAGATCTGGTCCATGCAGATGGTGATGATGCCGGGTAGGAAGGACTTGTAGCCCGACCCCGGCTCGCGTACAATCACCTCGAAGATCCGCAGGAACCTGCAATAACGAGACACAGCCAGAGTTAACCCAGCAACCCTGGTATCTGTCAGAAAAATGTTGTCTGCTGCCAGAGGAATGCCTCAAAATGCAGTATCCTCGCTTTGATTTTGTATTGTCCCAGCCCACGCTAAATGTCGTCTGCTGCCAGAGGAATGCCTCAAAATGCAGTATCCTCGCTTTGATTTTGTATTGTCTCAGCCCACGCTAAATGTCGTCTGCTGCCAGAGGAATGCCTCAAAATGCAGTATCCTCGCTTTGATTTTGTATTGTTCCAGCCCACGCTAAATGTCTGCTGCCAGAGGAATGCCTCAAAATGAAGTATCCTCGCTTTGATTTAGTATTGTCCCAGCCCACGCTAAATGTCTGCTGCCAGAGGAATGCCTCAAAATGCAGTATCCTCGCTTTGATTTTGTATTGTCCCAGCCCACGCTAAATGTCTGCTGCCAGAGGAATGCCTCAAAATGAAGTATCCTCGCTTTGATTTAGTATTGTTTCAGCCCACACTAAATGTCGTCTGCTGCCAGAGGAATGCCTCAAAGTGCAGTATCCTCGCTTTGATTTCAAATTGTATATCATCCCCCATTAGATTTGATCTGCTGCCAGAGAAACATCACATGCTGTATCTTATCTTTGGTTTTGCATTGTCTGTCATCCCATGCTAAATGTCGTCTGCTTCCAGGGACAAATCTCAGAGCTCATAGTATCCACTTTGGCTTTGCACTGCAGATGCACTTATAATAGAAATGAGAAATGACTTCACTATGTGATTGGATTGTTATAACCTGCCCTACAATGGTATTTATTTACAAATGGATTTATATACAAATGGATGGTTCAAATGATGAATAAGGGGACAAAATTACTTTTCTAAACAACATTTCAGAGACGCATGATGAACATTCCATTCGGTTTAGTGTCACGAATCGCGATACAAGTTACGGAGATTGCTATACAACAGCCAAATATTGAAAATAATGCATAAATTAACACTCACTTTTCAATGACTTTATGCCCAGCACCGCCATCATGTAATATCGTCTCCGCCAGTTGTTCTCTAATAAGAAAAGATCCGATATATTAGCTTAATATCAGTAATTACATTTTCAAATACTAAAATTAACACAATTTATTTATTCACAATAGTCTATGTTGCTTGTAACATGGATAATTGGGGTAAAATGGCATGGCAGACACATAGGCTATTTAGCAATGTTGGCTCGGCCCTGTCACCCACATCATCGGCTAAATACAGGGTCCGTACACATGTGAAGATATGGAATTCAAGGCTATTTCAAGGCTGTTTTTGATAGGAATTTAAGACTATTTGGATTTGGATTTCAGGAAAACAAACAACAATGCGAATGGTGATTTCAGACTAATTTAAATCAGTGGGGACGGTTTAATGGAATTCAAGGCTTTTGAAGACTAATTACCCAAAACAGGTTTAAATTCAAGGCCTTAAAATGTGGCAAAATAAATTCAAGACTTTTAAAGACTTTCCAGGCTCCGTACGAACCCTGTATAAAAACAGACTGCACAACTGCACACCATGCTCCGCCCTACCTGGTGTACAGGGCGAGGAAGGCCCGCAGGATCTGCTCTGTGAACGACATGCCCACCTGCGTCTTCAGTCCTTGGAGGAGGGCCAGGAAGAAGCCGAGGATGTCATCCATCACCTCTGGAACAGGTCATTAAGCCGCGTGAGTGATTGGGGTTGTACGACCTCGCAACATCTCAGGTCATATATATTATCAGGACGGGTACTGACAGCGCACACACACGGCTGCTTTATAGTGCTGCCACACTGTGATACAATACCCCACTCAGCTGCATTATCACAACACGCAGCCAACCAGTCCTTGTGTTATTTTAATAATACTGTGCAACAGGCAAGATGTTTAAAAGGGAAGGTGGGAGGGGGGGGAGGGAGGGGAAAAGATTACTGGAGTGGAGGGGGTAGGAGAGGAGGAGAGGAGAGGATAGGAGAGGATAGGATAGGATAGGATAGGAGAGGGTTCAGTACACTGTTTAATTTGAAAACCTCGCTATCCGACTTAAACAACCATAGAACAGATTTCCACTATACATTTTATCACACCAACCATTAACATCGCTTAGCTGACAATCTCACGAACAAAGGAGCGCTGGTTAATGAGGGCTGACTGTACCTGGCTGGTTGGTGAAGATGGGTAGCACGTAGAGTGTACTGTTAACGGACTCCTGCAGCGACTGGTAGCACAGCTGCTTGCTCTTGGTGACCCCGAGCTGGGACACCTGCTCCACCAGGTCAGTCAGCACGGCCAGTGTCTTCTTCAGCACAGGCTTCACTGCACAACATATGGGTGTCTGTATTATTAGGTCAACAGGGGTCAACGTGATCTGACAAAATAACAGGGACCTATACGGTGAGGTGCTGTTGTATCTGTCAGCGTTCACACAAAAAGTTGGCCATCAGTTGGTTGTTGGGAGTTTTACATCCTTGAAATATCTAAGGTCATATCAGGACAGGTACCAATGTGCAGCAGTGCACACTCATGGTGATTTTATAGTGCTGCCCCACTGACACAATGACCTGATATACCACTCAGTCACATTACCCTGACATTGAGCTAACCAGTCCTTGCCCTATCCTATTAATGCCGAGCACCCAGATAGGAAGCGACAAGCATAAACTTCTCTAAGTCATTGGTTTGACTCGACCGGGAACCAAATTCAGGATCTTCCATATGCGAGGCCCGCGCTCTACCGATTCGGCCATCGCACAGTGATCTCTGACCACGGCCAGGTTTAAACAAAATGTTGACCACCAGATTCAAGAATATTTTCAAGGAGACGAGTAACATTTTGATACTAGCATTGTATACAATCTACTAAAAAAAGTATGTAATGTTGGGAAAAGTAACTGACAATCTTGCCAAGTCCACATAGGGTGCTCAGAATAAAGTAGTGTGGGTTAATGAGATAACAAAACCATTTCATCTCAAATGTTATGTGACATGTTATAATTAGGGTTCATACAAAAAGTTAGCCACCAGATTCAGAAGCATTCAAGAATATTCTGTTAAATTCAAGAACTTTGAGGGTATTCAAACTAAAATCTAAATTCAAGAATATTCACGACTTTTGGTGACATGTGTGACTGTACAATAATTGGGTCACTCACTACACTAACCGCAGAATACTTTCCAGACAGAAGCTGTACTGATTGGTTAGTTTTACGTCCCGCAACATCTAAAGTCATATCAGTGCGGGTACAGACTTGTGACAGTGTGCACTCATGGTGACTTTATAGTGCTGCCCCACTGGGAGATCAGGCCGCGGCACCATGACCTGATATCCCACTCAGCCACATTATCCTGATACTGAACTAACCAGTCATTGCCCTGTCCTAGTAATGCAAAACGCAGGCTAGGTAGCAACAACTACCAAGTCATTGGTTTGACTAGGCCGGGATTCGAACGGGAAGCCTGAGCTCTATCGATTCGGGCACCGCATCCGGTTGTAGCGAACAGACGAAGCGCCCAGCGCACTGACTAACCTTGCAGTTGGAGCGGCTTGTTGGCGGCCAGGTTCGGCAGGTCCTTGATCTGCCGGTAGTTGGCGGTAAGCTGCTTGATGAGGCTGTTGTGGTTGGCGGCTCGCATCTCCCACTGCTGGTCACTGTCCGACGGACTCTGCCAGGGGAGCAGCAAGTACAGCGACAGCGACCGATACAGTAGTAGCTGCACCTGCACAAATAAGAATGCAAAGCCACTCTCAGAGATGCCAACATTGTGTGACCAAAAATAGGAAAATTTAAACATTTTATTAGAAAGATAAGTTTTTGGGCGGACACACACGCCACGACAATCGGACATATATCATGACATAGTATAATCATACAATATATAATATGTATATATAATTATATTATATACTTCTTCATATAAGTCCCACCATGTGTCTATGTGTCATTTTTTAGGCTCTGCTTGCCACCTTCAGCTGCTGATGTCTTTAAGCTGATGTAAGTCGCTGATGTTGCCTTCCGCATTAGCTGATTTTCTTTTTATGTGGGTGAGAGTGAAATTTGTGAGATTTGCACATAGAATCATATCAGAAGAGAGTAGCCAAAATCGGAAGTCTTCCTACAAAATCGGAGCAGTTGGCATCTCTGCACTCTAAATGCTGCCATGGTAATTACATGGAGGAGCCGCCTCCAACAAGATTCCCTCACAGTGCTAGCCTATGGTTGGAGAGTACTGAATAAACCATGACTTACGGTATTTCCCCACAATTCCCGCACAGTGCTAGCGCCTACGGATGGAGAGTACTGAATAAACCCTGACTTACGGTAATTTCCCCATAATTCCCTTACAGTGCTAGCGCCTATTTTTGGAGAGTACTGAATAAACCCCACACCTACGGCAATTCCCCCCATGGTTCCCTAACAGTGCTAAGCCTATGAGAGACCCACCGTTTTTGCCTAGTTATATTTAGGGCGGCTTTCTGCGGAGGCCGGTGTTCAGGCCAAACCTACCTGCGGGGACTGGTTGGCCAGCGCTCCTCGGCTCACGTCGTTGTAGAGCTCCTGTACAGGCTTCAGCTGCAGGAGGAATGAGGCCCGGACCGTGGAGCAAAGCGACAGGAGCAGGTGAGCCGCAGAGTGAGACACCTTGGCAGGCACCTGAAGGGAGAAAAGGGAGGGGGAAAAACATCATATTGCTTGTATTTATTTAAAGTTGCATAGTCCCATGGTTTTGAGTTTCTGCCATTTTCTGAGATAAATATGTCAGATTGATTGTTGTAAATCTATGTAAAGCCCGTCACACCTCGCTGGATTGAGCAATGGACAGAATTGTCTCGTCCGGTGGTGTTCGGGCATCATAAGTATCAAAATGTGCCAAAATGTTGTGATATCGGGTCAAAGGCCGCCAGACAAACGGATGAAAACGAACTCAAGCCGGACAAGAACCATAGAGATCTGTTCTAAGTTTTGTGCATGTTCAAAACTTGTAACGGATCGGGCCTGATATCAACGGACACAAACCGGACTTTGCCGGATATCAACAGACTTTGTTTGGTTTCTTTCCGTTCCTCAATCCGACGAGGTGTGACAGGGGCTTTACTTTAATTTATAGTAACTTTTATTTTTAATGGCTGAGTTTGATATATTTTAAGTGCAAACATGTAAACTTAGTTTTGTCAAGCATCCCAAAACTCTGACCCCATAGGCTTCTGCAGAAACGGGTTCTGATAAATTGCCTCAGTATTCCCTTCTATGCAGAAACAAATGCTTAATAACTGCACCAGTATCTATTCTAAGTTAGATATGTAGAATCAAATCTCGATAATCAGACTGCAGCTTTAACGGCTATTAGAACTGTAATGTTAAAGCTGCATAGTCCGATGAAAACATCAAATTTTCAAAACTAAAACAATTATCTAAGTTTGATTCTACATATCTAACTTAGACACTGGTACACTTATTAATATTTATCGCCACACAAAAGGGAATACTGAGGCAATTGAATAGAACCTATTACTGCAGAAGGCTATGGTTGACAAAATTAACTTTGCATGATTACACTTCAAATATCTCAGAAGTTAGCTATTTAAAATAAAAGTTACTTCAAGCTAAAAGTGAGATACATTATAATGATCAACCTAATGTATATATCTCAGAAAATGTCAGAAACTTAAAACAATCGGAGTACACAACTTAAACATTTTGCCTAGGCAGCTGTTACAGTGTTAGTGGTTGGTCATCAAGGTTAAAGTTGCATATCATGCTTTAAATTGGCCGAAGCCGCGACACTTGCTTGCTTAGATTTGATTCTACATATGCAACTTAAATGCTGGTGCACTAATTAAATATTTATTGCAGTGTGGTGCCCCTGTGCAATGCTGAGACTTGAAATAGGAATTTTAATGTATACACCAAAATTAATTTGGGATGTTTCAATTAAAATATCTGCAAAGTTTACCCTTTTAAACAAAAGTTGCTTCTAACTAAAATTAAAGTGGATTAAAACACCAAACTAACATATTTATCTAAAACAAAACAAAATATAGCAAAAACTAAAATTATCGGATTATGCAACCTTAAACAATGCTTGAAAGTGGAATGTTAAATTATTAGTTTTCTAAATTGGTTCCCCCCCCCCCCACCTAATCCATTTTTCTTTTGAGATGTCAGGTAAAGCTAATTGCGCATTTTCGTACTCACCTGCTCCTTAAAAAGAGGCACAATGACATTGGCGAGAGAAGAGATCATGGCCGCACACTTCTCCTGCTGCTCTGGGTGTGGCAGCGACTCGACGTAGAACTGGGCCAGCCAGCTCATATTCGCCTTGATTGTCGCTAGCGCCTGGGCATGCCTGTGATAACACAAAGCATAGACCGGCTGTATTATTACACATGCGCTACTTTGATACATGGAATGCCTTCACCTCAGCCAAATGGCACTAGTGCCATACGAGGTTGGTTGGTTGGTTGAGTTTTACATTCTAGCAAACTCTAAGGTTACATCAGGACGGGACGGGAAGTTCTCAGAAAAATGAACACTTGTGTTTGCCACTATACAGACAAAGAAACTTATTTATTTTGGCCACATCATTCGTCAGAGTTCAATATTGTTGGAAGGGAAGGTGAATGGCAGCAGAGGGAGACCAAAAACATCATGGTTTACAAATATTTCATAGTGGACAGGCTTGAATTATTCACAGTCTATCAGAACAGCACACCATCGGGACAAGTGCAGAACCATTGCATCCAACCCTCGACTAGAGGACGGAACTATTGATTGATTGACCGACTTGTGATAGTGTGCACTCATGGTGACTTTATTGCGGCCCCACTTGAGGACAGATTATAATTCTTCAAGAAATGCTGTTTTGGTGGCTATGTCATCAGTAATTAAAACTATACATACACATCATATATCAAGTCACATTCCGCACATTTAATGCAACAGCAGGGGGGGGGGGAGACGACAGTTAATGCTAAGCATGGGGTTTGAGTGCCGAAAGACTAGAGCAAAAGCTCACGTGAATCAAACTTTGTATCTAAAAATAATAACTGTAGCTTAAACACATACACAACAAAATTGTACACATATCAACACCATAGGCTGCAATTGAACTTGAAGCCATAGCTAGTGACACATTTAACAGCACAAATGTCCTCTAGACAGTAAAACACCGCTATGAAGCATAATAAACAGTAATGATTGATTGATTGATTGGTGGTTGCTTTACGCCGTGTCAGCAGCATAGGCCATATTAACGACGAGAAATGTTAGTTTTTTGTTCAAACCATCGCTTTTACATGTAAAAGCAGACAATCAATTATGTGCCAATAGACACTCATTAAATTAGAAAGCTCACAATCATATATTTGTGGTCAAGGGAAACAAATTCCCATAGAAAAAGAAAAGTTTTATTAATAATTGATAGAATTTATTTAGTAAACTATATGAGTTGGTACAGTCCAGCTGCCCTCAAAAAGGCTCAAATGTTTTCCTGTTTTACTTTTAGTAAAAAGGTCATGCATACTGTCTGCAGTGTAGAATTGTTGTTCACAGTAATGAAGAATGGATTGATTTTGCGGAGTCAAAAGGAGATTGTCTTAACAACAGTGCAGCAACAGAAAGCACAAGTACATACACTTCTATGAAGTCAGTCTTCAGCACCTCTCCAGCCACTGACTGAACCGCATACAGTTTAGTCTTTGATCCATATTCACAGGCGCTGATTAATCTGCAATGAAGCAACAGTAACTTGTTATATACACAATTTATCAATTAAAAGAAAACACAACTCATTTATGGACAATTTAGGTTATACTTGCTAATAGCAATTGCCATAAAAGAGTAATAGTAGCAACAAATCTTTATTAACAAGAAAGGTCACATTAGAGTTATGTTCAAACCTACCTTTTGAAGTATGGTATTAAAGCGGCATAGTCCGTTGAAGCATCAAATTGTCAAAACTAAAACAATTATCTAGATTTGATTCTACATATCTAACTTAGATACTGATGTACTTATTAAGCATTAACTGCCACATAGAAGGGAATACTGAGCCAATTTAATAGAACCTATTACTGCAGAAACCTATGGTGCCAGTTTCGGCGTGCTTTCCAAAACTAATTTGACATGTTTATACTTCAAAAGTCTCAAAAGTTAGCCATTTCAAATAAAAGGTACTTCAAATTAAAGTAAGGTAGATTACAACAAGCAATTAGGCAACTTTAACTTATGAAAAATCCTTTACAAAACTATCATCTTTGGTTAATAAACTGGGAAAATCGTACCAGGAATAGATCAGTGACAAAATGTGCCCACCCAGGTCAGACGGAGAAGAGGAAAGAAATTAATTGTTTAGGGTTTTATGTCCGGATAACATCCAAGGTCATATCATACACCAACAATTTTGATAAAATAGCGTAACAAAATTCTTGGTGTATGGTAATAAAACCTAGTTATATAAAATGAGTTTGGAGACTTGGAAGAAGACAAACCTCCACCAGCTACATACCTCTCCATGAGCATGTGTGCGTCAGCGAAGTGGTCCATGAACTTCTCACCAATGAAGTGCTCAGCGAGCCGGCCAAGTGCCTGAAGCAACGACGACAGATCACGGAGGGCGCAGTGAAGCCGGCGGCACTGGTTCTCACTCGTGATGTTCAGCTGCGACACACCGGGGGTGCCACTCAAGTAGGGCGCCAGCCCCATGTAGATGTCCAGGTTCTCTTGGAATGGTTGGTACTGTGGTGGGGTTAGAGTGACAACGCAAATATTAATGTAGAGTGAGGTGGGGCACCAGGCCCATGGGAACTTCTAAGTTCTCTTGAACTGCGGCGTGGCTAGAGTGAGACATGGTAAATACATGCAATCAATTTTGGTAAATACATGCAATCAATTTTGCTGCAAAGAAAAAATTCTTAGTACACGAGAGGGGCTTCTACAAGTGACAATATGGGAGATTACACACAGAATGCTTAAATAAATATATAAAAAATTGCGTAGGGTCCTTTTCCCTTCAATACTAACAAATCTTTTTTTTTTTAAATCCAATGAACGCATTCACAACGATTGATTTAAGTAGCAATTTGAAACTGTTTAATATTGTCATGGTGGAGATGAAAATAGGGAATATTGCGCCTCGAACAGGATTCGAAGCGACACCTATTGCATTCCGGACTAATGTGCTAACCATTACAGCACCTAGGCTCCATGATGTCATCACCCTATCCACGCCGATATATGTGTATGTGGCTCTTTGTCTGAGAGGTCAGTGCAGACTACAACAATATTATTGGTTGACACTAAGGTAAGGAAAATGGACAATTGTTAGTGACAGCCCCCCCCCCCCTCCTCCCCACCCAACCAGTGCAGTAAATCTATCTGCCAACATACCGACACTTATTCATGACTATATTAGCCAATACTTACAACTAGTTGGAACGTTTCTTCAGGCAAAAGCTCGGCAACTTTCGCCACTGTTTCCAGATTTTGGCGGAGAAAATGTTGCCATTCTGTCTCATCCTGAGAAAAGAAAGGACAGTAAATTGAGTCAAAATTGTCAACCATGGTCTATGCAATTAATATTTCGAGAATACCATTAAAGCACTCCTTCCTCTATATTTCAACTGTACAGGGTGACCATCAAGAGAAACCTGAAGCTGAGAGACATTACGACCGACTCATGGACATCACTCTCACATCAGAGAGCTAAATGGAGAGCGGCAGTCAAGTAATGAAAGCAGTCTTCGTCACATCGCGACCGACAGCATCATGACGATGATGATGATGATGATGATGATGACAGGGTGACCGACTGGGTTGAGCACGCTCTTCCCATGCTTGTTATAGGATTAATCTCCAGCTGAGTTAAACCAAAACCATACAAAATCTATACTGGTCGTTAGCTTGACAGGTGCCCGGCGTTGCTAGGATAGGGCAAGGACTGATGGGCTCAGTGTCAGCATAATGAGACTCAGTGGGATAGTAGGTCAAGGTGCGGGTGGCATCGTATCCCAATGGGATAGCACGATGGGATGATAGTGCTGCAGATCAGCTCAACCCAAAACAATTTATTTAGACACAACTTTAAAAAATGTATATAAAAAAGTAATTGGTTAGGGATCATCCAAATTATTCAATATTTTCCTGGGACATGGGAAAAGTAGGAGTGTTACTCACGTAGGACTTTAATGGTTAACAAAAGGTTATGTTATGTGATAAACTGTTGATGTATATTACTTTGTAGGGGATTAATGGTGGTTATGGTGGTGATGAAAAATGGGAAATATTGCGCAGAGCGGGAATCGAACCCACATCTCTTGCATTCCAGGTCAGTGTGCTAACCATTACACCACCTAGGCTTACCGATGTCAAGACCCTACCCACGCCTACATGTCTATGTGGCTCATTGCCTGAGAGGTCAGTGCAGACTACTACAGATAGACAGAACAATGGGTGGATCTGAAAAGGCAATATTCTTTGTATGACAATGACAATGGTTTTTATTTATATATAAAACTTTGGATTAGCCCCATACCCGGTTGGTAATGGAATATTATATCATGAATGTCCTTGACAAACTTACATCATCGTCCAGCGTTTCATCGTCCAGCTCAACGAGTTGTGAGGAATTGTAACGGAACTGGAATTTTTGGAGTAGATGAACCACCAGCGTTACCAGCGCCTCCTTGTAGCTGCGGTAGCGAGGCAAACTAACCACATTCAGTCACCGACATTATATTTAGGTAACTTTCGGAGAAAATAGGTAGAATGGCTCAAATATTTGAGAAATATTAGAAATTTCTAATTATACACACACAAGAACGGAAGATCCTTCAGTCATGTAAGACTTACATTAAATAAACTGTTCGTTGGAGTTTTACATCCTAGCAACATCTAAAGTCATTTTCGAAATAGACATTGAATGCTTCTCCGACTTCTAACCTGAGACTAGTGCTATATTCAGTCACTTGGCGCCAGGGGTAATTCGATCAGTGCTTTATGTCAGAGTATTATACGCGTAGTAAACACATGCGCCTTAACAGTCGTGTATGCCCACCTTTCTAGTGACCCATAGCCGTCGGTTTGTCGCGTCGTCACCTTGGAGCTGAGGTAGTCCAAGAAGATGGCCCAGATGTCGAGGCAGTGGAAGAAGCCTTCGGAGGAGGGCTGCTTGAAGGTGTATTTGAAGAGGAGCGCAAGAAAGTCGAGCATGGGGAATTGCAAGTTGTCCTCGAACCGCCGCAGGTGGATGCTTACGAACAGTCGCAGGAACTCGGTGAACTTCTCTACATAGCTGCAATGGGTGGTTGCGTAACGTAATAATAACTTGGTTAACATTACTATGTAGCTGCAATCAGTGTGATGTAATCAGGGAAGGAAGTGGTCCCCGGGAAAAAAAAGCGGAAATGCTGATATTCTCCCATAGGCTTAGCATTGTCAGGGAATCGCTGAAAATTCCCAGAAGTCGGGTTTCATACATATTGGTATACGCTGATAGTGCTGCGCCGTTTGAAGCACGTATTAGTAATATACCCTGCTAGTGCTGCGGCGTTTGAAATCTTATAGGTTGCTATGTCAACAACATTGGTCGGGTCAGAATTGGCTGTTGAATTTGAAGACAGGTACTACCGAATAATGGGTTGTGGATTGTGAGAAACCAACCAAATTTAAGGCCTTCACCCTTTTTATGTAAGAAATTCATTTTTTAAGGCCGAAAAAATATGACATTATAATGATCGTGTACATGTCAACTCTGACTTCACAAGGTTTCTGTATGCTAATGTTATGAAGCAAAAGAAGCAACATCCTTATTATATTTAACAATTGCCCTAGATTAGTTAATAAGCCACACACCTAGCCATTCAAAACACCTCTTGTCAATCAAATTTGCCCTCTCCTCCCCCAAACTAAAAAAACATTCAAGGTGTCCCCCCTGAGCATTTTGTCAATTTTCAAAGCCCTTTCATGGTATTTTCAAACTTAAGGCATTTTCAAGATTGTGCGAACCCTGTGCATCGCAGTGCCATGCCTCGGCCACTTACCAATCCTCGATGTCGGTGAGGCGGTTGCCTGAGGTGCGCGTGGCGCTGTCCTTCGTAAGCCGTTGCAGGAGGTAGAAGGTCTGCTGGAACATCTGTAGCAGGAAGTCCTCAAACTCGACAGGCACGCAGTTCTTGGACAGCAGCTCGTTGATGCAGCACATGGCGAGCACTCCCAGTGACTCGTTGCTGCGACTACCGCCCTCCCCACCGGCCGCCGGGCTCGACGTGCCGTGAGAGGTGTTCACTTCGCAGCCAAAGCCGGCGAAGTGGAAGATGGTGGAGAGCAGTGCAGGCGTGATGGTGGTGGACAGCGGAATCCAGCTGAAGAGGTGCGACAGACAGTTGAGCACCAGCACCGACTGCTGGTGCGACTCAGTGTCGAGAGGCGGCAATGACTCAGTTGGCACACGACTGTTCGGCGACTTGAACATCTGGCTGAGGAAGGTGGCTGCGCAGGACAGAGAGCAGAAGAGGCGGTGAGGGTAAACGTTACCAGTGTGAGCGGCAGGAGTATGTACTATTGGTATGAGCTGTACGAGCATGTATGACCAGTTAGGATTGGTTGGTTGGATATTGGGGTTTTACGTCCTGACAACATCTAAGGTCATATCAGAACTGGGCCAGTGTGGATGGTATGAGTATGTGCTATTAGTATGAGCTGTATGAGTATGGACCACCAGTGTGACGGTAGGAGTATGTACTATTACTAGTATTAGTATGAATTGTATGCGTATGTACCACCAGTGTAAGCTGTACGAGTATATAGCATGACTTATGTACCAGTGCGAACATTAGGAGTTGTACCCTATTAATAAGGGCTTTACGACCAGTATGACAAATGTGTTCTATTGCTATGAGTTGTATGAGTATGTATGACCAGTGTGAGCTGTACAAATATGTACTATTGCTATGAGTTGTA
Organism: Branchipolynoe longqiensis; assembly: GCA_030323885.1. Taxonomy (NCBI): domain Eukaryota; kingdom Metazoa; phylum Annelida; class Polychaeta; order Phyllodocida; family Polynoidae; genus Branchipolynoe; species Branchipolynoe longqiensis. The sequence goes on along the minus strand of CM059192.1, from coordinate 37,428,800 downwards.
TGAGTATGTATGACCAGTCTGAGATGTACAAATATGTACTATTGCTATGAGTTGTATGAGTATGTATGACCAGTATGAGCTGTACAAATATTTACTATTGCTATGAGTTGTATCATTATTTATGACCAGTGTCGATCGGGAACCAAACTCCCGATCTTCCGCACGCGAGGCCAGCGCTCTACCGATTCGGCCATCGCGCCCAGTTCCTTTTGCTAATATGCTAATGACCTCAAACACAATGTGATGTTTGACAGTAGGAGTGTACTCACTGCCCTGTATGGGTGATGTCGAGATGAGGGACATGGGTGTGCGCGCCGGGGAGCCTGCTGACTGCCCATGCGTGGGAGATGGCGGCGGCGTGGCAGTCACAAGGTTCTGGTGCTTCTCAAGGATCGAGTCCAGCATGGCTGCAGGGTAAACCCAACAGAAACTGGGTCAATATCGACAGCCAGCACACCATATTCACTCACATCGATTGGATCCTATAGCTATATGAGCCTGTCTGAAAAGGTAGTAACCCTTTTTTTTTGGTCCATTGTAACGATTGACAGAAAACAGCACAGAAACGGTTACACTGAAAACACAAGGACATTTGCTTCAAATCAAGATGTATTCTATTGGGATTATGAAACACCATGTAAAAAACAAATCAGTTTATCCCGAGCAAATGCATAAGCAGATAGTATGTTGATCATTACAATGGACAAAGTTTTGTCCCATATTGCTTAGCACCTTTTGAGAGTCTCATATATATATATATATCCAATTTAGACAGTGGTGCACTCATTAAACATTTACTACAATTCAACTGTGCTATGCTGGAAAATGTCTATTTTGGTGTGCACACCAGAAAAGAATTTGGCATGTTTTTACTCCAACTACCTATAAAATTAACCTCTTAAAAATAAGTTTGTTCATATTAAAATGATCAACCCAATATATTTATCAATCCCCTCCAAAAAAAAACCATTATTAAATAATTATCACCATCGTCACGTGGAAACTCAATATGTGGCGCCCATTTTCAGGGAACGACCCAAAACCAAATAAGACTAAAAGGCGCAGACTCACAGTTGAGAATGTTGAGGACGGCGGGCACCTGCTGGAGCAGCAGGCGGTGCAGCTCCTCCTTGCGGGCGATGCTGAGATCTTCCCGCGGGGAGGCGAGTTCCTCAGATGTGGTCTGTAGCAGGATGAGGCCAAGCGTTGCCGTAGAGTTCTGCTGCACCAGCTGCAACACAACATAAATCATTACCTCATCTAAAGCTTCCAACAGCTTCACCATCATACAACTTTAATATTAGTCTATACTATTGTATAACTTGCAGATAACTTGGAGATCACTTGTCATGTGTGCACATAAAATGCCTGCAATAAGGACACCATGATCACCACACACACTGATTGGTTGTTTAGGCTTTATATCCTAGCAATATCAAAGGTCATATTTATATCAGGATGCACACTGCGCTCCCCAACTCCACACACACAAACAGAGCCCACATACTTGTAGTATGGATGAAAAGAAGTCCGGGTAGAAGTGAGGCCAGTCAAGCCGCCCAATGTCGACAACAAGCTTCACCAGCTTGTTTCTGATGAAGGTGGGCACGGTTTCGTGGTGACTCAGCAGGAACCTGTTCAGTGTGCCCCGGATCTCCATCTTGTCCTTCCCAAGCAGGCCAACCCACTGCCGGTTTATCAGGTTCTGAAACCAACCAAAACAGACACGGTTAACATAAATACACAGAGTCTGTATACATGTGAAGATATGCAATTCAAGGCTATTCTAAAGCTGTTTTTGATAGGAAATCAAGACTATTTTCATTTGGATTTCAGGAGAAAAAAACAAAAACAATGGCGAATGGAAATTCTGGACTAATATAGATAAGTGGGGAGGATTTAATGGAATTCAAGGCTTTCCAAGACTAATTACCCAAAATAGGTTAAAATTCAAGGCTTTTTTAAAGGCCTTGAAATGGGGCAAATGAAGTTCAAGACTTTTCAAGACTTTACAGGCCCCGTACAGACCCTGCTGAACAAAGATCAATTAGATAAACACTCACCTCCAGCATCGTCATGCAGTACATCATGACGTACTCATTATTCGTACTTGACATGAAGTAGAGGCTGTGCTTCCACGCATCTCTCTGCTGACTGAAGTTGTTCAGCAGCTCCTCTGTTTGACGGGGGAAAAGGCAGTGCAAATTGAGTCCAAGTTCACAATTGTTGAATTAAGTAAGGGATGTAGTTGCACCAGCTATGTTTAGTTGCATCAGTTAAAGGACGACACAACCAATATAGTAAGCAGGGTTCATACTCCTGAGGAGTATGAGTATGAGGAGTATGAGTATGAGGAGTATGAGTATGAGGAGTATGAGTATGAGGAGTATGAGGATGAGGAGTATGAGGAGGAGGAGTATGAGGAGGAGGAGTATGAGGAGGAGGAGTATGAGGAGGAGGAGGAGGAGGAGGAGGAGGAGGAGGAGGAGGAGGAGGAGGAGGAGGAGGAGGAGGAGGAGGAGGAGGAGGGAGGAGGAGGAGGAGGAGGAGGAGGAGGAGGGAGGAGGAGGAGGAGGAGGAGGAGGAGGAGGAGGAGGAGGAGGAGGAGGAGGAGGAGGAGGAGGAGGAGGAGGAGGAGGAGGAGGAGGAGGAGGAGGAGGAGGAGAGGAGGAGGAGGAGGAGGAGGAGGAGGAGGAGGAGGAGGAGGAGGAGGAGGAGGAGGAGGAGGAGGAGGAGGAGGAGGAGGAGGAGGAGGAGGAGGAGGAGGAGGAGGAGGAGGAGGAGGAGGAGGAGGAGGAGGAGGAGGAGGAGGAGGAGGAGGAGGAGGAGGAGGAGGAGGAGGAGGAGGAGGAGGAGGAGGAGGAGGAAAATGGAAAAAGCTTCCTCCCCTTATTAAAATACAGCGGTGTAAGTGCCCCTTTTGCTACTTACCTATTGCCCGCTTGCGCACATTGGTTGTGGTCGGCGCAAAGAACTCTGACATGAGCCCCTCCAGCGCCCGAAGGGAGGCCTCGTCAGACGCCTGCAAAGGATTGAATACCGATTATCTACCGACCAACGGGATGGCTGAAGTAGTTGAGCTTCCGTCTCTCATTTTGGTAGATCATGTAAATGGACATGGTGGTGCTGGCAGGGCTGTGTGTGAGGGGCACTCATAACCTACCACCTCCCTCCTCTGCTAGGTAGGATCACCACACTCAGGCCCAAGGCAGGTGGTGGCCAGGGATGCCACACAGCTTGTATTGGTGGTGGTGGGCAGATCACTGGTAACCATGGTGACCAGGAATGCTGGATCCCTATTGGTAGAGCTAGGAATGCTTGTTTCCCCTTGGGGGAAAAGGGTGGGGTGATACTCTACAATGAACCCATGTTCCATATAAATAATAAACCAGAGGGATTGATCTCTTCTTTCACACTTTACACTCTTCCTTTCTCTTTGTCTCTATTGCTTTCACTATAGCATGCCTCCACAACCACAGATTTGAGGCGTAGATAGGGTAGATAAAAGATTCACCCCATACTTGCAGTAGCTTTAGTATGGAACGGGGACTGGAATCCATGGTTCCAGTATCAAATGAAATGGCTACTTATATCGTTTATCGGCACAGAGTTGGTGAAATGGGAAAGAATGCAAAAAGACAAGACAGTGACCAGAGATGATAGAATACCATGTCCATAGCCGTGTTTACACGGGCAATTGTGAAGCGAATTAGGCAAATCGATTTATATGAAGCGATGTCGTGGCACGTCTACACGACAAATTTGAAACTGTGTCCGCGACCGGGAACCCAGCAGCCTTAGTGGTGAGCCTGTAGCCGGCGAGCACTGCTATTTGTTTAGTTTACATTCGTCGATTCACAATATGAATAACGACGCCAATGTAGCGGCTACGTTAATATCGCTTGGAATTTAGGGTTAATTTAATTTAATTATTTGAGTATTTAATTCGGTTAAATATGATCGCATTCAATAGATTTCGGCCTAATCGGTCCCTAACACTGCCGGGTACCAGTGTATAGTTACAGCTGAGCATGTAGCCGGCGAGCACCGCTATTTTACACTATCGCCGCCCGGGAACCAGCTGTATCGCTTCATCTATACTACCTTGCAAGGTGGTTTACATCTACTGATTTATATGAATCGATTCAGCCCTAAAACACCACAGTGTCGCGTTTACACGGCAAATGTAAATCGATCTAGGCAAGTGGTTTTATATGAAGCATTTTAATTCGCCTGTGTAAACACGGCTCATGATAACCATCGTCATCGATTCCACTTTTAAAGTTCATTAAACTGCATGTTTTATTATATTTTTCAAGTCAAATAGAGGCTGTAGGCGTGTAGCGGGTAAATATTAAGATATATATATGTGAACAATATAGTTTGCTTCTTAAATTAGTGAATGAGTCTTGGACTTAGCGCAAGATAAACCGTAACGTGGTGGGTGGTAAACAAAAAAAAAGTCAGCTGTCACTTGTCAGTAAATAAAATTGAGTAATCTGTCACACTCACAAAAGTTCAAAACAGTATACGTGACGTTGTGGTGAGATAAAGTGTCGCCGTGAGGAAAATAAATGAAATCACTTACCATTTTACATATGGTTCCTTGGCAAGCGTAACTGACTATCGATATGTGCTTTCACAGTCAACTGTAATGCACTAAATCGTGAGAAATCACGCTTTACACGGTAGGTAGTAATCCCGCGTTCATCCTTCTGCTGCCGCCATTTTAGAATTGATTATTCAGTGCGGGAGACTCCTTACCGGTTCCTTCTGTGGTATTTATATACAACTTGAAAACACTAGGGGCATTGACATGCAATTATATGGCGCATAAAATGTGGATGATTAGACATACATGGATTATTTTATATCATGTATTTAATTCATTCTCTGAATGCTTTTAACACGGTAACGCCCTCAGTAGTGCTGGAACCAGCGACGAAGTATTTAGTGCGGAAATAGTTTGTCACTGAGGGCGTAATCGATTAATCGACTCTGGTCACCCGAGCCACTTTTTGGCGCATGCGCACATCCTACAGACTCGGGTCGAATAATCGAATACGCTTCTCCGCGCTCGGGTGGACACTTTATTATTATTTTTTTAATAATCGATAAAACTACAGCAAAATAGGATTTAGAGTATTTTATGATGGCTTAGTTTATCTATATATCCATTTCATTAATCTAAGTTATTCTTTAAAAAAAACATGTATGACTGGTACTGGTGGCTGTTATCCTGCAGGATGGTACCAGCGCAAATGTGACGTCATCGCTCGTAGCCAACCCCAGCTAGGAGGTGGGTTACTTGGGTCGGATGGTTTTGCACACGAGACGTGTATTTGTCGACTCTACTCGCAGTGTTCGATTTGAAATTCTGACGACTCGGGTGACCCGAGTCGCTCGGGTCGTGTTAATCGATTACGGCCAGAATTTGCTGATTGCTGGCATTTCCAATGTAGTGAGTGCTTGACGTTGGGAAACCAGCGTACGTCTCCCCGTAAACATGGCCGCCCGAGTTGTTCTCTCGGGTACTCGTCAAGTGAAGCCTATCCTTTCACTTAACAAGAATGAAGCCAGAAGACGTGTACTGAACTTATATAAAGCTTGGTATCGTCAGATTCCCTTTGTGGGTAAGTGCACTTTCTGTTTCCCCACGGATAAGTTAAATGGGGCAAGGTCATTGCGGTCAAAACTGTTAACAGTGTTAGCGACCGCAAACGGCCGCGCTGCGCAGGTTTCTGCGCACCCCACGGCGGCCATTGAAAATTTGGGAGCAGTTTTGGCACAAAACATGCTTGAGTAAACAGCTTTGTATTGCATTCAGGGAGGACACAAGTTACTGCTCACTTAAGCTAATGAATATGAAGAGTCTTCCCAAGTGTTTGAGTCCCAAAACTAGCATATTTGAGCATTTATTCTGGATTTGGCAGACCGATTAAGTTGAAAGATAAGTTTGTTACCCTTAAATCTATATCATACCTTGTTTAACCTAACTTAAACATGTATACACCGATTCTATGGCCTGTTCTCTTTTAAACAATGTTTGAATGAACGTTGTGGGTTGGGGATTTAAGGGGCCTCAGGTCGATTTGTAAAAAACCTTTTCAAAATTCTATGTAATACCGCCGATCGCCGTTTTTTTGCCGTTTTATAAAGTGTCACAACTTCCTTTATAATTGTCACATGATATTGATTTAGGTATCATGAGAAAGGTCTTTCCAATACCTTTGCAATGATATATTTTATGTTGGAATCTGTTGAATTTGAAACTTTATGTGGGCTATATTTGCATGTGGTTTCACCAAGTTCCCCCATAGTAAAGTTTCCAGGAATTAAGACAAAAGAGTGAAATGAAAATCATCATAACTATTTTATTAACAAAGCTATAGAGCTAAAAAAAGGTGTATTCAACTCAGAATTGGAAGGGCTTCAATTCGGTACTATTTATGGAGTTCTAGATCTGTTTTAAAATTATCGTGTGTGGTCCCTAACAGTGTTATTAATTTAAACCTCACAGACACAGGGCCTGTGTCTCACTGTCTGTGACAGGCTCACTCACTGACACTAGACAGTGACACTGTCACTGACACTGTTAGTGTTACTCACTGTAGGTATGTGACAACAAATTTCAAAGTTAACAGATTCCAACATAACATATAATAATATGAATAAGCAATGCTTAGGACCGACCCACCGATAGGGACCACACACCAAAATTTTAAAACATGTCTAGAACACTATAAATAGTACAGAATTGAAGCCCTTCCAATTCTGAGTTGAATACACCTTTTGTTAGCCCTATAGCTTTGTTAATAAAATAGTTATGATGATTTTCATTTCACTCTTTTGTCTTAATTCCTGGACACTTTACTATGGGGAACTTGGTGAAACCACATCCTGATTGGGGATGACCTACATTCATTATTTGGAGTCATGGTTCTTCCATTAAGTAGAACTACCAACTATTGATGGGTACATCAATTACATGTTAACAACCTCTTAATAAAAAACAATATAATTTTTTTAATATAGTTAATTAACCAATTAAGGGGCCATAGGGGCCATCTAAATATCATGTAATGCTAATTTGGAATGACCTACATTCACTTTGGAGTAAAACTATCGACTATTTTTACATAATAGAAAACAATATAAGTAAAACTATCAACTATTTTAATGACCTTAACAGATACTACACCTTTTAAATACAGCTAATTAACTAGGAAAAAAAAGGGGCCATCCAGATATTACATAACCCAATTTCTGTCAAATTTTGCCCCCCCCCCTAACTTAAGACAATAAGCCATATAATACTAGACCATACACCACATAATAGAAAACAATATAATTTGTACATATAGTTAATTAACTAATTAAGGGGCCATCTAGATATAGGCATATTTCGGTAATGAGGGGTAATTTACAACAATATTACAATGTAAACAACACCACTGAATGTCTCCATAGAATTCTGAAAACGTTTTTTTACAAATCGACGTACAGGATCTCACGGCATTAAGCCACAACGTTCACTCAAACATTGTTTAAAAGAGAACAGGCCATAGAATCAGTGTAAACCTTGTTAATTACTGTTAAACAAGGTCTGATGTTGATTTAAGGGTAACACACTTAACTTTCAACTTAATCTGTCTGCCGAATCAAGAAGAAATGCTGAAATATGCTTGTTTTTGGGCTCAAACACTTGGGAAGACTCTTCAGAATCCTTAGTTGAAGTAAGCAGTAACTTCTGTCATCCCAGAATGCAATGCAAAGATGTTTACACAAGCATGTTTGCCGCCAAAACCGCTCCGAAGCTTTCAATGGCCGTGTTGACATGCGCAGAAACCTGCGCAGCGCCGCCGTTTGCGGTCGCTACCACCGATATAACTACACTACAGCAAAGTATTTTATGATTTTTTTTTACTCCACTCGCGGTGTTCGATTTGAAATTCTATCAACCACATGGGACTGCTTTCAGTGCTGCAGATTTGCAGCCTTCAGCGCACCAATGCGACTGAAAACTCCCCAAAACAACAACTTGGGTGACCCGAATACGGCTGTCGTTTCCGTGAAGTAAACTATTAATATTTCATTTGTGCACCCATGTTTATGCCAAATTGTTATTTATTTCTTTTAATTTTGAATAAAATCTAAGTTTTGAACTGCACGTATCGGCAAATTCTATGGCAGCGGGCATTTGTTTTGATATATTATTAACCAATAGCTGACCCCGAATACCATCCTGCTTGCTCCGTACCGAAGTTTGACATGGGATTTCCGTTTGCTGGATTTTGATTTCTCGGACAGGAGTTTACAAATGGCGGCGCCCATAGGGGGCTATTTCCGTTTCCGGTTGTTGGATTTTGGCGAAATCCTCTGTGGGTATTGTTTACTTTATGTATATCTATCTTAGTATCTATACACATGTTAGTCTTAAGCCTCCCCGTGGGTGGGTCGGTATGAATAAGCAATGCTTAGGACCGACCCCCCGATATAACTACAGTAAAGTATTTTATGATTGCACGTGTATTTTTTTACTCCACTCGCGGTGTTCGATTTGAAATTCTAGCAACTCGGATGACCCGAGTCGCGGTCGTGATAATCGAATACGGCCGTCGTTTCCGTGGAATAAAATATTAATATTGCCTTTGTGCACCCATGTTTATGCCAAATTGTTATTTATTTCTTTTAATTTTGAATAAATTCGAAGCTTTGCACTGTGCGTATTGGCGTATCGGCAAATTCTATGGCAGCGGGCATTTGTTTTGATATATTATTAACCAATAGCTGTCATGCACCCTGCTTGCTGCGGACCGAAATTCAACGAGCGGTTTCCGTTTGCTGGATTTCTCGGTTTCTCGGTACGAGTTTACAAATGGCAGCGCCCATACAGAGCTATTTCCGTTTCCGTTTGCTGGATTTTGTCGATGTCACGCACAGTAAGAGTATTGTTTATGTGTATATATCTACATGCGTTAGTCTTAAGCCTCCCCGTGGGTGGGTCGGTATCATTGCAATGGTATTGGAAAGTCCTTTCTAATGATACCTAAATCATCATCCTGTGACAATTTATCAAGGAAGTTGTGACACTTGTCTTTATAAAGCGTTTTTTATGGGTAACTTTGGGCCATTGTTTCATTGGAAAAACAATTGAATTATGTGACCCATCTCCTGACTCATGACTAAGATGAGTATTGGCATGTGTGAAGGCTGAGTCGCGGGTGGCATGTCAGTCCAGGAACTTTACCAGACACCTTTTTATCCGACCTCAAAATAATGTTACGGTGCTCAAATTGACACCAAATTACAGCCTAATATGAATAAGCTATGCTTAGGACCGACCCACCGATATAACTACAGCAAAGTTTTTTTTTTTTTTTTTTTTTTACTCCACTCGCGGTGTTCGATTTGAAATTCGCTGTTGTCCATCCTGCTTGCTCCGTACCGAAGTTTGACGATCTATTTCCGTTTGCTGGATTTGTTATTCAATACAAGTTTACAAATGGTGGCGCCCATAGAAGGCTATTTCCGTTTCCGTTTGCTGGATTTTGGCGAAGTCATGTTCAGTACGAGTATTGTTTATGTCTACATACGTTAGTCTTAAGCCTCCCCAGAGGGTGGGTCGGTAATATGGAAAAGTATATAAAGAAACAAAATAAACTAGTTTCAAAATTATCAAAACTTAACCTTCAGGTAGTATTCCAGTGACTTTAACAGACATAAATTTGAATGAAGATTTTTTTGTCACTTCTATAAATCGGACAGCAAATATCTTTGGATGTAGCAGTGGAGCAAAATGTGAACTATATCATCCATATGGTTGCATTCCTGGTAGTCCTAAAATAAAGATTGAAAGTGAGATGGAAAAAGATAGTCAGGTGTGCACCGTGGGACAAGTGAGTACCGTGAAAGCGGCGTGTTTTTCGCGTGTCTACTCAGTGTCAGTGAGTTAGTCTCAGTCAGTAACTGATTCAATGATTGTGACAGTGCCACTCACTTACTCAGACCCACTATTACTGTGTCACTGACAAGTGACAGCTATCGTGGCTTATATAATAACTGGCACGAGAAACATTTATTGTCAGACATACACTACTTTGAAATTTGTATGAGAAGTCACTTCAGCCGTTCAGGGCTGGTGTTAGACAGTTAATTAGTTTAGTGTCTATTTTAGTATTTAGATCAAATTATTACTGCTGAGACTAGTGAGTGAACACATTCATAAGACAATTGGGTGATAAGTAGAGACTTGCAGAAAAATTTCAAATATCAGATACGCTTCCAAAACAAATGTATTCTGATCAAGTAGGCAGATCAACTACAATTTCACAACAAACAGTATAAATGTAACCCCTTTCAACAGATCTTGCTGAGACAAACTCAAATCTGTTGTAATTTTGAAAATATCTTAATAGGGGAGAAAGTTATGGCATTTCTAATGTCGGCTTAATAGTTAAATTTAGTCTGGATTCACCATTATAATAAACTGTAACCTTTGCCACAGCTTTCTATGCACTAAGTATTTTGATTTTGGTATTTTAATGTATATTTTCTGTGAGATTAGGTAATGTTCTTTCCAGTGATATAACATTTATGAAAATATTCCAATGAGAAAGTACTTTAATCAATGCCGGAATGGTGAAAACATTTTACTATAGACATGGTGACCGACGCGCCCCTATCGGTATCTGACATACCTAGATAAAGCACTTTAAGCCCTTTAATTTGACATATATAGATGGACTTAATAAGTCAAGTAGAAGCAACGTTATATGTTTTGTACCATGAACATAGGATAATTTGAATAAGTAATGCTTAGGACTGACCCCCGAGTCATATTTGATTAACATGACCCGGGTGACTCGGATCACCCGAGTTGCTAGAATTTCAAATAGAATGCAACAAGTGGAGTCGAGAAATACACATGCCGTGTGCAAAACGACCCGACCCCAGTAACCCACGTCTTGGCTGGTGTTAGTCGGGTTGCAGGTAGGCTGGGGTTGGCTAGGAGTGATGAAGTCACATTTGTGCTGGTCCCATCCTGTAGCAGTACAAGTCCTATGTATTTTTTTAATGGTTTAAACAAAAAAAATCAGATTAATGAAATGGAAATAAACTATATGATAACAAAATACTTTAAATCCTATTTTGCTGTAGTTATATCGGTTTGTGTTTTTTTTTTGTTAAAGAAAAAAGTTGTCGATTAAGCAGAGTAGCATGGAGGAACACATACACTGGTCCCGGTGACGTCATCGGACAACCAGGCGGGATGGCCGGATGAGTTAGAGCGTCCGTCTCCCATGCTGGTAGATTCGTGGGTTCGAACCCAGGTCGAGTCAAACCAATGACTTAAAAATTGATACTTGTTGCTTCCTAGCCAGGCGCTCAGCATTATTAGGACATGGCAAGGACTGGTGTGCTCAGTGTCAGGATAATGTGACTGAGTGGGATACCAGGTCATGGTGCCGGCGGCCTGGTTTCCCAGTGGGACAGCACTGTAAAGTCACCATGAGTGCGCACTGTCACAAGTCGGTACCTGTCCTGATATGACCTTAGATGTTGCTAGGGTGTAAAACAACAAACAAACAAACGTCATCGGACCATATACAGAAGATCTGTAGGGAGGGACCAGTGTAGTTGTTCCTCGACTCGGTGTGTGCTACTCTGCAGCGGGGTATCCTCAAAGCGTTAAGCCCATAGGCAATTATCAACCAATCGCTGTCGTCCACCCTGTGTGCTGCATAGCGAAGTTCAGCGAGCTGTTACCGTTTGCTGGATTTTGGTTATTCAACTTAAATATACAAATGGTGGTGCCGGTACAGGGCTATTTCCGTTTCAGTTTTTTTTTGCATTTTGGTGATTTCATTTTGCACCTCTGAGTACGAGTATTGTTTATGTATTATATATACACGTGTTAGTCCTTAGCCTCCCCCCTGGGTAGGTCGGTATTATACTACATTGTCATTGGTTTATATGGGCAGGAATTTTGACCGCAGTAGCATCGAGATGACAAAAAACCAATATGGCAAACTACAATTAACCAAAACCTCCATACAGAAATAGTAAAATATCTCTAAAACCGCCCCCTCCACACACACACAGATAATTTGTTTAACCAACAGATTATAAGAAATTTATATGAGGGCCATTTACCAATTAGCATGGACGAGGACTGAAAGTTGGGTGACTTTTGAGTTCTTTTCTCAGCCCAACTAGCACCTTCCTGGAAAATGACTTACTAAAATGTAGACATTTTACACTTTTGAATTTCCATTCAAGATTTATACTGTGCTAACGTAAAACATAAGAAAAACGGCGTTTCATAGATGTGGTTTGCGCGCCGCAGCATCGCGCGGTCAAATCTTTCTTATGGAGCGATGCGTGAGGACTCCTTCACGCGGATTTGCAAGTCTCTAACATAAGACAAGTAAATAAAGATTCACCTTTACCCCAGTCCCCATACTTGCAGTAGGGGAGAAAAGCAACCCATTAGAAAAAGTGGTGGGAAGTTGGGTAAATGAGACGAGCAGATAAATTCTTAATTTAAGAAGCAAAATATATTCTTTATATGCCTCTTCATATTTGCCCGCTACCTTTGAGTTGAAAAATATAATAAAACAAGTAGCTTAATGAACTTTAAAAGTGAAATCGACAGCATTCTATCTCGCCATCTCGTCTTTTTGCATTCTCTCCCATTACACCAACTCTGTGCCGATATAAGTAACCATTTGATACTGGAACCAGGAATTCCACTACCTGTTCCATACTAAAGCAATTCTTGCCCATATTTAGACTACGTTGTCATTCACCCCAACATGCAAGTATGGGGGTGAATCTTTGATCTAATTCATAAGACAATCAGCATTACCATTGCATTTGCCATGTGTCAAAAAGGTAGGCACTTGGACATTTGTTCCCAAACACCCTGAATGCATTAAATTCCTGTTTTATCAAGAAGTCTTCCAAATGCTGCACAAAAATACAATTGCTATAATAGCCTTATTCAGGGATGAAAGACTTCCGCGATTTCGCGGATTTCCGCGATTTTGATAAATTTGCATTTTTTCGAGATATGTCTAAATTTGGATAGTTTGACAGGTTTTTATCTTAATCTAAGCCCTAAATAGTATAATGTTATATTTGAACGTTATTCTTTGTGCTAGTGCTGGTCAGTGGCTCTTGGCACTATTCACGGAAAGGGGTATGGCTAGGAGCGGCCGTCGGCACAGCAAGGGGTGGTACGCGGTGGCTGGTAGTGCCCTGGCCATCGCCATAGCACCCTGCAATGCTATCACAATGAAGAGTGGATTTCCGCGATAATCCGGAGACTTCCCTATAGCTTTAACACTGTCAGGGAATCGCGGAAAGTTACCGGAAGTCAGGTTTCATCCAATACTCTCCCAGCATATTCTTGCACCCTTTTTCTAATCAAATGTCAGCATAGACTCTGTGTGGAGAGCTCGTGCCCAATATGACCTACTTAGAGCCACATGAATTGTCGCACAAACTTATCAACAAATCGCCGTTATTCACTTATTCAGATTGGCCACTGAATGTGTCTAAGTAAGTGTCAGTTTTTTTAGCGATATTTTATAGTTGTTGAGTGATTCTAAGTGTAGAGAACTATTCTGTGGTTTATTGGTGTGAAGGGAACGTCACACTGTTGATGTAGATTGTACCGTTACGTTACGCTGTCAATGTTTTTACTGTATTATCACCCATAGAGTTACATTCACCGAGAGTGTAATCAGTGAGACTGAGAGGGAGGAGTGTAGTGATAGTTGTGTAAGGACAGTCAACTTATATTATCTTTCATATCAAGTTTCAAAATGGCAACAAAGGAGGTGGATAGGACATATCTACATATCTAACTTAAATACTGGTGCACCATTTATTGCTCCATATGTTAAATTAATAGATTCTGATACTGCCGACATCTAAGGTGTCAGAATCTTGATGTGCACACATAATCATAATGAATAACTTACTACATTTATGTACACAAATAACTAACTCAAAAACCTTTTAAATATGGGCAATTTTAAGTTAGCTTGTCACCAATTTCCGCTTTTTTTGTCATGGGTCACTTTCATCCCTGCTTATTAGAGCCCAAGATATGATGCTTTAAAGGGACTAAAATCACACACTTTTGTCAGTATTTGCATTACAAAGCTTGAGAATATTGTGACAGACTTGAGATTTGGAACACAAATGTGTCATTGGCTTATGTCAACACAACCCTATGAAGTAACATCGAATTAAAGGGAATCACCTCAGGAATGTAACCAATGGTATTACCTGAGGATTAGATCACCAGAGCTAAGTTAGGCATGAGGAAAATGACCGACTCGAGGAAGTGAGAGGTGAGCGAGCAGGGGGACACAAATGTGAGGAACTTGAAGCTCATGGTATGAGCACCGATGTTTCTGAGTATAAGTTATACTCAGATCATTATGAAACTTCACATAGCAAAAGTTTAGACACTAAAGACCAAGTCTTTGCAGAAAAGAAAAAAGTATTTACATGCTGCAGGCCATGTGCTTTTGTTGATCATGTCGGGTTTCTTTTTCATTTTTATAATTAATAGTTGTCGGTTATTTTTCACATATATTTAAAAGATAGTTTTTCTATGTCTTTTATTAATTACAAGTTTTCATTGATAATTTGTGTTGTTTCTTTTATTCAGGTAAAATATCCTGCAGTTGAAAACTATGGTTAGATAATTAGCCTAAATTACTGATACATGAAATGGAATAACTTTTCTGTTGCTATGCCTACTAATATCCTCTTTATATAAGCAATGTATAGAATTTATTACAGTTTGGTAATTAGTATGCCCAATCAAGGGGTGTATATATATATATAGCTAATATTGAGCAAGCTCAAATGTTCTAGAGTCTAATGATGTATATATAAACATGTGCCACATTTCCAGTCACAGCCGTCGACTATTTTTCAAAGTTGTTTTGATATACGTTGGAACGATGCTAGATCAGTTGAGCTCATTGATAAGGTTAATGATATATCACTGTGGTACACATTTATCGTGCTATACAACTTTTATGGGCTAAAATTGGGTTTTAATAGCTAGCTGGCCTGTTAACTCAGTGTGCGAGGTTCATTTAATTGTAAATTTACATTATTTTATGGTTTACCACAATTTAACAGGGATGAAAGATCTCCGCGATTTCGCGGATTTCCCCTGTAGCTATAATTGTATACTAATATGTTGCAGCCGTCCTGATATGACCGTAGATGTTTCCAGGATGTGAATAGGTATCCCAAACACAGGCTGATTGATTACTTGTTGAATAAGCCAAATTCTGTCAAAAAATGCTCCACTTCAACAGCCTGGCAAAACAAACCACAAAGGATTTTTACAAATGTATTACAGCAGAAACAACCTTTGTTCTCTTACCTTTAACCTGGTCTTGGGATTCATTTTATTATTCAAATAAATAAGCCTGATATAGCTAAATAAAAACTACCACCAACTCCCAGTTTTCACTCTCAAACCATGGTAATTCCCAGGTGGAGATGTGTCATGGTATCCCTAGTAGAATTAGCTAGTGTACATCCAATTTGTGCAACAACGCCATTTGTTGATCAAAGTACCCACGAAAAAGGTACTAATACCCCTATATAAAAACACGGATGCTCTGCCGCTGTGAGCACCCTATGTGATTACAATACTCTCCCCCTTCATTTCACCTGTGATGCAATTAGCCTAATCAATTTAACCATGTCTAGAAAGAGGAAGGAAAACTAGTCACAAGGATAAACAGTGAATAAGTTGTGCTTTATTGGCAGCAACTCCTGTCATCCCCCTTTATATGACCTAGCACCTGTACTCCTCTATACTGCCCACACTATGTCTCATAGTCACTTTAGCCTGTATGTTAAACCAGTGCCTACAACCCATGGGACAGGAGTCCTATGGCTGTGGATACACTCAATTAGAATAGCTGAATTTTGATAGCATCAGACAGAGTGTCTGGGGTCCTGCTCAGAAGTTGGTCTGTCTCACTCAAGAGCCAGGATGAGAGTCCTTTTCCTTCAGTGTGTCTGAAGCAAACTCATGAATAATTAATTAGCTGAGACTAGTGTGGGGGTCAGGATAGGCCCAGGGAGTCAGGTGACCAGACCTTCCCCAACCAGCCAATGAGACACCTCCCCACAGACTGGGTGGGTGACCACCCCATTAGGGGCTGTCACTCAAGCCATCTGCAGGTGGTGCACTCTATACATATGCTAATGAGGCTGGGGGGTCAGTCGGTGGTCTTGGGTGGACAGGATCTTGCAAACAGTTACAGATGTGTATATAGTAGAATCATTCTTTTCCTCTTTTGTATTCTTTATGAACACCAAGAGAACATTTCAACCATCATGTACTGTTTCTTACAAAGGAACTCTTTTCATTAACTCCAAACATCATATATAACAGATAGTTTACTCTATTCAACATCATGTACATTTCCAGCAACTCCACTCTCAGTAGATAACATATAGTTTACCTCACTCAGTATCATGTACAATGGGAGTGGACTTTTGTTGACTTTAGTTACTTTTAGTTTACATACTATCAGTCCCACTCCAGCATCCAAGAATAATAATGCTCTCTGCCAATATATAATTCTTAACCGAAAATCCGTATATTTTTACACCTAGATAGGTGAGATTCCGAGCTTTCCATTCATATAAAACTGTATATGTTTTAATTTTAGAGAAAATGCAAAAGAATTGATTGAAATTACAAAATTTCCATTTCAAGTGCTATTTTCTACTGAAAATATAATTAAAAAACCCTTAAGAGTTGTTATTGAATTAAAGAGAATTTAATTCCCTGTCCAATCATAATTACCAGCGCTCATGCTAACCTATGGCGCTTGTGCGCACGGCGATTTAATGACTAAAAATTGGGGGGTATTGATTTTTTTGATTTTTTTTTTGGGCGGTACATTAGTAGTTTAATCAGGAGAACTGGTCTTCCTCATTCCACTGCTCATTGTCCTAGTTTTAATTTTGGGAGCTATAAAAAATGTTATCTTTTTAGCTTTGAGCAGGACCGATAGAGTAACAACCTAAAAACGTCCATATCTTCCTTAATATTAGATCAATTTTGACAAATGAAGTGTCATTTTCTTTCAAATTCAATATCCTAACAAGTTAAATCCATTAAATCAAGCTCAAACCCGTTTTTAAAAATCACTTGGGATACCTATGTGGTAGTAGTACTTATTACCTGACTGGCCATGTGCAAGGATTTTTGCTACTTTTGAAGAAATATATAAAATCATTGTAAAATAAAAATAATTCACATCTATCAAAGTTTATTATATAGGTTATGTTGTAAATAGAAGGAGGATATTGAGGATAATACAATCTCCAGATTTCATGGAATTATCTTGTACATGTGTTTTTCTGTGCCATTTCAAACTTGCTCAAAATTGGGCATTTTTTGCCAGATTTGATCACAATCATTATAAAATTAAAATAATTCACATATGTCAAAGCATATTGTATATACTGTAAATAGAAAGAGCATATTGACGATAATAAAGCCTGAAGATTTCATGCAATTATCTTGTACGGGTGATTTTCTGTGTCATTTTAAACTTGCTCAAAATTGGCCAATTTGCCAGATTTGATCATAATCATTGTAAAATTATGATAATTCACATATATCAAAGTGTATTTTATATAATTGAAATAGAAAGAAGATATTGAGCCTAATAAAGCCTGAAAATTTCATGCAATTATCTTGTACGGATGATTTTCTGTGTCATTTAAAACTTTCTCATTTTTTACCAGATTTTATCACTTGCCAAATTGAGCTCTGGAGCATTTTGGACCTATTTCTATCAACTTTTCCCAATCGTATGCGGTCCTAAAAAAAATATAGAGGTGACAAGACTCACCTATAGGTCAGGGCGAAATAAGAATAATCCATCTGGGGTGCATATTTTTTTCACAAGCGCACCTCTAAAAGTGCTCCACAGCTAAATTTGAAAAATGGTGAGTTATGGGAAATTGTAGTTTTTAGCATTTTTGAAGATCCATATCTTGAAATGTAACCATGTCATACCCCTAGATCTCTATATTCTCTTTATACAGGCCATGAATTCACCAGAAAAAAACATTAGAAGTGAGATAAGGTGACTAGTTTTAATTTGGGGGACCATCAAAAATGCTATCTTTTTAGGTTTGGATGGGCCCAATTAAGTAACAACCTAAAAACGCCCATATCTTCCTTAATATTAGAGCGATTTTGATAAATGAAGTATCATTTTGTTTCAAATTAAACATACTAACAGATGAAATCCATTAAATTAAGCTCAGACCTGTTTTTTAAAATCACTTGGGATACCTAATGTGAAACTCCAACAACCAACCAACCAATTACATTGTTTCACGCTGCAGCACCATCAGCGTATACTAATATGTAGTGCAAACGCCGCAGCACTAGCAGCGTATACTTCTTATGGCTTCAAACGCTGCAGCAGGTTCAGCGTATACTACCAATACGTGCTTCAAATGGCGCAGCACTATCAGCGTATACTACTAATACGTGCTTCAAACGGCGCAGCACTATCAGCGTATACTACTAATACATGCTTCAAAAGCCGCAGCACTATCAGCATATACCAATATGTATGAACCCCGACTTCACTGAATTTTCAGGGATTCCCTGACAATGCTTAGCCTATGGGAGAATATCAGCATTTCTGCTTTTTTTCCCGGAGACCACTTTCATCCCTGATTTAACCGCTCATCACAGTCATTCTCTTTTTCCAACTTTACAGTGCTGAATTATGATATCCCTGTAACCAAGAATCAGTACCATGAAAAACTGCGAGAAATGTTCAAGAAAAACGCATACGTCAAGGACATAAGGACCATCGACCTCCTTGTCATTAAGGCGAGTGTGAACATGTGGAAAAGTAATTTGTACTGCATTTGTAGTGGAAATTTAGGTCATATATGAAAACTAAATTGGTGCTCCTCATTATTCTGTTTTTGTGCATGGTATGACTAAAAATAAATTATTTTAATGTTAACCAGGACATAGTTGTTTTTACTAGTTTGGAATGGTGAAAAAAATTGTTTTTTAACTTTGGAGTGGGTAGCTTAATCAATTGTTCTTGCATCATTTTGAAATGAAGGTGTAACATTTTCTACACTAATGCACTTGTTTTGATTTGATCCTACATATCTAAGTGGGGCACTTATCAGGTATTTATTGTTGCATAGAGAGGATATTAACTGATCACACAAACAATCCTATATTGTCTGATATGCACATCATAATTATTTTGCATGTTGTCACTTAAAATTGAATATGCAGAATTAA
Source organism: Branchipolynoe longqiensis (assembly GCA_030323885.1). Classification (NCBI taxonomy): domain Eukaryota; kingdom Metazoa; phylum Annelida; class Polychaeta; order Phyllodocida; family Polynoidae; genus Branchipolynoe; species Branchipolynoe longqiensis. The sequence continues at coordinate 37,409,446 of CM059192.1, read as the reverse complement.
ATCTTGAGTGTTTTGGTTTCTAAAATTTGGTGCAGACAATGCACCTTTAAAATATTTACAAAGTTTATAATAAAAGTTAACTGAAGCTAAGTAAACTGGATTATAATCAACCTAATATATATTTATTCATTCATAAAATGTGTCAGAAATCCTAAACCATTGTATCGTGCAACCTAAAATTCATGTAAGAGTATATATATGCAAGTCAATTCATAATTCATTCATAAAATGTGTCAGAAATCCTAAACCATTGTATCATGAAACCGAAAATTCATGTAAGAGTATATATATACAAGAAGTCAATTCATAATTCATTCATAAAATGTGTCAGAAATCCTAAACCATTGTATCGTGCAACCTAAAATTCATGTAAGAGTATCTATGCAAGAAGTCAATTCATAAAGAAGAAATATTATACTCTGTACCTTATATTGGGTGACTTGTTAGGACCTGCTATATATCATTGTACATTTGTTGCATGTGTTTACAGGGACAAATGGAGCTTGTGGAGACCCTGGAGATCTGGAAACAAAAGACGCATATAATGCGGTACTTCCAGGATACCTATAACAAGAAACCCGACAACTTCCTCGACAAATTCTACGAAGGCCACAATTAAGTGCTATCTGAATGGTGTCATTTTTACATGTGTGTATGTATATATAGCTAGGATTTGAGAGGCGGAAAGAACAACATAACCATCAGTGCATATAGGACACTAGGACTTTATTACAGGTGATGAGGTATGGATCATGACATGACGAATTTTTGGTTATCATTTTTCACTCAGCGAACGCTTTCGCTAAGAGGCGGAAACTCCTGAAAGCAAATGGAACACATGTTACTTTCTATATGGAGAGAATAAACAAATTACACCAGGAACGTGTTATTAATTACATCTGCCATTTTAATTTTTTAAAATGTTAATTTCTGTGAATCAGAGTATTCAGATCTACTTCGAACACATGCCATCTCGCCTAATCCTTTCTTAATAAAAAAAAGAAATCTAAATAGTTTCACCCAAATAGAAATAGATGTTACGATACATTATTTTATCTTTACAATCCACTGTCAGGGAATTTGTCTACAACACGATGTTTTGTGGTCAAATGGTTTTATTTTCCAATCAAATTAAGTTTTGTTGCTATGCAAAGTTGGTCCATTTTTCTGATTTAATTAACAAGTTTATGTAATGACTGTTAATGCCCTTAATTTGAGATCACATCAGCATTTTCTAAGATCAAAATAAATTGCGGTCACTGACTTTTGCATACTAATCTACCTTTATTTATTTATTTATTTAATGCCACCCGTACCTCCTACCCATACCCCTCTTGTTGTGACATTGGTGTATGTCTTTAATATATATATAAATTTAACATGTTTAATTCCGACAATTTAACGACCGTAGATAACTAACTTGGTGACAATCATGAGAAATAAGTTGTCCCACCTGTTTGCATACGTCTTCCAGAAGCACCAATGCCTGTAGCGCCATCTTCTGACAATCCTTATCAACATCTGTCTTCACCACACCTTTAAACCAATTTCAGGAATGTAAGACTTCTTTTTGTTTTAGTTTGTTTGTTTGTTGTTGTTTTACGTCCTAGCAATATCTAAGGTCATATCAGGACGGGGTTTTTGTTTTAAATAGGGATGAAAGATCTCTGCGATTTCGCGGATTTCCGCGAGTTAATTATTTTCTTTACCGACAACTATTGGTTAGTTCGAATCCCATTCTTATATGACCTTAAATGTTACTAGAACATGAGACCCAATCAAGAAAGTATTAGATATTGTGGAATAAGTGTGTGAATCACTGGGGGCATTCGACTGGGCCCTTTCTATCCGCAAGATTTACGGATGGAACGGATGGAGCTACATACACACATCCGAATCATTGGTATATGAACCCACTTCCGGTCCCAGTCGAATAGGAATTTGTTCGGAAATATTTTGATATTCGGTTAGAGCAGCCCAGTCAAATGCCCCCAATGTGATATGTGATAATACAGTAACAACACAGGAGAATTGAAACCTGACTTCCGTCAGGTTTCCGTGATTCCCTGACAGTGGTAATTCTAGTTAGGGTGGGGAGATTCTGCGTTTTCGCGGAAATTCGGCGCCGGCTTAATACTAGGTACTCCAAACATAGGACTGGTTGCTGATGCTGACTGGCTATTGGGAAAAATAGGAGACTTGCTCTCAGCACACTACCCCTCTTTGAACGTTGTCTGCTGCGTGTGAGTGCATCACAGCTAAAAATAACTACTTTCACAGTTAAGTAGAGATCACTAGCTTTAGTTTTGTATCCATTACGGCCGACTTCAGGTGGGAGAAAAATTGAGGTTTGAAAACTTTGGGACAATCATAAAACATGATTTCACGAAATATTTTTCATGAAAAATATAATCAGATTGATAAGAGCTTTCCAACTGTACCATTTGCAAATTAACTTCATAATAAGAAAAATTCAGTTTGGAGTACCTATTAATACTCTCATCCCTGCTTAAAGCTGCGTAGTTCGATGAAAAGACCAAATTTTTCAAATGAAATAGTTATCTAAATTTGAATCTATATATCCAACTTAGCTACTAGTGCTAGTGCACTTATTACCTAGAAAGGAATTTATGTCAATTTAATAGAACCTTATTATTGCTGAAATCCACGATCAGAATTTTGATGTGCATGCCAACGTTAATTTCACATGTTTTCTATGCCTATGGCTTTCGATAGCCTTCCCAGAACTGCAATAAGAAAGTTTCGTTGTTTTGATTTCATTGGTGTAAATTATCTATGAAAACGGCTGTGTTATTACCTTAACCCACCGCTGTACATGATTTCCTTATGTTGAAAATTTAATTCTATTGAAATAATCAGTATTTCATAATAACATTTACTTCCACATGATGCTTATACATAAGTTGATATTTATATCAGTAATGTTTCACATGAAAAAGCACAAGTACAATACTCGTGAGGCACTTCCCCCAGTTAAATTTAAGACATACATTAGTAATACTATACAAATAATAAAAACGCCAAATAAAAATATAAAAGTTAAAAGTATATTAACATTACCTTTAATACTTTAAATTGCATCTCAATGTTTATGTACTAGACTACTATGTATTTTCACTGGTAATGCTTAAAGATTTTTTTTTTATACATTCGTTGAAACATAGAAAACATTAAAATTTTAATATTATCAAGTGACTTCCGTGTTTTTATACCATGTATACATTGAGACTTTAGAATATTATAAAAGGACACTCGGTCGTCATTGGGGAAATGGTCAGTTGTTGACCCATTATGGAATACAGGAGTTTACGAATAGAAATCAAGATTGGAAATGAAGCTTGCCTTGCAGCCATGTCTTTGCCTCGACGACCTCTTGATGCAGGTCTGTTACTATGGCAAAGCCAGGAAGTGCCAGGATCACCATGGAAACCGCAAACAATGCCGCCTGACGCACACACCTGTGGAAACCGATAACATTTGGAATCTGTTAATATTTTCAATGCAGTTAAGGCGGCTAGGTTACGGTGGCGCCATCTAGTGGAAACCAGTATTATTGCGTTAGTAATGTGCTTTGTTCTCGACAGGTAGCAGTGTGGTGTAGATGCAAACCCACTGCCACATATGCTTGTTGGAGTTTTACATCCTCGCACCATTTACGGTCATATTAGGACGGGTACCAACCTGTGACTGTGCACTCAGGGCAACTTTGTAGTGATGCCTCAATGGGAGACCATGCTGCTGGCACCATGGCCCAATTTCCCACTCAGTCACATTATCCTGATACTGAGATCACCAGTCCTTGCCCTATCCTTGTAACGCCGAGTGCCAGGCTAGGTAATGACAAATATCAATTTTGTAATTAATTGGTTTGGTGTGACCAGGAATCAAACTTTCGACCTTCCGCATGGGAAGCCTGTGCTCTACCGATTCGGCCACCGCATCCAGTCCCATTGCCAGTGTATACTTGGATACAGTGAAGATGGATAACAATAGTGTGCATGTATTATGTATGCTTACCTGGCCATAAAGTACCGCACTGTACACATTGACATGGTCTGTGACGTCCAAATCCTTTGTCATCCAAGTACACCCACATTAAATGCCTAATTGGGCTGTCATATTACGACGCATCGCGCCAACGCACAATGCACACAACTTTTGATGTACGACAATGTGTGGATTTTACGTCGGCCGTACGTTATGTATAAGTTAGGTGTACCCAGTGGGGCAACACTATAAAGTCGCCATGAATACGTAGTCACAAGTCGGTACCCATCCTGATATGATCTCAGATGTTGCCAGAACGTAAAACTCCAATAACTAACCAACGTGGCAGTGCTCCTAGTTTAAGTCTCACGGTGAGGAGATAAATGCTGCACTTACGGCTGTGGATGGAAACGGACGACCCACACAAACTCCATCATGGCAGCGCCCATCTGTCTGACGATCTGTAGACACATATACATATAGTTAGATCTCACTCAGATTGTTAATCATAGATCGACCATTACTAGACCACTCCCATCTGTATACACGCATAGACCATGATTAGCCATCATTCACCACACTATCTGTAGACACATAGATGATGATTAGCCATCATTCACCACACTATCTGTAGACACATAGATGATGATTAGCCATCATTCACCACACTATCTGTAGACACATAGATGATGTTTAGCCATCATTCACCACACTATCTGTAGACACATAAATGATGTTTAGCCATCATTCACCACGCTATCTGTAGGCACATAAGTGATGTTTAGCCATCATTCACCACACTATCTGTAGGCACATAGATGATGTTTAGCCATCATTCACCACACTATGTGTAGACACATAAATGATGTTTAGCCATCATTCACCACACTATCTGTAGACACATAGATGATGATTAGCCATCATTCACCACCCTATCTGTAGACACATAGATGATGGTTAGCCATCAGTCACCACACTATCTGTTGACACATAGATGATGTTTAGCCATCATTCACCACACTATCTGTAGACACGTAGATGATGGTTAGCCATCATTCACCACACTATCTGTAGACACATAGATGATGGTTAGCCATCATTCACCACACTATCTGTAGACACATAGATGATGGTTAGCCATCAGTCACCACACTATCTGTTGACACATAGATGATGTTTAGCCACCACTCACCACACTATCTGTAGACACATAGATGATGGTTAGCCATCATTCAGCACACTATCTGTAGACACATAGATGATGGTTAGCCACCACTCACCACACTATCTGTAGACACATAGATGATGGTCAGCCATCATTCACCACACTAACTGTAGACACATAGATGATAGAATATTATAAACAATATTTCATTGCACCTCAAGCATTACACCGCACATCAACTCTATTTTAGTGTCCCAGACCAGGACTCTTGAGACCATAACGACTCGTACATTATGTATTGTATGCTATATACATTTATCACCTTGTTTTGTTCAGTGGACAGTTATATTCTTATTCAGTTTTGTTATTGCTGCTGCCTAGCAGACTTACCGGAGCATGTGTAGCGGCATAGACGATAATCCCCAGAGTGGAGAGAAGGCGGCTTAACACAATATGGTCTTCACCCATAAGGTCAAGGGTCACTTCTGGCCTACGGAAGAACAAGGGGGCACATAAGTATCCAGTATGAGCACGTGAGGTGGGGTGGGGTGGGGTGATAGATCTATCAAACAAGAGGGGACCAGTAGCGTAAATATATTAGTTGTGCACCTTAATGTTGCTTCTAACTAATTTAATTAATTCATGTACAACACTTAATCGATATAATATATATTTAAAATATCAATCTAGATGTATACATATACATGAAATGTATTAATAACACCACTTAACCCGAACAAAAGTATGGACTTGAGTCTTTATTGAATATTTAAAGTTGCATAGTCCAATGGTTTTGGGTTTTTTGAGATTTTCTGAGATAAATACATTAGGTTGATCGTTATAATGTACCTTACTTTAGCTTGAAGTAACTTTTATTTTAAGTGGGTAACTTTTGAGATATTTGAAGTGCAACCATGCTAAATTAATTTTGGCAAGCTTGCCAAAACTCTGACACCATAGCCCTCTGCAGTAACAGGTTCTATTCAATTGCATCACTATTCCCATCTGTGCGGCGACAAATGTTTAATAAGTGCACCAGTATCGAAGGTAGATATGTTGAATCCAATTTAGATAATTATTTTGGTTTAAAAAATTTGGTGATGTCATCGGACTATGCAGCTTTAATGTTATGTATAATACAGGCATATCACGTCTAATGTGTCTCTTTGATGGCCTGGAGTCTTTATATAAAGGGCAGCCACTCAAATGGGAAGTCTGCGTTCAACTCATTTGGTCACCCGGTCTGGCTGTGGTTATTTTTGCAGAAATATCTTGTTACTGGAGGGAATAGTCGAGTGAGTTCTATCCGGAAGGTTGTGGGTTCAATCCAGTCCTTGCTCTGTCCTTGTAATTTCAGCCAAGGTGGTGACAAGTATCAATTTTGCATGTCTTCTGTTTAGACTCTACCCGGGGATTGATCCCACGACCTTCCGCATGGGGAGCTGGCGCTCTACACACTCGACCAACCGGCATGGTTCCCTACCCGAGGAAAGCACATCAATAGCATCCTGCACTCGGCAAGACTATGGTGCATGTGTGTGGTGTGTGTAGTGTGTGTGTGTGTGTTGGTGTGTTGGTGTGTGTGTGTGTGGCATTCCCTACACCATCAGTCAACACCCAATTTCAAACCTAATATTACCTCATCAATATCGCCAAATATCCATACCACACCCGACCCTCTAGAGCCAGATCAATAATCCAAAAACGACTACCCTTCCACATACTCCATTCACACAAATAACCACTCACCGCCACAGCCTTATCCACAATCAAAGACTTTCCCACAAGTGTATAAGAATTCACACCGACTGGGCTTCCAGCTTATGTAGCTATAAGTATAACCCAATGCCTTCCCCTGCTTAAGTTGCACAGCCGATGACTTTGCGTTTTTGCTTTTTTTATTTATTTTTATTGTCAATTGGTAATTTTTAGTCAGTGATTAAAAGTATTTTTTCAGCGCTCGAGCACTGGTCTTCCAGTCAGTTTCAGCATTTCTTTGTTTTTAGATAAATATAATAGAGTGGTCATAATAATCTAGACAATATGTATAACATTGGTTTGAAGTAACTTTTCTTTGCAATGGCTAACTTTGGAGATTATTTAAGTGCAAACATGCAAAATGTATCTTGTCATACATGTCCAAACTATGACACCTCAGATTTGAGTGGTACCAGGCTCTATTAAACTGACTTAGTATTGCTTAATAAGTGCAGCTGGCATCTAAGTACGATATGTAGAATAAAATCTAGATAAGTGTCTTGGTTTAGAACACTTTATGTTTTCACCGGACCATGCAGCTTTAAGATACAAATATTTCTCAACTTTTATTATCAAAACCACGTCAAGAAAATATGTTATGAGCTCGGAAGATATTTCAAGAGTTTCTTTTCTGCGTCAATTCATTTAGGAAATGCTCTTAATAAAAATTGCCCCTGTCTAACTTCCAGTTCACTAATCGATAAAAAAAAGAAAAATGAGATGAACCCAAATTGATTTAGTATATAGTTCTGATCTACAATTAAAATGTTTTGTTGGAGTAATAAATAACTTAAATATCATTCAGCTTCCATGGTTTACTGATAACGTTTGTCACGAATTACAATATTGATTGATAAGTAAGAATCTTAGTAATACTTCTAGCTACAAGGAAGTCTAATTGAACTAATATAATAGTGTTTAATTTGTATGACTGGTCATTTGTCCGATTTCCAAGATGGCCACTGTATTGCTGCAGTTGTTCAATCTCTTCTTTTCACTACAGCGTGTTCTCTGTGGCGGAGTGGTTAGAGTGTCTGACTTTTTTCTAGGTCGGACTCCTAATCTGAAGGTCAGTGGTTTGATTCCCTGTACCCCCACCTCTGACAATTTGGATTTCACCGCTGTGTATAACTTACAGCGTCATCAAAGGCCAGTTGCTCTCATACCATGTCTATGTGGTGTGGGAGCTTAAAAATCCTTTGGGTCGGTAAAAGTGTAGGCTCGGGCTTTCTATCGACAAACTGTCTAATGGTGAAAACAAGCCTATTCAGGCTTATCCATGATAGGCAGTATAAATCTTCAAGAGAGAGCGTAGTCACAACAAGTACTATTGCTGACTGAGACTTCAAACTAGACTCAAACTCTTTAATTTTTATTAGAAGCCCATATGACCTGAGCAATGGAAAGACCTGGTTTGAATCACATTGTTGTTGTTACCACAAGCCAACCAGTGCAGGCTGCTACTACTACTGAAGTACCTCTTCCTCCCAGCACAACCAAGCATCCCGTAAACCTCTCCCCCCGCCTCAATCCCACCCCAATCACCATTACACTACCCCCCCCCCCGCCCCCCCCATTCCCTCGCCTCACCGCAGCCTAATCCCTGGCTGTGTGTCGACCAGATGGGATGGCCGAATGAGTTGAGCATCCGTCTCCCGTTTCGGTAGATCATGGGTTTTCGAACCCTGGTCGAGCCATACCAATGACTTAAAAATGTATACTTGTCACTTCCTAGCCTGGTACTTAGCATTATTAGGATAGGACAAAGACTGGTTGGCTCAGTGTCAGGATAATGTGACCAAATCGGATATCAGGTCATGGTGCTGGCAGCCTGGACTCCCAGTGGGGCAGCACTATAAAGTCGCCATGAGTGCGCACTGTCACAAGTCGGTACCCGTCCTGATATCACCTTAGATGTTGCCAGAATGTAAAACTCCAACAACCAACTATCCAATCCCCGGCTGTCTAACGTGGATATAGGCCGGTCACGTGGGTCCCATTGACGGACGCTGGGGCGGCGCATCGGTACCGGTCTGCCCGGCGCATGCGCAGTAATCCCACTATAACGAGCGTTCTCCCGGCAGGGGGAAGGCCCTATTGTCCTGCCTGACCCTCCTGCTCAGGGACTTTCACGAAAACTCTACCCTCTGGGGCGTCAGGTCTGTGTGTGATTAACCCAAGGGCAGTGCGTTATGACCGCGCATTTCTCAGAACCCTTTTGTAAACACCGAAGGAGAATTCCGATGCGCAATCTCAATATGGGTATTCCGAGTTCCGCTGGTTCCTCAGTAAGAAATGAAGCTGAAATTCAGTACACGGGGTCACAGTTACAAGTTACACTGAAAGTTGGGGTTGATAACACGACCACAGCTATCCTTCATTAGAGAACCTATACTATAAAACTCGCTTTGCACTGGCAACCGTATGCCTCCTTGTAAAATATTCCGATAAAACGCATTGGGTGGGAATGTGAAATGGTCTATAAAGGAGTACAAATGGTGGATTAATGTAAATGATGTATAGGGCCAGGTGCATGAATGTATTGCTGGTGCTGGTGACTCTTTACTTGTAGTCAATAGTCATTGTGTATTAGATAGATAGTGTGAGAGGGGCACTACTGTTAGTGTGTAAGGAGCTCAAGAGCTCCACTCACTACACCCTCCCCCCCAATTGTTAGTCACCGATCACCACACACACAGCAGGCATGTGCAGGCCAAGCAGCCACACCGCATGGTGGTGGTGGGTAGATCGCAGTAGCCATGGTGACACAAGAATGCTTATTGTTCATTGGTGGAACTAGAAATGCTTGTTTTTTTGTTTTTGTTTTTGGTCCATTAGTTGTTTAAGCAGGGGAAATTTCAGTCATAGACGACTGGTCTTCCTCATTCCACTGCTGGTCGATAGAAAGCCCGAGCCTACACTTTTACCGACCCAAGGGATTTTTAACCTCCCACACCACATAGACATGGTATGAGAGCAACCTCCCTTTGATGACGCTGTAAGTTATACACAGCGGTGGAAATCCAAATTGGCAGAGCTGGGGGCACAGCAATGTTGCTGATTGGAGATAATGGTCAGGTGGTATGCCATATCAGATCCATGAGGGTGCAAGCTCTCACTCTACTTTCACTCTTTATACTCTTCCTTTCTCTCCTTGCCTGTACTGATTTCATATAGCCTGCCTACACAACTACAGCTGCCAGACGACGACTTTACATCCTGATAACCAAATTTGGCATGAGGATAATTGCCATAGGGCCCTACTTTTATTTCTAATGTGGATGGCATTGAAATGGTGCTAGTAAATATGCTACATGAGATAGAATACCACTTCCTGTTTCATGGTGTATGTATGTTCACCACCTCCCAAACCTTCCGCTGTGTTATCTAAAACCGTGGCCTGGCAGCCTCAGTCCTTACTGAGAGATCTGCAGAACTCGGAATGTTGGTGGTGTTAGACGTTACTGTAGTTCCATGGTATTCCTACGCATTGCAACTGTTTCATACTCTTCCTATGCTGCTACTGTAGTTCCACAGTATTCCTATGCATTGCAACTGTTTCATACTCTTCCTATGCTGCTACTGTAGTTCCATGGTATTCCTATGCATTGTACCTGTTTCATACTCTTCCTATGCTGCTACTGTAGTTCCACAGTATTTGTACGCATTGCAACTGTTTCATACTCTTCCTATGCTGCTACTGTAGTTCCATGGTATTCCTATGCATTGTACCTGTTTCATACTCTTCCTATGCTGCTACTGTAGTTCCATGGTATTCCTATGCATTGCACCTGTTTTGTACTCTTCCTATGGCGCTACTGTAGTTCCACAGTATTCCTACGCATTGCAAGTGTTTCATACTCTTCCTATGCTGCTACTGTAGTTCCACAGTATTCCTATGCATTGTACCTGCTTCATACTCTTCCTACGCTGTTACTGTAGTTCCATAGTATTCCTATGCATTGTACCTGTTTCATACTCTTCCTATGCTGTTACTGTAGTTCCATGGTATTCCTATGCATTGTAGCTGTTTCATACTCTTCCTATGCTGCTAGTGTAGTTCCATGGTATTTCTATGCATTGTAACTGATTTGTACTCTTCCTATGCTGCTACTGTAGTTCCACAGTATTCCTATGCATTGCAACTGTTTCGTACTCTTCCTATGCTGCTACTGTAGTTCCACAGTATTTCTATGCATTGTAACTGTTTCATACTCTTCCTATCCTGCTACTGTAGTTCCACAGGATTCCTATGCATTGTAACTGTTTCATACTCTTCCTACGCACAACTACTGCAGACCCAGTTGGTGATGCTACTATAGTTCCATAGTATTCCTATGCATTGTAACTATTTCACACTCTTCCTATACTGTAGTTCCACATTATTCCTACTCTTCCTATCTCGCAATTACAGTTCCAATAAGAGTACTCCAAGTAACTGTATGCCAGACTCTGAGGAAGGACTGTAGGACTGTTTACATACCAGGTGCTGGGGTTGGTGCCAATGCCAGCCTTAGCTCCTATCCTTCAATACACACCCTATCACCACATGTTTTCTGATGAACAAACTTGGTAGGATTCTTGCCATACATTTGTTTCTAATGCAGAAAGTACTGCAATAGTATGAAACAATAGTATCGGAATAGTATGAAACAATACTGAAGCATAGGAATCCTGTGGAGTTATAGTAGTACAGGATCACAATCCCATATCTGAAAATCGAAGGTTTCCCCCCGTAAAACATAAATAAACTTACCAGTCTTTATTTAATCCACTTAGTGTGAACATTTGTATATTTTTTTGGCAGTATTGATGTTTAATTATGGAGTGCTGCCCCAATCCACTGGGGTTTGGGACATGTGTGAGGCCATATATGTAATATATATTATATAATTTAGTATGGGAATGTAAAAAAGGACAGTACCACACATCAGTCCCCTTCTCTACATTAGTTATTATCTAGTATTATTCTACTGAAACAGGAGTCAGTTCCTGCTTAGTTTCTATATAATGAATACCTTTATTCTGAAATCCGAAAAATGCTGAATACTAAAACACTGGTCCCAATGATTTCGGATAAGGGATTGCGGACCTGGACCACCAATTGGAACGCCGATACAGTGTACATGCTACACACAATGGACTGGGGATGGAATAGTTACAACACGTAGGAATCTTATGGAACATGACGCAAACCAATACGAGTCTTCCGTGATACCGAAGCTGGTACCCAGCAGGCCACTCATAATTCATCAGGCTACTGGCCAGTTCAACGTGGTGAAGAATATGTGGTTTGGCCGCCCTAGATATTCATCTTCATATTCACTAATATCAGGAAGATCCTGGCAACTGTCTGCCAGTCTCCACCCACTAAATATCAAAACAACTCATAAGTAAGAAAGGAAAGACAAGTCACATAAGATTGACAGTGATATGGTTGAGCTTTATTGCTATAACTCTTGTTCACCTACTAGTGACCTGCCACCCTGAGTCACTTACAACCTGCCACATAGACCCACATGGTTCCTGCTTGTTCAGTCTAATCAGTGCCTACAGCCCATTGAACCTAAGTCCCATGGGTGTTACACACAGCTCAGTGGTGAACTGCTTCTTTTGGTATCTCTAGAGTGAGTGTGTCTGTGTAGCAAGTGCAAGGAGTACAAGGGTGACTGGGCTCACACAACCAACCAATCAGACACCTCTGCAGCATGGGAGGGGCCCAATAGGGGCACCTGTCACTCAACCCCAGTGCAGGTGGTGTCCATAATATATGCAGAATGGCTGGGGGTGCTTACCCAGCGGTCCTGTGGTAACAAGTAGTCGTCATACAGTTTCAGTAAACATTAATATATGTCCCCGCTCCATTTGCACTCTTCCTGGTGCATGGAGGAAACATTTCTGTAATTAATAACCGTATCTTAATATCCGGACATCATACCACAATCCCAGTCACTGCATGCCATAACATTTCCACATAGTTATTTATATGTCACACAGCGAGTGGGCACACATTGCGTCGCTATTACATAATAATGGTCCCCAGCCCCGTCGCCCAAGATATTGATATGATTCCAAGCTCGTTTACCAGATGATGCAGTGTACATGCCACACTCTGGTGGAGAAGAAGGCGAGAGTGTGGTTACTATGGTTACTAATTAGGACAGGGCATGGATGACCAGAATCAACAGTCTGTAGTTGGGTTCTTTGTTGTGTGTGTGTGTGTGTGTGTGTGTGTGAGGGACTGGTGAACACACATAAGCGCATTGGTATTTTATCCAATGTACACTAGTTGCCAGTACAATTTCCTGACAACCAAGTACTTGGTTGTTGGAGTTTTATGTCCTGGCCACATCTAAGGTCATATCAGGACGGGTACAGACTTGTGACAGCGCGCACTCATGGCGACTTCATAGTGCTGCCCCACTAGGAGACCAGACCACCAGCATCATGACCTGATATCCCACTGTCACATTATCCAGGCACTGAGCCAATCAGTCCTTGCCCTATCCTAATAATGCAGAGCCCCAGGCTAGGAAGTGAAACACAAAGTAAAGTTTGATTGATTTAATGATGCCTCTAGAGAACATTGATTTTTATCATCGGCTATTGGACGTCAAACGTATGGTCATTCTGACATAATTCTTTAGGGGAAACCTGCTGCAACCATATAGGCTACTCTCTTTGATAAGCAGCAAGGATTATTTTATATGCACTTTCCCACAGACAGGACAGCACAGGACCTTTGATGAATGAGTTGTGGACCACTGGTTAGAACGGAAAATAGCTGAAACTGCAAATGGGTCCACTGAGCAAGATCGATCGGATGACCCACACCTTCACAGGTGGACACTCCTGAGCTACATCCAGCTCAGGAAGCAACAAGTATCAAGACTCACCAGGTTAAATAGATCAGGAACTGTGCAGTATGAAATTCCCACCTGCAAAACTGATATAGAAGTAAACAAAATTAATAAATGACATAGACACGAACAAACCAAGTGGAATAGATGAAATCCCAAACAAAATCCTGAAGGAGGCACTCCAAGGAATCCCGGTCACAATGGTAGAGCATTTCAACTTCTCCTTTGAACAGGGGTGTTTTATCTCCGCCTGGAAAATGGCAACCATCACCCCCCCCCCCCCCATTCACAAAAACAGAGACAAACAAAACATGGGAAACTACAGGCCAATATCAATTCTCCAAATCCCAGGCAAGCTCATTGAAAAAGTATTACATAGGCACATAAATGAACACCTGGAAAAAAACAAGATACTAAACGAAAGACAAGGGGGCTTCAGGAAACTGTACCCCACATAAAAAAAATAGCTAACCTAACAAATAATATACTGGCATCAATGAACCAAAAACAATTAGTTGGAGCAGCCTTCATTGACTTCAGCAAAGCATTCAACACAGTAGACCATAATATACTACTGGAAAAACTAAAAACCATGGGCATAAAATCCAACACTATGAACTAGATAAAATGCTTCCTGAGCAACAGGCAACAAAAAACAAAAATAAACAATACAGTATCAGACAACCAGCCTGTCACATGTGGTGTACCTCCAGGGTCAGTGTTAGAGCCACCGCTCTTTATAATCTACATAAATGACCTTGAGAAATGGCTGCAAACTGAATGCCTCCAACTATAATCGGATGACAGTCATATATGCAAAGGGCACCACAGAAGAGGAGGTAATAACTAAACTAAATAAGCTCCTACTAAAATTGGACGAATGGTGTGAGTCCAACAAAATAACGATCAATGCAAGCAAATCAAAAACAGTACTCTTCTCGCATAAACAAATGCCAGAAAGAAATCTATACTGTAAGCTAGGAAACCAAAGATTAGAAAATGTAGACCATTACAAATACCTAGGCCTTGAGTTGGACAGCCAACTAAACTACAACCTATGTATTAAAAAAATCATCCAAAAAGTAAACCACAAACTGTGGCTATTTGCAAAGGTAAGAGACTACATATCACAAGAAATGTCAATAAAAATTTTCAAGGGCATGGTGCTCCCCTATTTTGACTATGGGGATGTAAATTACATAGATGTGAAAAAGAAACTTCTAAAAAAACTGCAAATACTGCAGAACAGAGCCCTAAAAATCTGCCAAAGAGTAGACAAGCTGCACCCCACCTATGACATACACAAAAGAACTAAAGTAAAATTACTAGAAAATAGGAGAATAATTCATTTAAAAACATTAGCATATGCTATAGTCAAAACAATAAACTCCTAACAAAACCACAAAGGATTACTAGAGCAAATAATGCACCACTACTAAGGCAGACCAGAAGCCAAATAAAAACTCACGAAAGAAGCACGCTGGAAATGGCTGCCAAGGTGTGGAAAGCCCAAATGGTAAAGGAACGACAAATTCCTTACCTAAAAACGTACAAAAAATATCTGTGCAAAATAAGTCTAGGAAACCCCCACTAAGCGGCACTGCAAGGGGGCATGTGATATGTCACGGCCTACCAGCGGGCCTACCAGCGGGCCTACCAGCGGGCCTACCAGCAGGACGGCCAATGGAAGGTAACCATGCCAAAATTAGCCAGATAGCACACCCATAACTACATACAAGCCTATGATATGTAAATAGGAGTATGCTAGTCTAGTGGTAAGAGTAGAAAAAAAAAAATATATATATATATATATATATATATACATATATGCCAAGAAAATCCAAAAAAACTAACATACACTACTAACCATATCAACCAACTACCTACCTGCTACTGTAATGCATACAATCAAACACCTTACCAGCAGCTTCTGTGTGATAAGATAACACCAACACTACAGCTGGCCAGCATTGAAAACAAGCCTGAGTACTCGGGCGTATATGCTATGGACAGTATAAATACAGCCTCAATTAAAAAAAAGAAAAAAAAAGGAGGTAAGATACAATACTGCCAAGACAGTCACTACGGTTTGGTTCCTGGTCTAAGTAGTCATTTAGGTTTGGCTTATTGGGGGATTTTACGTCCAAGCAACATTTTAATGTATATTAAAGGCAGGTACCGACTTGTCACAGTACACACTCATGACATTTCACAGTGCTGCCCCACTCCCAGTTAGGTCATGCAACAGGCATGCATACGACATGTATCACTTTTGTACATCCTTGGTTTGACTCGGTCGCCGCATCGGAAGCAGGTGCTCTACCGACTTTGGCATCCCGTCCAGTATTTTTTTGCTATTGATGCGCAGTGTGCATAGTGATATTCAAGGCCGCTAGAACGTGAGCAGGCTTGCTGTACAGCTGATCACGTGATCAGGGGCCGGTTGTACACACACCCCAACCCCTACATTACTATTGGGGGTCATGACCTACATTTTGCATGCCTGCGACAGAAGCAGCAAAGAAACAAAGATTAGGTAAGACGCATAACTCTCGGTATTTAAAGTTGCCTCGTCCGACGAAATCATAACATTTTCGATGCCAAAACACTGACCTAGATTTGATTCTACATGTCCAAATTATTACTGATGCAGTCATTAAATACGTATTGCGGCACACAAAGGTCCACTAAATCAATTTAATAGAACCTGTTACTGCTGAAGCTTATTGTAAAATATTTGGGAATTTTGGAGTTTTATTTACTGCTATGCAACCAAACAGATGATGGCTGTGTTGGTACTCTGCAGCCAATGGGCTGCCGGGTACTAGCTAACTAGGTCACCTGACTGGTACCCGGTTGCATCAGTACTCTGCAGCCAATCGGCTCCCAGGACAAGCTACAGTCACCTGACTGATACCTGGATATAAACCTATAAATAAGGGTGCAGGTCACACGCTCTCTCTCTCACCACTGCCACCAGCCAGTCCAGACTATGTACATGTGCCTGTAGCAACTATGTTGAGATTAAAGAAACCATGTGGGTACAATGTTGTCTTCTTATGGATGCTTCAGAAACTGAGCCAACAAGGATAGGTGCAGATGTAGATAAGGGATATAGAAAAAGAAACACAAACTTTTCATTATGGTGCAAGAATTTCAAAAGGCACACCAAATTTAATTGTGCATGTATTGACTTCAAACATATCCAAAGCTACCCGATTTATAACAAAAGTCACTTCAAACCAAAGTAGGCAAGATTACACTAATTAACCCATATATTTATCTACAAAAAATAATCAGAAACTCAAACTATCATTGGACTATGCAACTTTAATCACAATCATGATGGTTAAATCATCACATGCAATCAGTAGAAACCTTTCTGTGGCAATGACGAACAAATGTTCATTCAAGTTCATTCATCCACGAATTGCTAATCATCTACTGTCCAAATCTTGCCTACCAACTAAGTGAAATATGTCAAATCAGCATGGAAATTCAAAGCCTAAGTCCTTTTTTTTCTTGAAGATTTATACTGCCTATCATGGACAAGTCTGAATAGACTTGTTTTCACCATTAGATAGTTTGTCGACAGAAAGCTTGACCCTACACTTTTACTGACCAAAGGGATTTTTAACCTCCCACACCATATGGACATGGTATGAGAGCAACCGGCCTTTGATGACACTGTAAGTTATACACAGCGGTGGAAATCCAAATTGGTAGAGTTGGGGGGGGGGGGGCATGGGGAATCGAACCATCGACTTTCAGATTAGGAGTCCGACCTACAAAAAAGTCAGACACTCTAACCTCTCTGCCACAGAGAACACCACAAGTTCTATCTATATATGAGAAAGCTAAGCATTATTAACAGGCACCCTATTGAATTAAATGGAAGAGCCACTAGAATCGAGGGAAAAAAAGAAGAATTAAAAATGTTTTATTCTGGATAACTGGAACTTTTAAAGACCCCTATTCCGCATTTGGCCCCACACCCACATCCCTTCCTGGGTGAGCTCACAGAAAATGTATGCTTGAGCTGCAACCCAGATAGTGTGGTTTTCACCTTCAGTAAGGTTAGTTGGTTGGTCATATCAGGACGGGTACCGACTTGTCACAGTGTGCAGTCATGGTGACTTTATAGTGCTGCCCAACTGGGAGACCAGGCCGCCAGCACCATGACCCACTCAGTCACATTATCCTGACACTGAGCCAACGATTCCTTGCTCTATCCTGGCTAGGAAGCGACAAGTATCAATTTTTATGTCATTGGTTTGACTCGACAAGGGTCCCAGTGGTTCGAATCCCACAATCTACCAAAAGGGGAGATGGACAATCAACTCATTCGGCCATCCGTGCTGGTCTCATCTTCAGTACGAATTAGAGCAGGTGACCAATGTTTCGCTACGATGTAATGATGAAGTAAGTGTGCAAAGAATGCATGTTGAAGGTTGTGTTTATCAACACTAAAACATCAAACTGCAAATAACAAACTCACATAACTAACCTTGAATAGAATATTCCTAGCAAACTGACATTTATATACTGCTTACCTAACTCCAACTGACCAGACCACACATTAAAATTTACTACAACTTTACCAAATGAAAACGGAAGATAACTTCTGCTTACATTCTAAATAACATGAAATACTGATACTGATACCGATCCAACGAACATAGATGTAGTCATGTGGCACTATTGTTGCCATATTGATGTGTAACTTGTGGGTAATAGAATTCCATTGTGCTATATGCTGCAAATTGTATATTCAACAGTTATTGAATCTTGAACACAAAAATAGTATTCTAATAGAGTAAGCTCTATTAGAATACTATTTTTGTGTAAATAATCCCAAATTGAAAAATGGCTGGAAGACCAAGTGCATTGGCGCTGACAAAAATAAATTATTCAGCAGAATAAACCTTAAAGGGGCTGTCACATTACGGCGTATGGCGGAAGCGTATGGCGGCGTAGCGGCTTACGTCATATACGTCGCCATACGCCGCATACGCTACGCATACGCTACTCATACGCTACGCATACGCCGCCAGTGCCGCAACACGCCGGCGTATGTGAAGCTTATGATGCATACGCCGCCATACGCTTTCATAAATTCGTCCGTCCTTTTTTTTTTGTGCATACTCAAAAAAACACGACCTATGTGGGCGTATGGCCCAAAATGTCAAAAAATGTCCTGGCACGCTCCCATACGCTCCCATACGCTACGCATACGCTCAAACACACCCGAAAGTGGCACCCGATGGCGTACGTAGGTTTTCAATACGCTCCCGCCATACGCCGTAATGTGACAGCCCCTTTACAAAATACAAAATAAATCACTGTTCCAATACTACAAGAGTTTGTTAGTAGTGCAGGGAAATGGGGGAACGGTTCAGGTTATGTAAGTAGGCCATAGGAAAGGCCACTGAGCATCTTTCTCAAAGAAGGAAGACAAAGGGTTGGATGGAATAAAGAGGAATCTGTCTAGGTAGATGTCACATGACAATTTAAAGGCTTTTCTGAATGTGAATGAACATTATATCCGAATTCGAGTTAAATCGGGGCGCGTTAAAATGGGGTTTCACTGTATAACATACATAATATGCAGAGATATACTATATAACATACATAGTATGCATATATAATATAATACCGACCCACCCACGGGGAGGCTTAAGACTAACGCATGTAGATATATATATACAAATACATAAACAATACTCTTACTGAACATGACTTCGCCAAAATCCAGCAAACGGAAACGGAAATAGCACTGTATGGGCGCTGCCATTTGTAAACTCATCCCAAGAAACCGAGAAAAATCCAGCAAACGGAAACGGAAATCGCCATTCGGTACGGAGCAAGCAGGATGGACGACAGCAATTGGCCTAATGCCTTAATGATGCTCCGCCGCAGAGTAGCACATATCGAATTGAAGAACAAGTACACTGGTCCCTCCCCACAGACCTTCCATATATGGTGTGATGACGTCACTGGGACCAGTGTATGTGTTCCTCCGTGCTACTCTGCAGCGGCCCTGTCAAGGCATTAAGTCCATTGGCCCAATTGAAGGTATTCGGGGTCAGCTATTGGTTAATAATATATCAAAACAAATGCCCGCTGTCATAGAATTTGCCAATACGTGCAGTTCAAAACTTAGATTTTATTCAAAATTAAAAGAAATAAATAACAATTTGGCATAAACATGGGTGCACAAATGAAATATTAATAGTTTACTTCGCGGAAACGACGGCCGTATTCGGGTCACCCAAGTTGATAGAATTTCAAATCGAACACCGCGAGAGGAGTAAAAAAAAATCATAAAATACGTTTGCTGTAGTGATACCAAATTATGTAACTACTGTAATCCTGAGTCTGAAATAAAGAATTGAATTGAATATCGGTGGGTCGGTCCTAAGCATTGCTTATTCATATTATTAGTGTGGTGAATCTTTTCAATAGAAACCTGACATTTCACCTTTGTTCTGGTCCGGCCATTACAGCCCGGTATAGCCCTGCATACTGGCACACACACTGCACCCTCCCTGACTGTAACGTGTGGGCGCCCAGGTCAGGTGCCACTTACACTGCACGGCTCGGCCATTGTGGGGCAACCAGCCACTTCCCGCCCACATTGGAATACATACACCCGGGAACAAGCCACCACGCCCACAACACTCCCCCCACCGAAACAAGCGAAATGTACACTGCCAACGTCACCATCACCATCACTACACCTGCCACCAAAATAAGCGAAATGTACACTGCCAACGTCACCATCACCATCACTACACCCACCACCAAAGCAAGTGAAATGTACACCACCACCATCACTACACCCACCACCAAAACAAGCGAAATGTACACTGCCAAAACGTCACCACCACCATCACTACGCCCACCACCAAAACAAGCGAAATGTACACTGTTACCCTCACTACTATAACACCACCACCACTACACCCACCCCGAAAAACAAGCGAAATGTACACTGCCACCACCACTACACCCACCACCAAAACAAGTGAAATGTACACCACCAATGTCACCACCACCATCACTACGCCCACCACCAAAACAAGTGAAATATACACTGTTACCGTCACTACTACAACACCACCACCACTACTACACCCACCCCCAAAAACAAGCGAAATGTACACCACAACCACTACACCCGCCACCAAAACAAACGAAATGTACACCACCAACGTCACAACCACCAGTACTACGCCCACCACCAAAACAAGCAAAATGTACACCAGCAACGTCACCATCATTACACCCACTACCAAAATAAGCAAAATGTACACTGCCAACGTCACCACCACCATCACTATACCCACCACCAAAATAAGCGAAATGTACACCGCCAACATCACCATCACCTTCACTATACCCACCACCAAAACAAGTGAAATGTACACCACCACCATCACTACACCCACCACCAAAACAAGAGAAATGTACACCGCCAACGTCACCACCACCATCACTACACCCACCACCAAAACAAGCGAAATGTACACTGTTACTGTCACTACTACAACACCACCACCACCACTACACCCACCCCCAAAAACAAGCGAAATGTACACCGCCATCGTCACCACCACCACCACTACACCCACCATGAAGACATATTTATTATACAGATTACATGTTCCTAGAATTGTCCTCTTTATTGTGTAGATGTACAAGTACTTGTACATGTGCCTCGACCTGTCCTATTTATTATACAGATTACATGTGCCTAGACTTGTCCTATTTATTATACAGATTACATGTTCCTAGAAGTGTTCTGTTCATTGTGTAGATGTACAAGTACTTGTACATGTGCCTAGGCTTGTCCTATTTATTATACAGATATACAAGTTCCTAGAATTGTCCTGTTTATTGTGTAGATGTACAAGTACTTATACATGTGCCTAGACTTGTCCTATTTATTATACAGATGTACATGTTCCTAGAATTGTCCTGTTTATTGTGTAGATGTACAAGTACTTATACATGTGCCTAGACTTGTCCTATTTATTATACAGATGTACATGTTCCTAGAATTGTCCTGTTTATTGTCTAGATGTACAAGTACTTGTACATGTGCCTAGACTTGTCCTATTTATTATACAGATTACATGTTCCTAGAATTCTTCTGCTCATTATGTAGATGTACATGCACCGAGACTTGTCCCATTTATTATACAGACGTTGGAGAGAAATGTCGTAGTGTGACAGGGGTATAACGACCAACAAGTTGGAGAAAATACTACTGAACTCGCAGGTACACCTAAAAAAACGGGGAATCCAAAGACACCCAGGAATAAATCCTAGCGATGTTACTCGCTCCAACCAAACCATCTCTCCGTTCGGCCACGGGCAGCAAAAACAAAAGCACAATGGCGACATTGTTTTAACTCCGTGCCAAGTCACCGAAAAACATATAAACTAAGTAACAAATAATGTTCAAGTCCTCAAACTTGAAACAAATGACTGCGAACGCAAAAGCAACCAAGTAATATCGTCCAAAACGAAACTAACCTGGTTTAATTCAGTTGTAACGTAGAAAACTGCTGGAGCCACTCCACAAACCTCTTTTCTTTGTGTAATAGATTATGCTAATTTCTGGACCCGGATGTGCTTCCTTCTCCCTCGTCTACGAGTAGCCTGAGGCTTAGTTCCGAGGTAAAATGTATATATCTATCTATATATACATACATATATACATACATACATATATTATATATATATATAATTTGGGAGTGAATGGTACAGGCGTGAGGCACAACCAGGCGAGGAGGAAGTGGCAGGTGGTGCCACCGGGGCCGCGTTCAGTGTCCGTCTCGGAGGCGCCTAGGATGCGCCCGTGACGTCACGCTAGTCTGAACCACAAAGGCAGTTTCTTGTCTCGAAAATGGCCGCCCCCATAGGCGGTGGCCATTTGCAATCGAAATTCTGAGCTCTGATTGGATGAAACCACTGCATGCGGCAGCCATTTTCGAGGCGCTTTTTGTCTCCTATCTGTAAAGGGAGGCGTCGCCGAGACGAACCCTGAACGCAAATAGACCAAAAAGCATCGCCGAGACGTCGCCGAGGCGCCTCCAAGACGGACCCTGAATGCGGCCCAGGTGAGGTAGAAGGCCTGACCAGTAGATGGCTGGAGGAGTGTCAGTTAGTAGGTGTAGTGTCAGGTTGATATGAACTGACAAACACAGTTCATAGATAATCGAATTCCGGATAATTATACTCGTGTAATTGCTTATACAGCACATATATGAAAGAAACAAAATCTTAATTCCAGTAAATTTTCCGCCCCGAGACAGGCTGTCTACTTTTTAAAGGGAAAATCGCAAAAATGTTCATTAAATGCCTTAAATTCAGAAGTGTTGCCTCGTTGGGTTTGAAATATCAATGTATTATATACTTTAAACATTGCAAAACATGTAAAGTAATATGAGAACTTGACAAGTCAGATATTAGTTCTACTGAACTGAACTCGATTGCCAGGTATTGTAATCGCACCGCGGGAAATGTATTGCAACGATTATTCAAGCGTTCAAGGAGGGAAACCCGATATTACACATGAGCTGGAATAACATAGTAATCTGACTCTTAAAGGTCAAACTACAACGTACATGAAAAGCCAACGACAGCGTTCGAACAGTTCCCCATGGCTTTCAAAATCTTTTAATAACGATTGAAAATGACAAGAAAATTATGTGGTCAGTAATCCTCATAGTAATATTGTGTGCTTATGAATATTCAGTAGTGGCCTACATGGTGGCAACTCATATCCTACCTATTATGCTCATTAAATTCCAATTGTGTATAAATTTAAATCCAATTATACCCCAGTCAAACTACTGCTTGCGACCACAACAAAAAGGGTTGGTCGCAAAGAATTCCATCGTAGTCCTCAGTGGTCGCCAACCTCCTTGCGACCAATTTGGTCGCGAGTAGGTTGCAGCTGCTGCACCAAAAACCTCCTTGTGACCCATCATAGGTTGCTTTGGCTGCAAGGCCGCCGGTGATTGGGTCTTTTATGCCTGGTACACACCTACCATATAGGATTCGCGCACTAAAACTCGCGACTCGACCCGACCCGCTTAAAACTGAAAACGGGCCGATTCATTTTTCGAATCGCGAATCGCAATCGTAATCGGCTGGTTTTAGCCCTAAAACTGAGGTTTTATGCGCGAATCGCAATCGCTAGGTGTGCGCGGGGAGCGCAAACCTAGCGATTTTTGTGTGCGAAACGGGCAGTTTTAGATGGTATATGGTAGGTGGGTGCGCACAAACGGTAGGTGTGTACTAGGCATTAGTCCCAAAGTGAACGGAAGCAGTAGTGACTGGGGCTTTAGTCAGACGCTTTAAAGTTAATGATTGATAGGTCAGTTGCCATAGCAACTGTCTCCTCAGTGTTTGGTGATTAGAGGCCACATGGCGAAGAGCCACATGATATCACTTGGCAAGAGTGTGATTTATCAAAGGGACGATACAGACGAGCAAGTTCAGGTAAAAACAATTCATCAGTCAACGTAGTGCCTGGGCCCAGCCCTATCACGAAAGGAAAGGCTGGGTGGGTTTAAAGGTTATCGTGTCACAGGCTCACTCAGAAGTGAAGAGAGAACGGTGAGCTGCAGCTGACAGCAGAAAAGGTGTGAAAGGCTGCTGGGTAATCGGATGGATGGAGAGATGAACTCATCCACCCACCTGAAGATGAGTCCAAGGCGCAGCGGATAGTCGGAGAGGGAGGAGGGATGTCGTCCCCACCAAATCAAGTACAATGCGAACACGGCGACCAATCTCAGCCTCAGAGAGGTGGGCGAAGGGAAGGGCAATAAACAACAACACGGGAGACAGGGTCACGTGACCTACTCAAGCAGGATGGCTACTTCAAATAACGAGCTGTGAGTGGCCTCTGGTCCTAATGCGGGTCTTCGGATCTGCCGAAGCTAGTACCCAGCAGACTACTAATCAAAATCAAGCACCCGGCCCTGCGAGGGTGCAGTGGAAGCACACTGCAAGAATCCAGGAAACTGATGCAGTGTACAGTGTGTGTATGCAGTGTACAGTGTGTGGACAGTGTGTGTATATGGTGCACCGTTGGAGCATCCGCGAGCCCTGTTCCTTGGACACAGGGGTGGGTGGGTTCAAGACTATGGTTACTACAGTAAAACCTCTCTAACTGACCACCTCCACAGATTGACCACTCCCCTAAATCGATCGCTTTATTTGGGTCCCAAACGATTGCCCATACAATACCATTGTAACGGGAGGAAAACTCCCTAAACCGACCCCCTCCCTAAATGGACCATTCGGTCGATTTAGAGAGGCTTTAGTGTAATTAGAACAGGGTCCAGCATGTTGCAGTTGAGGTGTTAGAGGGTCAGGGAGGTGGTTAATTACACATACAGGAATTCTATTTTATCTAAGGTAAATTAATTGCTAGCACAATTTTCTTGACATTCACATTAGAAACAACCAAGTCCTTGAATATATCATTTTCTGCCGGTGTAAAATCACCAATAATCAAAATCAAATCAAACATTACAAATAAATAAGAGGCAAGAAGCCTGCAAAGTTTGGTCATCATGAAGCATGTGGTCATGGGGATCAAAAGGAGTTTAAAGTGGCCCGGTATGCCTCGTGGCGACGGGAACCGTCCTCCGACAAATGCTCTCCAAGCACAGCGTTGCTTAGTTTTTATGTTTATATAACCAGATATGTGGGGTAGAGTTGTAGATTCACTGCACCTGAACTGGGCCAGGGAGTGTGATGTATTGTAGTTACCCGAACACCCCCGAACCGTATTACCTGTATGACGTATTACCTGTATGACGTCATGATCAAGGCTTCCTAATAAAGTCAGTTACGTTACAAGAACTCACGGTGTCCACATATACATTACATGGTGTCAGATGTTACGGGTGATACAGCAGATATGGCGCTTCATGGATTAAAACCCCCTGGACCATTGAATTTAGATGAACGAATGGCCATAAACTGGAGATCATGGTTGCATTCATACGAGATATACGCGATAGCAGCCGGCATAGGAACAAAGCCAGAAAAAGTACAGTGCTGTGTACTGCTCCATGTTGCTGGTGGTGAGGCACAAAAGGTTCACCGTACATTCGAGTTTGAGACTGGTGACAAGGACAAGATAGGACCATTAATAAAGGCTTTCTCAACATACTGTGAAGGAAAAACTAATATCACCGTGATAAGGTATGACTTCAACTCTTTAAACCAGACAAGTGAGACAATGGACACGTACATTCGCGAATTAAAGCATCGCGTACAGTTTTGTTGCTACGGGCAGTTAGAAGCGTCTCTGTTGTGCGATCGGATCGTATGTGGGATAAAAGACAATGAACTACGAAATCGATTACTACAAGCACCTCAGTTGTCATTGGAACAGTGTATTCAATTATGTCGGTTGAGTGAAAACAAATCTTCACAAGTACAAATGTCTTCAACGAGTGAAGTGGATATGATATCTCATGGCTACAGACGAAGAGATGAACAAGCGACCAGGACATCTCCATGGAGACAGGCATCAACAAGTCGTTACCAACAAGGCCGCAAGATGGACGTGAACAATTGTGGACGATGCGGATATAAACACCAAGATGGAAAATGTCCCGCCCGAGGTAAAGAATGCCTCGGTTGTCGACGAATTGGACATTTTGTAAAAATGTGCCATTTACAGCAAAAGAAGCAACAAACAGCACCAATATATGAAATTAACGTTCATCCAGAGATGGACGATGGCCGGATCATGACAGACCAGTACAGCAGACAAGATCACGAACGTCAACAAGACCCTGATAACTATGATTTATTTGTCGGATCAATCCATGATGTGGATATTGAGGACAAGGACCTATGGTTTGTGATGTTTGTAATTGATGATGTGGAAGTATCATTTAAATTAGATACTGGATCTGAGGCCAACATTTTACCTTTGGCAGTATACAAACAACTGCATGGTGCTGAATTAAAGACATCTACGTGTCACCTAATCACATACGGAGGACATAGAATTACGCCTACGGGAGAAACAATGTTAAAACTTAATGGTCATGAATTAAAATTTCAAGTAACAGATGCCGGCAGTGCGATCATAGGCAAACAAGCCTGTGTTAAGTTAGGACTATTAGCAAGACTGGACACTTTGAATGTGAAACCTTCCCAGGAAGCAGATAAAATGGTAATGAAATATTATGACGTGTTTGAAGGTTTAGGATTAATTAAGGTTAATGCTAAAATATATATTGATAAAAATGTCACTCCTGTTATAGACCCTCCTCGAAGAATACCTTTGTCCATAGACAATGATGTCCAAAAAGAGTTAGAACGCATGGTCAAATTAGGAGTCATTGTCAAACAAACCAGTCCAACCCCTTGGGTTAATTCAATAACAATAGTCCGTAAACCTGGAAAATTAAGAATTTGCCTAGACCCAACAAAACTCAATAAAGCAATTTTAAGAGGACCATATCCGGTCAGAACAGTCGAAGAAGTCGTAGCTAAATTGCATGGAGCTAAATATTTCTCAGTATTAGATGCACAAAGCGGATATTGGCAAATTGAATTAGACAGGGAGAGTTCTGAGCTATGTACATTTAATACCCCTTGGGGGAGATACAGATATACTAGATTGCCATTTGGAATAAAGACTGCAGGAGATATATTTATTGAAGAGATGAACGAAATTCTAAAAGGGATGCCAGGTGTTAGTGTCATATCAGATGACATTTTAGTACATGGTAGTACAGAACAGGAACATAATTTAAGATTAGAAGCAGTTTTAAAGCGTGCCAGAAAAGTGAATCTAAAACTAAACCCTAAGAAATCTAAAATTTGCAGAAACAGTGTTAATTATGTGGGACACGTCATTAGCTCAGATGGCCTAAAGCCCAACAATGATAGAATACAAGCAATTATTGACATGCCCAGTCCTACCGATAAAGCAGGGGTACACCGATTTTTAGGTATGATAGGATATGTTAGTAAATTTATTCCAAACATGGCTAACATGACAAAACCGTTAAGAACTGTCATTCAAAAGAATATTTCTTGGCATTGGGATGTAGACCAAGAAGAAGCTTTTCAAAATTTAAAAAATTTGTTAACTAAGGCACCCATACTACAATATTTTGATAGTAATCAAAAAGTTGTCCTACAAGTTGATGCATCAAAGTATGGTTTAGGCGCTACTTTATTTCAAAATAATTTGCCTGTGGCAATGGCATCAAAAGCATTAGATAGATCACAAATAAATTATGCTGTAATTGAAAAAGAATTATTGGCCATATGTTTTGGATGTAAAAAGTTCCATACTTTCATTTATGGCAATGAAATCACCGTCAACACAGACCATAAACCCCTTGTTGCAATTATGCTAAAGCCAATACATGAACTTTCAGCAAGAATGCAACGTATGCGCATGCGATTGCAAAACTATAATATAGAAGTGTCGTATCTCAAAGGGTCACATTTGTATTTTGCAGATACTTTATCAAGAGCGCATACATCAAGTATAGCCCCTGATGACTTATATGACCGGGACATTTCGGTTGGGGCTATAGATATAGGAATGGATATGGTGCAACAAGTCATAGAGGCCACCAAGGTAGATCAAACGCTCAACAAAATAAAGACTATGACGTTAGAAGGATGGCCAAATACTAGCGATAACATTCCTAGTGATGTAAAACCGTATTACACATTTCGATATGAAATAACATGGGTAGATGGCTTACTACTGAAAGGTAAACAAATAATAATCCCCAAAAGTCTACAAACCGATATGCTAGACAAATTACACGAATCGCACCTAGGGGTGGTCAAATGTAAACAACTGGCCAGAGATAATATTTTTTGGCCAGGATTTAGTACACAATTAGAAGACAAAATTTCCAGATGTGTCGTATGTCAAGAATTCAGAAATATGCCCCCAAAGGAACCTTTGATAAATCACAAAATAATAGATATCCCATTCAATAAAATTGGAATAGACTTGTTTCATGTCGATGGTAAAAATTATATCTTAATTATAGATTACTACTCTAAATTTCCAGATTTCATACAATTAGACACAACATCTACTACAACAGTGATTGATGCTTTAAAACAAACGTTTGCACGTTTTGGTATACCCAAATATATAGTATCGGATAATGGTCCACAATTTACAAGCCTCGAATTTAAAAAGTTTGCATCACTATATGGCTTCACATCAATATACTCAAGCCCGATGCATGCACAAGGTAACGGACAGGTCGAACGTTATGTTCAAACCATTAAACGGATAATAAAAAAATGCATAAAAGACGGTAGGGATGTCCAGATAGCCATGCTCAATTACCGAAATACGACATTAGACGGAATTGGTGTGTCTCCGGCGCAATTAATGATGTCACGGAAATTGAGAAGCAGAATCCCGGTACTAGATGGAGAGCTAAAGGCGAAGGTACAACCTTCTAAACTTAACCAAATGCACCATAATCAAAGATTACAAAAACAATATTTTGACAAGCATACAAGTAGACGTCAAAGTCTTTTAAATAATGGTGATAACGTCCGTTACAAAAACCACAATAATGACTGGCAAAAAGGAACAATTGTGTGTACTAATGTAGGCAATAAGAGAAGTTATAATATAATAAATAAAAATGACAATGTTATAAGACGTAACAGAAGATTCATTTACAGATGTCCTGCTAAACGTGAAAGCAGGGCTATAGAATACGTGCCATCAACTATTAATGACAATGTACATATCACAAATTCGCCAATAAAGTATAAAACACGTTATGGTCGAGTCAGTAGGCCACCGGTTCGTTATGGCCTTTGACATACATGTATTGCTTAAGTTGAAACATAATTGAATTAAGTATGCCTAATGATACATTACACTTACTTGCATGTGTTAATAACCTTCCTGTACATGTGTATTTACATACGGTCCTTTACTGCGTAAAGCGAGACCGTGAAAAAGTACGTACACGACGTTAAACAATACGTTACCACGTCAAACTTCAGTGTGTCAAACAAAGAAGGTACACGATATGGACAAACTATGAAGCAGCAGTAGATGCCGACGGACTATACCATCACTTTGATGAATATAACATAATCATTCTGATTCTACTGCCGTATACAAACACACCTTGAATTTATATAATAATATATTATAAGTTAACGTACAACCGTATTAATATATATTACATGCTAATTACAGAGGGAAGGATAAGTTAAGGAATTATGTTAGGTGTGTTACAATTAGATAAGTAAGAAATAAAGAGTTTCAATGCATAGAGATAAGTCACTACTTGTAAGACTTCTGATGTCAAGACACGGTAGTGATAAATAATAAAGTATTTATTATAGTTAAGTGAAAAGGGGAAGATGTGATGTATTGTAGTTACCCGAACACCCCCGAACCGTATTACCTGTATGACGTATTACCTGTATGACGTCATGATCAAGGCTTCCTAATAAAGTCAGTTACGTTACAAGAACTCACGGTGTCCACATATACATTACAGGGAGAGTGCTGAGGCTGGGTGAGAAGTGGGTCAGGGCTGAGACTGGGCCTGTAGCTGGCAGCTGTTGTTTTGAAAATGGATGGGTGAGTGGAGAGACAGGAGAGTAAAACTGATGTATTTTCAATTTTCTTTAGAGTAGTTCAAACAGGAAATATATTTGCTTTAATGTGAAATATGTGTTAGTACAATTTCATACGTTTTTTGTTGTTAATGTAAAAAGCAGTGAAACACAGGGGGTTTGAACCCACAACACCAAACAACTTGAGATTGCAAGTTCAACACCTTAACCACTAGGCCACAGAGACCACACATAGTTACTTGTCTCAGTTCAGGCTATTTGTATATACAACACCATATATATAAGGTGTGTGATTGTGTATGTGTGTGTATATATATATATATATATATACATATATATATATATATATATACCATGTGTATATCATATGTATATACTAGCCATATATAAAATATATGTGTCATGAGGGCATCATACGATGCCCATGCAGTAAATACATTTTATATGTGCACTAGTAATAATATATATGTCATATATATATATATATATATACGATGTATATACAAGATATATATATATACGGGACCCCGCCAACAAATATATATATTGCATCTGCCATACTAATCATTATAATATATATACTACATATATATCTATAATATATTACACTATACAATATATATACTATACTATAAATATATAAATATATATTATATATATATATATATATATATATATAGGCCCGGGGTAGTAGAACCATATCAGTTTCTACACTCACCTATGACGAACTGCACATTCTATGATTCAGCCGGGTCTGAGCATTAATGGTTTGATGGGATCCGCCGCAATTGCGCAGGTTTCTGGGTTTAATGCTATGATGGCAGCAGCCATTCTGGTCGTGCCTATGTGTTATTGTTTGGACAGGATCCATCGCAAATGTGCCGTTCCACAGCATATGCATCGGAGGACTACCTCGGTCATAGCACCATATCAGTTTCTACACTCACCTATGACAAACTGCATGTTCTGCGATCCCGAGTCGTCCGCCGGCGCTTATGCGATGGATCAAGTCCAAACTATAATGCATGACCAGAACATTCGCTGCCATCATAGATTTAAACCTGGAAATTTGTGCATTTGTGGCAAATCCCGTCAAGCCATTAACGCTCAGGTATGACTGGATTGTAGAATCTGGCTACTGGCATTATAGCATTAAGCACAGAATCCGGCGCAGTGGCGATGGATCCCATCCAAACAATAACGCATAGGCACACCCATAACGGCTGCTGCCATCATAGCATTAAAACCGGAAACCTGTCTATTTGCGGTGGATCCCCTCGAACTATTAATGCTCAGGCCCGGCTGATGTGGCCAGTATGGAATGGCTGCTGTATTAATTAATAGTAATACAAAAGATCTGAAAGTCAAAAACTTTCAAATGCACATATCTCACTCCATATGGTTCTCCTCTTTACATTCAATAACAAAAAAATGTTTTCCTTTTATATACAGTGTAACTGACAAATTTCAAATGTATGCGTGCAAAACATACATACATACATACACCTTGTATATATATGATGTCCTATACACAAATAGCCTGAACTGAGCCAAGCAACTATGTGTGGTCTCTGTGGCCTAGTGGTTAAGGTGTTGAACTTGTAATCGGAAGTTGTTTGTCTTGAGGATTCAAACCCATACAGTCCAAAAACGTTTTACATTCAACAACAAAAAAACGTTTTTCATCTATATGTGTTTCTCATTGAATTATACAATGTAATTGTACTAACATATATTTTACATTAAAGCAAATATATTTCCTGTTTGAACTACTCTAAAGAAAATTGAAAATACATCAGTTTTACTCTCCCTTCTCTTCACTCACCCAGCCATTTTCACAACAACATCTGTCACATGACGAATCTAGGTCCCTCTACACCACCAAGTGGAAAAGGTCAGTACTAAGCATGCACCACCATGTGGCAAAAATTAGAACTATTCCGAGTTTGTTTGTTTTCCTGGCAAGGTATACATGCCGACTTTAAAGTTGCATGGTCTGTTGAAGTATATATTTGCCAAAACCAAAAGACTTATCTACATTTGATTCTCTATATCCAACTTAAATATTGGTGCATTAACTTGTGATTTGGGACAGCATATACAGAATAATCAGTGAATTGACTACCTTATTCCTTTGGACACTTACTTTAAAAAGGTCATGAGGCAGGGAGGCCACTAACCAATGGAGGTCAATCTCGTGACTTGAATAGTCTTGTCCTCATTCCCAGGACTATATATGGCTTTAGTTAGGTTCCAGGACATATGGTGGAAGTTTGATGTCACCCCACACCCAACCACCTCCAGACCCCCTCCCCCCACCCCACAACCACACACACTCACTGACATTGAACCAGCTTCTAAGTTCTAGCCTCCCTACACACCCCTCCAAACACCCATGCCTCACACATACCCTTCCCCCCCCCACCCCCCCACCCCGATACACCATCACACACAGTGGGGTTCTCGGAGTGTGCTAATCAGATAGGCCTACTCACCCCATACAGATACCCCCTCCCCCCACACACTCACAATCACTGGGCACAGTGTGTGTGTGGGGGGGTTGCGGCGTGTAGATGAGTCTTACCAGCTCGATGAGCCACTAAGCGGTGACAACGGACCAGACTAACTACACATTAATAGGTCATTCCTCATCACGTGGCCATCGTAAGATGTGAATCTGGGCCACAAAAACAAGAGTTTTGACAAGCTTGCCGAAATTACTTATGATTCTTTTCGCTCATATTGCTCCAAAATTAGCCAGTTCTCATCAAAATGATTCCGGAATAATGAATATTAGGTTATAATGGTTAACCTGGTATATTTATCTTAAAAAATAAGGCAACAATTCGAAAGCCATCAGACTATGCAACTTTAAAGCATACAGCCTATAGTGAAGGATGCGGTTGGGAGGGGAGGTGCACCAATCCCAACCAGCATACAACCAGGTCATGTCACAGCTTCAGTCCTTCCTCAGAGACTGGCAGGCAGTAACTCGGAATCAGAGTCCCCACTCTTTTTCAGGCTTCTTTTTTTAATGACTTTTTAAGTACTTTTTAGGACCATTAAAACTGTTTTTTTTGCTTGGATTTTATGTTCTAGCCAACATCTAAGGTAATATAAGAATGGTATTCGCTATAATTATATATATATATGCTGTATAAGCTATTATACGAGTATAATAAGGCCGTAAGCTTCCATCTGCTCCCCAGTCCTATCTACTCCCCCCAGTCATTGACTGGAGGAGCCTGCTTAACCTACAAATTTCCATCCTACTCACACTCAGATCCGTTGGGGGGCGCCACACGTCGGTGCACGCACCACTTCCCTCCCCTTACATATATACATTCACTGTACCGCCGGATATATGTATATATATATATATGTATATATATAATATATATATATATGTATATATATATATATGTATAATATATATTATATGTATAAAATATAATATATTGACATTTTGTGAACACTAACCAGTGAATATCAACAATCGCGGAAATCCGCGAAATGGCGGAAATCCGCGAAATGGCGGAAATCCGCGAAACCGCAGAGATCTTTCAGTTTCATCTCTGCTTACTTCTTCGCTTAATCTACCGGGACCGGATACTCTTCGGGCGTACAATAGCTACAACTGTTCGGGTGGGGATGGGAGAGGATGAGCGGGGGTGTGTGTGTGAGGAGATAGGGGTATGTCTTAAAGGCAGAGCCGGGATTACACATAGCACTGCGGGGACCCCGAGGGGCTGAGCCTGGCCGGGAAGGCTGAGGAAGGCTGGAGGCTGATAAAGACAGATAGGCACGTATTAACTGAGGCATGCCGATGAGCCGGGAGACAGAGAATAGGGATGAAAGCGGTCTATAGCTAAAATCGCGGAAATCAAGCCAAGATTTTTACACCAACGCCGAATTTCCGCGAAAACGCGGATCTTCTTCCATGGACGTCGCACTGAATCGCGAAAAAATGCTGGAAGTCAGGTTTTAAATATCCTTGCTATGATTGTATTATCGACCACGCTTAGCACTTCCTTGTTTGGGTTTTATGTTCTTGCAACATCTAAGGTCATATAAGAAAGGGATTCGAACTAACCATTTGTTGTCATATATATTCTGATTCCTATAGGGACTTTGTGAATGTTAATCAGTGAATATAAATAAAATAGCGGAAATCTGAAAAAATCGCGGAGATCTTTCATCCCTGAAAGAACCACAGAGGCCGGGCGTGAGACAGTAGGAGGGAGAGTAGTGGGTGCAGTCGTGGATGCCATGGTAATACCACGTACATACTCATGATACTGTCGCTTCCTAGCCAGTTGCTCCGCATTATTAGGATAGGGCAAGGATTGGTTGGCTCAGTGTCAGGATAATGTGACTGAGTAGGATATCAGATCATGGTATTGGCGGATTGGTCTCCCACTGGGGCAGCACTATAAAGTTACCATGAATGTGCAATGTCACAGGTCAGTACCCATCCTGATATGACCTTGGATGTTGCCAGGACGTAAAACTCCAACAACCAACCAACCACAACCACCTTTCATCAACAATACTACAACCAACACTACCATCCCCCGCACCACCACCACTACCACCACAAAAACAACCAACCAACCAACCAACCACAACCACCTTTCATCAACAATACGACAACCGACACTACCCCCCCCTCACCACCACAACTACCACCACAAAAACAACCAACAACCAACCAACCAAAACCACCTTTCATCAACAATACGACAACCAACACTACCCCCCCCACCCGCCCACCACTACTAACACCATAAAAACAACCAACAACCAACCAACCACAACCACCTTTCATCAACAATACAACAACCAACACTACCACGCCCCCCCCCCCCCCCGCACCACCACTACTACCACCACAAAAACAACCAACAACCAACCAACCACAACCACCTTTCATCAACAATACAACAACCAACACTACCACGCCCCCCCCCGCACCACCACTACTACCACCACAAAAACAACCAACAACCGTTCATCAACAATACGACAACCAACACTACCCCCCCCCCCGCCCACCACTACTACCACCATAAAAACAACAACAACCAACCAACCATAACCACCGTTCATCAACAATATGACAACCAACACTACCACCCCCCCCCCGCACCACAACTACTCCACCACAAAACAACCAACAACCAACCAACCACAACCACCTTTCATCAACATACAACAACCAACACTACCACGCACCCCCCCCCCGCACCACCACTACTACCACCATAAAAGCAACCAACAACCAACCAACCACAACCACCTTTCATCAACAATATGACAACCAACACTACCACCCCCCCCCCCCCGCACCACAACTACTACCACCACAAAAACAACCAACAACCAACCAACCACAACCACCTTTCATCAACAATACAACAACCAACACTACCACGCCCCCCCCCCCCCCCCGCGCACCACCACTACTACCACCACAAAAACAACCAACAACCAACCAACCACAACCACCTTTCATCAACAATACGACAACCAACACTACCACCTCCCCCCGCACCACCACTATTACCACCACAAAAACAACCAACAACCAACCACCTTTCATCAACAATAGGACAACCAACACTACCACCCCCCCCCCCGCACCACCACTACTACCGCCACAAAAACCAACCTCACCAACACCCCACCCCTCCCTCCCCCAGATCCGGCGCCGATTCCCCAACCGGAAGTAGCAGTGGAAGGAAGCCACACGCCACCGCGACACCATTCAATGTGTATGCGAAGTGCCCACGTCCTGCTGCCCCCTGTCGGCGGAGGCTGTAATTACGCCGGCGACTTGGAATCATTTATACGTCATGCCCGCCAGGGGATAGCGTGTGTGGAGGGCGGGGGGTGGGGGGAGGGGCGGTATCGCAAGGAGTGAATTTAGCCGCAGTTTGACAATATAAGTAGCACACAATATAAACACACACACAATATATAAACATACGTAATAAAAACACATAATCAGATAAACACACACATAATACAAACACACAGAACATAAACACCCACATAATATAAACACACATAATACAAACACACCTAATATAATGACACACATAATACAAACACATACATAATATAAACACACACATAATATAAACACACACATAATACAAACACATGACATAAACAGACACATAATATAAACACACATGATACAAACACACATAATATAAAGACACATAATACAAACACACACCTAATATAAAGACACATAATAAAACACATACATAAGATAAACACACACATAATACAAACACATACATAATACAAGCACACACATAATACAAACACACTCAAAATACAAGCACACGCATAAGATAAACACACACATAATACAAACACACACATAATATAAACACACACATAACAAAAACACAGACATAAGATAAACACACACATAATACAAACACATAGATAATATAAACACACATAATATAAACACACATAACAAAAACACATACATAAGATAAACACACACATAATACAAGCACACACACAATATAAACACATACATAATACAAACACACATAATACAAACACACACATAATATAAATACACATAATATGAACACAGACATAACAAAACACATACATAAGATAAACACACACATAATACAAACACACACATAATACAAACACACACATAATACAAACACACACATAATACAAACACACACATAATACAAACACACACATAACAAAAATACACACATAATATAAACACACATAATATAAAGACACACATAATACAAACACACACATCATACAAACACACACATAATACAAACACACACAACTTTCAAACAGCACAGACTTGTCGTTGTTCTAACCGGAAGTGATTTCACCACCGCCATTAGAAGGCGCTGACGTCGCCGCTACATAGATGTGGCGGCCGACGAACCGAAGTGAGCAACTATCGCCACCGCCGCTGTAGGGCGCCACCTCCGCTTGTATTAACCAGCGGATCAAAAGTGCGCTGCCCACTAGATGAGGCGCGCCTCATGATCTCGCGTGACGGAGCCGCCTGCACGCGAGATTCGACGCGACACTACACACGAGATCATACACGAGACTACACACGAGACAACACACAAGACTACATGAGACTAAGTAAGACTCCACATGAGACTCCACATGAGACTTCACACGAGACTACACATAAGACTACACACCAGACATCGCACGAGACTACACACAAGACTACATGCGAGAGTACATATACGATTACATATGGGACTACACATGAGACTACATATACACCTACATGAGACTACACACGGGACACCAGGCAAGGCTAAACACACGAGACTACACACAACACTAAGTGAGACTCCATACGAGACAACACACGAAACTACACATGAGATTACACATGAGACTATGCACAAGACTACACACGAGACTACATGAGTCTAAGTAAGACTAGACACGAGACAACACACAAGACTGGGTGAGACTCCACATGAGACAACACACGACAATACAACCATATGAGACTACACACGAGACTACACACAGTACTACACACCAGACTGCACACATTATTACACACGAGACTACACACAAGACTATACACAATACTACACACGACACTCCACACGAGACAACACACAACATTAAGAGAGACTTCACACGAGACAATACACGACAATACATACGAGTAGGTACTCCAAAGTGATTTCTATTTTCAACAGGTCAGTATTACATCTTATATATCTGTACAGATCTTTTAAATTGATCTCAATGATATAAAAATCGTTTAGATCAATTGAATAGCTGCAAAGTTATGAGTGTTTAAAGATTGATTCTTTTGCCCCGATTTGTGCACATTTCCAAATTAGCCAAATCTTGGATTTTAGGGTCCCACCTGGAAGCTATTTTGCATATGATCTGTCCAATATTAAAGAATCTCATTCTCTATAGTACAAATAAGAAGCTCAATTGTTTACAGACCATCACTGTTAGTATTCTTTCTGAAATTTCATGCCAAACTTGCTAAATTCCTTAATTTCCAGCAACCACCAATAATAAATTCAGTAAAATATAGAAAAATAGCATAACTCCCGTTCTAATTGTCCTATCACAGCAATCTTTATACCAAAATAACCAGAATCAAAAGCTCTACATGATGACATAATTTTCTAACTGATCAGAGAAAGAAAGACAACATTCACTTTTAAGCATCGCAAGCTGACAATAGCCACATTCTTGCAGCAGTCACTTCTCAGACCAACCTTGATGCGCATGATATAAATCTCAACCAAATATTGTTCTGGTTAGGTAGAGGAAGACTTAAGCTTTCTGATGATATAATTTTCAAAATGATCCTGGCCAATTTTCAAGGAGCATTAATGTCTTAATGTTTTCACTCCTTCAGTTCAATCAAATTTCCCACTCAGAAACACTCATGCTTGATATGCTAATGAAGCCTAGATTCTTCTCTATCTTTTATTGGTGTTTATTTTTAGCTCAGGTCAATGTACTCACCAAGCCATCAAGTTTAGGGAAGGGAGTAGCTCAGACTGGATGAAAATAAAATCGGCGAGCATGCTCAGAGCTGCCAATGGTACCCGCCAACAAGTGTCCATTGACTGTGATTTATTTCATAATGATAATTAAAAATCAGACACCCTAAAAGACAAAAGAACAAGCTTTAATTTGATATAATCTTTATTTCAAACCAAGCAGAATTAGTGGAGATTCAAGCCTCTTTAAAACGGTTAAAATAGGTCAAATTTCGCGCTGCGGACACCGTATACGCCCACTTTGGAGTACCTAATACGAGACTACACACAGTACTACACACAATACTACACACGAGACTACACACATCACGCCACAAATTGTCTGCTCACCACGAGCAGCAAGCGCAGCACCTCTCCACAACAGGAAGTCGCATGGAGTGAGGGTAATGGGGGAAGGGGGGCAAAGGCCGGGCGGGGGGGGGGGGGCGGGTGGCAAGAGGATAGAAGGGAGGAGAGCTATTTCGCTGATGGAGTGGGCCGGGTTCCTATCAGCGAGTCAGATGAAACGGGTGGGTAAGGAGCGGCGGGCGGGGAGTTGGGAGGGGCGGGGAGTTGGAGAAGGGGGAGGGGGGCTGGGAATGAAATGACTTTGATCGAAGCATTGATGGTACGGGAAAGAGATGGCTACCAGAACTGATGCACGCCTCTCGGCTCTCCGCAGAACCGCCAGAGGGAGCTGGGCCAGTCTGAGTGAGCGCTGCAACCCCCCTCCCCTTCCTCCGACCCCAACCCCGCTCCACACATACTCCCCATCAAACGTACACGCGCGCACGCGCACACGCACAGCCACACGCACACACCCCACCACCACCACCGCAGCAGCAGCAGCAGCAGCAGCAACAACAACAGCAGTCCGCCATCGCCGCTGCCGCCGCCACTACCCCACCAACCTGACACCGAAACAGGCCGACAGGGGGCGCGGGGAGCCATTAGAGAACCACGGGCTCGACACAGCCACCCTAGTACGCGGAGTGATCGGTAGGGGGCAGTGCAGAGTCGGCCCTGGGTCCCAGCCGTGACGACACGCGCCGGCACTTCCGGTGTACAATAAATAGCGCAGGACGCGGTGGACGGGATTGATTACGTAGGGTGAGCAGTTAATGTGATGGACAGAACTCCATGGCGCGACTGAGGTGTGGATTTATTGTCATGCAGGTGAGTGAGACGTGACATATATATATATGTGCATACACATATATATATATATATACAGTAAAACCTCTCTAAATCGACCGAACATGGGACCGATTTTAAATGGTCCATTTAGGGAGGTGGTTGGTTTAAGGAGTTTTTAAAAATCATTTCAATGGTATTGTATGGGCGATCGTTTGGGACCAAATTAACGTGATTGACATAGGGGAGTGGTCGATCGGTGGAGGTGGTCGGTTAGAGAGGTTTGACTGTATATATAATCGTTGTCCTACATAATAAAGAAGACACAAGACATGATAGTGGGTAAGAGTTATAATCTCTGGCTAGAGGAACTAACGCTACTTGTGTAAAATATTTGTTTAAAATGACAGTACAGTGAGTGTAGGTGTGGGGGGGGGGCAGTGGTGCATGGCTAGATGGGTGGTTCCTCCCCCCCCCCCCCCCCCCTTCAACAGATCTGAGGTTGACTAGGCTGGAACAGTAGATGACTATATCAAGGCTCCTACAGTCGATGACTCTGGGATTCTGGGAGGAGTTACGGCTGAGGAGCAGATGAAAGCTTCCGGCCCTATTATACTCATATAATGGCTTATACAGCATATATACACACGCAGAGAAAGACGGATATTTAGTTAGTTAATGGTGGGTGCTTAATACTGTGCCAGCAACAAAGGCCATAATCACAGTGAGAAGTGTTCAAATCTTCTTCTGTCACATTACTATCGGACCATCGCTTTTACACCGAATGCAAAAAAACACAATTAACTGTGTGTCGAGGGACACTTGAGGTTAAAAGCTCACAGTTACAACAGAAATGCGGTCAAGTAAAATTCTAGAGAAAAGCTGAAGATATCGCTCTTCCTGAATTGGTGAAAATTTGTTTTAATGAACTATATAAGGAGAAAGACAAGTATATATGATTTATATAATTAATTATGTGAATACAAATAATAAAAGGTACTCACATATTTTATTATATTATTATTTCTGATAATGATAGACGTCTGCATCTCTACAATCTTCTATTTCACTGCAGTTGTTCCGTTCCGATTGTCTTTACCACTACCGCCACCTGGACGGTTTTCAGTCCAAGTTCAATTTTTTTTTTTTGAACCATGGCAAGCCAGAGATTTCTAAACTGACAACCTCCCTAAATGGACCACTTAAAGTCGGTCCCATGTTCGTTCGGCAAAAAATCAAGCCGAGACTATTACACCGACGGCGAATTTCCGCAAAAATGCTGATCTCCAATCATAGACTTAGCACTGTCACTAGTGTCATGGAATCACAGAAAAATGTCGGAAGTTGGGTTAAAAATATCCTTATGATTGTATTATCGCCCACCCTTAACACTTTCTTGTTAGGCTTTTATGTTCTTGCAACATCTAAGGTCATATAAGAATGGGATTTGAACTAACTAATTGCTGTCATATATATCCTGAATCCTAGGGATTTTGAGAACGCTAATCAGTGAATATAAAAGAAAATCGCAGAAATCCACGAAATCGTGGAGATCTTTCGTCCCTGATCCATAGATAAATGATTATGTTCCTATGATAATTATATATATATATATATTCTTATTATACTTATATATATTTATCCTCGATGTGGAAATTGAGAAGCAATTGCTCATCTTCCCACTACCATTGGGGGGTGGGATACTGAATGCAATCGCATATGAAGTAGATATTTTTAAAACTGGGAGGGGGAGGGGGCAATCACCAATTCAACATAATGCCATTTTCATTAATGCTATTCCTATCCTGCCAGAGAGAAGAAGATTCCAGCCTTCTGCGAAGGTCTTCTAAATCTCCAAATCGCAATGCTAGTAAGCACTTTAAC
Organism: Branchipolynoe longqiensis; assembly: GCA_030323885.1. Classification (NCBI taxonomy): domain Eukaryota; kingdom Metazoa; phylum Annelida; class Polychaeta; order Phyllodocida; family Polynoidae; genus Branchipolynoe; species Branchipolynoe longqiensis. The sequence goes on along the minus strand of CM059192.1, from coordinate 37,367,447 downwards.
ATAATGGCGAAACACAAGATAAAATACAAACCGATACAACTCTATTGAAAAGTATACCGACCACACCCATACCCAACAGATCATCAACATTCTCCTTTGTTATTTTCCGAGTCACGGCTCAGAATAACCACATTGCGCCAGCTATTTTCCCACCAATTTAACTCGAGCTGAATGTGAAAAGAAATGCCAATCTGAGCGTGGGGCTGGGTCCTATTCACACAACAGTCTCTAACACGTCCACCGCCCACAATTCCCATCAAACTACCAGGTAAGCTGTGCATTGCACACCTACTAGGTAAGATGTGCATTCCACAACTGAAGTGTCCAACTCGCATTCTATTATCCAAGTCAGATATCTCAAAGCACCATATCTCTCTCTCTCCCCCTCTCTCCCCCCCCCCTCTCTTACCATCCATGCTGCATTATTCTTCGTTCTCTCTTTCTCTTCCTCTCTGATTCCTCCTCTATTACCATCCTCTCCTCATTGTGCTTCATTCTGTGTCACACTTCTCCCCTTCCTTTTCGGTCTCCTTCCCCCTGTCCCTCTCTGCTACCATCCATGTTTCATTAATCTTCACTCTGTCTCCCTCGTTCCTCTCTTTCTCTATCTAATTCGCTCTCTATTACCATCCCTGCCCTATGCTTCATTATGTGTCACACTCCCCCTCTCTATCTCTCTCCCCTTCCACCTTCCTCTTCTTCCCTCCCTCCCTACTTCCCTCCCTCTCTCCTTCTCTCTATCCTCCCTCCCCTCCCTCTCTCCTCCTTCCCTCTACCCCCTCTCTCTCCTCCCTCCACTCCCTCTCTCCTATCTCCCCCTCTCTCTTCCCCTCCCTCCCTTTTCCCTCCCTCTCTCTCTCCTCCCTCCCCTCCCATCCCTCCCCCTCCATCTCTCGCTGCATTCACATGCGCGTGCATTATACTCTCCTGCAAACCCATTATGTGCTATGAGATTTATGCGTTGGAGCGTGGCCAATGTTGGAGGTGGGTGGGTAATACAAAATACATGAGCGCATTACTTCTATTTAAAATGGAAAGCTTCGTTATGAAATTAAAGCAGCTTTGCATTTAGGCAGTGGGTTTCCTGCTGCCCCATCGATAACGTTCCTGCACGAAACGACTCCCGGCACATGATCAAGTAATGTCAGTGGGAGCGTTCTTTAATAATGCTTTCCATTCCATTCACCGAAGGTGCTTCACACCGGGCGCGGTGGCCTAATTGGTATAGCGTGGGCCTCGAGTGCGGAAGGTCGGGAGTTCAGTTCCAGGTCGAATCAAACCACTGACTTTAAAATTGATACTTGTCGCTCCTAGCCTGGCACTCGGCATTAATAGGATAGGGCAAGGACTGGTTAGCTCAGTGTCAGGATAATGTGAGTGAGTGGGATATCAGGTCATGGTGCCGGCGGCCTGATTTCTCAGTGGGGCAATACTATAAAGTTGCCATGAGTGCAGTCACAAGTCGGTACCCATCCTGATATGACCTTAGTTGTTGCCAGGACTTCAAACTTCAACAATCAATCAACAAGAGACGTGCTAATCATGAGCGCACAAATATTTCGCGGAACATTTACTCACCAACTTATGCGCATGCCCTGCGGATATCTTGTAATCACCCGCTGTAACATATAACACACCTGTGACCAGAATACTGGGATGGGCAAGTGGGTAGGGCGCCTGCTTTACACGAGGGAGATTTCATGGGATCAATCCCCGGCCGAGTGAACGCTAAGACTTGCAATATTGATGATACCTATGTAGTAGTCTGCACTGACCTCTCAGGCAAGGAGCCACATAGGTACTTAGGCGTGGATAGGTTGATTGCATCAGGGGGCCTAGATATGGTAATGATTAGGACACTAGCCGCGGAATGGCAAGAAGTGTGGGTTCGAATCCTGCTCTAGGCACAATATTTCCCATTTGGTAAAAAAACCACCACGACACTTGCATGGCGCTTGGCATTAGTGAAACAAAGGTCTGGATGGCTCGGTGTTAGGATAATGCGACTGAGTGAGATATTGGCATCTTAGCGTCAGCTGCAGGGCATGTTATCCCAGTAGGGCAGAACTATAAAGCCGGCCTCAATGTGCACCATCATAAATCAGTACCCATTCTGATAGGACATGAAAAGCCCCCTATGAATGCACATCGTTCCCCATCACCCCCCCCCCCCCTCCCCTTTTTCTCTTTGTTTGTGTGGGTTGGTTGTTGTTTTACGTTCTGACAACATCTAAGGTCATATCAGGATGGGTACCAACTTGTGACAGTGTGCACTCATGGCAACTTTATTGTGCTGCCCCACTTGGAAATCATGACATGATATCCCACTCAGTCACATTATCCTGACACTGAGCCAACCAGTCCTTGCCCTATCCTATGTGGATAACTTACAGCGTCATCAAAGGCCAGTTGCTCCCATACCATGTCTATGTGGTGGGGGAGGTTAAAAATCCCTTGGGTTGGTAAAGGTGTAGGCTCGGGCTTTCTATCGACAAACTGTCTAATGGTGAAAACCAGTCTATTCAGGCTTATCCATAATAGGCAGTATAAATCTTCAAGAAAAAATGTATGCCAAGTGTCAGGCAAGGAAGCAACAAGTATCAATTTGATAAGTCATTGGTTTGACTCGACCGGGAACCGAACTCCCGATCTCCCACACGCGAGGCCGGCTCTCAACCGATTCGGCCAACGCCTCCGTTTTTCTTTGTGTGGTGTTTTCTTTGGTGTGTGAAAATCTGCTGTCATTAATTAGTTGGTGAGACGGGCCCCAGCTGTCGGATTTCCTTTGATGGAAATGACAGTTTATTGGAAGCCGTGCGTGTAATACGCAGCTTAGTGGGTCTGAAATCTACGTCACCGCTCGGCTGTAATGAGGCGACATCTCTTCGCAAGCCTCGTTCTGGCGCCAGCCCGTCCACAGCGCCTTCCCGTCAATAGACAGGATCACGGTTCCGACTGCACATGCGCTGAAGACGGCCTTGGCAGCAAAGCATATATGTGAATGGCCATTGAGTTTGTCGATACGCATAGGGAAAAACTTCGATTTTTATTCAAAATGAATAGAAATACATAACAATTTGGCATAAACATGTATGCACACATGCAATATAATGATCTGATGAATATAGCTAAGACAAAACTAGCCATAGTTAAACATTTTGAGCTAAGAAACATAAAACAATCAGTGACCATGTGTCCACATCACCATTATTAATTCTTGTTCTAAATATTAAAATGCCAAATGTGTCAACATACACTTGTTTCAGAGAAATATATAACCAATATGTGATTAACCCTACTAATTTTCTCGTTCTACATATGTCATTAACCATAGGATATAAATAAAATCATTAATAAAATAACTCAAACTGACTCTGGCTATGGCTCTAACAATAATCGGAGTGCCCAGATTTGTCTAAATCTAAATGCACATGGCATAAGATGTGCATATTATAGTGATGTAAATGCAATGCTGGATAAAATATGAATACCATAATTTATTATATATATTTTTTTTAGTTGGTACTCTATGTTTCAAACAAGAGCTGAGATTAGCTGAAACTAGCACAATTCATAGCTGCACCCAGGGTATTAGCATGTGCCATGTGCTTATCGCGGGTTTGTTTTGCTCTGACACATCCCACAATGCACCACGCTGCTGGAACGGTGATGTAGTCTATTACAGTGTCGTCTGCTTCATCTAAATGTCGCCTGCTCCTATATACTGAGCCTAGTTTGTTCCAATGAAAAACGCACATCTTCAGTTTGAAAATTGGGATTTGTTTATAATAAGTGCTTATAGACCGGACGGGTTGGTCTAGCCTGTATTCTACCTTCGCCAGAGGTTGCAGGTTCTATCCCTCGTTGGGTCGAACCGAAGGTTTACAAAGATGATACCTAATGCTGCGTAGTCTGATGAAATTATCCAATTTTCTCAAACTAAACATGTGTCTAGATTTAAAGAGTTCAGGTGCAAAACCATGTAAACGTCAATCCAAAAATGGAGATAAACATTGGAATCAAACCCTCAAGAAATAATTTTGTTTATATGCATTCTCTTTTTGTCCATTGGTCCATAACCATGTGATCATACGAAAATTGGAATTAGTGAGAATTCCGATTGTTTTCAGGTAAAAATCTTGTATTTAAACTACATTTTTGGATTGGCGTTTTGCACCTGAGCTCTTCATTTTATCTTACATATCCAACTTAAATCAAGGATGAAAGTGGTCTTCAGCTAAAAAACTCAGAAATCAGGCTGACACCTTGGCACCACCTAGTGGGCTTTGGCAGAACCAAAGGCAATTTCCCATGAACATACGGATATTCCCCCATAGGTTTAGCACTGTCAAGGGATCGCGGGAAAATGTTAGAAGTCAGGTTTCAATTGTCTTTATTGTGCCTGTATTATCGCCCAAGTCAAACGCTTTCTTACTTGGGTTTTATGTTCTAGTAATATCTAAGGTCATATAAGAATGGGATTCAGACCAACCAATTGCAGTCATGTATATTTGCATTTTGTGAATATTAATTGGTGAATATAAAAAAATCACAGAAATGTGTGAAATCGCACAGATCTTTCATCCTTGTTAGATACTGGTGCACTTATTAAATATTTGTTACTGCATAGAAAGGGAGGTAAGGAGGTTGGCGGCGAACGCTGGCTCTCGTGTGACTTGGGTATTATCAAAAAGTTACAAAAAACCTTGTACGTGAATGCTAACATGAAATGAACCAACGTGTCGAGTTTGAAAGGTACTAACCTCTCTGGTTTTGTAGTAAAAGTAGAAGAACTGCCAGAGCTGCTCACAAGATGTCCTCCTGCTGTGAGCTGATTATGCTAATTGCTGGACCCGGATGTGCTTCCTTCTCCCTGGGCTACGAGTCGCCAGAGGCATAGTACCGAGGTAAAATATATATATATATAATATATATACCATATTCTGGTATTTTGTGAATATTAATCAGTCAATATCAAAAGTCGGCTTAGAGCGTTAGAATATCCTTACAATTGTATTTTTGGGACCGAAATAAAGCGATCGATATAGGGGAGTGGTCGATCTGTAGAGGGGTCGGTATAGAGAGGTTTTACTGTGTATATATATATATATATATATATATATATATATATATATATATATATATATATATATATATATATAGTATAGTTATACGAGTCTTACCTTGGTATAGATGAAAATGCTACGCGACTCGGAGGTACGCCTAAAAAAATGGGGAGTCTATAAAAGAAACCCAGGATAATTTCCAACGCGAATCTATAAAAGAAACCACGGAAAAATCCCAAAGTTATGTGGCTCCAGCCAACATCACTCTCTGTTCAGCAATGGGCGGCAAAAACGGTGTGATGTGGCTCCAGCCATCATCACTCTCCGTTCGGCAACGGGCAGCATGTAGAACAAAAGAATGGCGTCTTGTTCTATCGATGTTCTACAAGACGTAAAACATCCATAAAAGTAAAAAAACTACACATCCAAAGCTAAAATTAGCTTCAAAACGTGCAGTAATGCAACAAATATGAACTGTAAAAAATACTTACATCAGCTTAAACCGTACTCAACGAACGTCCTCCGGTCGTGAGCTGATTATGTTAATTGCTGGACCCGGATGTGCTTCCTTCTCCCTAACCTGAGGCTAGCCAGAGGCTTAGTACATATATATATATTTATTTTACCTCGGTACTAAGCCTCTTGCTATATATATGATGCCTTTATCGGGCTATGCAACTTTAAGGTGAATGTAGGGTGATTACTTTCCCAATCAAAATCATGAATATATCCTCAATAGGATTAAACATAGTAAATACAATGTACACTAAAACCTCTCTAAATCAACCGGCAATGGGATCGACTTTAAATGGTCCATTTATGGAGGTGGTTGGTTTAGCGAATGTTTGTATTATTACAATGGTATTGTATGGGCGATCGTTTGGGACTCAAATAAAGTGATCGATATAGGGGAGTGGGCGATCTGTAGAGGAAGTCGGTTAGAGAGGTTTTACTGTTGTTCCTTAACTATCCTACAAGGGGCATATCTCAAGGTAAATAGAGGACATGAGGGAACAATTTTCATATCCACCACCTCATTACGTTAATGGAACTCCATAAATCATTCGCAAAAAGGCATAACATAATACAAAGGAACTCAGGCATCCAATTAACCAGTCTTTCATTCAGCAGCAGGTATAATTGATGTTAAACAGCTCTGTTGTTAACTGAACAAATTGCTCCGAGCCTGGAGAATTTGTGATTCATGTTGTGAGCTATTTTAAAACGAAGAGAGAACAAGTTGGAGTGGAAGTCATATTAATTCTGTTTGATGGCTGTGGCACTAGATTCCTATTCCCTGTTGACTACAGGGATCCATTGTGTGTCATCTAGTGTTGGACCACTGTTAGATTAATGATTATTCTGAGTGTAGTCTCACATAAAACGGTGATATAAAAGGAATGCCCTAGAATCTTGTGTCTGTGTGTGTGTCTGTATGTTGCTTATATGACAACGCCAGTACAGCACACTGAGTATCTCATCATCATCATCATCATCATGCTGTCGGTCACAATGCGACAAAGACTGCTTTTATTTCTTAACCGCCGCTATTTCGTGCGGTTGTGCATTTCATAAAAGCTGCTTGCAAAGTGTTGAAGTGCTGCTGGCTTTTGCAAGTTACTAGCAGCACTCTCTCGGGGAGCAAATAGAGGTCTCACACCGGCAAGAACACGTCAAGACAGGCGCAAACTATTTGTCCCTGCAGTAGCTGGCCGGGAGATGTTGGGAGTTCCCTTTATCACCACCCTTAATGCTGCCATGGAAGCATGGGTTTCTGTTAGGGTTTTCTCCCTTAGCCTTCGGTTCTATCAAGAACCTATACCACAAGGCAGTGGTTTATATGTTTGCAAGGCAGGGGCGTCAAACTCCCTGAGGTATTTAACAGATAGGTACTGCATTACCCACATACCATAGATACTGAGTATCTAGTCGATTGTATATCTGTAACTGTGCACATGTCTGTCAACTGTGTGACGTTGTTTGCTCGGCTGGAAAATGTGGTTAAATCAAACTCAACTCAACTCAAAGTGACCAAGTGACAGTGTGGCTGATGAATGTATGTCTGTTTAACTGCATGCCTATAACTTTGCAACTATGTCTGTCATCTGTGTGATATTGACAGTATGCGACAAAGACTGCTTTCTTTACTTGACTGCCATTCTCCTTTGTGCGGTTGTACATTTCATTAAAGCTGCCTGCAAAAGTGTTGAAGTGCTGCTGGCTTTTGCAAATTACCAGCGGAACTCTCTCGGGGAGCAAATAGAGGTTTCACACCGGCAAGAACATGTCAAGACAGGCGCAAAACTATTTGTCCCTGCAGTGGCTGGTCGGGAGATGTTGGGAGTTCCATACATCAACCGCCCTTAATGCTTGCTCAGTGACATGGTTTTCTGTTTAGGGTTTGCTCCCTTAGCCTTCGGTTCTGTCAAGAACCTGTACTACAAGGCAGTGGTTTACAACTCTGCAGGGCAGGGGCGTTAAACTCCCTGAGGTATTGCTATACCTGCAATACCTGCATACCATAAGCCTACATACCATATAAAAGACAGTCCCTATCATAATAAGAAGTGACACTATGTTCGAATCTCCAGTTTCCCATATCCAGACCAAGTTCTTTCAAGACATATCATCCATGAAAGGTGATATTCGCTCATGATATTTACGAATATGGAAATCTCTGGTGATTGGTCATGCTACTGCCACCAAGTGGCCTTTTAACTAAACAGCCTCAGTATGTTTAGATAAGCTGATACTTATACTCTACATAAGTATGGCATCCTGACTATCTAATTGTTTGTCCAACTGTACAACTGTAATTGTGTCTGTCTGTCACTTAACAGTGTGACAGAGAATGTGGTAAGCCGACTGCCTAGTTGTTTAACGGTATGTCTATACATTTGCATGTATGTATGTCATGTGACTATCTACTTATTTGTCCAACTGTACACCTGTGACCATGTGTCCCGTCTGTCACTTGACAGTGTGACAGTGACAGCGGCAGGCTGACTGCCTAGTTGCTCAATTGTATGCCTATAACTGTGCATTTATGTCTGTCACATGTGTGACAGTGACCGTGTGGCAGTGTTGTTGACTGCCTAGCTGTTGAACTGTATGCCTATAACTGTGCATGTATGTCTGTCATGTGTGTGACAGTGACAGTGTGACATACTGACTATCTAATTGTTTGTCCAACTGTACACCTGTAAACGTGTGTCCCGTCTGTCACTTGACAGTGTGACAGTGACTGCGGCAGGCTGACTGCCTAGTTGCTCAATTGTATGCATATAACTGTGCATGTATATCTGTCACATGTGTGACAGTGACCGTGTGGCAGTGTGGTTGACTGCCTAGCTGTTGAACTGTATGTCTATAACTGTGCATGTATGTCTGTCATGTGTGTGACAGTGTGACATACTAACTATCTAATTGTTTGTCCAACTTGACAGTATGACAGTGACTGTGCGGCATGTTGACTGTCTGCAACAGCGACAATGGATCCTCCTTTCAGACAGAGTTCCAATGAAGAAATTCGATTTGGCACTTTTTCAACATTTTCACTAATTACTGTCATGGACGTTAATTCGCAACGAAATCCACAGAGGGCGCTACTGCTACTTCCACAACAATTAGCAGCTTCAGCATTTGCTTTTCTGTTGTCGTCTGCTCTAATTAAAATATCGTCTGCTACCAAGTAAATTCGCTAAAATGTTGGTAATCCACTAAACACGACATCTGAAAGCATTCATTCTCACCATAAACAAAGTATACGGGCACTAAATATCAAAGCACATCAATAATGCCCGGCGAGGATTAAAAAGAAAAAAAATGTATTTGCTAATTAAGCTTGGGGAATTTAAATGGCGAATAATTGGTATTCCTCATTCCACTGCGCCTGGTAATCCTGGTAATCCCTGCGCCAGGCTAAGTTGCCACGATAATTAATTGTTAAGTCATTGGTTTGACTTGCCCATGTTTCGAACCCAGAGTTCTAATCCCACGATTTCCTACACTGGAAGTAGGCTCTTTAACAATTGAAATTAGATTAAAAAATAAATAAATATGTTTTAAAGCAAATGTGAATTAAGGGGCTATAAAAAGGCTTATCGACCTTATATAAGAGTAGAAAAAAAGTAGAACTAAAACTAACGAGGCAAGTGGATGATAATAATTAATACACAAATGCCTAACTTCTCACACTGCCGTCTGACCCAGAATTTAAGTGGCACAATTAGATAATTTTGAGTTTTTGTCATATTAATTTTTATAGATAAATAAATATAATATATTAAGTTAATCATTATAAACTACATTACTTCAATTTAAAGTAAAGCTTATTTCAAAGGGTTAACTTGGGATATATTTGAAGTGAAACCATGTTAAATTAATGTTGGTGTGCACATCAAAATTCTGGACATGGTCGACTTCAGCAGTGATACATTCTATTAAACTGACTTAGTATTCCGTAAAGTTGCATAGTCCGATGGTTTTGATATGAAATCCCGTGTTTGTGGGTCCCCGCACTATATATGCGTGCTACAGAATGCTATTGATGGCCGATCCCGTTAGGTGGTACGCGGAGGTTATGGTTACTGTCATTACGTTTTCTCATGTTATTAGCTGTACTGCTCAACCAGGCTATACTGCCCTGATATCCGGTGTAATTTGTATGGTTCATAGCTCCCATTTTCTCTCTGTATTATATGAATTATATATTAAAGCTTACCCCATAGTAGATACAACACACGACACAACACACGATCCGAGTTCAGCACCAGCAGAAGTGTAGATAATAATGATGATAGCAGATGTATGCTTAGTTTTATTCACTTATAAAGTTGGGCTACGGAAAGGAGCGAGACAAGGAGGTGATGGGTAGGACACTTTATTTGCGTCATGGCTAAGCATAATACAGGCTTACCGGTAAAGATTTTTGAAAGCAGGAGACAGACTGACTGCCCGGGAAGCGCAGTGCCAGAAACGCCCGGTGGGGGCGCTGGCGTAGGCAAGGACAGGGGCAAGTACGGGCAAGTCAGCGATTGGACAATAATCAGTAGAGAATAATCGTAATAATAATATCGATAATCATGACAAGAGCTCCGCCCCTTTTATATACGCATAATAGATTATACTCTCTATATAAGGTTTTCAGATACATACAACAGTGGATAAACCTCCTTATTGGCTATTACACTCATGCACACCAGTCATTCCTCTCCCACATGATCTCTCCCTAACATAGTTCTCCATTGACTGCCTTAAGGACTCACCTCCCTCCATGAGCACCCAACTCCGGCCACCACCTAGCCATCGTGAGATTACCACATAACATGCTGGTGACCATGTGGCTGGGCGAGATAAGGGGGGAGGGATTTCTGCTTTGCTTGAAGGGGCACTTCTTCCTTCCCCCGGTGTGAGCATTATAAAGGGAGTATTGTTTCCCACTTAGCCATCTTGATACTCATTACATACTTAATCGGAGAATTTTACATTGAGTTTCCCTCATTTTCTGAGATAAATATATTAAATTAATTGTTATAGTCTACCTGACTTTAGCTTGAAGTAACTTCGATTTTAAATGGTTATCTTGTGAGATATTTGAAGTGCAGACATATTAAATTAATTTTGGTAAGCATGCCAAAACTCTGACATCATAGCCATCAGAGGGAAGGTTGGTTGTGGAAAGCTTGTATAATTTCTTGACCATAAACAATATTGCACAGTGAGTTGCTACCCCCATTTTTTTAATAGTTCTTCCACCGCCATTAGAGTGCAGGTTTGTGGTTGAAATCTTCTATAACACCTTTACCACAAACCATAATGGAGAGTGGGTTGCTACCCACAATATTAGGTTTTGCCACTACCATCAGATGGCAGTGGTGGAAATCCTCTATAACACCTTCACCAGAGTGTATGCCTGAATTAACCCGCTATATAGTTGCTACCCACATTAGTTCTTCCTCTGCCAACATATCTCAGGTTGCTGGGGAAATGCCCTATAACACCTATACCATAAGCCATAATAATGCATAGTGAGTTGTTGTTGAAGATTTATACTGCCTATTATGGATAAGCCTGAATAGGCTTGTTTTCACCATTAGACAGTTTGTCGATAGAAAGCCCGAGCCTACACTTTCACTGACCCAAGGGATTTTTTACCTCCCACACCACATAGACATGGTATGAGAGCAACCGGCCTTTGATGATGCTGTAAGTTATACACAGCGGGGGAATTCCAAATTGGCAGAGGTGGGGGGCACAGGGAATCGAACCACTGACCTTCAGATTAGGAGTCCGACCGAGAAAAAAGTCAGACACTCTAACCACTCTACCCCAGAGAACACCACAACATTAATTCTTGCCACTGCCACTGGCACCAGAGGGCGGGTTGGTAGTGGAAATCCTCTATGAGAACATGCTGTACAGTCAGCTGCTACTGCTATTGTTAAATCCTTCCACTGCCACCAGTGCACCCATTTGCAGTTTGGGCTATTCTCCGTTCCAACCCGTGGTCCACAACTGGTTCATCAAAGGCTGTGGTATGTGCTGTCCTGTCTGTGGGAAAGTGCATATAAAAGATCCCTTCCTGCTTATCGGAAAGAATAGCCTATGTGGCGGCAGCAGGTTTCCTCCAAAGAAATATGTCAGAATGACCATATAGTTGACGTCCAATAGCCGATGATCAAAATTAATATACTCTAGAGGTGTCGTTACATAAAGCAAACTTTCTATGTATATTTCTATTACTACATATTATTTGAAAATCCGCAGGTATTCCACAGTTCTCAAATGGTTGGTTGGTTGGATGTTGGAGTTTTACGTCCTGGCAACATCTAAGGTCATATCTGGACGGTACCGACTTGTGACAGTGCACAATCATAGGCGACTTTATAGTGCTGCCCTACTGGGAGACCAGGCCATCAGCATCATGTCTGATATCCCAGTCAGTCACATTATCCTGACACTAAGCCAACCAGTCCATGCCCTATCCTAATAATGCCAAGTGCCTGGCTAGGAAGCGACAAGCATACATTTTTATAAGTCATTGGTTTGACTCGACCGGCAACCAAACTCCCAATCTCCCGCATGCGAGGCCCGCGCTGTCCCGATTCTGCCACCGCGCCCGGTACGGCTTCGTGTAGTCGACAGGAATGGAAACAATTTACAATAATGTATTTTTAATCACATATTATTTGAAAATCCTCAGGTATTCCACAGAGAACGGCACCAATGATTACATTAACACGTTAAAACAGGTGCAAAATGCCCGCATATCCACGCCAATCACACACACACAAAAACCCACACAACAAAACCTCCGGAAATTCCGCAATGACGCAGCCTAGTTTGATACCCTAATATAGTTAGTCCTCATCATCATTATGCTGTCGGTCGCGATGCGACAAAGACTGCTTTCATTACTTGACTGCCGCTCTCCCATTTCATGAAAGCTGCCTGCAAAAGTGTTGTAGTGCTGCTGGCTTTGGCAAGTTACCAGTGGCACTCTCTCGGGGAGAAAATAGAGGTTTCACACCGGCAAAAACATGTCCAGGCTCAAAACTATTTGTCCCTGCAGTGGCTGGTCAGGAGATGTTGGGAGGTCCATACATCAACCGCCCTTGATGCTGCCACAGTGACATGGTTTTCTGTTCAGGGTTTGCTCCCTTGGCCTTTGTTTCTGTCAAGAACATGTACCACAATCAGTGGTTTACAACTCTGCAGTGCAGGGGAGGTAAACTCCCTGAGGTATTGCAATACCTGCATACCTACCTAGTCCTAATCAGCCAATAATTGACTAAGGCATAGAATGGCACTATTGTTGGCAGGCAGGTTAAAGCCCAGCATAGAACTGGCGACCAGACAAGAATCCTCTACACACCCCCAACATCTCCCGTCTCCCCTGTCCCACCGCACACAACCACTCCCACCCCCCACCCCCCCACTAGGCCCTAATGTGTTTATCCGTCACACACAACCTGCTCCCACGACACAATGTGAAAATGGAACACGCAGCAAGCGGCCTTAAGTCCAAGGCACTTTCAAATGAAATAGCATCTAGAGACAGCATATGTATGCATGACATGTATGTATGTATGTACGTACGTATGTATGTATGTATGTATGTATGTATGTATGTATGTATGTATGTATGTTTGTATGTATGTATGTATGTATGTATGTTTGTATGTATGTATGTATGTATGTTTTTATGTATGTGTGTATGTATGTTTGTATGTATGTATGTATGTATGTTTGTATGTATGTATGTATGTATGTATGTATGTATGTATGTATGTGTATGTATGTATGTATGTATGTATGTATGTAGGTTTGATTGATTGGTGGTTGCTTTACACCGTGTCGGCAACATAGGCCATATTCACGGCGAGAAATGTTTGTTCTTTGTTCAAACCATCACTTTTACATGTAAAAGCAGACAATCAATTATGTGCCAATAGACACTTATTAAATTAGAAAGCTCACAATCATATATTTGTGGTCAAGGCAAACAAATTCCCATAGAAAAAGAAAAAGTTTTATTAATAATTGATAGAATTTATTTAGTAAACTATATGAGGTGGTACAGTCCAGCTGCCCTCAAAAAGCCTCAAATGTTTTCTTGTTTTACTTTAATAAAAAGGTCATGCATACTGTCTGCAGTGTAGAATTATTGGCGCAGGGCCAAAAAATCAACACAACCAAGTAAAATGTGTTTGAATGTCAGCGGGGACTGACACCCAATACATTCAGGGGGAGGTTCCCCCTTGAGCAGAAAAGCATGTGTAAGCCACGAGTGGCCAATAATTGGCACACACATATTAGACTGTTTGACCCCCCCTCCCCCCCCCCCCCCCCCCGTGACTTATAAAATTGATAATTGTCGCTTCCTAGCATGGCGCTCGGCATTAATAGTGTAGAGCAAGGACTGGTTAGCTCAGTGTCAGGATAATGTGACTGAGTGGGATATCGGGTCATGTGCCAGTGGACTGATTTCCCACTGGGGCAGCACTATAAAGTCGCCATGAGTGTGCGCTGTCACAAGTCGGTACCCATCCTGATATGACCATAGATGTTGCCAGGACGTAAAACAACGAACCTAACTCGCTGACTGCATATATAGACCCTGTCCACAGACACATACACACCATCTCTGGATCCCCCTCACAACACCCCCCCCCCCCCCCCCCCCCACACAGCCACGGCCTGCCAGGGAAGTTGTCATTAATTACCCTTTCAATAAGTCGGCGGTGCGACTGGCAATCCAAAAAAGCTGCCTCACTCATTCAGCTCCCCCCCCCCCCACACACACCGCACCCTACCATCACACCGTCCCCACATCGCCTCTCGTTAGCTAAGAATCACTACCGATATTGAGCCTCCAAGACAAATGTACGCCTCCATTAATCTGTTTAAAAACGATCGTTTTAAAATTGTATTCAATACATATGAGAGAGAGAGAGTGTGAGGGAGAGATAGAGAGCGAGAGTGAGGGAGAGAGAGCGAGGGAGAGAGATATCAATGACTTACCAGAGGTTGTACATTCTATGGTCCAGATGTTTGATGACGATACCAAAGTATTCCGCCGTATGGAGAAAGGTAGTGACTCACGGGACTTGCAGAAGGACCTCAACAACATGCAGAAGTGGTCAAGTGATTGGCAGCTGAAGTTTAATGCTTCAAAATGCAAAGTGATGCACTTAGGGGGCAAAAACAGCAAGCACATCTATGTAATGAACGATGGTGTGAATAATGTTCCGCTCTCCGAAACAATGATAGAAAAGGACTTGGGTGTCAAGGTGGACAACAAACTGACATTCAGCGACCACATCCAGGAAGCCACCAACAGAGCTAATGGAATACTGGCTATCATTCGAAGATCGTACACATACCTAGACGAGGATGTTGTACGCAGACTGTACACATCCCTTGCACGTCCACTTTTGGAATATGGAAATGTTGTGTGGTCACCACTCTACAGGAAGGATGCTGAGTCAATTGAGAGGATCCAAAGAAGGGCAACGAAGCTTGTACATGGATTCGATGCAATACCCTATGAACAACGTATGCGTCATTTGAAGATCCCAAGCATGTACTACAGACGGGCCCGGGGGGATATGATTGAAGTATTCAAATATCTCCATGGTATCTACAAGACAGGCGGCCCCCTTATCAGAGACTCCAACACCAGGACCAGAGGGCACTCCCTGAAGCTGAGGAAGCGGTACTCCAGACTGGACCTGCGACACAACTTTTTCGGCTTTAGGGTGGTTGACCTGTGGAATGACCTGCCAGAGAGTGTCGTAGCAGCAGAGTCGGTGAACTGTTTCAAGTCCCGACTGGATGCATACTGGTCAAGCATTACATATATCTTGGAGCCAGTGACAGTTGCTACGATCGACCACATCTGAAGAACTGTCTCCATTTCTATTAATTAAGAGCGGCTAACAGGTCCAAGGCCTATTATAGCTGTATCCTATTGATTGATAGAGAGCGAGAGGGAGCGAGAGAGAGCGCGAGGGAGAGAGAGAACGAGAGAGATAGAGAGTGAGAACGAGGGAGAGAGATAGAGAGCGAGGAAGAGAGAGAGAAAGAGAGAGAGAGAGAGAGAGAGCGAGAGACAGAGAGACAGAGACACACATACACACACACACACACACACACACACACACACACACACACACACACACACACACACACACACACACACACACACACACACACATATTGGACTGTTTGAGCTGTATGCTCAGGCCAAACAACATCCATCCACACTATTGTGGCCAGCCCAAATCTCGCGAACGGATCTCGCCGCCCGGTGTGAGGTGGGCGGGGGATGGGTGGAAGGTGGGAGTGGGGAGGGCGCCTGATGCGTGACTCCCGTGAGATTTGGGTAAGCTACTCTTTAGTCACACTTCTGGTGGCGCCCCCTGTCAGCGGACTCCCTGATGTGGCCATGTCATTTTGACGGCTCCCCTGCCGGCATTTTACTGCACTGTTATTCGGGTGGTTTATGCAGTTCGTTGGATATCACCGAGCCTTCAGTAGCTGACGGGCCAAAAAAAAAAAAAGATAAAAAAAGGAAGATAACAAAAAGTAGAAATAGAGAAATTAAAAGGTCGCCGGTGAATAAGCTAACATGACCGTGCATGTCTAACTCCATTGCATGCGTTAAGGTTTTCTTTGTTGCTTTACATCCTAGCAACATCTAAGGTCATAATGGGTACCGACTTTTTTGTGAGAGTGCACACTCATGGTGACTTTATAGTGCTGCCCCACTGAGGCATCAGGTCGCCAGCACCATGGCCACTCAGTCACATTAACAGACCAGGCTGCCTATGATTAAAATGGTGCAATCTGGCACCTACTTGCACATATTCTGGCCTTGAAATTCGAACTGTTTTAAGATTTCAAGACATAAATAATTAACGGCAACATTCTCACTCACTCACTCAGTGTTAATGAATTACATGAAAAAAAACTAAGATAATTTAATTTTAAATTATCCACAGTAAAATTCAGATTCAGTTTCCGAGTTGTTGTTTTTTTGCGGACAGGATCCCCCCCCCCCCCCCACTAATTTGTAAACTCATTTTTTTCTCAAATCAGCGATTTCGCTGAGAAATGGGATCCCTGAAATATATACCTTGGTTAGTACTCAAATAAATATTAATTGCGTGTATGATTTCTATATGCAGTCTGTTATATTTTATTTACACCACCACCTCTCCGACTTGATTACATCGAACCCCGGCCGAGTTAAACCAATGACTTAAAAATTGACACCTGTCGCTTGCTAGCCAGGCACTCGGCATTATTAGGATATGGCAAGGACTAGTTGGCTCAGTGTCAGGATAATATGACTGAGTGGGATATCAGGTCATTGTGCTGGCAGCCTGGTCTCCCAGTGGGGCAGCAGAATAAACTCGCCATCAGTGTGCACTGTCACAAAGTGGTACCTGTCCTGATATGACCTTAGATGTTGCCAGGACATAAACTCCAACGATCAACCAACTTGATTACATCTGACAACAATCAAGGCTGTGAAGGGAGGCCTCCGAGACCAGAATTGATTTAATTAGGCAGCGCGTCGGGCCCTAATAAGCGGCGCAAAAATGCCTAAGTGACAAATTGAGCAGGGCGACTCTAAGTCTAATGCAAAGCCATTAAAGTGTAAAAAACTGGCCTGTCTTAGATGGCGTCACCTATACAGTAGTGACATCACACCAGACTGTGCTGCCTGTGTTATGGGGGAATTTATTTCCTGTGTCATATCCACATTGCATCATTTATGTTGCAAAAAATATACTTAGCATAACTTGGGAAAATTATTTGGAACAGTGGTGTTATAATATATAAATTATATAATAACATTATATATATATATAGGTATCGGAGAAGAAGTCGTTTCAAGGTTGTATGAGTTCGGACCATAGCTGCGCGCATGCGCGTTGGCCGGCTCAGCTGGTGCCGGCGCGCTGCCGCCGCTGATATATATTCGTTGTTCTGCGCCATACTTCCACCGGTAAAAAAATTTGTATTGATTAAGGCAAGGCTATTTCTTGCCAGAGTGTTACATAAAAGACCTCAGACCAATTCGTATTGTCTTGTCTCTTCGTAGAACTGCTTATATATATATGGTGTATAACGCATTAATAATTATGTAAGTATACATGCTTGGAGGAGAATAAATGCTTCTGACTTCCTCCTGACTGACGCATTGGGGGACTGCCCCCCCCCCTCCCCGCGTCCTACACCCAGGAGATATATATATATATATATTTATATATATATTATATATAAACATACAGGATCTCTCTGTATATGTGTATATATAGTATATATATATATATATATATATATATATATATATATATATATATATATATATATATATATATGTATATACAGTATAGCCCCGTTAAACCAAACTTGAAGGGACCCTAGAAATTTGTTTGGATTAACCGATCATTGGTTTAACCGAGCTTTGGCTTCGACTTTAACTTGGCTTTGGCAAAAACGTGGGTGCATTATGAATGTAATATACAATGTATGTGGACACTTTGATTATTGTTTTTTATGTATATACAGTACAACCCCGTTAAAGCAAGCTCGGTAAAACCAAACAATCGGTTAATCCAAACTTTTTTCGGCGGCCTGACAAAATACTACAATTTATCATATAAAAAAGTCTTAGATCACCTTATAACCACATGAAAGTTTGGTAGAACCGTACCGGAAGTGGTCTGGGGCCCGATAATTTTGTTTGGATTAAACCGATACTTTGGATTAACCAACTTTATATATATAGTATAGTCATACAAATCTTACCTGGGTACAGATGATGGATAACTGGTGTTTTCCCGAGGTACTAGCCTCGGATAGTAGTGGGTCAGGGAGAAGGAAGCACATCCGGGTCCAGCAATCTTGTACGTACTTAATAGGATAAAAAATTATCTAAACTCTTTGTGGATACTATTGTGTTTTTGTTTTGGTTCCAGCGAAACATGACAGTTGTGGTAGGGTAGAGTGGGTGGGCCCTGACCCACGACTATCCAAGGCTAGCACCTCGGGAAAACACCAGTTATCCATCATCTGTACCCAGGTAAGATTAGTAAAACTATACTATTTTACCTTGGTACTATGCCTCTGGCTACTCGTAGCCCAGGGAGAATTTGTGTAATCTCCTTTTTATCCTTCTATAATTTAATGTTGTAATCATACTATTGGTTGTCGTGCAAAATATTAATTTTGTTTTTCACCTGTCTTTAGTTGGTGACTAGGCGAATCGCTAGGCCGCTTGGCTTCTCTAGCGTTTGTTGTAATGTTTTGCAAACGATCTAGCCATCTTCCACCCCGCGTGTACTAGGATTCTCTTCACTGAGATCCCTAATTGTCTTGCCTTGGAAACCTTGGTCCACGCATTGAGTGGGATGTGTAGCGTCCAGTATTGACTCCTGCCTCCATAAGCACCGTGATGGTCCATCTTGCGAGTGTGTCTCTTGAGATCACCTTATGTGGTTTAATTAAGCTGATTAGCAGCTGTCTGGAATTTCTAATCCCACCTGACCTGGATACATACGCCCTAATGGTTGTAACTACACAAATCCGTTTATCCTCCAGAAAACTATTTACATGTACTGTGGACAGTGTGTCCCTCGTGCGATTCGACTTTAGTAATGTCTGTAAATCAAATGTTGCCTCATCCTTGTCTATCTCTAATCCATCTAGAGAAAGTGCCACAATTGTTTGGCCTCTGTGTCCCGTTACTAGTAGTAATAGCACTGCTAATTTAAAACCTAGTTCCTTCGTAGATAGATGTCTATTGCTAGGCCATGACTTGAATAGCTTAAATACTATCGACGCATCCCAGAACCTATTATATTTTTGTTTAGGTGGGTTTCTCTCATACGCCAATCTGATAAACCAGTGTACTAACTGATGCTTTCCAATTGTCTGTCCATCAATTGTGCTAGTACTATCAGTACTGCGTGTGTGTGATCCATCTTGATCTTCCTGGCCACTCTGCTGATAATGCTGAATGGTGGAAATATGTAATAAAATTTATTATTCCAAATTAATGAGAATGCATCTACTCTCCAAGCTTCTGGTTCTGGATGCAAAGACACATATTTAGTTAACTTTTTGTTATTGCGTGATGCAAATAAGTCAATTTCTGGTTTGCCCCATTTGTCCATTTGTGACAAATGTGGTCGGAAATACTCTGATTTAATGACCATTCTAAATGGTTGTGGAAATGTCATCTTTTCTTGTCAGCCAAAGCATTTTGACTGCCTGGGATATGTGATACTGTTAGCCATATCTCGTGTTCCTCTGCCCAGTTCCAAATGAGCTTCGCTATATAATTACATGGTTTGGAATGAGTGCCTCCCATATTACATATGTAGGCCACAGCTGTCGTATTGTCTGTCAAAACCCTTACATGATTGTTAGGTAGGTGAACTAGAACACGGAGTCCTATATAAATAGCTCTAAATAGCTCTAAAACATTTATGTGATCAGAGATTTCATCTTCCATCCACCGACCACCTGTTGGTCTCTATGAGCCCCCCATCCTTCTAATGAAGCGCCTGGCGTAACTGTAGTGTTAGGCTCTCCCATCCTAATGGGCTTAATTGTTAATTTGTGACAGCCACCACATATCATTTTGGCCTTCTGGCGAAATCGTCATGGGCCGCTCAAAGTTTCCTTTTGTGCATGCCAACACCAAGTTCTTATCTATTTCTAGCGATTTAATATAAGCCTTGTCATAAAGAATAGCTGGTGCATATGGTATCATAATTCCTATCAATGTTGCGACTTATCGTATTGAAAGTGAGCAGAGTGACAGTTGGCTCACAGTATAGGAGGCGGGGTGAGTTGAGAATGCCCCGCTCAGCAGCAAATAACATGGAAGAAGATGGATACTGGGAAACATTTAAGGGGCTGCCGTTATTTATATCCACATAATAAATTATATAGTACATATATATAGAAAAAGAAAGAGAAAAAGAGTGAGAGAGCAACAGAGAGAGCTGTGGATGCCTCAATATGTGGCAGACACGTTGCCGGCAGTGTGGTACCCCAGCAAGAAAGAACTGTAAGCATAAAGCCACCACGTATGTCACCTGTCACAGTCGGTATTCGCCCTGAGTTAACCGTAGGACATAAAACCCCATAACAAATAACCACATTTACCATGCATGATGATCATTCTATTCGGCACCATCAAGCGACTGATTCGGTCTGGGGACACTTTGTTTGGACTGTGGTAGGTTGGTTGTTGAAGTTCTACGTTCTGGCAACATCTAAGGTGATATCAGGACGGGTATCGACTTGTGAGAGTGCGCACTCATGGCGACTTCATAGTGCTGCCCCACTTGGAAATCAGGCAGCCGGCACCATGACCTGATGTCCTACTCAGTCGCATTATCCTAACACTGAGCTAACCAGTCCTTGCCTTATCCTATTAATGCCGAGCGCCAGGCATTAATAGGATAAGGCAAGGACTTAATTTTGTAAGTCTTTGGTTTGACTCGACCGGGAACCGAGCCGTATCAGGCTACGATATTAGTTATATGATAGGAAGTTATACCCCCCAAAAAACAATAAAAAACTAACATAGATACTAACTACTTAAATAAATGCTGGTGGATGTCCCGGATACCAACCCGGAACCAGAACCCAGGCATACACCATAACATTCCTCACAGCTGTCCAGCATTGAAAACAAGCACCCTCATGGGAGCTTACACGCTATGGGCAGAATAAATATTGTATCAATAATTTTTTGAATTTTTTTTTAAACTCCCGACCTTCCGCACACGCGTGTGAGGGCTGCTACATGTTGCCCTGTCCTGCCGTGTTCACGGTGGGTGGGTGTGTATGTAGGTGGGTGGTGGCTGTGGTTGTTGTATACACTGGCATTCTTGCAAGCCTCATCCATCATCCAGCTCCTGTCACTTCCTGCTTGAAATAAATCCACTTTGGTCAGGTTGTCTGTGTTAGCAACAGATCACCTGACAGAACGATGGGACGCAGACAGACAGCTTTGATTCAACATAGATTCCGACCCCAGTCACACCAGGATAGTGACCACTTGCGACCTCTTGCATGGGAAAAAACACCCCGCGGTGGCCGAATCGTTAGAGCACAGGCTTCCAGTGCGGAATGTCGGGAGTTTGAATACAAGCCGAGTCAGACCAATGACTTATAAAATTGATACTTGTCGCTACCTAGCCTGGTGCTCGGCATTAATAGGATAGGACAAGGACTGGTTAGCACAATATTAGGATAATGTGACTGTGTGGGATATTGGGCCATGGTACCAGTGACTTGGTCTCTCTGTGGGGCAGAACTATGAAGTCACCATGAGTGCACACTGTTACAAATTGATATGACCGTAGATGTTGCTAGGATGTAAAACAACAACAAACAACAACAAAACTCAACAAAAACACATCAGAGGGCAACCTTCTTGTGACTAACCACAACAAAAATACCGGGAGAAAAAAGTTGTAGGCAACTGATCGCTGAAGACCAGGGAAGACTGGTTGGTAAGTAGTCAAGACTGGTTGGGGACTGGTTTGTGATCGCTCGGTGTTCGATTGCAGATCAGTCGCAAATCAGTCGATGACCAGTCCCCGATCGATCATCAGCCAGTCTTCCCTGGTATTAGAGAAGTCGGCGATTGGTCATATGACTGATTGACGACCAATCACCAAGTGGTCGCAGGTATTGGCAGCGGTACCACAGTCATGGATCAGTCTGCCACCAATCGGCTTGCCGATCAATTGGCGATGGTCCCTGATTGATCGCCAACCTATAAAATTATGTGACTGGGGTATCAGTAATCTCTCAGACAGTACACATTAATTAATTAGTTGGCTCATCTAGAGTGATTTCGAGTTTTATGTTCCACTAACTGTGTTTGTGTATGGGTGTTAGTGTGTGTGGAGGTGGTATGTTTGTTTGGAGGGGGCAGAGACGCGTTTGTGGGCGTGGGTGTCTATGTGTGCGAGTGCGTGTGTGGGTGTGTGTTGTTGTGGGTGTGTATGCGTGTGATTAGGTGCAGCTAGATGATTAATATGCGATGGCGCATGCGTAACACATGCTGTAATGGATTCCCCAAGACGGACCGGAAGTATCGATCCACCACTGACGGCCTGCTGGGAGAGAGGAGGGAGGCGGGAGGGAGGAGGGAAGTGGCAAGAGGGAGGAAGGTGGGAGGGTGGATGGAGGTGGGAAGGAGGAGGGAGGTGGGAAGAAGGGAGGAAGAGGGATGGGGCAGGAAGGAGGAAGGCGGAAGGAGGAAGGAGGAAGAAGGGGAGGGGAACTTATGCCCTTTTAATGTTATTTGCAAAAGCCCCGGTCACATAGACGTCAGTGAACGTAGTTGAACGTAGTTAGAATAATGTGGGTGAAATGCGCTGTCACTACGTTCAAATATGTTAAGGTACGGTACATTTTGGTTGATGACCCACCTAATGGTACGGATAAATACATTACAGTATGGATCCCGGTGGGCTACGGTATGGATCCCGGTACATTCAACTACATTCAACTACGTTCAACTACATTACCCTCCACTACGTTCAACTACGTTCAACTTCGTCCACTAACGGCTATGCGACCACGGCAGAACGGGCAAGGTTTTGTGTGGGTCAAAGTATGTTAGGGTATGCTAGAGTACATTAAGAAGTACGCTAGAGTATGTTATCATCACGGAGGCTAGGTCAATCTGAAACATAGTGCTCTTTTGAACATGTCCAAAGCTTATTAGAAAGCATGCCAAAATTAATTTTGCATAGTTGCACTTCAAATATGTCAAAAGTTAGCCATTTAAAATATAATTTACTTCAAACTAAAGCAAGGTACATATAACAATCAACCTGATATATTTATCTCAGAAAATGACAAAAACTCAAATCCATCGGACTGTACAACTTTAAGCAATACATATTTAAATTTAAAACGATACGATCATCGAATGGGAATCAGAATGGATGTCAGGACTCTCTTTAGTAGAAAAAAAACCATACTCCCACAAACCACATGGACTGTGGTAGGTAGGGGGAGCTGCGGACTGCTGCAGGGAGGGAGGGAGGAGGAGAGAGAGATCCAGAGTTTGACGGAATGTGACGGGGGGGGGGGGGCAGGTCTCCCGGAGCGGAAGTCCGGTATCCGGTTGCCCGGATGTCGGTGAGGGATTACGACCGGCCAGCTTTCGAGACTAGTCCCTGGTGACCCAGAGGGCAACCCCCAGAAACCCCGACTCCCACCCCCACCACCCTCGCTCCCCCCCCCCCCCCCCTACACTCGCCACTGCTCACACAGCCCTTATAATATATACCCAGACCGGACACAGGCTCTATTACTATTATCCCTTATTCAGCATTACCATTTACTCAACACTCTTATCTCATTCACTCCAAAATGGCTGTCCTGCTACTAGACCTAATCATAGAAGACCTTTTCCCACAGAGCCTGCTTCACACTGAGCTGCTAACCACAACACTGGTTATTCCCACTGCCACCAGAGGGCAGGTTTTTTTGTGTGTTTTTTTGTTCAAGTGTTTTTATTCCTCTGAATAACATGTTGTCAGTGCTAATGCACTGGTCTTCCAGCCCTAATCACAGTTGCCTCTACACAGTAAACACATCTAAGTTGGTGGTTGAAATATTCTATAAGACCTTTTCCACAGAGCATGCTGTGCAGTGACCTTCCACCCACAATGTAAGTTCCTGCTAGTGGCATCGGAGGGAAGGTTAGTCGTGGAAATCCTCTACAATATACTTTCCACAGGGCATGATGCATACTGAGCTCATAGCCACAACATTGTTTTTTTGTGTTTTTTTTAATTTAAATTTCTTTTTTTTATTGAGGCTGTATTTATAGTTATACTGTCCATAGCATATAAGCCCGGGTACCCAGGCTTGTTTTCAATGCTGGCCAGTTGTAGTGTTGGTGGTATCTTACCACACAGTGGCTCCTGATAAGTTATTTGATTGCCTGCATTTCAGTAGCAGATAGATAGTTGGTTGGTATGGTTAGTTCCCCGAGTGGATGGGTGGAGTGTTTTCAAATGGCTCGAAGCCAAAGGCTGATATGGGCTCGATAAGAGGAAACGACGACGAATAGGACGGGTTGAGCCGGAAGTTTCAGTGATACTGTCCTACTTTGGCACTGGTGTCGCCACCAGCGGCGCGGTCATTGAACCCCCCCCCCCCTCCGCCCCCCGCCATTCGGTAGCAGCCTTTTCCCTTCCTGACCCAAAGTTGGCATCAGGAGCAGCACGCATTGACTCGCCACCTAGTGGGAAACGACAAAGACTATGTTAATTATTATACTCATAAACGAGATTTACACTTAACATATATAATGAATATTTGTAAGCGTTGCAATGACAAGATGTGACATCTGGGAACAGCGCTTCATTAGTTTGGTATATTGGAGCTTTCCATCCTAGTAATATCTAAGGTCATATCAGGACAATTACCAACTTGTGACAATGTGCACCTGTGGTGACTTGCAAACCCTATTTTCTGGGGTTTGCTATTGCAAGGATAGGGGTGCTACTACACCCCCCCCCCATCCCCCGCCGCACAGTAAGTTTTGAAATCTAGTGGCTCTGAAATGCCATTTCCAGCTATTTCAGGGAAGTTACATACATTTTCTTTTTTTTTTCAATTTTAATTCTTTTTATTCCATTTTTTTTTTAAAGAAGAAAAAAAAGATTTAATTGGCTGGCGGTGGGTCGGGGGGTAACTTCCCCCTTCTCCCCCCCCCCCACCCCCGATTGCTAGGGCCCTGATGAGGGACCCTTTTATAAATGCAATAGTGCGCATTCCTGCAAATGACCATCCCTCATCGATCGACACATCAGGGCTTTTTGCAACCGGGAGACACCAACAGCTGGGTGGAGCATTGTCGGTCTATTCAAAGCCGTAAGACATCACGTGACCAATCCCCAGCTGGCAGATCTCAGTTGCTAGGCAACCGTATCGTGACATACGTCCATATATCATCACAGCGCTCTGCGGCAGACATGGGGGGGGGGGGGGGTGAGGTCTATTGACGTCATGTGACGTCATGTGACTATTGTCCAACACACTCTGGCGTTGTATCGCAATCCATATATAAATAATACGTCTTAGGTGTTGGACGGCAGCCGACTTCCACTGTGCATATATGGATTAGATACACAGCAGGACATATATTCAACGGACAACTCCGCATTCAAATTAATGGTGTCCTAACATAGCAGGTGTCCTGTGATCCGGGGGTGGGTGGGTAAAAATGAGATAACAACAGGTTGTATGTTGACAAATTGTCCGCACATAGCTGGGGTTCACTGATCACAGGAGTCGCTGATGACAGGTCGGTCAGCTACTACTGTACTTACTTACTTACTTATTTACTTACTTATTGGGGGGGGGGGGGGGGGTTGTGACCTAGCGGTCACTGGCTGCAGAACTGCAGCATTGAGTGCTACTGTTGACAAATAGGAGGATACAGTAAAACCTCTCTAACCGACCACCTCCACAGATCGATCACTCTCCTATATCGATCACTTTATTTGGGTCATAAACCATCGCCCCTACAATACCATTGTAAACGATAACAAAAAAACTACCTAATCCGACCACCTCGCTAAATGGACCATTTAAGGTCGTTCGAATTAGAGAGGCTTCACTGTATATCCATAACAGCCCTATATTACTATTGTAACACAAGGCAGGATATCCATAATGGATATATATATATATATATATATATATATATATATATATATATATATATATATATATATATATGTATTTCTATTGCAAGACACAAGCAGGATAGCTAAAATGGTTGTATTTTTACAACTGGACACAGAAGAGCGATGTCCATGTACCCGTGAGAAATCAGGGAATTTGATATATACATATATAGAGAGAGAGAGAGAGAGCAGGGGATATACATATACAGTAAAACCTCTCTAAATCGACCGACCATGGGACCGACTTTAAGTGGCCCATTTAGGGAGGTGGTCCGTTTAGAGAGTTAGAATATCCTTCAATCAATCAATAGTTCCGTCCTCTAGTCGAGGGTTGGATGCAATGGTTCTCCACTTGTCCCGATGGTGTGCTGTTCTGATAAACTGTGAATAATTCAAGCCTGTCCACTGTGAAATATTTGTAAACCATGATGTTCTTGGGTCTCCCTCTCCCTCTGATGCCATTCACCTTCCCTTCCAACAATGTACGGTATATTGAACTCTGACGAATGATGTGGCCAAAATAAATAAGTTTCTTTGTCTGTATAGTGGCAAACAAGCTTTTCTTATTTTTAATTTTTCTGAGAACTTCTTCGTTGGTGATCTTCTTTGTCCATGATATTTTCATCATCCTTCGATAAGTCCACATCTCAAATGCTGCTAAACATTTGTACATTTTCTTAGAGATTGTCCATGTCTCAGCCCCATACATTAGAGTAGACCACACATAACACTGAAGAATACGCTTCCTTGTTTGTATTAATATCTTACTTGATGTTAACACTCTTTACATTTTGGAGAATGTTGTTCGGGCTATTGTTATCCTTCTTTTAATTTCTTTCTCACATCTCCCATCATTTGTAATCTTTTGTCCGAGATATATGAATTCGGATACTTGTTCTATGTTTGTGCCATCTATGGTTATATTGATATTTGGTTTATCTGTCTTTTTACTTATAACCATTGTTTTGGTCTTCCTGGCATTCATCTTCATGTTGAATAGTATTCCAGCTTTATTGATTCTATTCACTATATCTTGTAGGTTTTTCCTAGAATATCCTTACAATGGTATATTTGGGACCCAAATAAAGCGATCGATATAGGGGAGTGGTCGATCTGTGGAGGGGTCGGTATAGAGAGGTTTTACTGTATACATGTTTTTGTTTGCTCTTTTTGTTTTTACAATATGTGTTCATTCCATTAGCCTTTAGAGGTTTCTTTCCCCGAACACCAACAACTGTTGCATATTGCTCTCACAGACAGGACACAAAGCGCCTTCACTGCATCAGCCGAGCTGTCTGAAAGCAGTACTCTATTATTGATGGCGCGTTGGGTCGCCTCATAAAGAAAGCACCAGCGTGTACTGTAACATGAGGGGAAGTTGCCACCTCTATTATCGCCCGGAATAAATTTGGGGTGTGGAAGTTTGGGCGGTGGGGGTCATGCATGTTTATACAGGTCAAGCTGACAGGATGGCCGAATGAGTTAGAGCGTCCGTCTTCTGTGCTGGTAGATCGTGGGGTCATGGGTTCGAATCCTGGTCGAGTCAAACCAATGACTTAAAAATTGATACTTGTTGATTCCTAGCCAGACGCTCGGCATTACTAAGATAGGGCAAGGAGTAGTGGAATGAGGAAGACCAGTCGTCTGCGACTGAAATTTCCCCTGCTTAAACAACTAATGTACCAAAAACAAAAAAACAAATCTGCATTTACCTGGTCAGCATTGACACACTTCCGGGTAACATGTGTGACACAGGTGAGACACATGTATCCCACATATGTGACACATGTATGTAAACCTTCCGATGTGTGGTTGGTCATTGGCGCTTTACGTCCTGGCAACAGCTAAGTTCATATCAGGATGGATACCGACTTGTGACAGTGTGCACTCGTGGCGACTTTATAGTGCAGCCCCACTGGAAAATCAGGCTTCCGACACCATGACCTGATATTGGCATTCAGTCACATTATCCTGACACTGAGCCAACCAGCCCTTGCCCTATCCTATTAACGCCGAGTGCCTGGCTAGGAAGCGACAAGTATCAATTTTAAAGTCATTTGTTTGACTCGACTGGAAACCGAACTCCCGACCATCTGCACGCGACGCCCGCGCTCTACCGATTAGGCCACCGCGACCGGTCCGCACTTGTGAGAGATCATGGCTCTATTCCCTCTCTCCCCCCATGCCACTCCAATAATAACAGCACAGTTTATACAGCAACCCACCACCTTAACCCATAATATTGAACTTACTATACAGCTAACCCACTAACATACCAGACGCGGTGGCCGAATCGGTAGAGCGCAGGCATCCAGGGCAGAAGGTTGGGAGTTCAATTCCAGGTCGAGTCAAACCAATGACATACAAAATTGATACTTGTCACTTCCTGGCTTGGCGCTCTGCACTATTAGGATATGTCAAGGACTGGTTGGCTCGGTGTCAGGATAATGCGACCAAGTGGGATATTAGGTCATGGTGCTGCCGGCCTGGTCTCCCAGTGGGGCAGCACTATAAATTTGGCATGAGTGGACAGTGTCACAAGTCGGTAGCCATCCTGATATGACCTTAGATGTTGCCAGGACTTAAAACTCCAACAACCAACCAACCAACTAAATCAGCAAAGGTACAGATTCCAAACAAGTTGGATACTCTTAAAGATATTTAACTTTTGAGAAATCAGCAAATCCACAAGAACAGACTTATGGCTGCACAGATAAATGAATGCACGCATTACCTATTGCATTGGAAACCAAACTCCACACAGAATAATGAAAGAATATCATATATTGATGAAAGAAAGCTGCATTCGATACATATTCAATGACTATTCTTATGGCTAGTGTTGTCACATAAGCCCCATTCACACAGCACAACTTTAGGCCGAACTAGATAAGGCGAACTAGATGAGGCGAACTAGGCGTGAAAGTGTGTCGTGTCCACACAGGCAGTACTTGGGTCGGTTTAAGGCGGAAATCGATGTCTGCGCATGAGCAAGTCCATACTAACCAGCGCCAGTTTCAGTTCGTCGACCTAGATATGTATGGACTGAATCATATTGGTTTGGAACGGTCAAAACTTCTGCGGGGCAGTGAAAACCTTAAAATAAATCATGAAAAAAATATCTGTGCACCTCTAGATGGTTCATAGACCAAATTATATAATATGCGCTTTTGATCGACTGGAAAATCAACAAACTCAGGTCTCGACTGCGCATGCGAGTCATGAGCTTAGGCCGCCTCAACTAATCCGCTATCGTCCACACAAGGAAGTTGGGCCGACTTAAGCTAGTTTGCTTCATCTAGACTACCTCGCGAGGTGGTTTACTTGAGGCGAACAAGATGAGGCGACCTAGCCCTAATTCGCTTCAGCGTAGCGTCCACACGGCGAATGTGAGGCGAACTAGACAAGGCGAACTAGTTGAGGTGAACTAGTTTAACGCTATAGAGTGTATTTTTATCTGATGGATGATAGATCTGCCCAGATCTTGTTTCTACACCTAAGTGATTGTATTTGTAATATGTAGTCGCAGGGATCCTACTGAGCTGGTTGGGCGGTTGGTGGAGTTTTACACCCTGGCAACATCTAAGGTTATATCACGAGGGGTACCGACTTGTGAACATTGCACACTCATGGCGACTTTATAGTACTCCCCCACTGGAAGACCCGGCAGCCAGCACCATGACCTGATATCCTACTCAGTCGAATTATCCTGACACTCTGCCAACCAGTCCTTGTGCTATCCTAATAATGCCGAGTGCCAGGCTAGGAAGCGACAAGTATACATTTTAAAGTCATCTTATCTTATCTTATCTTATCTTATCCGCTTCTGCTTAAGAAATTAGGCATCAGTGCCTGTTAGCAGCTTTGGCCTGTCTAAGTGGGACCTAGTGAAATTATAGTTTTCGTGCGGCGAGTGCTGACTGTAGCGGTAAATTAACCAGTGCTTATCGAGGCGTCCTTTGAAAGAGTTTAAGCTTGGGGCATTCACTACATCAGCTGGTAATCTGTTCCAAGTGTTCCCGGCTCTTTCAGTGAGGAAATTTTGACGAACTTGCTTGTTAGTTCTGGGTTTGACGATCTTCTTATTATGACCTCTGGTTATCAGACCGTGTGTTGGCTCGAGTATGATGTACCGGTTTTTGACTGTATAAGTTCCGCTGAGGTGTTTGTAGATCTCAATGAGGTCTCCGCGGGCCCTTCTGTAGTATAGGCTTGGCAGGTTTAGTGCTCGTAGGCGGTCTTCGTAAGAGAAGTTCTTCAGGCTTGGTACTAGGTGGGTTGCGCGCCTCTGTACTCTCTCGAGAAGTTCACAGTCCTTCCTGTACATTGGTGCCCATGCTGGATATCCATATTCTAGCTTGCACCTCACCAGGGATGTATATAGCTTGGTCAGACTGACTTCATCCAGGTATGTGTAAGTACGTCTTATGAGGCCGAGTGTTCTATTGGCTTTCCCAGCCTGGGTCTCACAATGAATAGAGAAGGTCAGGCTCGGGTCTATCCAGACCCCCAAGTCTTTTTCGAGATCCGTGCTCTGCAACTCTATCTGTTCTCCTGCAGCTGTAGACATTTTATAGTTTGCCCTCTGATTGCTTCGTCCGAGGTGGAGCACTTTGCATTTGTCGGGGTTAAATCTTAACTGCCATGCATCAGCCCATGCTTGTAGGTTATTCAGGTCGTCTTGCAGTCTAGCTACATCAGACTCGTCTTTGATATGCGTGAATAGTTTTGTGTCATCCGCAAACATCTGGATGCATGTGTCTACCATGTCAGGCATCTCGTTAACGAAAATTACAAATAATAGCGGCCCTAATACACTGCCCTGTGGGATACCGCTGAGAACTGCAGCTATGGCTGACAAATATCCTCTGAGAGATACTTGTTGTTGTCTGCCCCTGTCATTGGTTTGACTTGATCAGGGTTCGAACCTGCGGGTTCGAATCCCACGATCTACCAAAACGGGAGATGGACGCTCAACTCATTTGGCCATCCGGCCTGGTCTTCTACTACTCAGCAGCTAGACCAGTACCATGTGCGCTTATTGTTGCTTATATGTACACAGGACTCTCCACAGAGTGAAATCAAGATATGCATAATCCATATGTCTTATGTGTGTATAACAAAAATAATTCTCGGACGCGAATGACAGAGTGCCGCGTCCCTGGTTAGGATTAGTGTCGGTGGCGGCGCCACCGGTCATGTGGTGGAGGAGCATGCTCGGCACAAAATGGGTGTACAACGTTAGTAATAGACAGTAATACCAATAATAATTCCCTTCCGCGCATCTATATTCACATAATGTGTATACATCACATACACAAGGCACTAAGATAAGGTACTATGTGAATAGAAACAGAAGATACCATTCTGTACTAGGCCATCCCTGTTGGCCAATGCCTTGCGTCTTGCAATATCCGATATAACATTAACACCCTATACCGTGACTATCTCTCTCTTCCTGATATGACTTTAGATGTTGCCAGGACGTAAAACTTCAATAACCAACCTATCTCTGTATATATAAGCGAAGAGCCGTCAGATTGGGTTCATGTCAAATATATCAAAGGTAGAGTCCATTCGCAGATGGGGGTGGAGGGTTACACCAGCCACTTCCAATTACCATGGGCGATAATGGGGGTACTCACTACACACGCATATACATGTATGAATATGTAAATATTGCAGCAACATCTACGGACACATTGCCAACCCGTTTATATATCCATATGTGAAATAGTTCGAACAGATTAATTTAATAGTCTGCTGGAAAACTCTTTTAGCACGAGCTGTTCCATGTGGCTTTTAATTAATTTCTATTGATCTGGGGCTAGAACAATCCGTCTTCCATTGGATCAAGGAGTAGAGGCTTCACTGGATTCATCCAGCCTGAAGGCCTGACGGCAAGAATGATAAATATACAGTCCTTGAATTCAAGGAGCAAATCAATAGGTAAACCACACTCATTCACAGAGCCATAGAATGCTTCCCTTCTATGTGTGTTGTTGTTTACGTCCTAGCAACGTCTGAGTTCATATCAGGACGAGGCTTCCCTTCTATAAATACACTCTTGTGAATAAAAGATCCAGACACCCACCCACAAAACCTACCCCCCCCCCCCACACACACAAACACAAGGAAAGAAAAACCACAAAACAAAGCCACAACAACAAAAAAAGCAACAATAACCAAATAAATAATTCAATAGACGAAGAAAAGTAGTAGGTGTGGATTTGATTAGTGGCCCAGCTGGTGTGTTGCTCCGCGCGCACAAGTTTCCCTGAATCAGGGATGAAAGTGGTCTTTGACAAAAAACGCGGAAATCAGGCCAACGGCGAATTTCCATGATAACGCAAATTTTCCACCCATAGGATTTAGCACTGTCAGGGAATCGCGGAAAAATGCCCGAAGTTAGGTTTAAACTGTCCTTGTTGTGACTATATTATCACCAATACCTAACTCTTTCTTCTTTGGCTTTTATGTTCTCGCAACATCCTAAGATCATATAATAACGGGATTTGGACTAATCAATTTCTCCCATAATATATATTAAATAATATATATTAAATAATATATATTATATAGAATATATTGCCAATTTGTGAAAGTTAATCAGTGAATAGCAACAATCGCGGAAATCCGCGAAATCGCTGAATGCAGCCGTACACATCAAATTGCTGAAGGGTGAAATTTACTCGGGAGCCAATGACTGGCCGACACTGTGGATGCATTATGTACGACGCCACATGCGCACGGACCCACTGCGCAGCCTGCACTGCGCAGCCCACACTGCGCACTTCAGTGTCTTGTTCCTGCGCAATTGATTCAGCTGGACTACGTTGATGAAACTTTCACGTTGATGAAACCACAGGTAGGTCATCGACTGGTCTGCTGGAGTCATCTCCCCCACCACACCGAAGGAGCCCCTCAGCCAATCAGAACACGCCACAGCCGAGATACCCAAACTTTGGTGCCCACCCAGCCACTTTCCAATCAGGTATCTATCATCTGACCATGTTAGCGCGGTGGGGCCGAGGGGGGTCTTGGGGTTAAGCACACTGCATCATTACACACAGCTATACTTACGTATCTGTTTTGTTTGGTTGTTGGAGTTTTATGCCCTGGCAACATATAAGGTCATATCAGGACGGGTACCGACTTGTGACAAGTCGTCAACAACAGTAGCAGTAGTACTAGTAGACCAGACCGCCACACCATGACCTGATATCCCACACAGTCACAGTATCCTAATACTTTGCTAACCAATCCTTGTCCTATCTTATTAATGCCAAGCGCCAGGCTAGGAAGCAACAAGTATCAATTTAATAAGTCATTTGTTTGACTCGACCGGGAATCGAACCCCGATCTCCCGCACGGGAAGCCTGTGCTCTACCGATTCGGCCACCGTATCCGGTGCTCTTACATACATACATACCTACATACATACACACACATATACGTACATACATACATACATACATACATACATACATACATACATACATACATACATACATACATACATACATACATACATACATACATACATACATACATACATACATACATACATACATACATACATACATACATACATACATACATACATACATACATACATACATACATACATACATACATACATACATACATACATCTAATCAATGACGTCTTTCCACAGTTAGAGTTACGGGACACCGCATCAGATCGATCGATATCAACCCAGCGAGGCTGTGTAGCAGACAAGTGTGGTTCGATATCAGTCCGCAACCAGCATGTCTTGGAGGCAGGAACCATGGATTTGTTGTTTTTTTAGTGTGTGCTTTTTATTTGATCCTAAAGAAGTATTTACAAAATGTATAGTGATAAGCTCTGGGTTTGTAAGGTGGTTGTCATTAAGGTGTCGAGAGGTCATCCAATATTAGCACAATCCTAGAAAGAGTATTAATTCTCCACACCCCCTACGTTCCCCCACAAAGTAGTCCATCAACAATTTCACAGTCGTCCAACGAGAGCTACTTCTTATTTCCCAGCACCATCTTTCTGGCCGTAAGTAGTACAGAATTTTATTATTTTTTGCTAAGAACAATAAAAGAGGATCATTATAATCCCTATGAGACATTAAAGCTGCATAGTCCGACGAAATATCAAATTTTCAAAACCACGCCAATTATCTGGATTTGATTTGACATATTTAACTTAGATACTGATGCACTTATTAAGCATTTGTTTTTGCGTAGAAGGCAATACTGAGTCAATTTAACAGAACCTGTTACTGCAGAAGTCTATGGTGTCAGAGTTTTGGCAAGCTTGCCAAAACTAATTTTCCATGTTTACACTTGAAATATCTCAAAAGTTTACCATTTAAAATAAAAGTAACTTTGAACTAATGTAAAGTAGATACTAGTGATCGATCTAATATATTTATCTCAGACAAAATACAGAAATTCAAAACCATCGGACTATGCAACTTTAAGTAAGAGGATATCAGTTCAAAGTGAGTTTATAGGGTCTATAGTGAAGCATATGGATAGGAGAGAACATGACCCCACTTCCGGTTGTGTAAATACACCAGGTTCCAGCTTCAGTCCATCCTACTGAGAACACACGTCTTATGCCAGGTACACACCTACCGTTTGTGCGCACCCACCTACCGTATACGATCTAAAACTGGCCGTTTCGCACACAAAAATCGCTATGTGTGCGCTCCCCGCGCACACCTAGCGATTGCGATTCCCGACTAAAAACTCAGTTTTAGGGCTAAAACGGGCCGATAGCGATTGGGATTCGTGATTCGAAAAATGAATCGGCCCGTTTTCAGTTTTAAGCGGGTCGGGTCGAGTCGCGAGTTTTAGTGCGCGAATCGTAAACGGTAGGTGTGTACTTGGCATTAGTGCGTTGGAAAGGGGATATTTCCATTGGACAAGTTCAAGTAAAATTCATGTTACGCATTAGCAGGACACCCCCCCCCCCCCCCCCGTCGCCCTGTCCCCCAACACACACCAGTCCTTCGCCTATCCTATTAATGCTGAGCGCCAAGCTGGGAAGCGGCAAGTATCAATTGTGTAAGTCATTCATTTGACTCGACTGGGAATTGAACTTCTGATCTCCCACACGGGAGGTCTGCGCTCTACCGATTCAGCCACCACGCCCGGTCCCGTCCTGATGAGAGTACATAATCAAATGAAACAAAACAGATGACCAAACAAAGAACAAAATCCAGTGGAGCTCCAAGTCTCCTCATGAATATTTAAGATTCAAAAACTCAGGAATATTCAGCGCACGGGGACGCCTATCAATTAACACTCCATATAAGGAGTTGTCCTGAGCGATAAACACCCAAATAAACACCCGCAAAATACTCGCCAGCCACTATCCATTAAGCACAGCATGCCCATATGGGGATGGTGCTTTTCATCATTGAACTACCTGACATGTATCATTGCCTCATGATGACAATTGACGGGGACAACTATGATAAGTAAAAGTGTACCCTGCATCGCATATGTGAGGACAGACATATATATATACCCTATATGTCCCAATAGAAGCACGCTACCTAATACTAGTAATAGAAGCACACACCCCATTTCAAGATTGAAAGCACGCACAAATTTACTATCATATTTTGACTGAATGCACATAAAATAAGACAATCCCACTTTATTTCAGAGGCACGACAAAAACTAATCCATGAAATTCTTTAACTTTGAATAGACACGCATCCATGTGTCTGCACTTGTGCAGTGAGCATCTATTGGGACATATACGGTATTTGAACTGCTGCCCTTTGCACTGGTTCCCAGGCTTCTTGCACGTGTGCATGATGCGGACTTAAATGCACTAGAGTTGTGCGGAGTCTACCACACACTCTCTCTCTCTGCCTAATTCATTACTAGTAGCAACAGCAGTAGTAGGAGTACGAGCTGCAGTAGTAGCAACAGTAGCAGTAGTAGTAGCAGTAGTAGCAATAGTAGTAGTAGCAACAGCAGTAGTAGTAGTAGTAGTACGAGCTGCAATAGTAGCAAGAGTAGCAGCAGTACTAGCAACAGTAGAAGTAGCAACAGCAGTAGTAGTAGTAGTAGTAGTAGTAGTAGTAGTAGTAGTAGTAGTAGTAGTAGTAGTAGTAGTATGAGCTGCAGTAGTAGCAACAGTAGCAGCAGTACTGGCAACAGTAGTAGTAGCACCAGCAGTAGTAGTAGTAGTAGTAGTATGAGCTGCAGTCGTAGCAACAGTAGCAGTAGTAGTAGCCGTACTAGCAACTGTAGTAGTAGCAGCTGCAGTAGTAGTAGTAGTACAAGCTGCAGTAGTAGCAACAGTAGCAGCAGTACTAGCAACAGTAGTAGTAGCACCAGCAGTAGTAGTAGTAATAGTAGTAGTAGTAGTACGAGCTGCAGTCGTAGCAACAGTAGCAGTAGTAGTAGCCGTACTAGCAACTGTAGTAGTAGCAACAGCAGTTGTAGTAGTAGTACGAGCTGCAGTAGTAGCAACAGTAGCAACAGTACTAGCAACAGTAGTAGTAGCAGCTGCAGTAGTAGTAGTAGTACGAGCTGTAGTAATAGCAACAGTAGCAGCAACAGTAGTAGTAGCAGCTGCAGCACTAGCAACAGTAGTAGTACCAGCAGTAGTTGCAACAGTAGCAGTAGTAATACCAGAAGCAGTAATACTAATAGGAACAATAGTAATGTAGTAATATCAGTAGTAGTTTGTAACAACAGTAGTAGTAGCAATATCAGTAGTAGGAGCGACAGTAGTAATAGTAATAGTAGTATCAACAGGAGTAGTAGAGATAATAGCAGTAGTATCAACAGTAGAAGCAACAGTATCAGTAGTGCTATCAATAGTGATAATAAAAATTAATAACAGTAGTAGTACTAGCAGTAATAGCACCACCACTAGTACTAGTAGTAGTATCATCAGTAGTATCAACAGTAGTATTAGCAGTAGTAGTAATAGCAATAGTATCATAACTGGTCGTATTAGTAGTGGTAATATTAGTAGTAGTGGTAACAGTAGTAGCAGCAATAGCAGTAGCAACAAGAGCATTAGTATGAAGAGTAGTAGCAACAGTATCGATTGCAATAGTATTAACAGTAGTAGTAATAGCAATAGTAGCATCTGTCATAATAGTAGCAGTACAGTATCAACAGTAGTAGCAAGAGCAGTAGCAAAAGCAGTAGTAGCAACAGTATTACTACTACTAGTAATAACAGCAGTAGTAGTAGCAGTGGCAGTAGTAATAGTAGCAGCAGTATTAGTAGCAAAAGCAGCAGTAACAAGTTTGTTTCATTTAACGGCGCCTCTGGAGCACATTGATTTTTATCATCGGCTACTGGATATCAAACCTATAGTCAGTCTGACATATTTCTTTGGAGGAAACCCACTGCGACCACATAAGCAACAAGGGGTCTTTTATATGCACTTTCCCAAAGACATGACAGCACATACTACAACCTTTGATGAACCAGTTGTGGACCACTGGTTGGAAAAGCAGTATTAGCAGTGCTACTACTATATTAGTACAGTGTAACCCAGTTAAACCAAACTTGAAGGGACCCTAGAAATTTCTTTGGATTAACCGATCATTGGTTTAACCGAGCTTTGGCTTTGACTTTGAGTAAAGGCCCTGTCACACTACGACGTAACGTGCCAGCGTAGGGACAACGTGAAAATAAATTTAACACGACAAAATTCTCAGCGTAATATGCAGATACGGGCCCAAGTTGGACGTCAATGACGTGAGCGTAATGTGGGTCTAGCGTTGTGACAAGGAGAGAGGACAAAGGAATTATTAATTGTGTCAAAGTGAGCCTAGCGAAACCCCAGCGTGCGACGTCAGCCTAGCATGACAGTAGCGGCGGCTTAGCGTCGCTTAACGTTGCCATGTCCAACTCAACTGTTTCCCCTGACGTGAGTCAACGTCGACCCACCGAGAGGCTAGCGTCGCCCTGGTGTCAGTCCGATGTCGCCGGTGTGAGCCGCACATTCCTCCTCCCTGTGCGTCACTCTGACGTAACGCAAAGTTGATCTAACATAGCCGATGCAGCCCTATCGCACTTCTAAAGTTGGCGTAACGTGTGCGTAACGTCATCCCAACGTAACTGCATCATGTCGAAAGTTTTGGAAATGTCCAAAACCTGACGTCTTTCGACATAAATCGATGTCAGCCTAACGTAACCCGCCGTACCTCAATGTAATGACCAAAATTCACCTACGTCGGCTCACGTTAGCTCGTTACGTCACAGTATGACAGGCATATTAGAGTGTATTGCACATGTAATACAATGTATGTGGACACTTTGTTTATTGTGTTTTATATACATACAGTATAACCCCATTAAACCAAGCTCGGTTACACCAAACGATCGGGTAATCTAACCAAATTTCTAGGGTTCCTCCAAAATACTATCATTTATCATATAAAAAATTTGGTGGGGTCTCAGATGACCCTATAACCACATGAAAGTTTGGTTTGACCGTACCGGAAGTGGCCTGAGGTCCGACAATTTTGTTTGGATTTGTAATAACAGCAGTAGTAGCACTAGATAAAAGATTCAGCCGGTACTTGTAGTACACAGGTGAAGGACAACATAGTGTAAAGACGGGCGAAAATAGCTTTAGTATGGAACAGTAACTAGAAACTGTGGCTCCAGTATCAAATGGCTATCCATATAGGCAAAGAGTTGGTGAAATGGGCGAGAATGCAAAAAGACAAGATGGCGGCACTAGAACGCCGTCGATTTCACTTTTAAATCTTATTAAACTTGATATTTTATTATATTTTCCAACTCAAAGGTAGCGGATAAATATGAAGGCATCTACAAAGAATAAATGTTGCTTATTAGATTGTGAAATTAGGCTCTCATAAAGACTCAGTTCATTAGCCCAACTTTTCGACCGTTTTTATATAAGGCTGGTCTTCACCCGTGTACTGCGAGTACCGGGTGAATCCTTTATCTATAGTAGCACCAGTAGCAGCAACAACAGTAGTACTACTACTGGTAGTAACAATAGTAGCAGCAGCCGCCCGATGCATATTACAAGCAGGCCCTCAGGGAGACCGGGCAGAACGAAGGGCCATGCGTCATGGAGCCGGAGGTCGGGGAATGGGGCACTGAGTAGCCGTGAGATACCTAAAGGTGGCCTAATGGGGTCAGGCAGGGCGGGGCGGGGCGGGGGGGGGGGGGCAGAGGAGGGCCGGAGCGGGGGGGCGGTGATTGAACGGGCATCGGAGAAGGAAACAAAGCATGATGGAGGCGGTGTGAGGTTGCGGCGATACAGTACAACCCCGTGAAATCAAGCTCGGTTAAACCAAACGATCGGTTAATCCAAACTTTTTTCAGCGGCCCAGCAAATTACTATCATTTATCATATAAAAAAGTTGGAAGTCGGTTAATCCAAACTATCGGTTAATCCAAACAAAATTGTCAGACCCCAGGCCACTCCGGTATGGTTAAACCAAACTTCCATGTGGTTATAAGGTCATCTGAGACTTTTTTTATATGATAAATGGTAGTATTTTGCCAGGCCGCCGAAAAAAGCTGGGATTAACCGATTGTTTGGTTTAACTGAGCTTCGTTTAATGGGGTTATATACTGTATACACATAAAAGAAAATAATCAGTGTCCACATACATTGTATATTACATGTGCAATACACGCTTATTCAAAGTCAAAGCCAAAACTCGGTTAAACCAATGATCGGTTAATCCAAACACATTTCTAGGGTCCCTTCAAGTTTGGTTTCACGTGGTTATACTGTATAAGACGGAAGGGGAACATGTCGAGGAGCAATTAGCAGTGGGACGTTTTTCTCATGTTAATTTTTGTAGGTGGGGTGGGTGAGGGTAAGGGTAAAGCCCCAGTCACACCTCACCGGATTGGGGGAAACCGACAGAAACCGAACAAAGTCCGTTTTGTGTCTGTACAAGTTTTGAACATGCACAAAACTAAGAACGGATGCCGCTGGACTGACGTCTACGGCTCTTGTCTGGTTTGAGTTTGTTTCATCCATTGGCTATCCATTCATGTCCGTTTCATGTCCGTTCGTCCGGCGGTCTTCGCAACACTTTGAAACATTTTAATACATTTTGATACTTATCACCACCGGACTAGACAATTCTGTCCGCTGCTCAATCCGGTAAGGTGTGACTGGGCCGTAAGGGTGAGTGTGAGACTGAGAGGAGAGCCACACAAATTAAGAAAGCTGTCCCAAATTAGATGATTTTTGTTGTTGTTGTTGGAAATATTCCAATTGTAATTTACAAACTTGGAATTATTCCAATTGTAATTAACCATCTTGCCTCAGCTTGTTGTTGTTGAAAATATTGATTTTGTTTAATTGCTAAGAACCGGTGTTAAACGGAAAGGCTATGAAGAAGCATCCTGCAGTTGTTGGAAAGAGAGGAGGGCGTGCAGGGAGGGCGGGGTGGGAGGTATTTGTCCATGTAGTTTTAGGATGCTCAGGTATAGGGACAATCATGGTAAGCTTAATGTGGGAATGGATGGGTGATGAAAATGACTGTAAAATAAGAATTTGCATGACCTATTTCATGACCTATTTCATAGTTGGTCTCGTATATGGAGCGAGTCAGATAAAACCTTATATTTATTGGAGGACAATTCGATTTCAAGGGGAGCGGATGAGGGGGGTGAATGGCTGCGAGAAAAAGAAAAGCCAGCGTGAAAATGAGTCAAATTTTAAAGTAAATTTTCCAGAGTTACACGCATATAGATGACCCCCTGATGACATGCTTCCCAGAGGTGTGTGTGTGTGTATGTGTATTACACTTGTTATCGCGGCAATCCCAATGGGGGAAAAGCAAGCTTTGAAATGTGTCCTACTTTAGTAGAAGATGCATGTATCTGTTATGGTTTCAGTGTTACACAGTAAACACATGTGGTGGGACTGCGGAGAGGTTTGGAAGAGGAGGAGAGGAGAGATGGGGAAGGGGGGTGGGGGGAGCGGATGTGATGGGCTGGGAGAAGAGAGTGTAGAATGGAGAGGAGGGGAGGGGAAGGGAGAGGAGGGGGAGGGGAGAGGAGAGGAGAGGAGAGGAGAGGAGAGGAGAGGAGAGGAGAGGAGAGGAGAGGAGAGGAGAGGAGAGGAGAGGAGAGGAGAGGAGAGGATTGGAGTTCACTCTAGGTCATTTAAAAAAAAAGAATTGCTACTAAAATCACTGAAAAAGACCCCCAAAAAATTATGATTGGAGTTCACTCTAGGACATTTGTCAAAAACTGCTATTAAAATCACTGAAAAAGACCCAACAAAATGATGCCGACAGTAGGGGTTGGAGTTCACTCTAGGGCATTTTCCAAGAGCTGCAACTAAAATTTGCGACAGTATGGATATCGACGTCGATGCGGCGGCAGCGATTTGTTTACTTTACATTCGTCGATTCGAAAATATAAATATTAATATCGCCGCCGTTGCGGCGGCAGCGTTAATCTCGCTTCGATTTTAGGGTTAATTTAATAAAATTTCACTATTTGACTATGTACCTTTGTTAAATATGACACGATTGAATAGATTTGATACCTTACACCGCTGTAAACTAGCTAAATTTCTGGTTTACCGTAACCTAGTTTAAGCTTCTGGTGTTAGGCCTATCACTGACTCGTGCATGCCATTTTTCGCCGCTAAACGGGAATTCCCGCCAAACACCGTTTTGCCACGCTAACACTGACTCCTGCATACGGGCCCTGATGTTTGTTTTGGTGGGGGGGTTACATCCTAGCAACATCTAAGGTCATACCAGAATGGATACCGACTTGTGAGAGTGTACACTCATGGCGAAGCTGATAGTGCTGCCCCACTGGGAGACCAGGCCGGCAGCAGCATGACTCAATATCCCTCTCACTCACATTATCCTGATACTGAGCAAAGCAGTCCTTGTCCTGTCCTAGTAACGCCGGTCGCCAGGCTGACATCTAAATCATCGCATATCCCAGGTTCTGTCATCCATGACCGTCCTGGTGACTTGGTTGGTTGGTTGTTGGAGTTTTACATCCTGACAACATCTAAGGTCATATCAAGATGGGTACCGACTTATGACAGCACGCACTCATGGCGACTTTATAGTGCTGCCCCACTGAGAAATCAGGCTGCTGAACTGGAAATGCTTCATCTCCCTGGGCTGTGAGAGCCCAGTGGATACAGCCCGAGGTAAAATATATATACATAGATACATACATATATATATATGTGTGTGTGTGATGTATAACGCATTGTGCGAGTATAAAGGCGTGGAAGGGAATTAACTCCTTGTTATTATTATCATGTGCTAATTGTTATTAATATTACACTATATACTGTACTGCCTCCTCCATGTTCGCGACTGGTGGCGCCACCCCCGGCGCTACCCGGTATATATATATATATATATATATATATATATATATATATATATATATATATATATATATATATATACGCCGCTTGGTTCTAAGGTTCTGTCTACCGTGCTAGTGAGATGAGATTCTACGAGGCTACAGGCGGACAAACTGCACAATAAGCTACG
Organism: Branchipolynoe longqiensis; assembly: GCA_030323885.1. Lineage (NCBI taxonomy): Eukaryota > Metazoa > Annelida > Polychaeta > Phyllodocida > Polynoidae > Branchipolynoe > Branchipolynoe longqiensis. The sequence continues at coordinate 37,324,605 of CM059192.1, read as the reverse complement.
ACTGGGGACATCCTACATATGCTGAAAGTAAAATAATACCCCCCCACCCACCCATCTTATTATATACATAGGAGGTCCCTCGGAGGGCTGCAATTGAGAATGCCACCCACGTCTGGGTCGCTCGGCCATCTATTGCCCTCTCCATGGCAACTGAAGTGGAGAGCATCCTTTGAAAAACCAACTTCCGGTGCAGATGGTTCTCTCAGTGCAAATACTGAACCAGTTCATCCCAGGCTTCAAAAGAAGATGAGGCCTTTTTTTGTGGGTATTTTTTTGTGTGTGTCGGGGGAGATGTCTTATTGATGAGGTCTTATTGCCATCTCATTCAAAATTGAATCCACATTTGGGTTATTTTATAATGATGTTATGACCAGACGGGGTGGCCGAATGAGTTAGAGCGCCCGTCTCCCATGCTGGTAGATCGTGGGGTCGTAGGTTCGAACCCTGGTCGAGTCAAACCAATGACTTAAAAATTGATACTTGTCGCTTCCTAGCCAGGCGCTCGGCATTATTAGGACAGGGCAAGGACTGGTGTGCTCAGTGCCAGGATAATGTGACTGAGTGGGGTACCAGGTCATGGTGCCAGCAGCCTGGTTTCCCAGTGGGACAACACTATAAAGTCACCATGAGTGCGCACTGTCACAAGTCGGTACCCGTCCTGATGACCTTAGATGTTGCTAGGACATAAAACAACAACAAACAAACAAACCTAGCAACATCTAAGGTCACATCAGCAGTGTTGACAGGTAGCCATGGTTGTTTGTTTGTTTGTCCATTGGCGTTTTACGTCCTAGTAACACCTAAGGTTATGGCAGAACGGGCAGTGTAAACTCATTCGGCCATCCCGTCTGGTCTATTTGTTTAGTACCACGGGGCCCTGGGTAGGTAAGTCACCGGCACGTACCTCAATACGGGTGGGGGGGGGGGGGGCAGAAGAGTTCATTGGGTTCATTATCGCGGTGATCCAATTTTTGGCTATGATGAGTTAATTTGCAAGCTCCCTTTGGCACTACCACCCGAGGTCTGACTCCATCAACCATAGCTGGTGGCGGCGGCGATGATGATGATGATGATGATGTGTGTGTGTGTGTGTGTGTGTGAGTATGAGTATGAGTGTGAGTGTGTGAGGGAGGAAGACTACTGAACTTGGCACACCAACAGCTCAACTATCGCCCAGATTGAATTTCTTTTTTTTTAAATAAATATTTTATTCAGCTGAATAATTTGTTTTCATCGCCAAGGGATTGATTGCTACTATACCCATACATATTATATATAAAAATATATACACATGACTTGGTACATACGATTCGTCAATCGATAGTCGCAGAACAATTTCCGCAAATGCAATCAGAATAGTAACATGAGTTGCTACTTGAGGTAGCAAGGTACTTGAGGTAGCAAGGATCCATCTCTGGCAGTGTGGGTCTGGTACACTACGATCACGTGATTAATGGTTTGAGCAGTGCATATCGATTGCAGGCGATCCTCTAATTGATAAATGGTTATGGAGTTAAGGTGGATGAAGTGGGTAGGTTAGTAGGGCAAGAAACAGCACAAAGAGTAAGGAGAACCAAATGAAATCATAAACACAACTGGGGAATTAGTCATGCTAAGTGTATACAGTATAACCCCGTTAAACCAAGCTCGGTTGAACCAAACGATCGGTTCATCCAAATTTTTCATCGGCATGTCAAAATACTACCATTTATCATATAAAAAAAAGTTGGTTCAACCAAAGTCGGTTAATCCAAATTATCGGTTAATCCAAACAAAATTGTCGGACCCCATGCCACTCTGGTATGTTTAAACCAAACTTTCATGTGGTTATAAGGTCATCTGAGACCCCACTGACTTTTTTTATATGATAAATGGTAGTATTTTGCTGGGGCGTCGAAAAATGTGTGGATTAACCGATTGTTTGGTTTAACCGAGCTTGGTTTAACTGGGTTATACTGTACATACATAAAAAACAATGATCAAAGTGTCCACATACATTCTATATTACATGTGCAATACAAACTTACTCAAAGTCAAAGTCAAAGCCAAAGCTTGGTTAAACCAATGATCGGTTAATCCAAACAAATTTCTAGGATCCCTTCAAGTTTGGTTTAATGGGGTTATACTGTATACAGTAAAACATCTCTATACCGACCCCTCCACATATCGACCACTCCCCTATATCGATCGCTTTATTTAGTCCCAACAATACCATTGTAAGGATATTCTAACTCTCTAAACCGACCACCTCCCTAAATCGACCACTTAAAGTCGGTCCCATGGTCGGTCGATTTAGAGAGGTTTTACTGTATATATATATATATATATATATATATATATATATATATATATATATATATATATGACCAGACCGGATGGCTGAATGAGTTGAGCGTCCGTCTCCCGTTTTGGTAGAGCATGGGATTCGAACCAACGGGTTCAAACACTGGTCGAGTCAAACCAATAACTTAAAAAGTGATACTTATCGCTTCCTAGCCAGGCGCTCAGCATTAGGACAGGGCAAGGACTGGTTCGCTCAGTGTCAGATAATGTGGGATATCGGGTCATGGTGCTGGAAGCATGGTCTCCCAGTGGGGAAGCACTATAAAGTCACCATGAGTGTGCACTGTCACAAGTCAGTATCCGTCCTGATATGACCTTAGATTTTGACAGGACGAAAAACTCCAACAACTAACCACCCAACACCCCTAAATCTAACCGATGTTATGCTACAAACTCAGTATCCATGCATTTCCAATGAAGCTCTTCACATTTAAATAAACAAATGGACTATCCAGGCACCACCTGATCCCCTAGATCCCATGCGTCATTTATCGTCTAGTTTTCTCTCTATGTTCTATTATTCAACTTGCAACCTAGCTTGTGAGTAAACAATATCTAGACCTGCTATGTAAAAGGGATAGAACACCAGTGTCCGGGCACTGAGTGGATAATTATTCAGATGGCTGAATTATTTACGAACAATCTGTTGTTGTTAATGCACCCCACCCCCACCCCATCGCCTTTCAGTGGGACTATTTCTGTTAGCGTGATGTATCTAGAAACAGTTTGTTTGTTGTGTTTTACATCCTGGTAACATCTAAGGTCATATCAAGATGGGAACCGACTTGTGACAGTGCACACTCATGGTTTCTTTATAGTGTTGCCCCACTGGGAGAGCAGTCTGTGTGCACTATGGCGGAATTTCCCATTCAGTTACATTATCCTAATACTGAGCTAACCAGTCCTTGCCATTTCCTAATAATGCAGAACGCCTGGCTAAGTAGTGGCAAGTATCAATCCCGTAAGTTATCGGTTTGACTCAGCCGGGTTTCGAAAGTCCGACCTTCTACATGGGAAGCCTGTGCGCTTTCCGATTCGGTCACCGCGTTCAAGTGCGATATCTAGAAACAAATATAGTATCTCTTAAGACTAATATACAGTAGCAACACCATTGATGTAGGACATTTCCATCTGTACCTCACACAAACGCCCAGCACACACATACACGCCACCCCCTCGCCCACAGACACACACACACACACACACACACACACACACACACACACACACACACACACACACAGTGTCCATAGCCGCACTGACCGGGCCCACCCACAATCTCCGTGCGCACAAATGACAGGGCTTAAGGGGCTGTCACACTACAATGTATGGCGTAAGCTTATGCCGACGTATGCGATTTTTGACCAACACGTCAGCATACGCGTCATAGGTTACGTATACATTGGCAATACGTCGAGTAGACTCGGGATACGGCGTCATAGGTCGGCATAGGTTGAGCCGCTAAAAAATTTGTTTGCATGTTCAAATTGTCAAAGTATGTCGCTGTATGGCGCATACGTTTCTCATATGCTCGGCGTACGTCAGGGGTAGGTCAGCATAGGTTGGAACACGTTAGCCGTACTTTGAACCGGCACCATCCGCGTATCTCTGGTGTATATAACGTACTCACAACGTTCTGTAAAAGGGCTGTCACACTACGACGCATAGCCTTAGCATATGCCAACATATGTGATTTTCGACCAACACATCGGCGTATGAGTTCATATGTTACGTATACGTTGGGCATACATCAGGTACGTTTGGGATACGGCGTTATACGTCGTCTTACGTCGGCATGCATCGAAACAATTTTTGTGCATGTTCAAAATTGTCAACGTGTGTCGAAGTGAGGCTCATACGTTCCTCATACGCTACGTGTAGGTTAGGGGTACGTCGGCATATGTTAGGAGCATGTTAGGGATACGTCGGCGTACGTTACTCATACACTGGACCTGTCACCCCCAACCGTCAAAATACGTCCCAATACGCCGAGTATGCGTCGTCACATGCTTTGCATACGTCGATATATGGTAGGGATACGGTAGACATACGCCAGCCATACGCTGCACGTATGCTTCATACGTTGCTGGGACACGCTGCGGTGCAAAAAGTTCGCCGTATGCCGACCTATTTTGATTTTCAAATAATTTCGACACGTTATGCACACGCCGCCGCCATACGTCGTAGTGTGACAGGGCCTTTACTCTCCATCTGCAGCCTGATTGCGTTCGCCGCCCGTTCCATTCGTACGCCGGCGTACGCCCGGTGTCAATAATTGCAGCCGACACTCATTACTCGGCAATGGTAGAGATGTAATCACCGAGCGGGCGGAGAAACCAAGCAGCACGGCTCTGTAATTAGAGTCGACGCACACAGCCAAACCGTGGGTGGAGATGGGGGGTGAGTGAGAGTGAGAGTGAGAGTGTGAGTGGGTGAGTGCGAGAGTGTAAGTGGGTGAGTGTGAGTGGGTGAGTTTAAGGGGGTGTGTGCAGTTAGGTGAGTGTTAAGGCCCTGTCACATTACGGCGTATGGTGTTAGCGTATGCCGGCGTATGCGGTTTTCGACCCATACGCCGTCATACGCTACGCACGAGGTCCCAGCGGCATCTGAAGCATATGCCCAGCCTATGCCTAACCTATGCCTAACCTACCCCTAGCCTATGGCGGCGTATTCAAAGCGTATCCCGACCTATGCGCGGCGTACTGTGATGAGGTTTGACGGTTGTGATTGACAAGTTCAGCGTACGCCCAACCTATGCCGGCGTACGCATAGCATACGTCGAGCGTATGAGCCATACGCCGCCATATGGCGAATGTCTTTGAGCATGCTCAAAAAAGTTTTGGACGGACGCGCGTATGAGGGCGTATGACGGCGTATGCATAGCGTATGCGTAGCGTATGCGAAGCGTATGATGGCGTATGGGTAAAAAATCCATACGCTAACGTCATATGCCGTAGTGTGACACCACTTTTACAGAACATTGGGGGTACGCAAGAGACACCCGGCGGGTGTCAATCCAGCATACGCCCAACCTATGCCGACGTACCCCTAACCTATGCATAACCTATGCGGGTGTATGCATAGCGTATGCCTAGCGTATGAGCAGCGTATGATCCATACGCTGCCATACGCTGAAAATTTTGAGCACGGAAACAGGCTTGTTGGAGGATCGGCGTATGACGGTGTATGCGTAGCATATACCAACGTATATGATGCAATGCGTTTACGCCGCCGTACGCTCCCGCAAAAAACCCTAATGTGACAGCCCCTTTAGTGGGTGACTATGAGTGGGTGAGTGTTAGTGTGTGAGTGTCAGTGGATGAGTGTGAGTGGGTGAGTGTGAGTGGGTGAGTGTGAGCGGGTGAGTGTGAGTGGGTGAGCGTGAAAGTAAGTGTGGGTGAATGAGTGAGTGGGTGAATGCTTGAGAGAGTGTCGGTGCATGAGTGTGTGAGAGTCCATAAGTGATTCCATGAGTGAAATAGTGAGTGAGTGCACGCAAGTGAGTGCATATGTATGAGAGTAATAGTGACGGAGTCTCTAAGTTATTGAGTGCACGAGTGAATGGGTGAGATAGCGAGTGAGATAGTGTGAGTGAGTGACTGAATGAATGAGATAATGAGTGCGCGACGGGAGTAAGTGTGAGATAGTGAGAGTGGGTGACTAACTGATTTAGGGGTTTTATGTCCCAGCAATATATCAGGGCATATCAGAAATCCCATTATCCAATCACACCATCCATTGCACAGATTCCCACCATTCATTGCTAACCCAATATGACCAAAATAGTTTCCCTCTAAAACTGAAATTGTTTAGTTAACAATCTCGACAACCTAACCTTGGGTTCTGAAAAGAAAGTAGTTTAGATTAACGAGGGTTGACTGTAAGTTGTAGCGCATAACATATTGCAAGCATATAACCAGCATTTCTACTGCCCCAATATCAATATGGGTAGCTGCTGCAATTGAAGAACGACGATCATTAGCATCATTAGTTTACACAAATAAAAAGAAAATGGATCAGAACAAAACCAAGTTAATGACCTTCTTTCTTTTTGTTATAGCTGAGAACCCATCGGTAAATTACACACGCAATGCATCATGGCAGTCTACACGACGTTGTCTTTGTACTCGGGCAACAAAAGAGGCATATATAAATAGACGAAGACTAGAACGTCACCTTTTGTCTTTTTCTTTAAGACGGGGAAGTGCCGGTGTAGCAGTATAAAATTACCCCCTCTGATTCCTGCCCGACCGTACGGCAATACTTCCAATAATTCTCTCCCTACGGCAATACTTCCAATAATTCTCTCTCCCCCTTTGTCTGGCTCCCCCCCTCTCTCTCTCTCTCTCTCTCCATCTCTCTCTTTTTCCTGTTGGCCTCTCTTCCTCTCCCTTCTGTTTTTCTCTCTCCGTCATTCTATCTCTCAAATTCCGTCTCTCTTCCCCTCTCCCTCCCTCTACCTTCAGTTTTCCTCTCTCCTTATCAACCGCTCTCTCATTCTTTCTCTTCCTCTTCGTCTCTCTTCCTCTACCTTCTCTCTGTCTCACCCTGTCATCCCCTCTCTTCTGTCTCCTTTCCTCTTGGTCTCTCTTCCCATATCCCCCTCTGTCTCCCTCTCTGGTATTATATATTTCCTTCCCCCTCCAAAATAAATCCGCTCTCCCATGTGCTAATACTTAATTAGCCATTTTGGGCACATATATTTTAAAGAGCCCCTGATCACGTGTGTCCTGTTGTGGAGGTAGACTGGTATGGTGTGTTTCTCTACAGCACTGCTTCGAAGACAGCCCTGCTAAACAACATAGAAAAGGTGTAAGTGTGCTATGTTTGTTTTCATAAATAAGGAGCTCTTTACCTGGTATGTTTTTAAAAATAAGAAGTTATTAAAATGGTATGTTCTTGTGACTAAGCACCCCCTCCCCCCACCCACCCCGCCCGTGGGTTTTCAGGAATACGGTCGACATGTGGCATTTTCTATCAGATAGGGCAATTTTGGTTCGTTGGTTGTTGTTTTATGTCCTAGCAATATCATAGGCCACATCAGGTCGGGTACCAACTTGTGACAGCGCACACTCATGGCAACTTTATAGTGCTGTCCCACTCGGAAACCAGGCCACCGGAACCATGGTCTGATATCCCACCCAGTCATATTATTCTGTTACTTTCCTTGTCCGATCCTATTAATGCCGAGCGCCAGGCTAGGTAGCAACAAGTATCAATTGTATAAGTAATTGTTTTGACTCGGCTGTGATTCCAAATCCCGAGCTTCCACACGAGAAGCCTGCGCTCTAGCAATTCGGCCACCGTGTCTGGGCAATCTTGGAGGAGAGTTATAGTGCGGCTGTGGTGGGTGTTGTTTCCCTGAGTGCTTTGCGGGTTTGCGAGCTGGTTTGAGGTTCTTGAAGATTTATACTGCCTATCATAGAAAAAGAACTTCTAAAAAAACTGCAAACACTTCAGAACAGAGCCCTGAAAATCTGCCTCAGAGTAGACAAGCTGCACCCCCCTGCCTATGACATACACAAAAGAACCAAAGGAAAACTGCTAGAAAATAGGAGAATAATTCATCTGAAAACATTAGCATACAGCTATAGTCAAGACAATAAACTCCTAACAAAACCACAAAGGGCTACTAGAGCAAATAATGTGCCACTACTAAAGCAGACCAGAAGCCAAATAAAAGCTCACGAGAGAAGGACGCTGGAAATGGCTGCGAAGGTGTGGAATGCCCAAACAGTAAAGGAACGACAAATTCCTGACCTAAAAACATACAAAAAATATCTGTGCAAAATAAGGCTAGGAAACCCCCACTAAGCTGAGCTGCAAAGGGGCATGTGATATGTCACGGCCCACCAGCGAGACGCCCAATGGAAGGTAACCATGCCAAAAGTAGCTAGATAGCACACCACACAGCTACGTACAAGCCTATGATATGTAAATAGGAGTAGGCTAGTCTAGTAGTAAGAGTAGAAAAAATAAAACACATATATGCCAAGAAAATCAAAAAAATTAACATAGATTACTAACCAGACCAACCAACTATCTATCTGCTGCTGAAATGCAGGCAATCAAATACCTTATCAGCAGCTACTGTATGATAAGATAACACCGACACTACAGCTGGCCAGCATTGAAAACAAGCCTGAATACCCAGGCTTATATGCTATGGACAGTATAAATACAGCCTCAATAAAAAAAAATTAAAATCATGGATAAGTCTGAATAGACTTGTTTTCAGCATTAGACAGTTTGTCGATAGAAAGCCTGAGCCTACACTTTTACCGACCCAAGGGATTTTTAACCTCCCACACCACATAGACATGATTTGAGAGCAACACTCCTTTGATGACGCTGTAAGTTATACACAGCGGTGGAAATCCAAATTGGCAGAGGTGGGGGGGGGGAGGGGGGCAAGGGGAATCGAGCCACCGACCTTCAGATAGGAGTCCGACCTAGAAAAAATTCAGACACTCTAACCACTCTTCCACAGAGAACAACACAGAGAGGTCATACATCACCAATACAAATTGGCGGGACAAGACGAAACGAGCTGACGGTCCATGAATGCAAAGTGATTGCTAGGGCGAGCGAGAGAGAAGGGAGAAGAAAAAAAAAAAACCCCAGCAACAGACTGCACCAGCAAACTGTGCTTAAGCGGAGTCATATTATCCACCACCCACGGTAAGGGCACTGATTTAAGACGAGCTGGGTCGTCAGAGTTCAATATACCGTACAATGTTGGAAGGGAAGGTGAATGGCAGCAGAGGGAGAGGGAGACCAAGAACATCATGGTTTACAAATATTTCACAGTGGACAGGCTTGAATTATTCACAGTCTATCAGAACAGCACACCATCGGGACACGTGGAGAACCATTGCATCCAACCCTCGACTAGAGGACGGAACTATTGATTGATTGATTGGGTAGCTTTCGCTGGATTATTTGTTTTTTGCTTGTTTCAGCTTTACGTCCTGGCAACATCTAAGATCATATCAGGACGGCTACCGACTTGTGACAGTGCGCGCTGATGACGACTTTATAGTGTTGCCCCACTGGAATACCAGGACGCCGGCACCATGACCCGATTTGCTGCTCTGTCACATTGACTCTAATCCTGATACTGAGCTAACCAGTCCTTGCCATATCCTAGTAATGCAGAACACCAGGCTAGGTAGCGACACGTATCAATTTTGTAAGTCATTGGTTTGACTCGACTGGGAGTCGAACTCCTGACCTTCCGCATGGGAAGTCTGCGCTCTACCGATTCAGTCACCACGTCCGGTCTCTTCCAGTTATCATTTATCATAAGAGTTAGTGCATGCCGGGAAATGAACTAGAAACCGGTGCTCAGTAGCACGAAGAAGCAATCAGCAATTGGGGTTTTACGTCCTAGTAATATCTGAAGTCATATCGGGGAGGGTACAAACCTGTGTACTCACGGTGGCATTTATAGAGCTGCCGCGCTGGGATACCGTACTGCTAACACCTATCTCAATAAATGACAAAAACTCAAAACCGTCGGACTGTGCAACATTATATGAGCAAAAAAATCCAGTTCATATATGGGAGGGGGGGGGATGATGCTCGCTTATGGCAGTGGTTCGCCAATCATCACAGAAGACTCCTCTTTCTATATACTACTTACGTCCAACTCTGTCAGAATCCACACCCACACTCACACACACACACACCTACTCACTCACACACACACACACACACACACCTACACACACACGTACAGTTCAACCCCTCCGTCCAAACTGTCACTCAACTCTCAGAGTGGATCTGGTCACAGGCCGAGACTCGCTGCTCTTAAGTGCCTGGCGATACGCATTACATGTACTAGGATAGGCCAAAGACCGGTCGGCTCAGGGTGGCGATAATGTGACTGAGTCAGTGGGCTCTCGTGCCATGATGGCACTGCAAATCCTATGAAATGACCACTTGTCATCAACCACTGTGGCCTGGCGGACGGTACAACTTACTAGGATAGACCAAGAGCTTGTTAGCTCATTGCCAGGATAACGTGACTCACATATGTCAGCAGCAAATGGGCCTCAGTGTTTGGCCACTCGGCACTTGAAATCGCCCCGCTCATCTGCTCAGACTATTATGTATGCCTTCATATATATATATTTGCTTAATTTCTTCGATAACAGTATATATATATATATATATATATATATATGGGTCAGGATCACGAAAAGAGGCCAATTAAGGGAAGTTGTCAGCGTCGATCATTGGATGTCGGCGTCGATCGTCATAATTATAGTTTAGCATTGACAGAGGTATTGGAAAGTCCGTAAATTTATCCTGAATGTAAAGGTAGAGAAAATACAACAACCTTATTTGTTTCTAGGATAATTTAATATAAAACAAAGAGATGCACTACACTCTAAGAATTGCGACGCCGACATCTGGTAAAGTTGTCGGCATCGATCATTGGATGTCGGCATCGATCGTCATAATTATAGTTTAGCATTGACAGAGGTGTTGCAAAGTCCTTAAATTTATCCTGAATGTAAAGGTAGAGAAAATACAACAACCTTATTTGTTTCTAGGATAATTTAATATAAAACAAAGAAATGCACTACACTTTAAGAATTGCGATGCCGACATCTTAAATAAACCACCAATTGGCCCATTTTCGTCAGGCTGACTCATATATATATATGTGTGTGGATAGCAGTTGTGTCTCCGAAGGAAATCTGAATCTGAATATTACCAAAGTTTTATTTTGTTTAAAGTTGCATAGTTCGATGGTTTTCATTTTCTGTCATTATTTTAGATCAATATATTAGGCGGATCGCTATAACTTACCTTACTTTAGCTGGACCTTACTAATGTGACCTTAGATGTTGCCAGGATGTAAAACTCCAACAACCAACCAACTTTTATTTTTAAATGGTTAACTTTCTAGATATTTGAAGTGCAAACATGTAAATACGTTGGGGTTCAGGTGAAAACTAGGACACTATAAACTTAAGCAGTAACAGGTTCTAAGTGAATTCACTTAGTATCCCTTCAATGTGACAGCAAACTTAATAAGTGCATTGGAATCAAAGTTGCACATGTAGCGTCAAATATAGATAAGTGCTTTAATTTAGAAAATGTGGTGCCGCCATTGGACTATGCAGATGTAATGATTAAAACAACATCTAAAGTTAACTTCGATGACTTGTCATGCTGGGTATTGACAAAGACCCTATAATACTAAGACGGCTCACTCCCTATCGCTCCCATGGTAATGTAAATTTTGCAGTGCCACCTTGTGGTGGGGTTGATCAGCCCGGCTGCTGGTTGGTGTTTCACATGAAAACACATACAAATACCCATCATCATCAGCATCGCCATCATCACACATCTTTCACATTCATATATACATTTATACATATAATATAGCACCTGTTTAACCAAGAGAACAGCCAGCGCACCAAGTGGTGGGTTTGATTGATTACACAGTACAGGCTGAGTGAGCCGTCTTAGTAGTATAGGGTCTTTGGTATTGATTACTGATTACTCAAAATTAAAGCAAAGGAGAAAGGGAAAAAAAGAAGAGATAAGACAATAGTGTCATTAAGAAATACCACCAGCTGCGTATCAAATTCTAGAATGACATTTGCAATTAATAGTCATTCTATGGGGAGAGAATAACTAGATTATAAAGCGAACTCCACTGTAATTGTAATTCGCAGTCATGCGAGCATCGAAGCAATTATTTGTGTCTTCTCAACGACGTGGAAGCAGCTGCAGCACATCAAAGACAGCTAGGCATGGCATTATTATCTGGTCCAAATGCCTTTCAAATCCCCCACGTCTAAAAGGTGAAATGACGCGCAATTGATATAATCTAAATAATATAATTACTAGTGTATTACACTGCACTGACCTCTCAGGTAAGGAGCTACATGTACAGCTAGGCGTGATTTCAAACTAACCCCGAAGTGGCAAGAAGTGTGCGTTCGAAAACCTGGTCACAGCACCAGTGTCGCGTGGGTGATAAACATGGGAAATATTGCGCTAGAGCAGGATTAGATAACAGTGACAAGATACAGTGATACACTTGATTCAAACTTTTCTTTTATTTATTATTTTTCTTTTGCAGGAGAATATTCAAAGGCAGATTTTCTTTTAACCCCAAAGGTTTACTGCTGAATCTCTGTCTGTCTGGCGAGGATCTTGGCAAGAATAGCTGAGGATTGGTTGGTACAAGAGGCCATCACCGTGAAGTAGGCCCTACAGGATAATGTAGGCAGTATGAAGACTGACACAAGGACAACTGTAGGTAGGCATTAAGGCCAAGCCGCCTTTTTAGCTGACCTGGGCAACATCACATTAACCCTTCTCCACGAAGCCTTTTAACGCGAAAGCAAAGCGTGTAATATGCAGCGCCTAAACAGCTTCGGGATAAGGCACCCACCCAATAAAGCGAGCTTATTTTAGCCACGAGCTTAGTTCAGGAGCACAAGAAAATGTGACTGGACGTCACTTTGAGGTATCTCAGTCAGTCAGCACTAGATTTCATTTGTTGTGAGTGGATTCCATTGAAATTAATATTGCATATTTTTAGGTAGGTATATTACATTGCATTATTATAATCTACTTTATTTTTGTTTTGAAGTAACTTGTATTTTTAGAGAATTAACAGTGGTGTTCACTGTGGCAGAGTGGTTAGAGTGTCTGACTTTTTTTCTAGGTCGGACTCATAATCTGAAGGTTGGTGGTTCGATTCCCCATGCCCTCACCTCTGCCACTTCGGATTTCCACCGCTGTGTATAACTTACAGCGTCATCAAAGGCCGGTTGCTCTCATATCATGTCTATGTGGTGTGGGAGGTTAAAAATCCCTTGGGTCAGTAAAAGTGTAGGCTCGGGCTTTCTATTGACAAACTCTCTAATGGTGAAAACAAGTCTATTCAGACTTATCTATGATATGCAGTATAAATCTTCAATCAACACCGCAGATATTTTGAAGTGAAAATATTGAATATTTTCACTTCAAATATCTACTTTCAAATTAAAGGCTTCGCGGAGAAGGGGCAATGCGATTGACTGCATTAGGGAGCCTAGATAGTGTAACGGTTAGCACGCTAGCCCCGGAATGACAAGAAGTGTGGATTGATTTAATACGATCAAAAGCATAAACTTTTCTGAACCAAAACCATTACATAGATTTGATCTTACATATCTAAATTAGTCTTCCCCGTTTTCGAGCACGGGAGCATCGCACAGCACTAAACTGTAATAAGCATTTAATGAGCGGACAAATATCTAAAGCCCGGTACACACCTCCTGTATAAAACCTAAAACTGCCCGTTTCACGACAAAGTTAGAGTTTTAGTCGGTTTCAGTCTTTAGGTGTGTGGACCCCCTATCACACCAGAGCCTTCCAATTCGCGACTTAAAACTCAGTTTTAGGTTTTATACGGGAGGTGTGTACCAGGTTTTATAAGATTTTAAAAATGAATCGGGCAGTTTTAGTCGGGAAACGGGACGGGTCGGGTTGTAACGGGTACCGTCAAGGCAGTAAGTTTTAGCATGTGAATCGTATACGGGAGGTGTGTACCAGGCTTTAGTTAGATATGTAAGATCAAATCTATGTAACGGTTGTGGTTCAGAAACTTGATTAAACTTTAAATCAAGGAATTTCATTTGTATTCATACAGCACTAAACTGTAAAAAGCATTTAATGAGTGCACGAATACCTAAGTTAGATATGTAAGTCCAAATCTATGTAACGGTTGTGGTTCAGAAACTTGATTTAATTTTAAATCAAGGAATTTCATTTGTATTCATACACAGTATATTGTATGGCTACATGCTGTCGCATACAATTGTCGTAGGGGGTGTTTTTTGGGGAACACATGGAAACATTGCGCCTATAGCAGGATTCCAGCCCACACGCATTGCCATTCCGGGGCTAGCGTGCTAACCATTACACCATATAGGATCCCTGATTCAATCTATCATGCCACCCTATGTGGCCCCTTGCCCGACAGGTCAGTGCAGACTTCTACGCTATTTAATCACATTTAATGATAGTTGTGCACTATATTGTTTTTAAAAAAACACCCCAAAAAAACAATTGCGACCATGCTTTCTTGAACTAGAGGATGCACTAGATAACAAGGTGCTTTAAACACTCCTGTATTGCTGACTCATCACTCTGGCTGTCTAACGTGTCACCTCATAGAGCTACATTACATAGCTTACCATATGAAACAAACAACAGTGGCGTAGCCTTTCCCTGAGGCCCTTATTACATCACCAACGCTGAACGGGGCTCTTTCGGGTACTGTCGGGGGGAGGGTGATGAACATGGGAAATATTGTGCCTAGAGCTGGAATCGAACCCACATCCCTTCCATTGCAGGCCAGTGTGCTAACCTTAAATACCACCTAGGCTCCCTGATGTCGAAACCTTACCCACGGCTAGCTGTCTATTCATTCAGCTTCTTGTCAGAGAGGTGAGTGCAGACTACTACACTCATCCACCTGGAATTGTAAGTCTTTAAATGGTCATTTAATGCTTACAATTACATACATACATACCTACATACATTGCGTAGCTTGTACAGGATTTTGGTCATGGCACCAGTGTCACACCGCCTAGGCCCCCTGATGTCACCACCCTACCCACGCTTATGTGTCTATGCGGCTCATTGCCTGAGAGGTCAGTGCAGGCTACTATTCTACCATTACGAGGTATTCCATCATTCCCTGCTGCTAGTACCAGGCACTCCCGAGTTCCGCTGGTCCCGCAGTAAGAACTGAAGCCGAGACCCAGCACGCCGGGTCATAGCTACAGCCTACACGGCGGAAGTTGGGGGTTGGTGCCACTCCCGCCCATATCCTTCACTATAGAACCTACACTTTTAAACTCACTTAGACATTAGACATTAGATATTTTAGACATTTTTTATTCATAATTTCCATACATTTTCCCACAAACATAAACTATTCTGTTAACAATAGAAATGTTGGATCTATAACCTCCTAATGACTAACCTTGGTAGGATTATTGACATTGATCTGTTGCTAATGCAGATTGCAGTGAAATTGTTGTCCTCGTAAATAATTTTGCAAGAGATATAAAACACCACTTCCTGTAACATGGTGGTGTACTATATTCACCACCTCCTCCAACTTCCATCGTGAAAGCTGTAGCTGGAACCCGACGTGCTGGTTCTCTTACTGAGGGACCAGCGGAACTCGCAATACCCGTAATTAGGTATATTCTAATTGAACTAGTCTGATACCCGACAATCTCTGGCTATAGAGTTGGGAACAAGAAATGTAGTGGCCTGCAGCGATCTCTTAGGCAGTGAGTGATCTCTCAGGCAAGGAGTCACATAGACAGGCATGGCTAGGGTGATGACATCAGGGAGCCTAGGTGGTGAAATGGTTAGCACACTGGCCCGGAATGCAAGAGATGTGGGTTCGATTCCCGCTCTAGGCGCAATATTTCCGCATTTCCATCACCCCTATGACAGAAACAAATACATACAGAGTCAACTTTATATTCTATCTTCAAATCAAATCAACGGCGCTGGCAAAAGTATGCAGTTAGCATATAAATCTAAATCAAAGTTTTTTTTAGGTTTTTACCATATTTAAAAAATAAATATATTAGGTTGATCCTCATAATCTAATTTACTTGTGTTTGAAGAAACTTCTATTACAAATGGCTAACTTTGCAGATATTTGAAGGGAAAACAGGCCAAATTAATTTTGGCGTGCCCGTCAGAAATGCTGGATTCTAGAGGCTTTGGCAGTAACATGTTGTATTAAAGTGACTTAGTATTTCCTTCTACGCAAGCAGCAAATGGTTAATGAGTGTACTAGTATGTAGGTTCAAAATGCAGGACCAAATCTAGGTGTGCGCGTTGGTTTAGAAGATGCGGTGTAGGACAGTAACTGTTTTTCCCCATTTGCCCTTTCAGGCAAGTGACTGAATTTTCTACTTGCCCGAGTGGCAACACTACTTGCCAAAGCCCAAGTCAGCCAATTGAAACTGAAATCTGCTACTGCAGATCAGAAAAATAATGACTTGCCCGTTCGGGCAGGTCACCCGAGAACTTCACCTGCCCGACCGATAAAACTAGGTGCCCCAGGCAACAGGGCAGTCCTTATTGTCCTGCCCGGGCGTGGTGCTTTCATCAGATTATGCAAAACCGCGTTAAGCCACAATGAGACTGATTACATTATGGTTAGAATTAGTGGGTGTGGGGGGTGGGGGGGGGGGGGTGAATGGTGTTAATTATAAATGAGCAGTTATCTATCATCAAGACCAAACAAAGAGCTAACAACTCAGCAACATACACAATATTAAAATCCCAATACCACACACTCGTGCACCTGCAAAGCCAATATGCTACAGACTTCATCCTTATCGGTACAGCATATGCATATGAGACTGTCTCAAAATGTGCTAAGCAATATGGGACAAAACTTTGTCCATTGTAACGATCAACATACTATCTGCCTATGCATTTGCTCAGGACAAACTGATTTGTTTTTTACATGGTGTTTCATAATCCCAATAAAATACATATTGATTTGAAGCAAATGTCCTTGTGTTTTCAGTGTAACTGTTTCTGTGCTGTTTTGTGTCAATCGTTACGATGGAAAAGGAAAAAAAGAGATCACCTTTTGAGACACGCTCATATACATATACATGTACATGTACATGTCAATTTCAGAACACAAAACATGCACTTCTATCCAAACTTGAAAAATGAAAAAAAATATTCTGACTGTAGCGCCTAATTGAACAGATATCGACACTTGACGATATCCGCCTTTCAGTCCACCACAATATATGGCCACAACGCTAGCACGCTTATGGCCCACGATACCTTGCGGGCACACATGAAGCTTGATTTATTGCCCATAAATAGAGTACACCCAGCATTCCGTAGGCCCCATTTCCTTCGGGCCAACCAGGAGTTTGACGGGGATAAGCCACCTGCCAGAAGCTCGGCGGTGTCTCCCTTAACGACGTCAGGGTCACGAGGATTAAGGATCATAGTGATTCAGTCACGTGGCGCACAGCCACTTCCGCTACCTCCTGAGAGTGTGTGATCGTGACTCAGCAATATGCACAGAATGAGTCAATATTTTGGCTTGACAAATATATATATGTGTGTATATATATATATATATATATATATATATATATATATATATATATATATATATTTTATATATATATTTATATATCTTTAAAATATTTTTTTCAAAATGATTCTCCAAATAAATGTTGAAACCTGAATTTCATATATATTTCATATACATTTCCTTAAATAAAAAGTATTTAAACCGGAAATGGTCGTGTTATAGACTCAGTAATACAGAATGCTTCAGGCTGTCGGTTGTGTGTGTGTGTGTGTGTGTGTGTGTGTGTGTGTGTGTGTGTGTGTGTGTGTGTGTGTGTGTGTGCGTGCGTGCGTGTGTGTGTGTGCGTGTGTGCGTGCGCGCGCGCGTGCGTGCGTAGCAAGTATAATGCAGGAAACAGTTTTCAGACATAGTTCCCATTCTCCACTCCCACTTCTGTTGACGGTTACGCCCATCCTGAAATTACCTTAGAGATGTTGCTAGGACGGGGGAAAAAACACAAAAAAACAAATCGCTGGTTATGATTACCTAATATTCAAGCAGCGCGCAGAAAATGTCCTACTTGACGCCTGGTAGGCCGCACTGACCCTGCCTACCCGTTTGACCCGTGCTCCCTCCTACTTCCGGTTGGATAATTACCCCGCCCCCGCCAAGACCTACTCGGATGGAAGCCTTCCGGTGGGAGGAAATCATCTGCGCGCGCACCAGGCGGGAAGGCCGAATGAGTTGAGCATCCATCTCCCATTTTGATAGATCGTGGGATTCGAACCCATGGGTCCAAACTCTGGTCGAGTGAAACCAATGAGTTAAAAATTGATACTTGTCACTTCCTAGCCAGGGGCTCGGCGTTATTAGGATAGGGCAAGGACTGGTTGGCTCAGTGTCAGGGTAATGTGACTGAGTGGAATAACAGGTCATGGTGCTGGTGGGCGGGTCTTCCAGTGGGGCAGCACTATAAAGTTGCCATGAGTGTGCACTGTCACAAGTCGGTACCCATTCTGATATGACCTTAGATGTTGGCATGACCTAAAACCCCAAGAACCAACCAACCAGCTCAGGTGTCCCTATCACCGCTTCCTCCCCCCGTTCCCCCCTCCCTGCCCATACACGCGCAGCCCCACCTGAGACTGCCGACCCGCCCCCAGGCTCTTCCCCTCCCCCCCCTCCATTACTCGACACACGCACCCACATCCATTACACTACCCCACTACCATATAGGGCTTACCATAGTTACTCCCGGAGCACTGTCTCTGTGACAGGGCTGCTAAACAACCCTATAGAAAAAGTGTCGGAAGGTTGGGTTATGGACATAACCACATGAATTGTAAATTTAATATGCTAAATATATTGTTCAATTGCTAAATCTGTCATAGCCCGTTACTTTTGAAGTGCAAAATTGATCATATCATGTAGGAAGACCAATCGTCCGCAATTGAAATGTCCCCTGCTTAAACAATTAATGTACCAAAAAAACAACAAAAGAGATTTTTTTTAATTGAATTGCGAGCATCCAATGGCAAACATTTTCCCCCTTTCATTCTCTTCCAGTTCAACAACTCTATGCCAATATAGATCAACACTGCACACTGGAACAAGGACATCCACAGCATGTTTATAGTGGATTCATACTGAGGCCAGGTACTCGCGGCAGTGTATGTGGCACAAGTGACTTATTATTTAATATACCTATGGACATATCCCATTGTAAAGTCCACGGCTCGAATCTGTGGTTGTGTAGGCAGGCTATAGTGAAATCAATACAGGCAAAAAGAGAAAGGAAGAGTATAAAGAGTGAAAGAAGAGAGAGAGTCAAGCCCTCAGGTTTATTATTTATATGTGTCATCATGGATCCAGTATAGTGTATCACCTCACCCCATTCTCCCAATGAGAAACAAGCATTTCTAGCTCCACCAATGAGAAACAAGCATTTCCGGTCCCCATGGTTACAGTGATCTGCCCACCACCACCTAGCGGTGTGGCTCCCCTGGCCACCACCTGCCTTGAGCTGAGTGTGTGGTGATCCATGACTAGCAGAGGGGGGAGCGGGTAGTGTGTAGGGCTCTGAGTTCCCCTTACACACTATCTTACTAGCACCACAATGTCTATATACCAATCAATCAAGTACCACCAGCAACTACATAAACACATCTATGCACCTGGCCCTATATACCTGTTTCACAAATAGAACATTTGCATTCCCCCACCAATGCATCATTATCGGAATATTTTACACCATGTTTGCTTTAAGATAAGGAGTGGGTGCATATTTGAAGGCAGCGTTAACATACGGATACCGATACACAGACACAGTCCCCCCTCTCTATCCCTCTTCTCTCTCAATCTATTTTCTCTCTCTTCCTCTTCTCTCTTCCCTCTCTCTTTCTCTCTCACACGCACACACGAGCTATTTTCTTTTTGGTACTTTAGTTGATTAAGCAGGGTAAATTTCAATCGCGGACAATTGGTCTTCCTCATTCCACTGCTCCCTGCCCTACCCAATAATTCCGAGCGCCTGGCTAGGTAGCGACAGGTATAATTTTTTAAGTCATTGGTTTGACTCGTCAAGGGTTCGAACCAGCAAGTTCATATCCCACCACCTACCAGAACGGGAGGCAGACGCTCAACTCATTCAGCCATCGCGCCTGGTTCTTGCATGTGTTTCTGTGGTTATTTCGATAAAACACTAACTATCCATGATCAAATCTTTAGAAAATTAATATCCCTGGTTCTAATTGAAATATTGACTTGATTTTTGTATCAAAATGATCAGAATGCAAATATCTATAATGTGATTAAATTGTCTGTAAGCTATATCCACATTTTAAAAATCTCAAAAATTTGATTGCTCTAATTAGCATACCAATTCGATAGTTCAGTCCGAACTGCTGAGAGTGAGTGCTGAATGCTGGTTAACAATTTAGACAGATTTGTAGAGAAAGAATTTTTCTATGTAATATTATATTTTTCACAAACAAATATTTAGTGAATTGGCGTTTACGTGGTTCTGCGCCTGAACCCTTTTATAACTTGTTTTATTATTATTATATATATATATATATATACACATATATAACCGACCTGATATACTACCAAATAGAACCAAATCAACTGGACATGGACGGTTATGATGACATTTCCTGAAATGCTAAGCTCATGCCGTTTTTCAACTTTAGAAACTGGATCGATGAGCACCATAACCCCCCCCCCCCCACACACACACACACACACTCCCCCGTCGCCATAAGAACTCATAACTCAATGATGTATTGTTTCAGAGACCTTGATGGCATCACCGATCAGCCGTGACCACCACCAGCAACCCCCCCCCCCCCCCCTCAACCACCAGCACCTCCACCAGCACTACATCTACAGGCTTCCTGCTCGTTCACGTCAAGCTCAGTTTCAAAACGGAATGTTGATGGGACCGGATGGACTTAGGCTAGTTGAGGAATGGTGCGTGGAACAGTCCTGGGGTGGAACTAGTGACCAAGATATCTTCTGCCTTAAGAGCTCTTATTCGCAACCCTGATCCAAGCCTGCTCTACAGTTAAAAATGTCCTTTGGTTTAAGTCCGGGAAGGTTGTCTTGGGTGGATTAACACTAACAGAGGACTTGTGTTTAAAATGAAGCTTTGGTGGAAGTGGTTCATTCTTTCATGCGCGTGCCTTTTTTCCACATTCTTTTTCGTCAACGTCTTCCACAAAACTCAGGATTTGGATCCATATGACAGCTACAACTCCGGCTACTCTGACAGAAAATGGACTGAAACTACCCAGAGAGTCAAGCACGTCGGAGCAAATCTACACCACCAACAACAGAACATGGTTTCCGACACCCATCAGTTGCAGTCATCGAGTGCCTCGAGGATGTCGCAAAACAAATCTGCAGCGTCATCACCACCACCACCACCACCACTAGACGCGCGCATGCGCAGTTCATCACCCGCCAAGATGTTCAACCCCGCAAGCTACAACTACACCATTGTGAATCCGGGCTTGTGCGCTGGCGTCTCGGTTTTCATTCTCTTCTTTGTGCAGTCTGCAGCCGACCATTTTGAGATGCGCGCCAGGATTCGGCGCACCTGGTCCTCACTCGAGCAGCATGGGCCGCACCACCTGCGCACCGTCTTCATGCTGGCCACGCCCCCTTCCGCCAGCACTCAGCGGCGGATCCAGCGCGAAAGCGAGGCTCACTCGGATGTCGTGCAGATCGGGTTCGTTGAACACTACCGGAATCTGACGCTGAAGCACATCATGAGTTTGCGTTGGATTGCGACATACTGCAACCATTCACGGTATGTCGTAAAAGCAGACGACGACACGATTGTCAACGTTTACCGGCTCGCCCGCTTCCTGACGGCGGAGTACGGCGGCGCCGGCATTACCAACCACATCTACTGTTCGGTGTATGCAAATATCTCACCGCGACGTGACAGGGCGGATAAATGGTACGTATCTAAACGTGAGTACCCGCACGCCAAATACCCGCCATACTGCGAGGGGTTTGCCTACGTCACGAGTCCAGCCGTGACAAACGCGTTATACACGGCGGCCCTGAGGGTGCCAGTGTACTGGATCGACGATGTTTACATCACGGGGATAGTGCTACAGAAGTTGGGGCTCGGACACAGACAGTTCCGTAAGAACAACGGCTACACCATCACGGGGCCTCGTTCTTGTTTACCGAATACTGTAAGCAACAGCTTGTTTCAGTTGCAGAAGTACTCGAGTAGTTATGCCTTTGACTGGGACTCGTGTTGGAGGAATATAACCAGGGCCAGGTCACATTCCATTCGGATACGGCGCCGAAAACATGGGTCGTCGTCCACACTTGGTGAGAGTGAGACCACGACTATTGGTGGTGTCAATGAAAGCTAACCCTTGTCAGAAGCCCAAGTGTTGGTACTGCTGATGTATGTCATGGTAATAAACACAGATAATAAAGGAAGTTTTATTAAATACATTGATTAAAGCTCCAGTCACACTATGGCTTGCGATCACTTTGGACCAAAGAACCGGTGACCTTGCGACCAAAGCAATGGTCGCCGACCTCATTGCGACCAAAATGGTCACAAGGAGGTTTTTAGTGCAGTAGGCTGTCGCTGCAACCTCCTTATGATCAAAATGGTTGCAATGAGGTCGGCGACCACTGAGAACCATTTTGTGACCTCTTTGCGACATACCTTTTTTTTATGGTCGCAAACACTAGTATGACTGGGGTATAAGTAATATTACTTAAAACTATATGTGTCTTAACTTAAAGGGTGAAAGCCAATTTGCTTTGATTATTACAGATTTATGCTGTAGAGCAGAATGGTACTGCAATTTAATAAACGCATAAATAGCTATGATAAAACCGTCATTCTGCCACAGCTGAATTTAATTTACAGGCATATGGGCCGTCCAAAATCTTCAACATTTTCACATTCGTACAAAGTGTAAAATAAAGGGGAAGGGCTGGTACGATTTGTATGGTTTAATAAAATGAGGAGACGACATAAACCACCGCCATGTATTATGATAAAATGTTGATGTGTACTACATTGTTGGAGAGTGGGGGTCGGCGTGCTGTGCTTGAAAATTGTATTATTTCAATTAAGGTTGAAATTCCAACTAATGCTGAAAACTTTGGATGACCCTTACACCAAACGGAGATGGATCTTGACAGACCAGTACATCTTGCAAGCGGAAATAATTGCCCAGGTTTCATGAATATTAATGAACTGAAATATTGCTACACAGGACATATCAGTGCCAAGCAAGAAGGCCTAGAATTGACTATACCAGAAGGTCAATTGGGAACTTGCTTGAGTATACAATCTTAATAGTTGCTTTATTTATGCCATTTGGAATAGTTGGTTTTCGAGCAAGCAAATAGCATATTTCTGAGTATCTCTTAGAGCTACACTCTTAATAGTTGCTTTATTTATGTTTGTTGTTGTTTTACGTCCTAGCAATATCTAAGGTCATATCAGGACGGGGGCTTTATTTATGCCATTTGGAATAGTTGGTTTTCGAGCAAGCAAATAGCATATTTCTTTAGTCAAGTGCATTCTTTGGTGAGTTTGACTTTCTCCCCATTAGGTTTCTTTTATTTTTGGTTAGAATGTTCACACCATACCTATTTTATCGCTAGTACCACTAGCATTTTACTTTTACTTTTGTTAAACAAGTGTTCTATACAAGTGGCTTTCATGACTGCAAATGTGTGTGAATAGCACCAAGCATAATCACTGAATGTCAACGTAAATAAATATTCGCACTAAGGTTATTTTCAATCATGTTTGTGGCCCAAATATGTAATGCTTCAGAGTAAGCTTTGGCAGATTACAGGTAGCTAGCTGCTGACCAACCTAACTTGCTTGTGACGTTTGATAGAAAGAAAATGAGTTCATTATAATGTTTATGATAACGAATATCATAAGCCTTATTCATGTATTTTTTGTCTTCAAACAGGTTTTTACTCAATACATAAACAGAATTACTACCTGTCTTTTCTATTAGCCTACAATACTTATTTAAACAATATCTACTTGCTATTAAATTTGACATCACTAGGTAAATTCATATCTCTTAATGTGCCCTGCATATGTACATGATATATGCATATGTACATGCATATATGTATGTGTGTGTGATGTACATGAATTATATGAGTATAAAGTCATGGAAGTTGCTAATATCCATCTACCATTCCTCGTTACGCCCCCTCTCGAGCCCCTTCGGCTTACCCTAACTGGAGGTTCCTCCCCTTGCTCGCCGCTCAATATAAATATGGATATTCTTTTTTTTTAAAGTATACAAAACACGGAAATCTGACTTTGCGGTTAATTTTCTCTGAATCTGTGGTAGCAAAGCCCTCTTCGCTTCTCCGTGGAAAATAAGCGAAAACACAAATCTTTCATCTCTGAGACAAGGAAATTCTATCGACCGCTTGCCTAGTGTAAGAATTGTCTATTATTAGGTGTACATGGGGTGGGTGGGCCGACAGTGGGGTCCAGGGGGGATAGAATGTGAAGAAAACCTAGCAGGCCTTTTATCATACCATAATTCATTAGAGGTGACAATACGACAAATTGGGAAGTCCCATCGCTAAGTTCACTGGACAACTACCTAGCCACCGCAATGAATTACCCTTCAGTGTTAACCCCCACAGAGTGAGTGTTCAGTCCACATAAAAACAAATATGTAATAATGGCTTAAGCTACTATAGCCCACTTTATATAAGTGATGTACACAATGTGAATCTGAAATAAAGAATTGAATTGAAAAAGATTTTGTGTGTAAACAAATAAAAATGGCTCATAGTCACTGACCGTTCACCATTGAAATGTCAAATCCTGACGCTATTTTCGTCACCTAAACCTGTGTAGAAATATATTAACTCGTCACCTACCTGTCGAAGTTCCTCAGCAGTGGGAAGAAAAAGTAGCCGGCGACGGGCGCGAACCTGTTGGCTACCTTTGGAACTTCGGGCTGCTGGCGCCCCCTGGTGAATCGCCTGGTGTTACTCTCGATTCGTTTCTGCAACCAGAAAAGAAAAAGAAAATTAGTTATTTCACTTGTTGCTTATAAAGTTTGAATTTGTTTCATGATTTGGAAAAAACAAACCACATACAAAATTAATAATTATACCTTTTCTAAAGCGATCAAATTATACCAATCAGTCATTTATATCATTATTTAATTAAGTTTTTCAAATATTTGGCCTAAAATGTCTGTTGGAATAATTTCGATGTAAGTCCTTAGCATTAATGGTAAGAGCTGGTTTGCCCAGTATCAGATTTCATTGGATATATATATGAGCCTATATCAGGAGTTCAACGGGACCTCGTATTCCCAGGTCGTAACCCATCCAAGTACTGATGATGCTCAACGCTGCTCTATATTTCAGGTTATTGAACAATATCACCTTTGGAAAAACTGGTTATTATCCAATCACCCAAGTTTAAGCAGCGTTGAAGCATCATCACAACTTGGATGGGTGATCACGTGGGAATACGAGGTAGCGTTAACATCCTGATAAAGGCTCATTATATATACATATGTACTATCTAATTTAGGATGTGGCTATAAATAACAGCAGTCCCTTTAATGTTTTGGTGTCCACACCAAAGTCTATTATATATGTATATAGTATAGTTATACAATCAGGTAGAAGGAAGCACATCCGGGTCCAGCAAACTTCTATGTACATAATAGGATAAAAAATTATCTTAACTCTTTATGGATACTTTTGTGTTTTCATTGTTGTTCTAGCGAAACGTGATAGTTGTGGTAGGGTAGGGTGGCTGGGCCCTGACCCACGACTATCCAAGGCTGGTACCTTGGGAAAACACCAGTTATCCATCATCTGTACCCAGGTAAGATTTGTATAACTATACTATTTTACCTCGGTACTGTGCCTCTGGCTACTCGTAGCCCAGGGAGAATTTTATGTTATCTCATTTTGTATCCTTCTAATTTAATGTTGTAATCATATGATTGTTTGTAGTGCAAAATATTAATTTAGGTGGTGAGTAGGCGAGTCACCAGGCCGCTTAGTTTCTCTAGTCGTTTGTTGTAATATTTTGCAAATGATCTAGCCGTCTTCCACTCCGTGTGTGCATGGATTCTCTTCACTGAGATCCCTAACTGTCTTGCCTTGGAAACCATGGCTCCATGCGTTGAGTGGGATGCATAGTGGCCAGTATTGACTCCTGCCTGTTTAAGCACCTTGATGGTCCATTTTGTGAGTGCGTCTCTCGAGATAGCTTTATGCGGTTTAAAGTTGCATAGTCCGATGGTTTTGAGTGTCTCTCATTTTCTGAGATAAACATATTAGGTTATTCATTATAATCTACCTTACTTTAGTTTGAAGTAACTTATATTTTAAATCGTGAACTTCTAAGAAATTTGAAATAGAAACATGCTAAATGAATTTTTGCAAGCTTGCCAAAACTCTATCACCATAGCCTTCTGCGGTAGCAGGTTCTATTAATTGACCCAGTGGTCCCTTCTATGTGGCGGTAAATGTTTAATAATTGCATCAGTATCTAAGGTACATATGTAGAATCAAATCTAGATAATTGTTTTGGTTTTGACAAATTTGATGTTTTCATCCGACTATGCAGCTTTAATAAAGCTGATCAGTAGCCGTCTGGAATTCCTAATTCCACATGACTTGGATATATACGCCTTAATGGCTGAAACTACACATATCCATTTATCTTCCAGAAAGCTATTTACATGTACTGTTGACAGTGGGTCCCCTGTGCGATTTGACTTTAATAATGTCTCTAAATCGAATGTTGCCTCATCCATGTCTATTTCTAATCTATCCAGTGAAAGCGCCACAATCATTTGGCCTCTATGTCCCGTCACTAGCAGTAATAGAACTTCTAACTGATGTTTTCCAATTGTTTGTCCATCAATTCTAGGTAGAATAATTGAAAGCGCACATCTTGCTGCATTAATTGCACCAAATCCTAATTCTTCATCCTCCAGGTTTGTTAGAAATCTTAATATTTGGGCTATTGTAGGTTTTAATGGTTTGACTCCTTTTAGAAGGCAATGAAGTCCCCATTTCTTTAAATAACTTGTGTATAATTTCACTGTCCCTTTCCTCCAGGCATGTGAAATAAGTCTTTCTTTTGTAACTTTCTCTAAACCATATTGTTCTAAATGTTTTCTTAAAAAAGGAATGCCAAAAGGGGTGTTGTCGACACGTCTCCGTGGACTGTGAGTGGTCCCTGATGGTGCAGGTTGTTCCTTCCTCTTGGGAATCTGAGCACGTCTGTTGCTGCTGATGTTATTGACGATAGCCATGGTTGTGTTTCCCATGCTGGTACTATCAGTACTGCATGTGTATGATCCATCTTGATCTTCCTGGCCACTCTGCTGATAATGGTGGAAATATGTAATAAAACTTATTATTCCAAATTCATGAGAATGCGTCTACTCTCCCCGCTTCTGGTTCTGGATGCCAAGACACATATTTGTGTAACTTTTTGTTATTGCGTGATGTGAATAAGTCAATTTCTGGTTTGCCCCATTTGTGACAAATGTGGTTGAAAATACTCATCTAATGACCATTCTAAATGGTCGTGGAAATCTAGACTTTTCTTGTCAGCCAAAGTATTTTGACTGCCTGGGGTATGTTCCTCTTCCCAGTCCCAAATGAGTTTAGCTATATAATTACATGGTTTGGACCGAGTGCCTCCCATATTACGTATATAAGCCATAGCTGTCGTATTGTCTGCTAAAACTCTTACATGATTTTTAGGGAGATGAATTAGACTACGGAGTCCTAGATAAATAGCTCTAAGTTCTAATACATTCATGTGATCGGAGATTTCATCTTCCATCCAATGACCACCTGTTGCCTGTTGGTCTCTATGAGCCCCCCAGCCTTCTAATGAAGCGTCTGTTGTAACTGTAGTGTTAGGCTCGCCCATCATAATGGGGTTGGGCGAATTGTTAATGTGTGACAACCACCAAATAATATCATTTTGGCGTTCTGGCGAAATCATCATGGGCCGCTCAAAGTTTCCTTTTGTGCGTGCCAAGGCCAAGTTCTTATCTATTTCTAGCGATTTAATATGAGCCTTGCCATAAAGAATAGCCAGTGCATATGCTATCATAATTCCTATCAATATTGCAACTTGTCGTATCTTTGGGCTTTTTCAATTGTAATAATGGATTTGCTTTTGTTGTAAATTAATCAAGTTTTTGTTCTGTTAATGAAATGGTCATTTCTGTGATGTCAATAAAGAATCCCAGAAACTTTAACTTGTTTGTCGGTATTAGTACAGATTTAGTTTCATGTATGTAGAACCCTAATTTTGTAAATGTTTCACATAATTTGTCTACTGCTCTCTGACATTGTTGTTGTGTTTGTGCAACAATAAATGAATCATCAATATAAGGAAACATAACATGTCCTTCCCTAGCCATCTGGGAAGAAATTGGCTTCAGTAACCTTGTGAAAATGCGTGGACCGCAAACCAGTCCATTCGGCATTCACATGAGATATTTCCGATCAAGTTTATTGATAGGTACTGTATAGTATTCATCTACACTGGCTAGCCAGGAGCCATGCGTTACTAAGTCTCTTCCTGTGTCTAAGGAAAATGTTTTTAAATGTTTGTACACTACAAATTTGGTGAATAATGTTAGATCTAAAATTAGTCTTACATCTCCATTTGGTTTGGGTCGCAAGAAAATATTAGATATGAATTCCCCAGCCACATGTAGTGCTGGTTCTATGATGCCTTTTTCACAGTATTTAAGGACTTGTTTATATAATGCTTCGCATTCTGAACCATGAAATCATGAAGGGAAAGGTATGTTATTTTGAATGGGTTCTTCCATCAAGGGTATTCTTACTCCTTCAGCTAGACTAAGGGTAGTTGAATTATCCGCAATGCTATTCCATTCTGGTAGGCAGTTATTGGTGTTACCTTGAAAAATGCTTACTGGTGTTTGCGTTGCGACTTCTATTTGTTCCCTGGGCGGGGGAACACCTTCTGGGCATTGAACTCCCTCTTGAAGGGCCTGTTCCCGGCGTTCCAGCTGAACGATTGCCTATGGCCCCTTCCCCTGGCCGGGAAGCTGAAGTTTGTCCCGAACCAGCCTCCTCGTTGGCCAGTTCACCAGTTTAGAAAATCCTGCCTCATCTTCTTGAAGCGGTTAGGATTCGCGTCTGCAGACTTTGTCTTGTCCGTTTCCATATGTTTGCCATACTTCGATCCCGTCTCCACTTGTTTAAACAAGTGCTGGAGTTGCCCACCGAACATCTTCGTCTTGTCCAGTGGTTTCCCCTTAATGGGCTTGGGGGGCACGGAATAACGTATATTCCTTCCCGTCATTGTCGGTGACCTTCTTTGACCTGGCTACCTCCTTGCCTGTATCTGTGCAGACAGCCTTAAAGACGTTCTCAAACCGTCTGTATGAGAGGAAGTTGCTTGTTGCTGTCAGCAAAGCTATCCCCCCATTCATATCATCGCAGAGAGATGAGAACTTGTTCTCTGCCAACATCCTATTGGCTATAGGCGCGATGGCCGTGAAGGCTGATGTACCCATTTGTGGACTGTATGCAGGACCGTTTCAAACTTTTTAGGCTCCTCGTTGAGCCTGACTTCCGAATCCATTTCCTTACTGGCGGATTCCGGGATCCCTTTGATCCCCGTGAATTTCTCAGCCAATTTGATAATCACTTCGGCCGGCTTAAACGTGTTGAAGTGCCCCTGAATTGTCTTCCTCATGAACATAGTTATGTGGACTTTCTTCCACAGTTGCACCTTGCACTTTTTCGTCTCCTTGCCACAGGACTTTGCGTATTCCCTGTGTGCTTGGTGTCAGAGTCAGAGCTCGTTGAAGACAAGTCTGACGAAGAGTCAGAGGAAGAGGATTTGTGCTTCCTCCTTTTCTTCGTCTTCTTTTTACTCTTTTCATGAGAGGCTTCTTTTTACGGGCCCTCATGTACTCGTCCCCTTCTGATGAGTGCTCCTTTTTGTGTTTGCGTTTGCGCGTAGCCACAACCACTTCCTCCTGACTCATTGTCAGATGAGGCCTGATCTTCGGAGAGATCCTCCCACTCTGATTTATCTGAATCCAGCGGCACTTTTGCTTTCTTTTTCTTCGTGGCCGTCACTCTGGAGGGCAACATCTCCATCTTTTGTTGAACCAATCTCGCGACTTGTTCATCCAGATCAGCTGGGCCGGGGCCGGTATTGTACCCTCCCACCTCGTCCGAATCTCTTTGTTCAGACGAGGGCGACCTTTGTACCCGTGCCGGCAGTGAGCGGTCTTCATCTTCACTGATCACATGAGATGCCTCTGCCTTACTTTGCTTCGTAGCCATGGCTCAAAGACTGTGAGTAAAAACAAAAACCAATAGTTAGGCATTGTTCAGGGCTGAATATCACACTGATAATTAGAGTATAAATTATACTAGGTGTGTATTATGGCATTAAAACAGTATTTAACACAGGCATATGGCTAATAGACAGCCACAGGATGACGGTATGGTAAACCAACCAATCCAAACTAGGGGTAGGGACCAGTGTAGCAGTACCCCCCCACACTCTAAGAACCTATAAACGTTTCCCACCTGTGGCTTTCTTCGCCAACAAGTTGAAGAAAATACTATAGGACTTGGAGGTACGCCTTAACGAGAATAGCAATCGGGGAATCTTAACGAAACCCAGGAATAATCCTAGCGATGTAAATGGCTCCTGCCAAACATCTCTCCGTTCGGCAACGGGCAACTTGATTAATAACCGAACAATGGATGCATTGTGCTAACGACCATATGTAACACGATTGAATCTGAGCTGTAAAACAGTCACAAGTCGGTACCCGTCCTGATATGACCGTAGATGTTGCCAGGACGTAAAGCTCCAACAACCAACCAACCTCCTCTCAAATCAGGAGTGGATAAGGAGGTAAAGACCCCGTTCCTTACCTGGACTATCTGCCTCCAGTGCTCGGGTACGAGTTCCTCTGATTCCCCCAGGGGCTGAACCATGGCCTGATCTGCCTGTCGGTCCTTGGCTGCTGTGGGTCGTGAAAGTTCTTGTGCCGCTGCACCGAGCACCTGCAAACACAAATAGTAACGCTTAAAAAAATTTATTTAAAATAGAAACAAAAAAGACCCGGACTTTATGGCCAACTGAGTAACTTGTCGTGTGGGTTTTGGTAGATCGTGGGATTCTAACCCACGGGTTCGAACCCTGGTACAGTCAAACCAATGACTTAAAAATTTATACTTTTTGCTTCCTAGTCAGGTGCTCGGCATTATTAGGATAGGGCAAGGTCTGGTTGGCTCAGTGTCGGGATAATTTGACTGAGTGGGATATCAGGTCATGGTGCTGGTGGCCTGGTCTACCAGTGGGGCACCACTATAAAGTCAGCATCAGTGTACACTGTCACAAAAAAAGTACCTATCCTGATATGACCTTAGACATTGCCAGGACGAAAAACTCCAACAACCAACCAACCATCTCGTGTGGGACATCATAGGATTAATCCCCAGGCCGGGCACAATCCAAACACTTACAAAGTTGGTATTTGTCATTACTTTGCCTGGTGTTGGGCGAAGGCAAGGACTGGTTGGCTAAGTGCCAGGATAGTGCGACCAGCTGAGATATCGGGCCATTGTAGCAATGGTATTCCAGTGGGGCAGCACTATAAAGGCGTCAGGAGTCAATAGCGTTCCTGATATGAACTTATTAGCAAATATTTAGAAATAAAATACCACTTTGTGTATGTATATTCACGACTTCCTTCAACTTCCACCATGTAACTTGTAAGCTGAAGGTGTGACCTGGCATGCTGGGTCCAACAGAACTATGAACTGATTGATTGATTGATTGGTGGTTGCTTTACACCGTGTCAGCAGCATAGGCCATATTCACGGCAAGAAATGTTTGTTTTTTGTTCAAACCATCGCTTTGACATGTAAAAGCAGACAATCAATTATGTGCCAATAGACACTCATTAAATTAGAAAGCTCACAATCATATATTTGTGGTCAAGGGAAACAAATACCCATAGGAAAAGAAAAGTTTTATTAATAATTGATAGAATTTATTTAGTAAACTATATGAGGTGGTACAGTGCAGCTGCTCTCAAAAAGGCTAAAATGTTTTCCTGTTTTACTTTAGTAAAAAGGTCATGCAGAGAACTATGAACTAGTTTTGTTTGTAGGTTATGGGTTCCTTTAAATGTTTTTATTAATAACAAATAATAATTGGTGATGGGGAAGACAAAATATTATATAATTTCAAAACACATATATAGAGTATTAATTTGTCATGCACTATAATTGTCATGCGCTATAATTTTGTGGTGGGATGATTACAGCAGGCCCCATTAGATCATTAAGTACTAGTACATACCACATTAGTGATAACTGAGTCATTCCCTGAAACTGGAAACCACACAATTGGTTTCCATGTTACAATGATGCAAATTAAATCTTTATTTCACGCATTACTTTTTTAACTAATAATGTCTAAAAATAAACCAAAGCAAATGTGTGTGTGTGTGTGTGTGTGTGTGTGTGTGTGTGTGTGTGTGGAGGGGGGGGGGGGGCTTCTTACCTCAAGAATGTCCATTCTTTGTCTGAGATTGTAATTCCTCCCATATAATTGTTCGGTGAGATATTCAGCTACCTGAAAGGCAATGACATAGTATGTAGCAACAATTTTTCAAATTTCAAATAAATATCGTTTGAAAATTAGCCATTAATAGCATAATGTGTTAAAATGTAATTTGATTTTTTTAAACCGATTCATTTTCAGTCAATTATTTATAAACATGAATGAACTAAATCCTTCGCGCCTTACATTTCAAATGATTTTCATGTACTCGGATTTAGATGTTTCAAAAACATGACCAAAATGTCAAGATGTTAAAAAAGCCAATACAAAGCGAAAGTCAGCAAAACATACCGCCCCACAAAACGGAGTTTTCATCCCTACGTTAAGGCATATATATATGCATTCACAGAAACAAGGTTTTCTATTACTCCCTCACTCTACACAACCGCCTACACACCTGGATGGGTGAAGTGACCGCCAGCGCCACCATGGAGGCGTGGCGGAGAGCGCAGAAGGACGGCAAGCAGAAGGTGTCCGTCAGGTGCAGGAGGATCTTAGAGAACTCTGCCGCCACCTGGTGAGAAAAAAGAAAACCGGAACATAGCAGTCTCGCTACCTGGTGTGAATGGAGCAAACTATATGGTCAATGTGAGGGCAAGTTAATAGAGATGGGTAAACAGCAACGAAAGGAAAAGACCCAACCAGCTCTTAATATAGCAACTGGGTCGAATTAACAAGCCCTTCATTGAGTATACATTTTCATAGTAACTTCCCAATTCTTTATACTACTGATATGGTGTGATTTAAACATAAGTGGAAGAATAGTGAATTTCTTTCCAAATTTATGCCATACATAACTTGTGATTATATCTGAATACGAAATTAGCTTTTGCAGTCCATATCTTTACCATGCATTCTAGGCTGACATTGTTTAGAATCCGCAACATGTTTCTTTGGACAGTTTTGTCTAAATAGTCTCCCATCACCCACCCAGCAAATATAAAAGATTAATTTGCTTATATGTCAGGGGATGCATGCATGCATGCAATAACCTATGAATTATTCATCGCATTAGCTGATTCCTAAAAATCCAAAATGTCGCCAATGTGGCACCAAAGAAAACTAACATAATTAAGGCTAGCCACTAACAGCTAAGATGACACGGCAACTACCAAATTGAGACTACTGCTGTTCAGCGCTGAAAACAAGCTGTGGTGCGACTTACTCGTTATGGATAGAGTAAAAAAGGCCATCACAAAAAAATAAAAATCACATTTTGCAACATTGCCAATGGTCAGCTGGGCTTATTGTTGGTACAAACAAAGTGTGCAATGTCGTGAGTTACCTCCTGCACGGTGGAAGGATGGTCTCTGACGAGCCTTTCTGTCACCACCAGACACGCCTCCACCTTGTCTGGGTCCTCGGAGCTCATCACACCTGCGATGCACAAGAAACATGATGGCAGTTTAGTGAGGTGCAATTGGATCTCTAGATTCACCCCATACTTGCAGTAGGGGTGAAAAACAATCCATTAAAAAAAGTGGTGAAAGGCTGGGTAAATGAAATCAGCACATCAATTCTTAAAGCTGCATAGTCTGATGAAATATCAAATATTCAAAACCAAACCAATTATCTAGATTTGATTTGACATATCTAACTTAGATACTGATGTACTTATTAAGCGTTTGTCTCTGCGTAGAAGGCAATACTAAGTCAATTTAACAGAACATGTTACTGCAGAAGTCTATGGTGTCAGAGTTTTGGCAAGCTTGCCAAAACTAATTTTCCATGTTTGCACTTAAAATCTCTCAAAATTTTACCATTTAAAATAAAGGTAACTTTGAACTAATGTAAAGTAGATAGTAGTGATCGATCTAATATATTTAACTCAGAAGAAAATACAGAAATTCAAAACCATCGGACTATGCAACTTTAATTTAAGAAGCAAAATATATTCTTCATATGCATCTTCACATTTACCCACAGCCGTGTTCCTGTGAGACGGCTGCTATACAACCCATTAGAAAAAGTGTCTGAAGGCTGGGTTATAGATAAATGACCCCATGAATATGCACTGAAATATGCATGGTTCCAATGCTTGTTTATCACATTCCACTATTTTGGAGTAATGAATTTATGAAATAATGTAGATTAATACACTTTAAAAGTCGAATCAAGAGCTTACTGTGGCCGCCATCTTTTTTGTTTCCCATTCTCTCCCATTTCACCAACTCTGCACCAATATAGATGGACACTGGAAATAGGAACTCCACCTCTTTATACCAAAGCAGTTTTGGCTTGGGTTTAGACGTACAGTAAAACCTCTCTAAATCGACCAACCATGGGACTAACTTTAAGTGGTCCATTTAGGGAGTTTAAACAAAAATCATTACAATGGTATTGTATGGAGGATCGTTTGGGACCCAAATAATGCGATCGATATAGAGGAGTGGTCGATCTGTGGAGGTGGTCGGTTAGAGAGGTTTTACTCTAGTTGTCATTTACCCCCTACTGTGGATAGGGGTGAACCCTTTATCTACAGAGAGCCTAGGTAGAATACTGTTTAGGACGCTAGCCCCCGTATGGCAGAACTGGGGGCTTGAGACCCGTTCTAGGCATGCGGTTTCTCTTTGTAACACTCCTTCCCTTAGATAAAAGATTCACCCGCTACTTGTAGTACACGGGTGAAAACCAGCCTTATATAAATACGGGCGAAAATAGCTTTAGTATGGAACAACAAGTAGAATGCCTGGCACCAGTGTCAAATGGTTACTTATATCAGAACAGAGTTGGTGAATGAGAGAGAATGCAAAAAGACAAGATGGCGGCCAGAGAACGCCGTCGATTTCACTTTTAAATTTTATTAAACTAGATATTATATTATATTTTTCAACTCAAAGGTAGCGGGCTAATAATAAGACATATGTAAAGAATAATTGTTGCTTCTTACATTGTGAAATTAGGCTCTCAATTCATTGACCCGTTTTTTCGACAGCTTTTACATAGGGTTGGTTTGCACCCCTACTGCAGCAGTACGGGGTGAATCTTGTATCTATCCTTCCCTATGACACTAGTCTCCTACGTGGTTTTCTAAAGGGTTTTTTTTTGTGGGGGGGGGGGGGAGGGGCGGGGGGAGGAATTACAGCTAGAGGTGGTAGAGTGAGTAGGTCGCCCATTTCCGTTGTGGTAGGACACGGGAACAATGCCCGGCCGAGTCAAAACCAACGACGTACCAAATTGAATTATAAACTCTATTATTAATAATATATTGCAAGAACTGGTTGTCTCAGGATAATACGACTGACTGAGTGAGATATCGGGGTTATGATCTGGGCTTCATGGTATCTCAAATCGGGCGCGGTAGAGCGCGGGTCTCGTGTGCGGAAGGTCGGGAGTTTGGTCCCCGGTCGAGTCAGACCAATGACTTTAAAATTGGTACTGGTCGCTTCCTAACCTGGTGCTCAGCACTAATAGGATAGGGCAACGACTGGTTAGCTCAGTGTCAGGATTGGTTAGCTCAGTTTCAGGATAATGGGACTGAGTGGGACATCGGGTCATGGTGTTGGCGGCCTGATTTCTTAGTGAGGCAGCACTATAAAGTCGCCATGAGTGGGCAGTCACAAGTCGGTACCCGTCGTGATGAACTTAGATGTTGCAAGAACGTAAAACTCCAACAACCAACCAACAACATGGTATCTCAATGGAAGAGCACTATAAAGTTGTCGACTGTACGATGCTTTGAGAAACGCCGTAAGTGTTTTACGGTTAACAGGCAGTTGTGAGATGAGAGAGGGGTTTATCTTGATGTAAGATAGTATTTTACTTCAAGGCGCAAGCTATAAAAACGCATTAGAATATATGCAAACAACGTGAAATAAATCCGACAATATGAACCTTATGTTTCTCTTACCTTCCATGCAATCCCGAAGGTAGACGGGAGCTTTGACCTTGGGTTTTACCGTGTCGTTAGAAAGGTCATATGCTGGAA
Organism: Branchipolynoe longqiensis; assembly: GCA_030323885.1. NCBI lineage: Eukaryota > Metazoa > Annelida > Polychaeta > Phyllodocida > Polynoidae > Branchipolynoe > Branchipolynoe longqiensis. The sequence goes on along the minus strand of CM059192.1, from coordinate 37,288,074 downwards.
GGTCGTCATCACTGAACGAATGAATACAAAAACAAGTGATGTACAACCGAAGGTTTGATCTTATTACAAGCCACCAACAGCTCAAAAGTAAAATAATGCTTATTGGGGAGTGCTGAATTAGTTGAAATTTAGTAGACTTAGTTTTGCATGTATTTAATTTAACCTATTTCAAACGTTTTGTTCAAAGAGAATTCAACATATTTAGGCGAGATATTCAATATTTTAAAATAGTTTTTCTCATTTTCTCGTTTAATTACCAAATTTAAGACGGTATTGAATTATTATTCCCTATTTCTCTATAGCATGGTTTGTGTCCTACTGATGCTATAACTATATATAGTTACAGCATCACCTAGGAGATGTTATAACTATATATTTAAAAAAAAAATTTAATATGAAGAGTAATTTTCAGATAAATGATTGTTTTAAAATTTATTTTTACAGTTATAAGTTAAAATTTTGTGTTGATCAAGTCTAAATATTAAGTAACCAGCAATATATATTTGTTGACCAGTGAACAAATAACTCAGAAACCGACGTGTACCTGTCCAGATCTCCCTGCTCCTCTGGTGCGGCGTCCATGGTAACCGAGCTGGTTCGGGGGTCAATGTGGGTGGCCTCAACCTCCCTAGTAGCAATAATAGCAACAGCAATTTGAAAGAAAATCAAGCAGTTATTTCCCGTTATGGAGTATGAAGCAAGAGGACATCTGGATGAGTACTGATCGAGGTGTAGCCTAGCTCAATGTGCAAGGTCGAGGGATTGAAAGCCCATTTTATGTGTTCATTAAAGTTGCAAAGTCCGATGGTTTTGAGTTTCTGTCATTTTCTGAGATACGTATATTAAATTAATTGTTATGAGCTACCTTACTTTAGTTTGATCTTGAAGTAACCTTGATTTAAAATGGCTAACTTTTGAGATATTTGAAGTGCAAACAAGCCAAATTAATTTTGGCAAGCATGTCAAAACTCTTGACACCATAGCCTTCTGTAGTAACATGTTCTGTTAAATTGACTTCAATATTCCCTTCTATGTGGCAACAAATGCTTAAAACGTGCATTTGTATTTGAGTTAGATGTGTAAACAAGGCAAACATGGTGTGCATTAAATGGCAATTAAAATGGTATGACTACACAGTGTATATATCAGGGATGAAAGTGGTCGCCGGCTAAAATCGCAGAAATCAGGCTGCGATTATTACACCGACGTCAAATGTCTGCGATAACACGGTAAAATGCCGGAAGTCAGGTTTCACCTAACCTTGTTGTGACTGTATTATCGCCCATACCGGACCCGCTCTTGTTTGGGTTTGATGTTCTAGCAACATCTAAGGTAATAAGAATGGTATTCAAACTCCCCAAGTCATAAACATATCATTTAAAAAAAAATTTGTTTAAAGTTAATCGGTAAATATAAATAATCGCGGAAATCCGCGAAACCGCGGAGATCTTTCATCCCTGATATATATATATCCCGTTATAATTGAATAATAATTTATATAATTGTCGTACTTTGTCCTTGATGGTACAGCAGTCAGGGTGGGCTAGGGAACCTGTCCCCTTGTTTCAATGGAACAGAAGTCAGACTGGGCATGGGGACCTGTCCATTTGCCTTGTTTGCCATTGGGTGGCAGCACTGCATCTTGTCGATGGTAATACTGAGTGCTAGACAAGTTCGTGATAAGCAGGACTGACCTTTGTAGCTGTGACATGGTATCGCCCCCTGGGAGTGGAGGGCTCGGCCCGGGGTCAGACGGCGGGGTCAGGAGACCTAGGAGATGCTTTGCTTCCGCATCCTGCTCATACTGTTGACAAATGAGAAGAGGAATTTCAAGTTGCTAATTTAGTTTAAAGCTGATGAAAGAATACAATTTCTGAAACCACGACAATCATCCAGACACAACAATACAATATCCTATCCACCCGCTCACCTCAAACTGCAGCTTGTGTTCTCCGTCCGGGTCGACCTTCCTTGACACGAGCTCGGCGACGATCATACCGAGGCGGCGGACCTGGGGCTGCGGCGAGGCGAGGTGAGGCTGCATGCCGGTCAGCAGACACTGCGTCAGCTCTGGAACACCAGGAGGGCGAGCAGTGTCACTGACGTCACGGCACCGCACTTAATGTCGTCTGCCTGTCTCCCCCACTCGTATATCGATATACATACACTATTCCGCCCCGTTATCGCCTAGCCTAACACCATGATTGGTTTCTTTCTTTCTAGTATCTGTTTATCCATATTATCATAACTTTGTTAATAGTTGTTGTTGAAGATTTATACTGCCTATCATGGATAAGCCTGAATAGGCTTGTTTTCACCATTAGACAGCTTGTCGATAGAAAGCCCGAGCCTATACCTTTACCGACCCAAGGGATTTTTTACCTCCCATACCACATAGACATGGTATGAGAGCAACTGGCCTTTGATGACACTGTAAGTTATACACAGCGGGGGAAATCCAAATTGGCAGAGGTGGGGGCACAGGGAATCGAACCAGTGACCTTCAGATTAGGAGTCCGACCTAGAAAAAAGTCAGACACTCTAACCACTCCGCCACAGAGAACACCACAGTGACTGATTGGTTGTGGTTTTATGCCATTTCGGCAGCAAAGACCATATTCACGGCCTTGTTTATGATTCAGGGATGAAAGTGATCTCCAACAAAAAACTCAGAAATCAAGCAGAGATTATTACACTGACGGCAAATTTCCGCGAAAACGCGGATTTCCCCCCCATAGGATTAGCACTCTCAGGGGTTGTGCATCGCCCATATCTCACTCGTTCTTGTTTAGGTTTTATGTTCTAGCAACATCTGAAGTCATATAAGAACGGGATTCAAACTACCCAAGTGTTGTCATATACATCCTGATTTCTTGGGATTTTGTTTAACATTAATCGCTAAATATACAAAATAGCGGAGATCTTTCATCCCTGATGATTCGTAACAGTGTTTGTCTTTAAAAAAAATCTTTTTGTTACATGTTTATTCTCCTGAATGCGACGAATATTACTAAAACAACACACACATATTCTATATACATAATATATACATATATGTTTATTAAGGTAAATCAGATATATATACATATATATATATAGAGAGAGAGAGAGTGAGAGAGAATTGGACAGACAGAGATATATATATATATCTATATATATCTATATATATCTATATATATATATATATATATATATATATACATATATATAGATATATATATAGAGAGATAGGGAGAGATGGAGAGATAGGGACAGAGAGAGAGGGAGAGAGAGAGACGGAGAGACAGAGACAGATACATGCATGGTTACATACTGTCTCTATGCAGGGAGGCTGTGTGGTCATCAAGAAAGGCAAGGCAGATGATGACGGCTCGACATATGTACTGCTGCTGGTCGTATGGCGTGTGTCGCACAGCACTTGTGTCTCCCCACACCTCCAGTAGGGTGAACAGCACCTGACAACACAGGGCACTGTAAATGTAATAAACAGGAAAGCTCCCCACACCTCCAGTAGGGTGAACAGCACCTGACAACACAGGGCACTGTAAATCTAATAAACAGGAAAGCTCCCCACACCTCCAGTAGGGTGAACAGCACCTGACAACACGGGGCACTGTAAATGTAATAAACAGGAAAGCTCCACACACCTCCAGTATGGTTAGCAGTACTTGATAACACATGATACTGTAAATGTAATAAACAAGGAATCTCTCCACACCTCCAGTAGGATGAGTGGTGCCTGACAACACAGGACATTGTAAATGTAATAAACAGGAAAGCTCCCCACACCTCCAGTAGGGTGAACAGCACCTGACAACACAGGGTACTGTAAATGTAATAAGCAGGGACTCTCCCCACACCTCCAGTAGGGTTTATGACAGCTGACAACAAATCAACTAATAAATCAAATAAACGGGAAATTTTCTGATATCTTTTCATTTCAAATATCTCCGGGGTTAACCCTATTAAATGAAAGTTACTTCGAAGTGAAGTATATTATAACCATCAACATATTATATTTATTTTTAAAATACGGCAGAAACTCAAAATATATGTAACTTTAACATTGCTAAATATTTGCGAATGTATGAAGCAAACAAAGCACAGATATAGGCCTATTATAGATTGGGCCCGACTGGACTTCCAACGAAACATATTCCCCATTTTAAAATCTGCCCCCTGTTTTTTTGTTTTCCTTTATTGTTTGTCTATGTTTGATTTAAATGAACAAATGTCACCGCATAGCTAAAGCATGAGTATAGTTCTGTTTTACCTTAATAAAGAGATGTTGTCGCGAAGGAGAGGATGCAAGATGACCGATTATGTTCTGTGGTACTTTATCCTGGTAGAGCAAAAGAGAATTAGACTCATTTCATGTGTCACTTTAATTAAGGTTATTCCAGAAAAATGATCTTAAATGATGTTTTTACAAACCACAACAAAAACCTAGACATGTGTTCAATTCTCTTTTTGGTGGTTGGTTGATGTGTCTTTTATTTCCCAGTGAAAAACTGGAGGATCATTCAATTCTACAACTCAGAAGTCCACTATTTTCCAATTCAAGAGCTAATTGTAGTTACATAATCCGATGAGAGCATAACATTTCCTAAACAAAAGTACTTTCCACAATTAAGTGCTGCTTTAATGTGCTGTTGAACATACCGATTTAAAATGCCGCAGGAGGAGCAATTTGCTTGTCAGCAGATAGCTCAGCTTCTGGCCAGTTACAACGCTGTTTCCCAAAAGCTTGTTAACAGTTCCATACCTGAAATCAGTAGTTACACATATCCATGATTAATGGAGACAGAACAAAGCAGCATTGGTTTGTGAACATTCCAATCTTATCTTTTTACATTGTAAATAAGGAGATCCTTAAAGGGGCTGTCACATTAGGGTTTTTTGCGGGAGCGTATGGCGGCGTAAGCGCGTTACGTCATATACGTCGGCATACGCCGTATACGCTACTCATACGCTACGCATACGCTACTCATACGCCGCCATATGTGAAGCGTATGAGGCATACGCCGCCATACGCTTTCATAAATCCGTCCGTCCAAATTTTTTTGTGCATGCTCAAAAAAACTCGACCTATGAGGGCGTATGGCCCATACTGTCAAAAAATGTCACAGCACGCTCCCATACGCTCCTCGTAGGTTCCACATACGCTCAAAACCACCCGAAAGGTCACCAAATGTCATCATAGGCCGGCACGCGCAGGACCTACGTAGGTTTTCAATACGCTCCCGCCATACGCCGTAATGTGACAGGGCCTTAAGAGAACCGAATATGCAGCCCGCTTCAAACATGGTTTCGGTGTTACTTTGACACAGTGTTATTTTTGTTCGGCTAAATGACACTAGTATCATGTGAGAATAAAAAATAGTTCCATAGCGGACAACAAAGTAGTTTTGTGTATGTGCAATTTCGTTAAAGCTGCATCGTCCGTTCAAAGATTAAATTATTTAAGCTAATTGATCCTACTCAGATACTGATGCAGCAAAGATGTATTGCTACATAGAAGGAATACTAAGTCAATTTAATTGGGACTATCACTGCTGAAGCTTACGATGTCCAATTCTACATCAGTGATAGAAATGAGCAAAGATTGTCATTTGTCCACCGGAAAAGTCGGGTGGCATTTTCACTTGTTCGTCTGAATTTTCACTTGTCCCGGACAAGCGGACAATATGTTATTTCGATATGCATTATAAAACTAATTTTGCATGTTTTCACTTCAAATATCTCAAAAGACAGCTACTACAAATTAAAGTAAGGTAGACTGTATCAATCAATTTATTATTTTTACAGGGTCCATACACATGTGAAGATATGGAATTCAAGGCTATTTCAACTGTTTTTGATGCGTATTCAAGAGTATTTTCATTTGGAATTCAGGGGGGGGAACAAACAATGGTGAATATCGATGTCTGACTAATTTAGATCAGTTTAATGGAATTCAAGGCTTTTTAAAACCAATTACCCAAAATAGGTTAAATTCTAGGCTCCTCAACACTTTGAAATGGGAAAAATAACGTTCAAGACTTTTCAAGACTTTCCAAGCCCCGTACGGACACTGTATTTATCTCAGAAAAATAACAGAAACACAAAAACGATCGGACTAGGCAACTTTAACTCACCAGGGGGCGGCTTTGACCATGGGCGTGACGACGGCCTCCAGCGCAGAGTCGGGGACCCGGGCGAGGAGCACCTCGCAGACCCGGGACCAGACGAAGTCCACCTCCATGAGGCTCACCACGCGCGGGGTGAGCAGCGTCCACACCGTGTCTGCACACAGCAACAAATGAAGGCAATTTGGGGTTTTTACGTCCTACGGGGCCTTTCAAATATTGTGTACCGCTATTTTTTTTATTATACTGTACAGGGACAAAAGTGGTCTCTGGCAAAAAACGCGGAAAGCAAGCAGGAATTATGACACCGATGACAAATTTCTGCAAAAACGCAGATTTCCCCCTATAGGATTAGCGCTGCCAGGGAATCGCGGGGAAAATGCCGGAAGTTAGGTTTCAACAATTTGTGCCTATATTATCGCCCATACTTAACTCGTTCTTGTTTGGGTTTATGTTCAAGTAACATCTCAGGTAAATTTAAGAACTGGATTCGAACCAACCAATTTTGTCATATACATCCTGATTCCTTAGCATTTTGCTTAACATTAATCGGTGAATATAAAAAATCGCAGAAATCCGCGAAATCACGGAGATCTTTCATCCCTGTTTTCTTTCAAAATTAGACACCCACCCACTGCCTTGTGATTCTCCGTAACACTAGACAATACATCCCCCACCCCAAAATATATATCATGTAACGCTGCATTGCGTCCTACTCCACTTGTGGAATAAATAAGTAAACCTGAAGTTGCCTCAAACTATAGGTCATTCCCTGGTTTCTTTCAAGGTCAGCATAGACGGGACTAGATAAAAGATTCACCCTGTACTTCCAGTACAGGGATGAAGATCACCCTTATATAAAAACGGTCGGAAAATCGGGTGAATGAAATGAGTCTTTATGAGAGCCTAATTTCACAATCTAAGAAGCAACATTTATTCTTTGTATATGTCTTCATGTTTACCCGCTACTTTTGAGTAGGAAAATATAATAAAACATATATTTTAATGCAATTTAAAAGTGAAATCGACGGCGTTCTCTGGCCGCCATCTTGTCTTTTTCCATTCTCTCCCATTTCACCAACTCTGTGCTGATATAAGTAACCATTTGACACTGGTGCCAGGCATTCTACTTCTTGTTCCATACTAATGCTATTTTCGCCCGTATTTAGACTACATTGTCTTTCACCCGTGTACTACAAGTACTGGGTGAATCTGTTATCTAAGACGGGACCTGTCATTTTCCAGCTGGGTCACACGTAACTTCTCATGGAGGGGCGGGGGCGGGGGGGGGGGGGGTTGACCACTATGTTCAGCTTGAAAATTGTGTTGCATAATGATGCTGTTCAGTATACACCCACCCATTGTAACGCCACATAACGCTTGCACCTACACACCCACCCCTAAGCGTTACATAATATTTTAATGGTCCCTAACAACATATAAGGTCCTATCAGGACTGTCATCACAAGTTGGTACCAACCTTTATTTTGAAAGTAAAATTAAGAGACATTTCAAGGTATGTCGGACATGAATGATATCATCTAGGTAAGTGCTTTGGTTTAGAAAAGTTGCTTCTATTAGATTATGCCGCTTTACATTTTTTTAAATTAATTTTCAAACAGCCAGCTTCTTACCTCCGTAGCCACTGAGACACAGCTTTCCGAGCAGTTGGCCGGCAAACACTACCGAACAGTCATGACCTGCCTTTAGGGAATCGTGGACACTGTGCAGTGTGGAGAGCAGGTCCCCCGTCAATAAGGGAATGTACTTGTCTGGGTAGAACAGCTCGCTACAGACCAAGGGACAACAATATTACACACTATTACACTACCATCACTGATGGCATTTAATATGCACCAGGCAATGATAGCAACGAGCTGTGAGCTAGACAAGCTGTGATGATATAGGGGAAGTGAGAGCAGGGGGGTGGGAGAGAGAGGGAAGGGGAAGGGAAGATGGTAAGAAAAGCTGTGATATTACTGATAATATATGGGAAGGGGGAGAAGGAGGGAGCGAGGGAAAGGGAAGAGAAGAAGGTGGTAAGAAAGGCTGTGAAGAGGGAGAAGAGAGGGAGAGAGGACAGGGGAGGGGGGGGGGGGGAGGGGAAGGGGGAGAATGAATGGGAAAACAGTGCTCTTGTGCTAACAAAGGATATTATTCAATGAATAAACTATATTTATTTAGTATTTAATGGGGGAGGAAAGAATGTGGTGAGGAAACCTGTGATAATATAAGGGGGATTTAAAAAGAAAATTATTTAAGAAAATAATTAGGAAAAAATACCTTCCAATAAAATGGTCACCCAGACTTCAAATAGTCGAATCAGTGAGTTGTATTAGGCGGTTTACGTGATGAGTTAAAGCTGTATGGTCTGATGAAAACATCAAATTTTCAAAACCAAAACAATTATCTAGATTTGAGTCTACATATCTAACTGCATATACTGGTGCACGTATTAAACATGTGTTGCTAAATAGAAGGGAATACTAAGGCAGTTTAATAGAATTTGTTACCACAGCAGCCTATGGTGTTGCATGTTTGCCAAAATTAAATTAGCATGTTTGCATTTAAAATATCTCAAAAGTTAGCCATTTTAAATCAAAGTTATTTCAAACTAAAGTTAGGTGAATTATAATGATCAACCTAATACTAGTAATAGTAATATATTTATCTCAGAAAATGACCGACCCAAAACCATCGGACATAGTAATATATTTATCTCAGGAAATGACCGACTCAAAACCATCGGACTATGCAGCTTTAATTCTACCTGGTTTCCCCTTGTAGCTTGTTGGTGACGCGCTCTGGCACGGTGACCAGGTGGGTGAGCAGCTCGTGCCACTGCTGCTGAGTGTACGGGTCCACCCTACCCGCGCGCCCCGCCTGCGCGCGCACCCTTCCCACCTCGCACTGCGCCCACAGCAAATGCGCCATCTGGTGTTCGCGGAGGAACGTCTCCAGCAGTGACACGCACTTGTTGAGCCTGTAGCCCGGACTGAAATCAGTAATTAGAATGTATACACGTGCTAGTAATAATATTAATAGGGAAGTCACCCAACATTCTGTGGCTTAACTCTTACGCAACCCACAGGAGACCATCTGAATCTAACCGTTAACACAGTATTCACTGTAGCCGGGCCCGAGATGCCGCACAAAAACTATAATTTCACTAGGTCACACTTAGACAGGCCAAACCTGGTAACATGCACTGATGCCTAATTTCTTAAGCAGAAGAGGATAAGTGTAAGTAGGTGTAAGTGAAGATATGGAATTTAAGGCTATTTCAAGGCTCTTTTGTGTTTGCTTAACGACACCCCAGCACAAAAAGTAAACATCAGCTATTGCAGGTTTCAAGGCTTTTCAATGCTGCTTTTGATAGGAATTCAAGATTATGTTTTTGATAGGAATTCAAGACTATTTTCATTAGGATTTAGTTCAAAATCACAATTTAGAAAGGTGATTTCAGACTAAATTAGATCAGTGGGGACAGTTTAATGGAATTCAAGGTTTTTTAAGACTAATTACCCAAAATCGGTTAAATTCAAGACTTTTCGAGGCCTTGAAATGGGGCAAATGAAGTTCAAGACTTTTCAAGATTTTCCAGGCCCAGTACGGACCCTGCTGTAGACAATCCATTGTACAACTGACTTGTGATGGCGCCACCATCAGCTAAAATGTGCCAATAAGTAGCGATGTACATCAGTGTCCACCACTCATCACATTCACTAGTTTATTCAGCATATAGAGATCGTGTGTATAAATAACTGTCAGCACCTATGGTTAGAAGATGAATGGGTCATTCTCTGAAACTAGGCACAACATATTTGGTTTCCATGTTACAGTGGTGCTAATTAATTCTTTTAGTTTTTGTTTTTGGTAGCAAGTCAAAGAATTATTGTTGCCTCTGTGTGTTAAGTATGTTTAGCAATACTAATTACTATTAATATTACTACATGCATTTACTCTGTCTAACAAAATGTATCAAAAGTATGCTTGAATGATTTTGTGCTAAAGTGAAAATGTGAGAATTCACACACTGAAACCATGCATTTACCAAAAAACCTTTTCAACGTTTTCTTGTGAGACAATCTTGTTTGTGTAACTGTAATAAATCAAATTGTTTGAATTTGTTGCATATGTTAAAATGATGTCCGGATACATGCGTTTGACTTCCATGTTAGACGAGTGATATTAATGGATTGCTGAATTTGTATAACATCAAAATCAAAAAGTGAAATAGTTTTTATTCAACTGTGACATATTCACAACATGTAAACCTTCATATGTACATGAATCCTGCTAGGGCCCAGTTTCAGAAGAAAATTACCCTAAGGCCAAATAAAAAAACAAGTGATTGCCCTTTAGAAATAAAAATGAAGGTTGGGCGGGCGGTATTTTTTTATATATTTTGTTTTAGGGGGGGGCGGTTTTCTTCGGTATTTCACTGGTCTCCTCGCCCATCCCCCTGCCCTCTGCCACCCTCATTCACATTCCCTCCCTCCTCCCCATCCTACACCCTCCCTCTCCCAACCTCTTCTACTCTCGACCCTGTTCCCTCCCATACCCAGTTCCCTCCCTATCACCCCTCAAATATCTCTCCATTCATTTCCCCCACTGCCACTGCCCTGTTCATTCCCCCGCCCCCCTTCACTCCCCTTTCTATATCTCACTCCATCCACCCCACTTTCCTTTTCCAGTTTTTGAGAAAAAATATTTAAATAAAAAGAATTCAGGGGCGGACGATTTTTCAGACACGGGCGTGGACGATCACCAATTGTATTTTTAATTGTTATTTGGCCCAATATCCTCGCAGATGCGAGACAACAAACGCTAATCACCTGTTCTCACTGATGCTGGTGATTAGGACAGTGAATGCCTCTGCAGCGCTTCCTTGTAAGAAGAAAACATCGACTAGAACCGACACCTGTCCACGTGGCAGCTTCTCGATCCAGTCGACACTGAACAAACTAACCAAGACGCGCAGCCACTGGGAGTAATGTGTCGACATGAATTCCGCCCTGGCCGCAGACATGGAGGCTGCAGTCAGTGGCGGGACATGGCCGTGGCATTGCTTCTGTAGATGTGGTAGGAACAGCGTCATCTTTTGAAGCGCAGAACACAACACCGTGCCTTCCGTAGTCGGACATTTCAACTCGTTTTGGACTTCTCGGATTATTCGCCTGACTTGCAACCTAACCGGATCGACGCTCGATTCTTCAGGCTGAAAACAATGGCTTGGTTCTATCAGACAAGTCAGAGCTGATGGATTGGTTCATGCCTGATATTCACCCAGTTAATTATGCTGCCAGAACTGACATTAAAAATCTCTTGTTTTTAAGCCACAAAGCATTGATAAGAATGGCTTTTGTTACAATCATTATATTATCAGGGATGAAAGTGCTCTCTGGGGAAAAAAAGCGGAAATGCTGATATTCTCCCATAGGCTTAACATTGTCAGGGAATCGCGGAAAATTCCCGGAAGTCGGGTTTCATATATATTGGTATACGCTGAAAGTGCTGCACCGTTTGAAGCATGTATTAGTAGTGTACGCTGATAGTGCTGCAATGTTTGGATCATTTATTAATATTAGTAGTGTACCCTGATAGTGCTGCGGTGTCAGCACCATCAAAGAAGAGAATAATAATAATAATAATAATTAGTATACGCTGATGGTGTTGCGGGATTGAAAAATCCCGGAAATCCGCGGAATCACGGAGATCTTTCATCCCTGTATTATTCCGAATCAGCAATACAATTGGGCCCTTCCATATAGGTGAATTTGCTTTGGTCAGCACTCAGTATCACTGGCAGCTTTAATTTAACAATTTTAGTCATGCTTCACGGCATTCAAATTATTACTTGATACAAAATATACTAAATTTGGTAGGCGAATTGCCTGTTGTTATTCCGGTCCAACAATATCTAACTTTTAAGAGAACGATTATGGTAATCTGCATCATTCTTGTAATCAAAACTTGTTGAGTCTGGATTTGAAACTTTTCATGGTTTGAGCAGAGACAGCGGATTCTGGGAAAGAGTTCAAACTATCCACAATGCTATTGCTAAAGCTGTGTTTCCTCAAGTTTAAACGATATCTTTTTGATTAAATATCATAAATTAGAAGTTATTGCTTTTGTTTGTTAGAATCCTGCAATGGCCTTTTTGATTTAATTTTAAATGAAAGATAGTTGTGAACATGTATTGGGAACGATTTACAAGGCCGCTTCGATTACACGTCGTATATTAGGGGTCGATTAGTAAATCACACGAACATCCTGACATTACTCCATATACCTAGGGCTAGGTATCACAGTGCTGGGCCACGTTCAGGGTGCGCCTCGGAGGCGTCTCAGAGAAATGTCGGATGCTGTGCTCGTCTGAACAGCAAAAGCAGCTGGTTGCCTCGAAAATGGCCGCCTGCATAGGGGGCAGCCATTTGCAATTAAAAAGAACAGCTCTGATTGGCTGAAGCCACTGAATTGGGTGGCCATTTTCGAGTTACTTTTTGCCTCCTACCTGAAAAGAGAGATGTCTCCGGGGCATTCCCTGAACGCAAATAAGCCCAAAAGACGTCACTGACCCGTCTCGGAGACGTCGCGGCGATGCTTTTTGCTCTATTTGCGTTCAGGGTGCGTCCCGGCGACGCCTCCCTTTTCAATCAGGAGACAAAAAGCGCCTCGAAAATGGCCGCCGTATCCAGTAGTTTCAGCCTATCACAGCGCAGCATTTCCATTGCAAATGGCCGCCGCCTATGGGGGCGGCCATTTTCGAGACAATAAACTGCCTTTGCCGTTCAGACTAGCGTGACGTCAGGCCCGTCGCCGAGGCGCCTCCGAGACGGAGCCTGAACGCGGCCCTGGTCAGCTATTTGCCAAAAATACAATATTGATGCCCCAGCCTTCCAGGCCGAACATTATCAGGAATCTAATACCGACCCCCCCCCCCCCCTAAGGGGGAGGCTAAGGACTAACACGTGTATATATACATTTAAACAATACCCCTACCGAGGTGACAAATGAAATCACCAAAATCCAGCAACCGGATATGGAAACAGCTCATCGAACTTCGCTATGCAGCAAACAGGGTGGATGACAGCGATTGGTTAATAATAGCCTATGGGCTTGACGCAGACCCACTGCAGAGTAGCGCATGCAGAGTCGAGGAACAACTACACTGGTTCCCCCCTACAGATCTTCCATATATGGCATGACGTCATCGGGACCAGTGTACGTGTTCCTCCGCGTGTGTGCTACCCTGCAGCGAGGCTGGCAAGGCATTTATAGTTATATTGTGCAATTTGTATTATTATTATTATTATTATTAATTATTCGGGGGTCGGTCCTAAGCATTGCTTATTCATATTATTCAAATTTATGAATAGACTAGACAAGTCAGAAAACACTATAATACAGGGACTTATGAAAATAGGAGAGAGCACTTTTAGATTTCCCTCTGCAATATGAATTATCTATATGGAGGCATTGCCATTGGAAGAAACTAATTTAAGGCCCTGTAACATTACGACGCATGTCGCAAGCGTGCGGTCAACGCATAAAATCACTTTTTTAAAGTCGAGAAGCATCAAACTTTTCGGCATGGGGGATAAAGTTGGACGTATACATAGTGTATGGCCAACGTATGATTAATGTGCCTTACGGCGAAAAATGCTCAAATTACGCTCATGGTACTTCACAGAACGCTGGTGAACGTTATATACGTTATCCGATCACCAGACCTACGGTTCATACATTACATACGTCAAGACATGCTGGAGAAACGCTAAACGTACATTAGACTACATTATCCATATGTTGTCAGTATGTGCACTGTGTGTTCCCACTGTCTTTAATGTAGGTCAACGTAGTGCAACATAGTGAACATTTGTCTAACGTACGTCTAACATACGCCTAATGTATACATAGCGTACGGCCAGCCTAAAATACACACGTTGTCGAACGTCGAAAGTTTTGTGCATGCACAAAACTTTGCCGACCCCCTGATGCATGACGCCGTATCTGTACAAACCTCGATGTACATTGACGAATACCAACGAGCACCTAACACATGCACAACGCATAACAACATAGCAGCCAAAAATCACATATGTTGGTTCGATGATTCGTAATGTGACAGCCCCTTTAGTCTGTGTCATATGGTGTATATGTAGGCTGACATGTTCATAATCATAATGGTTAGCAATGTAGACATAGTGTTCATGCTATTACTAGGTACTCTAAAGTGGGTGGATACACTGTCCGCATCGCGAAATCTATTTATTTTAACCATTCTAAAACCATTTCAATCTCCACTAATTCTGCTTTGTTTGAAATAAAAATTATATGAAGTGAATGCCTGTTCTTTTCTCTTTTAGGGTGTTCGATTTATAATTAACATGATGAAATAAATTAGTCAATGGACACTTGTTTGGGTGTACCATCAGCAGCTCTGCGCATGCTTGCCATAGTCTGTTTGCATCCAGTCTCAGCCACCCCCTTCCCTAAAATTGCTACCTTGCTGATTCTGGTCACATGAGCTAAAAATAACCACCAATGAAAGATGGAGAAGAAACCAGGCTTCATTAGCATATCAAGCATGGCTGTCTTTCAGTGGGAAATTTGATTGAACAGAAGGAGTGAAAACATTCAGACACTCATTCTCCTTCAAAATTAATCAGGATTGTCCTGAAAATTATATCATCAGAAAGCTCAAGTCTTCCTCTACCTAACCAGAACAATATTTGGTTGAGATTTATATCATACTCGGCAAGGTTGGTCTGAGAAATGACCATGTCTTCCTGTCATCGGGACAAGTGGAGAAGCTTCTGTTTTGGTAGAAAAAGCTTGATGTGGCACCCATCAACGATGATTTTAGAGTATGGAAGGTGCCAGACATTGAAAACATTTCTGAAGCCTATTGTTGCCCATGGGAATCTGTTTAATCACCTTAATAAAGTTAATGTCTTTGCGACCTAGACTTGTAGTCAGCTAGCAATGCCTATAAAAGTGAACTTTCAGTTTTTGCCTCATATTAATTCAAAACATGTATGATAATATACAGCTTTTGATTCTGATTATTTTGGAATAAAAAAGTAGGTGATAGTGCAAGTAGAACAGAAGTTATGATATTTCAAAAGAATTTATCATTAACCCTGATGATATTCAGCAGAAATTAAGGAATTTAGCAAGTTTAGCATGAAATATCTGACAGAATAACAAAGCTAATGTTCTGGGGGAAAATGGATCCTGTTATTTGTGCTATAGAGTGAAATTCTTTAATATTGGACAAATTATACGCAACATAGCTTTTGTGTTGGGGCCTTAAAAACCTAGATTTCCCTAATTTGGAAGTGTGCACAAATAAGGGCCAACAAATATTTAAAACCTCACAATTTCGGAACTTTTCAAGAGATCTATATACATTTGATATCACTGGAATCGGATTTAAAAGATCTATAACCTATATAATCTTAAACACTGAAACATTAAAATGAAAAATCACTTTGGCCAGTTTGGGGTACCTACAGTATTAGTACTTGTATGCTATTAATATGTATTCTTATATGTACCCATATGACCCGCTTTAGGTAACTGCTATAATGCCGAGTCTGACAAAGACCCTATTAAATTAATTTTAATCATTCATTGAATAAAATCATCACGGCCCTCATTTCAGAGGGTTTGAGTTTGACACTGCCAGACAAAATGTAGTTGTGACTTGTGACGTTGTGTGCCGTCTAACTGCAAACGGCCTATTCATGGCTATAGAGGGAGTGCACGTGACGTCATCACTCAGTGGTTAGCCATCTTGGATTACACTTAATACCACCTATGGTGCCCCCTCTCTTATAGCAAGAACACTACCTCCACCATTGGCTCTACCTATAGTCATGGCCGCCGAAGTATGTGGCACCACCTAGTGGGTACTGCCCGAACCTTTCTAATCCTTTGCCAGAGCATCTAAAATGTCAACATACTGCGCTTTAGCAACAATCTGATGCTACGTGATTAAAAAAATACTTCCCCTCCATCAAAAAAACCATTTTCCACCAACTTTTGAGGCCAAACTGCTCACAGCAGTGACAAATAAACCAACAAATCGGTAAATAAACACAATGTAAAACCTTCCAAGCCTTTCATATGTAATCCAATATGGCCACCGGAAGTTGTCTCGTGACACTATTGCAACCCCTCTATTGCGGATTCTCGATGTCGGACATCCGGGCACTTTTGGGGTTCACAATGCGCGAAGGGTAAAACAAATGCCAGTCTCATAGAGACACCATTAAAACCACCCTAACTATCACAGTAATTTGTGACTTTTGGTGCTTTGTAAGCAAATTTCTCTTGTTTCTATTAAATAGTTCAGATCTTTCTCTACAATTTCACATTCAGCTTTTTTCTAATCAGCCAATTGGAAGTTCTTGAATTTATTTTGCGAAAATAGTTTTTGAGGCCATGATCTGGTAAGGTTAACACTGGCAGTGACACTCAGAATATCCCAACTTTCACTATTATCTCTGTTTTTAATACTTTCAGAGTAAATTGCTCTTAGGTTACATTAAATACTTCAGATCTTCCTCTTCAATCGCGCATTAAGATATTTGTAATCGATCCAATGAAAGCTTAAAAATTTATTTTACAAAAATAAATGCTTCACATAGACATAGCATTGCTGCAGCGCACATCACTGCAGTATTTTACCCTTCGCGGGCTAGTTTCCGGGGTTGTGACGTCATGCCGACATCGAGAATTGGTCCTATTGGAGCTAAGTTAATAAGACAGTTTCAGTTGATCTTCAATACTCATCCAATAGTACACATCGCTGTGCATGATGATGATTGATCGTTTGATTCGGTCGTAATAAACTAAAACTGCATTGCTCTCGGTAACGCCTATGGCTATGCTATGGCTACAGCTACTACTAGTACTACGGCTACGGCCTAGACATATTAGTCCTAGATAACGCCCAGCCTCATCTCATGCTGTCAGTGTCAGTGTCACGTACGTAATCACACTTCGGTGATCAAATCAATAGTGTCAACAAATCACAATGTAGAGACCACAATACTCACAGTCATTGTAACGCTTCTTCTATGTTTTGAAGATAGCCCGATGCTTGCCAATACAATAGAATAAACTCATGCACTTTCCACCAAGCACATGGACTTGCTACAGCTGTTGATATTGACAACTCTATTATCGCTCACCGGATGTACACAACCCAGAATCGCGCATGCTCGTTGTTTTGCTTGGATACAGGCAACTCGCTGCATTTGGTCAATAGTTTGTTGAATGTCTCCCACAACTAACTAAACTTCTTCGGTAGCAGGTAACGCGGATATACAATTTCACAACTTTCACAATGGGCGATGAAGGAGATAAAAAGGCGGTCGAAGAACCGAAGAGGATTATACATACGTATCCTCTTATTCGAGTAAGTATCTGCGGCACAAACTTTGTCGTGCAAACTTGTAGTTGTAGACGTAGTTGTAAAGTTTAAGTTACCACTCTGACTCTGAAGTGACAATCACCGACTGACCCAATCAAATATCGTTGGCACTCATTAAAACTGGCATGGTACCTTTAGATCTGATGCACTATAGGAATATACCACTGCGTTAGCGCAAATCTAAACATTCCATTTGTTTGATTATTCCAAGCGGTAGCAACAGGCATGTGTTGTGTCTGCCGACGAAGTTCATAAAATTCTGCGTGGGGGGTTGGGGAGACACACCGTTTCACACACAAAAATACATTAATTGTCACTATGCTGAGGCAACACCTTAGGTATTATCACATATTTCGACTATTATCTTGTGAACATGCGATATAAGTAATATATATTACTTATATATAGTGATTCATTAATATACTTAAATTGTTAATAGCTACCAGAATGCATGGCGAATGCTGGACAATGTTACTTATCAGAATATTATGGAACATTTTCCTATGTTTCGGATCGGGACGCTAAGAATTCTAATTTTCTGTTACTAGTATTATGAAAACTAAGTGGTACTAATATTCTTCTTGGTTGTCCATCAGTGGCGATGATGACAGCAACTCATCATTTGACGTGATTTGTTGTGTCCAATTTGTGCTCAGAATGTGTGGTGGCATGTTGGACATGTGTGTCTAGCTACAATCAGAGAGTCTGGTACTAGTGGTAGGTGAAGTAGACAATCTTTTCTCTGCTGATGCTTTTGGTTAGCTTATGATATATGATCAGTTTCCAAATGGTCTGTGCCTTTGCGAATAGAAGTATGAACTCCTGTCCTTGACTACTTCTTCTTCTTCGCCTGTTGAGGCGTCAGCGCCCATCCACACAAACACCTCCTCAGCCGTGTCGTAGATGAACGTGTCGCCTACCGCCCAACTTTGGGCATAGGCCACAAACAAGGGCTCTCCAGGTTTCCTGGTCCTGGGCCTTGAGTTTCTTGTTCGTGATTCTGTAACATTCTTTTTCCGGGTGGGGTTGTCCAACCCCCAACCTAAGGACCAGTTGCTGCTCTTAGTCTGTCCTCTACCATGAGTCCTGCCCGTCTTGGTTAAACCTGCCAGGTGGCTAGCCCCTGCCGGTATAGCTCTCATGGTCACGGAGACACACAAGCCTCCCCACCATGACAAGGTAGCAACACATTGGGGGGGTCCTTGACTACTGTTTCCCAGGTTTTAGTGTTGAGATTGCATTTCTTCAGGCTGTATTTAAGGCAGTCCTTGAATCCTTTCTTCTGACCACCTTGATTTCTGTGTCCTTTTACAAGTTCATAGTATAAAAGAGCTTTTAGTATTCTATCTTCATCCATGGAGACTACATGACCAGGGGCCATATGCATATGAACCGGTGTTTGCCTCGCCTGGTGTTAAAAGCTAACACCAGGGTAGCTATCACCAGGGTGGCAAAGTAGGTCAAGCTATATGCAGGGGCACGAAAAGTGGTCAGGGAAGCTAACTATTCCAGTTATTCTTAGATTGGGGAATCCCCTGTAACTGGTGCCGGCATGTATTGCTATGAGCCTGATAGATACGCTGGCACAGTGTACACTGGTACCCACATGTACTGTATGTATCCAAGCTCAAAATGCTTAATTATGGATATCTGTAGTTATGTCTTAAATATATTCATTATATTATTATATTGCATGCATGTATCCATGTTTATGCCAAATTGTTCTGTATTTCTATTAATTTTCAATAAAATTGAAGTTTTGGACTATGCTTATCAGCAAACATAATACAATTGTCATACGCCTTTATTTTGTTGTCGATGCCGTTTTCAGCGACTTTGCCCAACTTGACTTGACCCGACTTGACTTGACCTGACTTGACTTGACTTTACCTGACCTAACTTTTAGTCCTGTCACACTCTGACGCATCGCACAAGCATGTGCCGACGTAGCTGATTTTGTGCCACTATGTCAGTGTACGTTGATATGTGTTACTCGAACGTTATACTTCATTATGCGTATGTTGGTGTATGTCAATGCTGGTAGAAAGAACGTGGAGTCGTGGGTTCGAACCGTGGACGAGTCAAACCAATGACTTGAAAATTGGTGCTAGTCGCTTCCTAGCCAGGCACTCGGCATTATTAGGACAGGGCAAGGGCTGGTGTGCTCAGTGTCAGGATAATGTGACTGAGTGGTATACCAGGTCATTGTGCCGGCGGCCTTGGTTTCCCAGTGGGACAGCACTATAAAGTTGCCATGAGTGCGCACTGTCACAAGTCGGTACCCATCCTGATATGACCTTAGATGTTGCTAGGATATAAAACAACAACAAACAAACAAACATCAATGTTTGTCTAATACGATATAACTCATTAAGGAGTCACAAAAGTTTTGAGCATGCACACAATTTTTTACGTTCGACAACGTGTGGCTTTTACGTCTGGCGTATGTTATATATATGTTAGACATACATTGATGTATGTTAGACATATGTAAGACAAATGTTGTTCACTACGTAGCACTGCATTGACTTACGTCAGTCGGACGGAGAGCCAGCGGAAATGTACAGTCACCGTATTGACAACGTATGGATAACCTACGTTTCACATACGTTTAACATTTCTCCACCGTGTCTTGAGTTATGTAACGTATAAGGCATATTTCTGGTAATTGAATTACATATATAACGTTCACCTGCATACTGTGAGCGTATTGCGACCATTTTTTGCCGGGAGGCATGTTAGCCATACGTTGGCCATACACTCTGCTACGTTGTGTATACGGTATGTATACATCCAACTTTGCCCCCCGCGCCAAAAAGTTTGATGCATCTCAACGTTTGAAAATGATTTTAGCCGTTGGCCACACATTTGCATGATGCGTCCTAATGTGACTGGGCCATTTGCAGAGAGAGAGAGACAGACACACACACACACACACAGACAGACAGACAGACAGATACACACACATACAGACACACAGACAGATACACACCCAGTCAGATACACAGACACAAACAGACAGACAGAGAAACACAGACACAGAAAAACAGACATACACACAGACAGACACAATGTTGAATCGACACCTAACCGGACGGGTTTACCGCTAAACCTGCTATGGAACGGGGTTAGCTTACCCTAGTTTACAGTTGTGCTGTTAGCGCTAAAACTGCTTCTTGCATGCTGTCTTTCGCCGCTAACCGGGGGATTGCCGCCAAAACTAGTTTTGCAGCGCTAACTGTGCATCATGCATATGGCCCCGGCCCACTTGAGTTGTGCAGTCAATGCTGACTATTTTTGCTCTCAGACTTCAGTGTCTGGAATCTTCAGTGTCTGGTATTCATAATCTTTCTGAGACAGCCCAGGTGGAAATGGTTTAGTTGCTTAGTGTCACAACGGTATGTTCTCCCATGATTCACAGACATAGATGATAGAGCAAGGCTGAATGTTTTCAATTAAATATCTCCCAAGTCAAATCTCAACTTCAAACTAATGTAAAGTAGATTATAATGATCAGTCTAATATTTAGCTTTAGACCTACATATGGAGAAAATCTAAACTCTCGTTTAAGCCGCTCTTATTCTAGTTTCTACGTATGACTGCACGCACAGGTCGTCAGGTAAAAACATGCTACTTGTGACCTGGTTGGAGGATGCAATTTCGTGCATGGGTGAATTAGAAAGTGTCCATCCCATTTCATTTTTGTAGTTTATTTTGTACCTGCCTCACTGAGGTATTCGAATAGAATTTCGTTAGCTCGGTTTAGGTATTACACCAACATTCTTTTCCAAACATGTGTGCTTCTTTTCACGAGCGCAATTTGACCTAAATCCTGTGCATGCTTATGCGTGCGTATATTAATTCGCATGCACCTTTAATTCAGCTTATTCAGCCTATTTTTCCATTTAAATTAAATTAAAGTCAGAACCAGCTGTCTTTCGGGGTAGTTTATATAACATATAATGTACATTTTTAGTTTATAATATAAATATTATAATATATTCTATATTTAAATTTTTTATATGAGAGTGTCTCAAAAGGTGATAAGCAATATGGGACAAAACTTTGTCCATTGTAACGATCAACATATGGGTTCTTCTTCAGTGCTGGTCCTAATAAGGGGAATCGGAGCTCAAAACTGAAATATGTTACAGCCTATCCCAATTAGGCTGGTTGTGTTCCACATACATCCAATTTTAAGACACAATTTTTTTTAAAGCACTTTGGAACCCGACTGCAAGCCAGGGTGACTTCGAACATGACCAAGTGGAGAATGTTACGCGTGTTTCGGCATGACACAAAAACCCTTATTATGTAATATTTAGAACAAGACCCTTATTAGTTCCTAGTGAAGTTTTGAACATCAGTCACTAGGAGTAACTAAGTGCAATTTTATGAGTGTTCGTCCACTTGAGAGTAGAGCAGAGAACATATAAAATTGTGACACTGAAACATGCGTTACATGGAAAGGAAAAGTTGTTCCTTCATGATGAAACAAGCACCACTGATGATGAAAAAGTATTTATGCTTCTTAGTTTTTGATGCTGTGGACATATTTCAAAGTAATCTTGGAAAACTTCCCTAAGTTCTGATGTTCTTGGAATTGTAACACATGTTTCATGTAACATGTAACACATGTTTCATGTGACACTCAATAATGACGTAGGTTAGAAACTGCTAATAGCATGCAAAAAATGTATTTGTTCAGGGCATTATTTGCACACATTACATGTATGCAAATATTTCTTTTGAGTGTTATAAGTTTTCTTATGTAGAAAAGGATATTGTGATGACTTAGGATAACAATAGCCCGAACAACATTCTCCAAAATGTATAGAGTGTTAACATCAAGTAAGATATTAATACAAACAAGGAAGCGTATTCTTCAGTGTTATGTGTGGTCTACTCTAATGTATGCGAAGGATGATGAAAATATCATGGACAAAGAAGATCACCAACAAAGAAGTTCTCAGAAAAATTAAATATAAGAAAAGCTTGTTTGCCACTATACAGACAAAGAAACTTATTTATTTTGGCCACATCATTCGTCAGAGTTCAATATACCATACATTGTTGGAAGGGAAGGTGAATGGCAGCAGTGGGAGAGGGAGACCAAGAACATCATGGTTTACAAATATTTCACAGTGGACAGGCTTGAATTATTCACAGTCTATCAGAACAGCACACCATCGGGACAAGTGGAGAACCATTGCATCCAACCCTCGACTAGAGGACGGAACTATTGATTGATTGATTGATGACTTAGCGGATGAAGATGAGAACAGGTGAACGCGTGTTTCTTCTTCATCGATGTGTGACACCGCACAGTAATAGCATCATAGCACAACATCCTGTTTATGACGTGACACCACATCATCAGTAGGCATGTAGATGCCCATGGTATATTTGAAAATCATGGTGAGAAGAGATTTGATCCATTGTTGGATTTTGTATCACAAAATAAATTTTCGCTGTTATGCATGTTTCACCTGGGACACAAAGTTCTTATTGCACTTTTAATGGATTTTTAGGAAATAATATTATAACTTTTGTGTTCAGAACTAGGCATCTATGATGCTATGCTACTTATAGCAGCTTGGTTTGCATGGTTGGATATTGTGAAAATTGAAGGTGAACACGTGTTTCATGACGTGACACCTCATGAAACACGATTTATGCTCACTTTCAAGCGTCGTTGTTTTACACATAGACACTCAAAGTCCTAAAATTAGTTTTATGACATTTTTGCATGTTACAACTTTGCAAATTATAAACTAGCTATGTTTGAATATTTTGGTCTACAATGAAGTAGTTTTCAACACAAGCAGTACAGTTTCACCATTCCCATTTTTAGCTGTCATATTTGTGTGATAAATGAATCTATTTTAGCAATAAAAAATAAACCAAACATTTTCTTCTCACTGGATTGCTGTCATTGCTTCTTTGGGGTATAATGAAAGGAATTTTCTTCATTTGGTATGAAAAGGAGAATTAATCTAGAAGAAAACAGTTACAATGTGAGGGACCAACCAATTAGGACCAGCACTGAAGATGAACCCACAAACTACCTGCTTATGCATTTGCTCAGGATAAGCTGATTTGTTTTTTACATGGTGTTTCATAATCCCAATAGAATACATATTGATTTGAAGCAAATGTCCTTGTGTTTTCAGTGTAACCATTTCTGTGCTGTTGTGGACAACAAAAAGAGTTATCACCTTTTGAGACAGGCTCATATACATAGTTAATTAAAATATAATATATAAGATAGTTAATATATAACAAACATCTATATATACATAGTTAATATATCAAATATATTTGTAAATATATATAATAACTATTATATGTTGGAGAACAAAGTAAGATAGTGTTGGGTTTACGATGTTTAGATTAGTTTGATACGGGTAAGTTTCCCCTACCAAACATTGATTATTTGAGGAAAATCTTTGAAGTAATGCCTGGGGTGCGGGTCCGGGTCCACCCCCCCACCCCCCCCGCCTCCCAAAACCATTTTGCAGATGGTAGGCAGTTTGCTACTAGACATTGCCCATTATTATGGGCGATATTGCATTAATCAGTCAAAGACCCCTATACTTAAGGAGAAACACACACGAGACGCCATTTCCAAAAGCAAAAGGACTAAGCTGGGTTAATACTGGTGGTAAGCGGGCACACAGCTACCCTGAGGTAGATGCAGTCGCTCTTTCAGTCATCCCTGGTTTTGATCTCTTGGATCGAGCTCCTGGAGAGGAATCTTTCGTTGCACATATTATTACATACAATAAATTTGTATGTCTCAAAGCAAGCAGAGAACCATCCATCACTTGCAAATCGGAGAATCAAATTGGCTCTGCACTATGCTTTGAAGCTGAAAACAAACCAGCTCTGCATATGAAGATGTATTTGAAAACACAGGTGATGCCATTTACGAAACTAGGCCAAATTTCCTTGAACCTCTCATACTTTGTATAGCCTTATGCTTGGTACACACCTACCGTTTGTGCGCACCCACCTACCGTATACGATCTAAAACTGCCCGTTTCGCACACAAAAATTGCTATGTGTGCGCTCCCCACGCACACCTAGCGATTGCAATTCGCGCATAAAACCTCAGTTTTAGGGCTAAAACCGTCCGATTACGATTGCGATTCGCGATTCGA
The DNA here is from genome assembly GCA_030323885.1 of Branchipolynoe longqiensis. Classification (NCBI taxonomy): domain Eukaryota; kingdom Metazoa; phylum Annelida; class Polychaeta; order Phyllodocida; family Polynoidae; genus Branchipolynoe; species Branchipolynoe longqiensis. The sequence continues at coordinate 37,263,334 of CM059192.1, read as the reverse complement.
AAAATGAATCAGCCCGTTTTCAGTTTTAAGCGGGTCGGGTCGAGTCGCGAGTTTTAGTGCGCGAATCGTAAACGGGAGGTGTGCGCTAGCCATAAGTATTGCCTGGTACACACCGACCGTATAGTATTCGCGCACTAAAACTAGGTGTGCGCTCCCCGCGCACACATAGCGATTTTTGTGTGTGAAATGGGCAGTTTTAGATCGTATACGGTAGGTGGGTGCGCGCAAACGGTAGGTGTGTACTAGGCATTACTCGACTTAGATACTCTCGATGTGGACTTAGCTATTTTGGCACCAAATCAAGTTTTTGAAGTCCCCAGTGGTTGTTGAGGAAGTCCTCGATCTTCCTCCAGCTAGCGGAAATGTTTGTTTGTTGTTGTTTTACGTCCTAGCAACATCGAAGGTCATATCAGGACGAGTACCGACTTGTGGCAGTGCGCACTCATGGCAACTTTATAGTGCTGTCCCACTGGGAAACCAGGCCACCGGCACCATGACCTGGTATCCAGCTAGCGGAAATGAGACACATCCACTTGTCTATCATTGAACATATATATGTAGATGTTTGCAACCAATGTGCAGACCACTGATGGTTCCAAATACCAATGACCAAACGGGATGGCTGAATGTGTTGAGTGCCCACTCCGTCTCCTGTTTTGGGAGATCGGGGATCCGAACACATGGGTTCGAACCCTGGTCGAGTCAAACCAAACACTTAAAAATTGATACTTGTCACTTTCTAGCCCGGCACTCGGCATTATTAGGATAGGACAAGGGCTGGTTGACTCAGTGTCAGGATAATGTGACTGAGTGGGATATCAGGTCATGGTGCCGGTGGCCTGGTCTCCCAGTGGGGCAGCACTATAAAGTTGCCATGAGTGCGCACTGTCACAAGTCGGTCCCCGTCCTGATATGACCTTAGATGTTGCTAGGACGTAAAACTACAACAAACAAACCATCCAAAGACCCAATGTAAAATTCTCCGATCAAGTGTATATTGAATATTGAGATGGTTAGATATGAAACAGTACTCCCTTTATAAGGCTCACACACGGGGAGGGAAACAATGCCCCTTTAAGCACAATCCTTCCCCCTTATCTCACCCAGACACACAGTCACCATATGTTATCTTGGTTGGTTGTTGGAGTTTTACATTTTATCTAAGCTTATGATAGTCAGGTGGTGGTCAAAGCTGGGTGGGGGGTGAGCCCTGAAAGCAACCGATAAGAATATTGATAACATCCACTGTTGCATGTATATAAACTGAATAAAACAAAGCATCAGGATCATTCTACCAATACTTCTGCTGGTGCTGGACTCAAATCACGCATTGTGTCTTGTGTGTCTCTACTATGGGGTAAGCTCTGCTATATAGTTCATATGAATAGAATATATCCAAAGGGTAGTATGCCTTAAGCAGGATAGTAGGCCTTATGCAGGATAATATGCCTTATGCGGGATAGTATGCCTTATGCAGGGTAGTATGCCTTATGCAGGATAGTATTCCTTATGCAGGATAATATGCCTTATGCAGGATAGTATGCCTTATGCAGGATAGTATGCCTTATACAGGATAGTATGCCTTATACAGGATAGATACTTTAAGCAAGATAGTAGGGCACTCTGGCTGTGTAGAACAGTATCACTAATAACATGAGTAACCATCAGAAAAGATAACCATAACCCTCGCGTACCACCTAACTGGATCGGCCATCAATAGCTTCAAACGCCCGCATATATGAGATGAGGGGACCTGCAAATACGGGATTTCAGACCAAGGCCGGATAGCTGCTGCAGCTGTCTCGCACGGTTATAACTTGGGCACCTGTATTCCCAATCATTGCTTAATTTTCATGGTTGAAGCCCATGCACTTTTTCTCATATTAGAGTGCATCGACATCTCTGACCAAGCAAATGTTGTTGTCTATAGTTTTGTGTCTGCTTCCCAAATGAAATGGTTTTATTCACAGTCGAATTTATTTTAAGAAGGAAAAATGACCAAATAAATAATATAAGTGTGCTATTTTGACTGGCGCTGGGCATTATTAGTACGCACACCCATCCACTGTTTAGATGTCAAGGTTTAGCTTGGCATTTTCGGCGAAGGAATAAAAGTTGAAACGCTATTGGAATAAAACGCTGTTGGAATAAAACACAATGGCAATGGAGAAAGATGTGGAACAAACTACCATCTGCAATTAGAAGTGCACCATCCTACCAAGGTTTTATTATCTTAGCCCATAACACTGAACTATTGCTAACCCATTAACACTAACCACCTTCACAATCTACTAATATGCCCTACCTAAGTACCCGCTGATGTACCTATTTACAATGTAATGTAAACGGCCGGAAGACCAGTGGCTTTGGCGCTGAACAAATGTATATTCTGATGAATAAACTGTTTTACAAAAAAAACCTTTAGACATTAGTATGGAAGCTAGGCCTCTGCATGTGTTTACAATGGCGGCCCACCTGCCATAGTGGGTTGTTAGGACGTAAGGCCTGCATCATGCACCCACCCACACGTTTCCATGTGTTTACAATGCCAATGGAGACCCGCCTCCCATAGTGGGTTGTTGTTAGGACATAAGGCCTCACTCGCACACCCACCCACGTGTTTACCACAGGGGCCCGCCTCCCATAGTGGGTTGTTGTTAGGACGTAAGGCCGCAGTCACACACACACCCATGTGTTTCCACATGTTTACAATGGGGACCGACCTCCCATAGTGGGTTGTGAGGAAGTAAGGCCTCAATCATGCACCCACCCACATATTTACATGTGTTTGTAATGGGGACCCGCCTCCCATAGTGGGTTGTTATTAGGATGTAATACTTCAATCGCGCACCCTCCCACATGTTTCCATGTATTTACAATGGGGATCCTCCTCCCATAGTGCGTTGTTGTTAGGACATTAGGCCTCAATCGCGCACCCACCCACGTGTTTACAATATGCCGAATGGGGGACCTCCCCTAGTGGGTATTATTTGGCTGCTGCTCAAATCTGAGTGTAAATTGCAGTGAGATGTGGTTTCACAATATGTTCTTTCTCCCCATCTCTCTCCTCCCCTCCACATACACTCACTCCCTCACCCTCCCCTCCACTCCACCCCACCCCCTCCCCTCCACCCCCCTCCCCTATTTAACGCGAGCCCACGTGGTCTGCCATTGTATGTCAGAGGTGTGGCGAGCATCATTGTGACGGATGGACATCCCATCACTGGGCGGGCCAAGCTAGTGTAAACTGTTGGTCACGTGAGTTGACCATTGGTCAAGCCATCCCCTCAGGGCTAAGCGGGATTGGGTGACCTGCCCACGCATTAGGCCTGTCGTTGCACACTACGCTGGTAGTGGGCATAGTGCGCTATGCTGCTATGACCATTCTCACCCACCTTGTCAATGAGGATGCACCAAGACTGGGATCCTGTGATATTATTTATATATAATGTAGATTTCTATAAGGGATATACACTAGGTTCTGGTTAGTAGTAGTTAGTCAACATGACCTTTCTAACACCGGATCCATGGTTAACACAGTGTCTCCACCACTGGCTCCAACATAGCGATTTGCTGTCATCGCCACTTCCTACAGGGATCTCAACCAGTGGATGACTTGCAGTCACACTAGTCGATGGGACGTCTCAATCGATGGATTTGTCTGATACCAATTGCATGGGCTATATACGGAGTTCATACCGGAACCTGCAGGAGTGAGTGACTTCCGGTGGTTGATACGGACGCCTTCCATTACGGGATCTGATCAATACCAATTGTAGGTGTCATATTCGGTTCATACCAGGATCTCAATCAGTGAGTGAGTTTAGCCAGTTGATCGGATACCTCCACCGTTGGATTCGACAAATACCAATTATACAGGTCATACCCGGTTCATACCAGAATCTCAATCAGTGAATGAGTGCCGATACGGATAGTTGATGGGACGCCTCCACTCCCTAGATTCGACAAATGGCAATTATAAGGGTCATACCCAGTTCATATCAGAATCTCAATCAGTAAATGAGTTCCGATGGTTGATGGAACGCCTCCACTGCTGGATTCGACAAATACCAATTATAGGGGTCATACCCAGTTTATACCAGGATCTCAATCAGTGAGTGAGTTCCGATAGTTGATGGGACGCCTCCACTGCTGGATTCGACAAATACCAATTATAAGGGTCATACCCAGTTCATACCAGGATCTCAATCAGTGAGCGAGTTCCGATAGTTGATGGGACGCCTCTGTCGTTGGATTCGCTAAAGACCAATTATACAGGTCATACCTAGTTCATACCCGGATCTCAATCAGTGAATGAGTTCCGGGACTTGATGGGATACCTCGATCATTTTGGATTCGACAAATACCAATTATATAGGTCATACCCGGTTCATACCAGGATCTTAATCAGTGAGTGAGTTCCGATAGTTGATGGGACGCCTCTGTCGTTGGATTCGATAAGGACCAATTATACAGGTCATACCCAGTTCATACCAGGATCTCAATCAGTGAGTGAGTTCCGATAGTTGATGGGACGCCTCTGTCATTGGATTCGATAAAGATCAATTATACAGGTCATACCGAGTTCATACCAGGATCTCAATCAGTGAATGAGTTCCGATAGTTGATGGGACGCCTCCATCGTTGGATTCGATAAAGACCAATTATACAGGTCATACCCAGTTCATACCCGGATCTCAATCAGTGAATGAGTTCCAGTACTTGATGGGATACCTCGATCATTGGATTCGACAAATACCAATTATACAGGTCATACCCAGTTCATACCAGGATCTTAATCAGTCAGTGAGTTACGATACTTGATGGGACGTCTCCACTGCAGGATTTGAAAAATACCAATCATAGAGGGTTCATACAGTTTAGTTCAGATCAGGATCTTGGTTCTGGTTCTGGTGCTTCTACCTGCACATTGCTGACGACTGCTCGCTACACGATGGCCGGGGTGTCTTTGGACGCTCTAAGCCTGGAGTCCCTGCTGACTGCCGCCGACGTACGCAGTATGTGTGGTGCCCTTCCCACACCACTCATACTTGTAAGCATGCCACTTTGGTTACTGGGGCTCGGGTGTGATGATACACACACCTGTGTGGTCATACTTGTTGGGGGCCGGAGGGGGTTGGGGTAAAGAGGAGGGTGGAATGAGCATTAGCGTGTTGGGGTGGACTCAAATAATCTACTCCAGATGGAAATGATTACTTATATGATTTAATATTTCAGGTGTGATCCATGATTCCATGTCATCATTTTTAAAACATAATATATATTGTGTCTTTAAAATGACTTACATGATGAGATAGTATGTTTGTGTGGATGTATATATTATACAGCGTTCGAAATAAGAGCTTGTCCGGGACAAGTGCAAATTCAGACGGACAAGTGATATTACACGCCACTTGTCCGATGGACAAGTGAAAATATTTGCTTATTTCCATCACTGCATATATAATACATATATATATAAGAATACAAATTGTGAGCCGAGATATATATGCATATATTTGTATATATGTATATAATTATAACGTAAATACTGTGGATAAGTGAAAATTCAGACAGTCAAATGAAAATTACACCCCACTTGTCCTGTGGACAAGTGAAAAGTTTGACTTATTTCTATCACTGATATACATGTGTCGTGGGGGTGATAAAAATGGGAAATATTGCGCCTAAAGCGGGACTCGAACCCACATCTCTTTGCATTCCGGGCCAGTGTGCTGACCATTACACCACCTAGGCTCCCTGATATCACCCCACTACCCACACCTACCTGTCTATTTGGGGTGTAGGTGTGTGATTGAGTTTAAAAAATCTACATGCCAACTGACCTTACCCACATAATCCTGCCTGGTTCCCTGTAGTCCAAGCTACTAATCCTACTTGCCTGGTAGAAACCGGCTTCCCAGGTTGCTCAACCAATTCTTTTAACCAAAGAATACAACAAAATGACTTACCCGACAAACAAACATTCTTAATAATATTTGTATGAATATTTATACCCCACATTGTCTATAACTATATGGCTGTTCGCGACATGAACCTGAACAAAATGTTCACTGTGGCTTGGAAGGCTGTGTTGTTATCAGCTTAATTGGTGTTTTCGTACTGTTGATATTATAACGATGTCCTTTCCTTTCTTTCCACCAGCACTCTGATATGAATGACGAGATGAGGGTGGAAGCCATGGAATTGTGTGTCACGGCCTGCGAAAAGTTCTCCAATAACAACGAGGTGTGTGCCAGATTAGTATAATATAAGTAGCATGTGTAGCAGACACCAACTTAGTTGATAATGATAGCTATTGCCGAATCCCTCCATAGACAACTAACTAGAAGCAGTGATTATTGTACTGAACCTTTTAGTGTATTGTACTGTACCTTTTAGTGGACCCAATAGCTGATCGTGGTGGATTGCAAAACAGTTAGTTGGGAGTTAAATAGTTAGTTGGGAGCTAAATGTATCGCAGTCATGTTTGTGCCAGACCCACATGGACGCCAGGGGATTGTTTGTTTGTTTGTTGTTGTTTTACATCCTGGCAACATCTAAGGTCATATCAGGATGGGTACCGACTTGTAACAGTGCACACTCATGGCAACTTTATAGTGCTGTCCCACTGGGAAACCAGGCTGCCGCACCATGATCTGGTTTCCCACTCAGTCACATTATCCTGACACTGAGCACAGCAGTCCTTGCCCTGTCCTAATAATGCCGAGCGCCTGGCTAGGAAGCGACAAGTATCAATTTTTAAGTCATTGGTTTGACTCGACCAGGGTTCGAACCCATGACCCCACGATCTACCAGCACGAGAGACGGACGCTCTAACTCATTCGGCCATCCCATCGCCAGGGGAAACGAAACTATTAAAATGGGTCAGTTATGTGATGTGTAACGCATTATACAAGTATAAATGTAAGGGGAACATGTACAATTCAGGCGGGCAAATGAAAATTACACCCCACTTGTCCCGTGGACAAGTGACAAGTTTGGCTTATTTCTATCACTGATATACATGTATACAAAAGTAAAAATGCTATAATCATCCAGAAAAATGCTATAATACAGGGACTTGTGAAAATAGAAGAGAGTGATCTCAGATGTACGTCTGCCATATGGAGGCATTGGTACAAACTACTGTTATGTACACTAAGATTTTGATATTGGTTAGTATGGTAGTAAAACTAGTATTCATACTTTTACTTATATCCCATTCACATTTATTTTTATATCTACCTACTATGAACCAAATTATGTAACTACCATAATCCTGAGTCTGAAATAAAGAACTGAATATAATACTTCTCTATATATTTCTCCATTGGTGTATTGGTGGAGTGCCCCCCCCCCCCCCCCAGCTGTCATCAAGTGTTAGTTCCCTAGTTCAAGTAGTTGTTTCCACAGGTTTATAATATTACATAGAAACTAGAAAATCGAATGCAAGATGAATGGAATATGGAAGTTTATATTAATAACTAAGTGTGTGGTTTATTTAGTAGTCTAGATGAACTCATTAAGTGTACAGTATATGATCAAGTGTTAGTTTAAGTAATGGGGAGCTTTCATGAGCCAGTTCTCTCGCTATATACTTGGTGGCAGCACCCGTTCCCGGTCCAAGTCGGCCATCATGGTTGGATAGAAGGGTGTAGGTGTGTGTGTGTGTGTGTGTTGGTGGTGTAGGTGTGTGGTGGGGGTGTAGGTATGTGTGTGGTGGGGGTGTAGGTGGGTGTGTGGTGAGGGTTTAGGGTGTGGTGGGGTTTGGGGATGTGGTGGGGGTGTAGGTGTGTTGGGTGTGTGGTGAGGGTTTAGGGGTGTGGAGGGGGTGTAGGTGTGTGGTGTGTGTAGGTGTGTGGTGAGGGTTTAGGGGTGTGGTGGGGGTGTAGGTGTGTGTGCTGGGGGTGTAGGTGTGTGGTGACGGCTTAGGGGTGTGGTGGGGGTGTAGGTGTGTGGTGGGGGTGTAGGTGTGTGGTGGGGGTGTAGGTATGTGGTGAGGGTTTAGGGATGTGGTGGGGGTGTAGGTGTGTGGTGGTGTAGGTGTGTGGTGGGGGTGCAGGTGTGTGGTGGGGGTGTAGGTGTGTGGTGAGGGTTTAGGGGTGTGGTATGTGTTTGATGGTGTAGGTGTATGGTGGGGTGTAGGTGTGTGATTGAGGTGTAAGTGTGTGTGGTGAGGGTGTATGTATGGTGGGGGTGTATGAGTGTGGTGGGGTTTTAGGTGTGTGGTTGGGGTGTAAGGGGTACTGGGGGTATAGGTGTGTGTCATGGGGTGTAGGGGGTATAGGTGTGTCATGGGGGTTTTGGGCTGTGGTGGGGGTGTAGGTGTGTCGTGGGGGTTTAGGGATGCTAAAGATTGTGAGGTGCCTCTCTGCAAGATGCCCCTACACTTCCACCCCACACCTACACCACCAGACACACCACACACCTACACCTACACCCCCACCACATCCCTAAGCCCCCACCACACACCCCTAAATCCCTATGCACCCCTACCACACACACCCAAATCCTCACACTTGATAGTAGAAGGAACTGCTTCTATCCAACCAAAGCATTACAAGGACGGGCATGGTGCACCATCTGATGAGAGACTCATGCAAACTGAAAGGTCCCCATTGTTTCCACTGGTTTATAATAATATCACATAGAAACTCAGTAAATTAAGACCATAGAGCTGACTGCGTCTATAATGCCATATTTTGATGGCCTTAAAGGTGTTAATTTCTCACTTTAAATATGCCCTAATAAGTCTATAATTTAGATGCTGAAAAACCGTTTGGACCCTTAGAGATGGTTTAGATCTTCTTCCTCTTTTTTTCTGTTTCAGACGGCATCAAAGCTAATAAAAGAAACAATGGACAAGAAGTTTGGCGCATCCTGGCATGCAGTAGTAGGAGAGGGATTTGGATTTGAAATTACACACGAAGTCAAAAACATACTCTACATGTTCTTCGGAGGAAGTCAAGCCATCATCCTGTGGAAATGCTCATGAGTGTACTCTCCTCTGTGTCATCCTCTGCAGGCAGCCTCTCTGTATATAGTAGTACCGTCCCGAGGTTGGTTGAGTGATCACTGGCTGCAGTGTGTGGGACAGAACACTGAGGTCCACGTCTAACTCAATGAAGCAGGACATATTTATAGGCACATTGTTATGGGTAGTTTGCCTTCACACTGATATTGATGGGGTTACAATAAATGAGTGAGATTGTGTTTCCAGCCCATTTTCAGGCTATCTCCTTCCTCATCTATACTGCACATGTCAAGTTTCTTTGAAAAGGTGTGTTGCATACAAGCATTCCAATCAATAGCCCTAACTTAACCAGCAGCCCCAAAACTGCATACCAAGAGCATCTGCCTTAAGTTCCGCATAGTTTGTCAATGTTTCTTAAGTAGACATTTTACTCACTTTATTTGATAGATCTTTATTATTTTCATACTAGTATACATGTTAAGTTATGAACGTAGTCGAATGTTTAATATTTGTAATAAATATTTTAAGTGCAAAAATACCCATTTAAGTTTAAGGCATGTCTGCGGAATTATCATGTATATACCGATAGGAGCTCTCTGATAATTACCATTATTTCTTTAACATAGTAGTTGACATTGTATTGACGTATGTAATTAGTCCGAATTGAATGTTGATGCATAATGTGATAATTAATATCGATCGAAATATTCAAACAAAATGAAGTTTCCCTTAGCAACAAAAATAAGTTATTTTAACATTAAGTGAATATGAATCTGTAGATTGTATTTAAATTATATTTAAACAAATTCTTTTTGTTAGAGAATTGAATTATAAATTAAAAGGTGGCAATAAATATTGGGATGTTAAATACACATTACTGTTGCTTTTTGTATCCATTAGTGTTTCTTGTGGTAATATATGTGCTATGTTTAATAGCGCCATATGCCTCTACTCTGGTCACTTGTGTGCAAGTATATAATGTGTATTATATACTAGCTGCTATATTCCGGACTCGTGCACGGTCTCATTTCAATAGACTACATCACGGTTCCGACTGCGCATGCGCTGAAAACGGCGTTGGGAGCAAAGCAAAGGCATACGGCCATTGAGTTTGCCAATGCGCGCAGTGAAAAACGTTAGTTTTATTCAAAATTAATAGAAATCCAAAACCCTAACCTTATAAATTTAATATAATCTTTTTGGTAAACATGTTTTCTATATGTGTTCCAAGCGGTTTGTCTCTAGGTGGTGTGGTTTTATCAATATTTTACTTTTTCTGTATGGAGATTGCTCACTGCCATTGACAATGCATTGAGTACTCTGGCTATGGCTCTAACACTAGTCTGAGTGCCTAGATCTTTATAAATCTAATGCACATGGCATAAAAATGTGCTGATTATATTGATGTAAATGCAATGCTGGATAAAAGATTAATATCTTAATTTATTATATATATATTTTTAGTTGGTATTCTATGTTTCAAACAAGAGCTGAGATGAGCTGAAACTAACACATTTGGTAGCTGCACCCAGTGTATTAGCATGTGCCATGTGCTTTTGGGGGGGTTGTTTTGCTCTGATGCATCCCACAATGCACCGCGCCGCTGGAACCGTGATGTAGTCTATATACAGGGATGAACGATCTCCGCGGTTTCCTGGATTTCCGCAATTTCTTATATTTACTGAATAACGTTAAGCAAAATGCCAAGGAATCAGTGGTATATGGCAACAATTGGTTAGTTCGAATCCTGTTCTTATATGGCCTTAGATGTTGCTAGGACATAAACCCAAATAATAAATAGTTACATATGCCGATTATATAGCCTCAAAAAAGAGTGGAAACCTGACTTCCGTCATTTTCCCGCGATTCTCTGACTGCTAATCCTGTAGGGGGAAATTTGTGTTTTCACGGAAATTTGCTGTCGGTGTATTAAATCTTGGTTTGATTTCCGCGCTTTTTGGCGGAAACCACTTTCATCCCTGAATATAGTGCCACTATCTGGTGGAATCCATCTGTACCATTATGTGGTAAACCATATCGGTGATGCTATCTAATGGCGGGGTTAACAACACTCACAGTTATGTGACTCCAAATGGATGCCACTCTGGTCGAAGTTACCAAAGTTAGTAAAGGAAAATCAAAATTAACATTAAATGCATACAGTAGGCACAAAAACCATGCTATTAACAACCCATACATGGTGAAGCATCAGTGGAGTACAATGATGCGTGTTGGCAGCGCCGATTAACAGAGGAGTAGTGATCAGAATGACCCTAAAACTTAACCACCGTTCGGTATTATATATATAATTATACAACAACAAAGGTATATATCACTTCAATTGAATAACAGGACTATGTACAAATGATTAATATGAGAAGAGCAGGTTGGGAAATAGCTTCACTTAACCAGCTTTTGGAGCTGGATACATCGACACCAACCCTGGAAGATGAGAGGAAGAACAAACTAAATCAAAGAACAACGAAACAGGATTCTATGATTAAATGGGTGATCTTCACACATTTAATTATAATGATGCTGTTGTGAATACATACAGGGTCCTTATAATTAGTAGCTCACATAATTCTAATTTCAGTACCATAAACCATTTTCAAATATTTCGATGACCATCAGCCACAATTTTCCAGTATGTAAATGTGTTAGTGATCAACACACACACAAAAGTTGTTAGCACTTACTTTACGCTTTAAAATATATATATAATATGATATTTGAAATGAACAAGCTTTCACCTCATCGTCATCCATGATTTTCCATCACTTTTCAAAACCCTTATTTAAAAAGGTCCAGTTTAAAATATTTTCAAGGGAGTGGGAAGTCTTGCTTTGAATTTCCTAAACTGTCAAAGTTTTTCATAACCCCGTTTAAACCCTGTTATAAATATGTCGCGAAATTGCTGTTTTCTTCGGATTGAAAATATGGGAGCATATTTTTTAGCTAATAAATCGCATTTATGAAAGTGGATTTAAACAAATTAGACTGCTCAAACATTATCAAGCGACACCTGTATAAAAATATATATATATTAAAAAAAATGGCTGAGGAAAATGAATGTCTTAGAAGGCTAATTTAAATCGTTATCTGAAATTTTATAATAATCATAGTTAATTGTTCATGTTTACATGGGTAATTCTCGGCGTGACAAGGAGTTGATCGGAATGCTATACTTTACCATTGACACTTGGCACCACCTATTGGTTCAGACTGGAACTTTCCTGACGTTAAACTCAGACGACACAGCTGCCGCCACCTAGTGTTAAATCGCTCCTCCAGTGTTTATGTCCCAGCCTGCCTCCGAGCTATCGTCTACTCTCCGCCTGGACACAAACCCATGAAGTCAGGCTGATCTACAGTCTACTCACTGCCTGGACACGAACCTGCGACGTCAGGCTGATCTATAATTTTCCACCACCCACCCCTCAACTACAAAGAGAAGTCATGAGTAGGTTCGCACTGTCATTGTTGTACATCTTCATTGTTGGAACCAAAAGTGAAAACCTTCCAAATAATAGTAAAAAACCTTCCAAATAATAGCATAATCCACTATCATATGAAGGTTTGCATGTTGTGCATATGTCAGAGTTGAAAAAAGTGAATTTCACTTTTTGAATTAGATCTTATACAAATTGAGCAATACATTCATATCACTTGTGTAACATGAAAATCAAAGACACATTCAGAACCTCATTTTAACATATACAACATGGTCAAACAAGATTTATTCATTATTCCTAAGCAGACAAGGTTATGACTTACAAATAAAAAGTTGAAAATAAGTTGAACAAAAGTTTGACTACATGCATAGTGTAAATGTGTAAATTTTCACTTTTTCACATTAGCACAAAATCCTATAAGTAAACTTTTAATTTCTTTCTTAGGATCGCTTCAATAAATGTACTATTAGTAACATACTTAGAGGATACAATAATTATTTGACTTGCAATCAATAAAAGAAAGAATCAATTATCAGCATCGTAATGTGGAAACCAAATAAGTGGTGTCCAGTTTTAAAGAATGACCCATATATATAGGAAAATACACGCCCACCAATATTGCATGCATGCCAGTAGAAGGCAATCTGAATCCGATTCTATACTCGCGAAAGGATATGTCCGAGTGGTTTTAAATGGGTCAAAGCCGAAGGCTGAGGCCCATCTAAATTCAATACACAAGGACTATTGTTATAGCGGAGTATAGTTGTGTGCAACAATATATTTTGGTGTTTTTTTATATGTGAATTGCATATGTACATAATTATTTCGCTATTTACGATGGAACCATATTCCGCAGACACTGACTCTGCATCACTGTAATACATTTGTAGTAATGAAACAATGTAGTGTTGCTTATTTACTTGCACTCAAGAAAAAATGAGAGACAAATAAGTGTTCACACTTCCTGTCTACCATTCGCTATTTCACTATTTCACACAAAAGACTTGCTCCCTTGACCAGTGTTTGGTATAACAGAAAATCCGAGAAAATAACTTACAGTAAAGCCCCAGTCACACTATGGCTTGCAATAACTTTGTGACCAAAAAGCCGACTGCTCGCCGACTGGTTACCAAGCTATGAAATGGTCAGCGAACATTTTGGTTGCAAGGAGGTTTTTGGTGCAGCAGCTGCAACCTCCTAGAAACCAAAATGGCCGTCTGGAGGTTGGCAACCACTGAGGACCACATTGCGATCATTTTGTGACCATTTTGCGACCACCCGCACGCATAGTGTAACTGGGGTATAACTAGATAAAAGATTCAGCCATACCCCCAGTAGGGGTGAAGAATAACCCATTAGAAAAAGTGGCGAACGGCTGGCATAAATGAAATGAGCACATCCATTCTTAATTTAAAAAACAAAATATATTCTTCACATAAATCTTTATACTTATACGCTACTTTTTAATTGTTAAATAAATTATATTATGTAGTTTAGCAGACTTTAAAAGTCGAACCGACAGCATTCTTGGAAGGCATTCTTGTTTGTTTACATCCTCTGCTATTTCACCAACTCTAAGCCAATGTAGGTAGACACTGCAACCAGGAACCTAGTCTGTTTCCTGTGTAATACTCAATCTGTTTTCTCTCGTTTTTAGACTAGGTTGTCATTCACCCTACTCTGGGTAGGGGTGAATCTTTTATCTGGGGTATAAGTAGATACAAGATTCACCCCGTACTGCTGCAGTAGCCACAGGAGGGGTGCATACCAGCCTTATGTAAAAGCTGGCGAAAAAACGGGTCAAAGAATTGAGAGCCTAATTTAACAAACTAACAAGCAACACAATTATTCTTTACATATGTTTTATTATTTACCCGCTACTTTTGAGTTGAAAAATATAATATAATATCTATTTAATAAGATTTAAAAGTGAAATCGACGGCGTTCTGCGGCCGCCATCTTGTCTTTTTGCATTCTCTCCCATTTCACCAACTCTGTGCCTATAGAAGTATCCATTTGATACTGGAGCCACATACTGGAGCCTCACTTCCATACTGGAGCCTCACTTCCATACTAACGCTATTTTCGCCCGTATTTATATAAGGCTGGTCTTCACCCGTGTACTACAACGGGTGAATCTTTTATCTAGGGTATAAGTAACTTACCATGGTGGCAGATTGGAAGGCACCCTCTACTACTACTACTACTACTACTGCTTGGACCACTGCATGCTGGCCGGCAGGAGTAGGTCCACGGTGGAGCTGCTACACTTGCTCAATCTGATGAGGGAATAATCAATAATGGCAACAAAAAGTGAAAATAATATATACCACCATAGTAGTAATACACAGTTATTAGTTGATATGGGGTTTGCACATTCTAGAGTCTGAGCCTTATATTAGTGCAATAAAGTGTTTATTAATTAAATGGTATGAGCTTTTAAATCTTAGCCATGTTGAACAGTAGACATTTGCATTAACAAATTTTTTTGTCAACTAACCTGTCACAGCAACATACCAAACGTGGAATATTGAACTGGCCAGTATAATATTAGTTTTATTTCATGATAGGCGCAAGATTGTCTCAGTAGTGGGTATGGCGCTTAATTACAATTTTAATTTGTTGCAAAATAACAGGAGGCCCCATTTGTTATTAAAGGTACATAATCTGTTGGAATTTCGTTCTAGCTATACTTGTTTTAACACCATTCACGCCAAGTGGCTAAGTATCTACAAGTATAATTGTTGTACGCCTTTGGTTTGACTCGGCCAGGGATTGATCCCACGACCTCCTGCACGGGATCCCGTTAAGTTATTTACCATCACCAGTCTTAAGGAAGAATTAATTAATTCAAATTTAGTTGTCTGACTTAAAACGCCATATCAGCCGAGGTAGAGCCTTAATACGGTTGTCCCAAGTTCCACTGGTCCCTCAGAAAGAACTGAGGCTGTGACTCAGTATGCAGGGCGACAGCTATAGCTAACGTGGCGGAGGTGATAAATACATATAGGCCTACACACAAAGTGGTATTTGATCCAATGTAAAATATCTGCTAGGACAATTTCACCACAATCTAAATTACAAACGAATGCATGGCAAGAAACACCGAAAATTTGCTCATCAGGAATCATCTGGTCATTGTTGAAAAGTGAGTTTAATGGCCCTGTCACATTACGATGCTTCTCGCCGGCGCGCCGCCAACGCACAAAATCACTTTTAATCGTCGAGACACGTAAAACTTTTCAGCGTCAGCGCAACGTATTGGTAGCATGTGGCTGACGTTGTGAGAAAAAAAAAAAAAAGTTTGGTGCACCGTCCTGATATGACCTTAGGTGTTGCTAGGATGTAAAACAACAACAGACAAACAAAGCAACAGTTTGGCGCAACATGTGGGAATGACCCTCACATGCGCGTGGCGTGTGCCTACCGTTCGCATAACGTTATTCCAGCGCGTGTAACGTATCTTGACGTCCTCCTAACGTTGCCATAATGTTGGCACCCGCGCGTCGTCACACGTCGAAAGTTTTGTGCAAGAACAAAACTTTCAACGTGCGACGACGCGTGCCGCCGACCCTCATCGACCGATGCCGTCCATCAATGAATAGCAACGCGCGCCTAATGCTTCCTGACGTATCCCGACGTTGCGCAAAAGAAATCACATCCGTCGACGCGTGTTGGCGAGAAGCGTCGTAATGTGACAGCACCATAAGGCATACGGTCTGTCGTGAAGGACATTTGTGAAATGGGTACCAACCCCACCTTCCGCCGTGTAACGATTTCAACTTCCGGTGTAACGATTTCAACTTCCCCCCTTCTCAAGTTCCCCCCCCCCCCGGGAATCTGAAAACGTTTTCAACTTCCCTCCGGGGAACTTAAAAACGTTTTCAGATTCCTGGGGGGTAACTTAAAAAGAGTTTTCAGATTCCTCCCCCTATTTTCAAATTCCCCCCTCCAGGAATACAATTTCAACTTCCCCCTTCCTAAGTTCCCCCCCCCCCCCCGGAATCTGAAAACGTTCTTAACTTCCCTCCAGGGAAATTAAAAACATTTTCAGATTCCCGGGGGGGGGGGGGGGAATTAAAAACAGTTTTCAGATTCCTCCCCCTATTTTCAAATCCCCCCTACAGGAATACAATTTCAACTTCCCCCCCTTCCCAAGTTCCCACCCGGGAATCTGAAAACGTTCTTAACTTCCCTCTGTGGAAATTAAAAACGTTTTCAGATTCCCAGGGGGAAATTAAAAACAGTTTTCATATTCCTCCCCATATTTTCAAATTCCCCCCTCTGGGAATTTAAAATTGTTTAAAAATAAAGAAAATTCCACAAAAATATAAAAGTTTTAAAAAGATCAGAAATTTATGAAAAATAATAATAGTAGTCACCAAAATTTCACCAAAAAGATATTTTGTTAATCGAACAATTTCACGCCAAAAATTCACCAACAAAATGTAGATTTCACGAAAATAAAGAATTTCACACAAAAATTCTATATTTTCTTAATTATTCAAAAAAGCACAACAAATTGAAAAGTTAAACAAATTGAAAATTTCACGGAAAATAAAAAATTTCCAGAAAAATAACGAATTTAACGAAAAGAATTTAAGTTCACGAAAAATCTAATATTTCACGAAATTTTACAAAATAAGAGATTTTTGTATGTCTGAGTGTGTATGTCAGTCCATAGTTCATTTTTATTTATTTAAGATGGTGTGGATTATAATCTCCGGGGGGAGGGAAAGTTAAAACGAGGGAGGGAACTTGAAAACGTTTTCAAATTCCCCTGGGAGGAATTTGAAAACGTTTTCAAGTTCCCGGGGGGGAACTTGAATATGGGGGGAATTTGAAATCTTTACACCGGCGTGCTGGGTCGCAGCTTCAGGCCTTAGCGGAGGGAACGTGGAACGCACGTATTGGATGTAACTTACGTTGATTTGTGTCCGAAGTAGAGGGTTCAAGCACCAGCCCATAAAAGGACAAATTGCGTGATTTCAGGCTATCATGTGAACTCAAAGGGAGAGAGAGAGACTCGACTTGTGTGGTCATGCCGCTCTTGTATTTCCGTATGTCGGGAAGTTCCAAGAAGTTAGACGGAATAGGAGCGTCTGTAAAGTAAATGATCCAACACGTCTTAGGCGGACTATTTAGTATGGTAAAAAAATAACACCAGGATATATTGTTGGGAGTGGCTATTCATACTGTAAAATTGTCCGATATAATACATGTGAACCGAGGTGAAGTTACTATAATAAATTACAAACTGTCTATATAATGATAAATGTTAAATTATAAAAACCCAAAGACATATAGAGGATGTGTGAACGGTAAACTATTATTCATTAGGTATAGAACTTGTATATGAATAGTCTTTAGAGGGAGTGTCACTTCCGAGTTTGACTAAGAACAGTCTTTGGAAGAGTCACCTCACATGCCCCCTCCCCCCCCACATGGTATTGTTATGATCATTGACCACTGCATTGTACTCTGATTGGAGGAGTGAGTCATGTGACCACTGCATTGTACTGTGATTGATGAATAGGATCATGTGACAACGGCCATCTTGAATCTTGAGAACCTATATAAGCAATAAACCAGAGTCTCACTCTCTTACTTTTCCTTCTTACCCTGTTTTCCTTTATTACCTGTAGTGTTTTCACTTGACCTATTCACACCACCCACACCACCAGCCGGCACGTTTACAAAATGGCGACCACGACGAGAGAAACTACCGAGATTGGTTAGTACTGACTATAGAGGGTTTGTTGAATAGTTTCGGTATGTTTCAGTAGCATTTTCTTTTTATTTGTTTTATAATGCACATTTATATTTCGTTATTTAATTGTTAGCTGACTACTGTTATTTTTAACGCACGTGAGTGATTTGAACGCACGTGGTGTGACTTCAATACACGTGTAGTTTCATTTTTGACGTTAGGAGTAGTACTAGAATTATTTAATAGAAACTATATTATATTTGTAGTATTTTTATTTCATTTAATTTGATATGCTATTTTAAATTCTAAATTTCTTGAGGTTGAGAGATTTAAGGACTCGCCGTATGAATAGTGTCTGTGTCTATTCGTATGGCGACCGCACAAAATGAGGCAGTCCTGTGGCCCGAGGTTAGAATTAGGGTTAGGTTAGGGTTAGAGTTAGGGTTAGCCTCAATAGGACTTTGCGTTCCCTAACTCGACAGCATGACTAGCTCTATGACATGTTATGATTGGGTCAAAGCTAGTTATGTGACTACCGCCGTAGGAATAGACACGGATCTATTCGTACAGCTGCCGTACGAATAGCAACTGCCTATATTGTTTAGGAGGGCGCGCGTTCATGTCACTTCGGGTTGATTGCGGTGAAAACAAACAGATGACAGCAGTCCTTTTTGTTTTATTTACATTCGCAATAATGCTGCCGATGTGACGGTGGCCTTAATATCCCTTGCATTTTGTTTTTAATTTGACCAAATTTCACTTATTGAGTAAGTTATGCTTCTAAATAACATTATTTCAACCCATGAGTGAATATTCATGGTTCTAAATAACAGAATTAGATCATAGCAGTGAATAGATTTGTGCTTTTTGTTTTATTTACATTCGCTTCAATGCTGTGACTGCCATTGGTTTCACCGCCTCGAATAGTTGCTAGGCCGTGACAAAGACCATATAATACTAAGACGGCTCACTCCCTACCTCTCCCATGGTAATGTAAATTTTGCAGTGCCATCTTGTGGTGGGTTTGATCAGATCGGCTGCTGGTTGGTGTTTCACATGTAAACACATACAATTATATTATACATGAGATAGGTAAGTATGAATACACATCAATATGAAATTGCTATGAACAAATACACATCATCATCAGCATCATCATCATCATTGCCATCATCACACATCTTTCACATTCATATATACATTTATACATATAATATAGCAACTGTTTAACCAAGAGAACAGCCAGTGCACCAGTGGTGGGTTTGATCATTTTGATTACACTGTACAGGCTGAGTGAGCCGTCTTAGTATTAAAGGGTCTTTGGGCGTGATGCGCTAAGTTCCCGGATGTCCACTCCCTCCTTATTGACCTATTTCAATGTTTACAAACATTGTGTATGCGCGCGCAGCTCGGCTGCAGAACGAAGGCACACTGCCACTGAGTTTGCCGGTATGCGCAGTACAAAACGTTTATTTTATTCAAAATTAATAGAAATCCAGAACCCTAACCTTATAAATTTATATAATCTCTTCATTGAATATGTTATCTATATGTGTTCCAAGCGGTTTGTCTCTAGGTGGTGTGGTTTTAGAGATATTTCACTTTTTCTGTAAGAAGATTGCTCACGGCCATTGACAATGCACTGAGCTTGCCGGTACGCGCAGTACAAAACGTTTATTTTATTCAAAATTTATAGAAACCCAGAACCCTAACCTTAAAAATTTAATATAATCTATTCATTGAATATGTTTTCTATATGTGTACCAAGCGGTTTGTCTAGGTGGTGTGGTTTTAGAGATATTTCACGTTTTCTGTAAGAAGATTGCTCACGGCCATTGACAATGCACTGAGTTTGTCGGTACGCGCAGTACAAAATGTTGCCATATGCGCAGTCCAAAACGTCTATTTTATTCCAAATTAATAGAAATGCAGAAACCTAACCTTATAAATTTAATATAATCTATTCATTGAATATGTTTTCTATATGTCTTCCAATCGATTTGTGTCTAGGTGGTGTGGTTTTAGAGATATTTCACGTTTTCTGTAAGAAGATTGCTCACGGCCATTGACAATGCACTGAATTTGCCGGTATGTGCAGTACAAAACGTGTATTTTATTCCAAATTAATAGAAATCCAGAACCCTAACCTTATAAATTGAATATAATCTATTCGTTGAATATGTTTTCTATGTGTACCAAGCCGTTTGTCTCTAGGTGGTGTGGCTTTAGATATATTTCACTTTTTCTGTATGAAGATTGCTCACGGCCATTGACAATGCATTGAGTGTGCCGGTACGCGCAGTGCAATACGTCGATTTTATTCAAAATTAATAGAAATGCAGAGCCCTAACCTTATAAATTTAATATAATCTTCTTGGTAAACATGTTTTCTATATGTCTTCCAGTTCAGTTTGTGGCTATGTGGTTTGGTTTAAGAGATATTTCACCTTTTCTCTATGAAGATTGCTCATAGCCATTGAGTTTGCAGTGTGACCGGATGTTGTCCTGCAGCCAAGCAGCGTGCGCACTGAAGTGCTGATGTCATATGAAATTGGTCAATAGGTATTCTAAGTGGAAGTGACTATTCGCACGGCGCCGTGTGGCTAACTGGTGACTATCTGCACGGCTTACCTATGCACACAAGTAGAGCACGGGCCTCCTGTGCAGAAGGTCAGGCGTTCAAATCCCAGCAGAGTCAAACCAATGACTTACAAAATTGATACGTGTTGCTTCCCAGCCTGGCGCTTGGCATTAATAGGATAGGACAAGCACTGGCTATAGCTCAGTTAGTCAGTATCAGGAAAATGTGACTGAGTGAGTAATTAGGTCATGGTGTTAGTGGCCTGATTTCCCAGTGGGGCATCACTATAAAGTAGCTATGAGTGTGTGCTGTCACAAGTCAGTAACCATCCTGATATGACCTTAGATGTTGCCAGGATATAACACCCTAACAAGCAAAACAAACGGTCACCGTGTGAATAGCCAATCGTCAATTAGCCTTTTCGAAAATTCTAAGTCTGTGTCTGCTGGTCTCTCAGGAAGGACTGCTTCTGCGTCCGTGTGTGTACACAGGTCAAGTCGCAGCTTCAGCTTACACATCGGAAGGTGGGGGAAGTTGTAGTCAGTCCCGTAGTCTAACACTTTTGGCTATCAGGAAGCATGTAGTTATATATATTTCTTGAAGATTTATACTGCTTATCATGGATAAGTCTGAATAGACTTGTTTTCACCATTAGACAGTTTGTCCATAGAAAGCCCAAGCTACACTTTTACAGAACCAAGGGATTTTTAACCTCCCACACCACATAGACATGGTATGAGAGCAACCGGCCTTTGATGGCACTGTAAGTTATACACAGCGGTGGAAATCCAAATTAGCAGAGGTGGGGGCATGGGGAATCAAACCACTGACCTTCAGATTAGGAGTCCGACCTAGAAAAAAGTCAGACACTCTAACCACTCCGCCACAGAAAACACCACATATATACCTGTGCAAAAGGAGTATCAAGTAGGGGGCCTAGCAGGTTTATAGTGAAAGAATCATGAGATACAATTATTCCCACAGCCCTATTTCGAGGACAGGGCTGCTAAACAACCCTATAGCAAAGGTCTCTGGTTATTAGCTTATGCACATCGTTACATGAATTCACAATCTATTTGTTTTTATAAATCATAGCCCACTAGAATCGGAATACAGAGTTAAGCAAATCATGTTGAACAATAGCCTTGTTGAATGGAAATAATCCAGTGGTCACCGCCTTGGATTTTGTGCATTTTCTCCCAGTTCACCAACTCTAGACACCAACACACTAAATACTAGGCTACATGCTGGAAACATGGATCCACAGCTTGTTTAATGTTGATTCATACCGAAGCAGAATTTGTTCGGATTTATCCTATTTTTAATAAAAGTAACTTCAAACTAAAGCAAATTTAACCTTTAAGTTTTAAGCTTTGTAGATATAAACCTCGCGTGATTTTAATTTTGTTCAGTCCCCTGGATTTCCTATGCAAATTGACATGACCGCATGCACCCCATTACCACCTCCAACTTCCACGTTAAAACACATACCAAATCAAAACCAAAAGAAAACTTCGAGGAGCAAAAAAAGAATGACCTGTGGTGCTGGTCATCTCTGACTGCGGATTCCCAAGGTCCTCCTTCAGGTCACTTCCGGTGATCATCAATTCATTCCGCAGGAACATTTCTGAGTAGCTCTCCCCATCAATTCTGCAATTGCTGGTGCTTTCTTGAGGGTCAGACGCAGTGTTAACGCTAAGATAAACATGGGCCTTCGCTGTGCCTAGGTTCCTTTTCATTGCTTGTTCCCCTTGCCCTTGCACTGGCAGCCCGAACCCCGTTCCCTTCTTCGGGGCGTTATCAGCGGGCTTCTTGTTTAGGTCACTGCCATCTACCTTCTTCGCTTTCGACAGCAGCTGTTTGCAGGTGGTAAAAGAACACCACCGGTTCTTGGAATAAGGGTGCGTGAGGCAGGGTAAGACGTTCACATCCATGGGCCTGTACCTTTTCGTTGTGTGGACATCAGCAACGACGGGGATATTGCTCTCGTGAATCCTTTGCTCGATTTGTTCTTTCTTGTATGCCCCTCTAGTATACCGCACCAGCTTGTCTAGCTCGGCTCGTGCAGTATTCGACTTGGGAATAGATAAGTGATTAAGGGCGTAATTGAACGTCACTCTCACCGGAATCTTCTTCTTGGCAGAGGTCTTCGCTGATCCGTCGGGCACGTTCTTCTTGTCCTTCTTGTGTGACATTGTCCATGACCTGGAAGAGAACACTCACTGTTGTTACAACAATCTTTTGTGTTGTCTTTTTGTGCATCAACTCATTCAGCCATCCCATCTGGATGACAAATACCCAACTATTCAATGCGCTGTGTCAATTAACTCTGATTTGGTGGTCATTTCACTCACTTTGATAAATCAACAAGAAAGTAACTAAGAAAATATGTCTATGTACGGATATACATGGATATGCATACATACACATGGCTACACATGCATGTATACATATATATGCATGTATGCACACACGGTTACCAGTGGCAGGATGCTACTTCATTGTCCATGTTGCCGGTAACATGCATAATTCAAAGCCTTGACCATGGGCCCCATAGTGATGCTGACCTTAGATATCAAATGCAGTATATCATTTGGTAACCCTGACCATAGTTGACTTCCGGGTGCTATTCTAAATTGAAATCATTTGTCACTGTATCACCGAGCTGGATAGACCTTGGTTGACTGAATACAGCAAGATTTTGAAGACTATTTGAAGAATACTTAAGAAAGTTTGATATTGTGTCTGTTGGTCGTTGATATGCTGAAAGTGAACAAGTCTCGTGTTCGTGCAAGCGGCTGTTTCTGGGGGGAATTGCTTGCTTCTGCGGGTCGAAGGAGCAGTTTGTCGGTGTGTCGTGTGTCATGATGGTGTTCATCGATCGTGCTCGCCGTTGGGACTAGCAGCACCATCGCCGTCGACGGTGAGTGAGCTAGTGAAGGTGGTGTCGCTGGAGGATATATCTCACCTCCTTGACTCAAAATTGTCGTCAGTTACTGCTCCTTTGCTGTCTCGTCTTGATAGTCTTGAATCAAATTTTAGTATGTCGCCATTATTATTAACGGAGTTGGGCGGGGCGGATGTGACGTCAGTTAGTCGCGCAAGGTGAGAATCTGCTACGTCGAGTAAACCATGTGTTGGTTGTGGTATTGTCAGTGGGAATACTTCAGCAAAAGGAGTAACTACTGAGTATACCGATAGTGCTATTATGGTGAGTGCGCTAATAATGAGCGATTCAGTGAAGAAGACGGCCCATGCCATTGGAGTTGGAACGTTGCGATGGTGACGTATCCGACTCCGATGATGAACTGATGAAGGATTTGATGCATGTAGCGGGAGCTAAGGCTAGGAAAGCAGCTTGTAAAGGTAAACTCTTACCGTTTCGGTATGTAATTCGGAGGGAAAGGAAAAGTAAGGTTTCTCAGGGACAGTCGACTTGGTTTGAACATTTGGCTGCAATTCACAGAATGATTCGTAGGGGTGATATTCCGAAGCATTGGATCCCTAAGGTGGAGGATCATGTTGTCACGCTTCTTGACATGGCCCAGAATTACACCTGGGAAACCTGCCTTTCATACTCAGAAAGAATTTTTAACATGATTTCAGACAAGAGTTTGCTAAATGGGTGGGAAGATGTTTAAACTTAATTCAGGAAGTAAGAAGGGATGAGAGCAGCCTAGGTCATAGGTTAGCTAAGGTATCTATCAGAGTAGGGAAAGAAAGTGCTGGGAATGAGATTAACAAGGAACTTGATGGTTGTATATGCACGATCTGAAACAGGGGAAAGGACTGTGGGTTTTCAACGAGCCATAGGGTGGGTAGAGATTGGTTTGTGCATGTCTGCACTTGGTGTGCGTATAATTTCCGTAGAAAACATTACCACAAGGAACTTGAATGTAAAAGTAAATTACGGAATAATAGGAATAACACTGATGTTGCTAGTGCTTCTTCTTTGAAGAATTTTTAGGGACCGGTCAGGTTGGGACCAAACTGGACGAAAAAGCAGTGCGTATACGAGTGGGTGATGCTGGTGAGTTCCGGAAGATGGCGGCAGATGGCATGGCAGTCGGTGGAGAACCGCAAGGGCAACCATCGGTCCTGGTCATCGTACGTAACAAGCAGGTCAGTCAGTAAGAGTGGTGTCGATGTTAAAAAATCCCACCTGTTTTGGATGTGCCTATTCCTACTGTTAAACCGCATTTTGGCTCTCCTGTTATTACACACTTTAGGGTGATGGAGGATTCTACAAATAAGTCTGGTTCATGTAAAAAGACCCTTTCAGGTGTTTTATTAGTAAGAAATTGTAAAAAAGAATTAAAAGATCGCATACGCCATCTAGCGGTTTGAAGCGCGGAAGCAGTTGTGTTGAAATTCCGCTAAGTGTGGTTAGTGGTATAAAAAGACAACAAAAAGAAAGTGAGTGTACATTTTTTTACTTTACACCATGTTTTAAGAGTGCTAATAAGTTTAAATGGTATAATAACACGATACGCAAGTAAAGGGCCAAATAATGGTATTAAGGATAGTGCATGTTCAAATGCAGGTTTGGGTAGGACACCTCTTACTGGCATTAGCGTGGCGACCGGGTTCCAAAAGCATGGTTCCTATGGTG
Organism: Branchipolynoe longqiensis; assembly: GCA_030323885.1. Lineage (NCBI taxonomy): Eukaryota > Metazoa > Annelida > Polychaeta > Phyllodocida > Polynoidae > Branchipolynoe > Branchipolynoe longqiensis. Next base: position 37,237,999 of record CM059192.1, on the reverse strand, counting down.
ACACATCAATACATCATCAACAAAATGACTTGCATATGCCTATGGAGTTGACTCCAACTTCCGCATCATTAACACCAGCTGATCCAGCCATCAGCGCAATGCACAGTCCAGTAATTGGCTGCACAATATTTAATGCTAATCAGCATTCAGACATGGCAAACTGGTTGAATAAGTATGTGGCTTCTGAGCTTAATCAGGGAGCGTTGTTGGGTCCATTTAATAAGCAACCATTTTCTCCTTGGGCACAAAATAGACCCATTATGACCCAGCCAAAAAAGAACACCAAGGAATGGAGAATTATTGTAGATCATAGTTATCCAAAAGGGAAAAGTGTTAATGCAGGGATAGTTAAAGGCTTTTATCAAGGGAAATAGATTTTCATTCAATTTACCAACAATTATGACGTTAGCTAAGGAGGTTACAAGATTAGGTAAGGACTGTTATATGTGGTCGATAGATTTAGCTAGAGCATATAGGCAGGTAAGGACGTGTCCACTTTTTGGGATTAAATTAGAAGGGACATTTTTTTTTTACATAGCACCTCCTTTCGGTTGTAGGACGTCAAGTATGGCATGTGCTAGAACGACATCAGCAGTAGTGTACTTGATGAAGAAAAAAAGGTTTTTTGCTTCTTGTTATTTAGATGATTTTGTAGGTGCAGAAAGCACATTGGAAAAGTCTATTGAAGGATATAACATTATTATTAGGTTGACTAAATTATTAGGCTTAGAATTATCAATTAAAAAATGTACACCACCAGCAAGGTCGATGCAACGGCTAGGGTATGAAATTGATAGAGGGTTAATGGAAGTTAGGATTCCCAAAGAGAAATTATTAGATATTTTAACAGAGTGCAATAAGTTGAAGGTGGGGACCAATGTCACTAGAATAAATGTGCAAAGGTTAGTAGATAGGTTACAATTTATTTCTAAATGTGCTATGCACTCTAGGACCGTCATGAATAGAATTCTGGATTTCTTTTAGAAGTACTCCATTAGGTAAAGCTATAGTAAGTCAGGATTTAATTAGGGATATAGCCTGGTTTTTAGGTTTTGTGGAAGGAAGCAATGGACTAATTATATTAAGACCATTTCCAAAGAAAAGCTGGGTGATTGAATGTGACTCTTCACTGCTAGCAGGAGGTTTCAGTAGTACGCATTATTTTTCTGAATTATATTCCCCAGAGTTTCTCAATAGTAATAAATTTCACATTGCAGAGGGAATTAATTTAGTAGTAGCCCTTAAATTGTTATGCCCACCTCACCCGGAAGAGTTTGTAATTACGTATGTTGATGAGTAAACATATTTAATTCGAGCACGAGGCACGTCGACACTCAGCACTCACTTCGCTCCTGACTCTCATTGGAGCAACACTATTTCACAATTACCTCTACTTCACCTTCTGTTGCCAGCTGTCACAGTAATGCCTCCCCGTAAACGGCTCGGTCGACCGCCGCTTCAGCCCCAACTTTGCAGGACCTCTCTTCGAAGGGCAGCCCGGGTGCTTGTTTCACAAGCACGCTCCAACTGCTCCAACTGCTCCAACCGCTCCGGCGTCATCCCAACAAAACGACAGCTCTTCACAAGACCCATTTCCGAAGCCGTCAGATTTAGCCACTGTGTTGGAGCTTCAGACGGAAGCCTTGCAGGTCACACAAGACCTGGTGGTCCGTGTAAATGCACTTGAAAGGGTGGCTGCAGTGCCGCGCCACCTCACCGGGGCCTCTCCCATGCATTCCCAGCCTGCCTCTACGCCCACCCCGTCACCAGAACACTTGCCATGCCAGTCTCAACTACCTCTAATTGTGCACTGTCAAGCTCAGTTGGTGACAGATTGGGCCGCCGCAAACTCCTAGATACTACCTAGCGGAGGGGCTAGAGCCCGCCGGCCCGTCAGTCATTGCCTCTCGCCCCGCCCACTCATTCGAGTCACGTGCGCAGCAAGCCGCTGCTATCATTGCTGATATCCTACTCGACCCTGGGTCCTCTTTCAAGAAACCAAAAGGTACAGTGTTTCTTCCTCATCTCCTTATCACCAGAGGCAAGTCCTTTAAACCAATAGGATTGGGAGAGGCCACCTGGCCCGAGTACTTTGAGGCGTTGCGAACACTCACCTCTCTTCCCTCCCTCCCACCATCCTGGCCTTCTCATATACTGAAACACGAGCAAGAACTGGCCCATATGGCCACCTTGTGGGAGTGGCCAGTGTGTAGGCATTGGTCAGAAAGAGTTTTCAAACTAATTGCTGATGGCCGTCTTCCGCGTGGGTGGGAAGACCATGCCGCAATAAAGGATTTGCAATGTGACATTTGTACAGCTGCCAGTAGGATGACCCCAAACCCCCAACTGCACCAGTTTCCCGCACAGCACATTGCTCCATACCTCGCACAGACAGCTCCAATCATGTCCCCGTACTCCCCTTCCCCAGCCCCCACACCAATAAACACCCGCCATGAGTACAACAAAGACACTGATGGTCAACTGCGCTTAAGAGTGACATGTCATTTTGTAAAGTGTATCAAACTGTTAGACTCTCTGCACTTCCCAAATATTTACATGCTAACATCCCAGTCCCTTCCGGTCTTAATATACCTGCTTGGCGCTGGGAATTGGCACACTACCCAGATAAACAACTATTGACTTTCTAGCTTTTGGTTGGCCCTTAGACTACACCGCCAACTTTATTCCCACCCCCCACTCTCAAGAATCACACGAGGCAGGCAGATTTAGACACACACATTAACGTGCAGGTATGAAGCAATGTTAGGTCCCTTTGACGATCCCCCTTTCGAGCCTTGGTATCAGGTGAGTCCCCTTATGACCCGGCCGAAAAAGAACTCTGACATCAGCTTCCCTCAAGGTAGAAGTGGTAACTCTGGGATACAAAAAGGTTTCTATCAAGGTCAACCTTTCTCTTTCTCCCTTCCCTCTGTCGGTACTCTGACGGATCGTCTGATTAAGACAGGTTTGGGCTCCTGGCTTTGGTCAGCCGATCTCTCCTGGGCTTACAGACAGTTACGTGTCTGCCCCCTGTCCACCCCTCTCCTTAAAGACAAGTATTACATTGACCTCATCCTCCCCTTTGGTGCCGCACCTCCGCCGTGGTTGTGCTCGAACAACCAGAGCGGTGGTGTGGTTCCTTAGAAGATTAGGCTTTTTCTCATTATGCTACCTCAACGACTTCATCGAGGTAGAGCCATCAGAAGCTCAAGCGAACGAAGCATACAACTGCTTCATTCAACTAACACAAAACTTTGGTTTAGTGCTGGCTCAAGAAAAGTGTTTTCCCCCGACCCAAGACCTTGTTTGGCTAGGTTTCCACATTGACACCTTGTCAATATCAGTGACGCTTCCTCAAGAAAAGATAGACGAAGTGCTAGCAGAGTGTACTGCCTGGAAGCAAAAAAACTCTGCCTCCAGGAAGCAAATTCAGAGATTTGCAGGTAAGCTTCAGCACATAGCAAAGTGGGTGAAGCCTGCAACGAGGTTCATGAAAAGGGTCCTCGCAGCACTAAGGGCCGCCCCCCCCCTGTAGGCCAGCATCCCTTCCCCGCCCTTCTCCTCAAAGATTTAGACTGGTTCATTCACTTCACTTCCGCCCTTAAACGAGTCATTCTCCTTCCCCCAGCACTCCCCCCTGAATGGGAAATAGAGTGTGACTCAACTCTAGAAGCAGGAGGGGCCTTCTCACCCCTTCTTTGCTACTCAGCCACATACCCAGTTGCCGTTAAGACTTTCCTTCCCCTCATCACACACCTAGAAGCCTTTAATTTAGTGCTAGCTCTCACCCATCTCTTCCCTCCCGATCCTCATAAGTTAACCATCTCAATAAACACTGATAATCATTGCAAGCATCGCAGCAGGTCCTCTCTACAGGCTCTGGGAGATGCCCTTTCCTGTGCGCATGCGCACGACAACTTTGGCTAATAGCAGCCAAGAATCACTGTAACCTTTCCATCAGCTACAAACCCAGCCCCCAGCTAACATTCACAGACGCTCTAAGCAGGCCTCCTTCAGACAAAAAAGCCAGAAAAACAATGGGGGACCAGATCAAATCCCGTAACATAATACAGATAACTATTACCCCTGACCTTGCTGTGATCAATTTAGAAATGTAATCACTCGTACCTAGAAGATAGTAATTTTTTCTTTTGCTTCTATCTTCCAGGCTACTCCATGAATGAGCACCTACACCTCATAGCCACCTACACCAATGCCATGACAGTGGGCACGTGGAAGAACAAGCGTCTCCACATCCGTGTCTACCGCACATTTTGCAGACACCACAGGGTCACTCCTCTTAAGCCTTCACTCTATGACATGTTAGCCTTCCTTTTTTCCCTCCCTGCCATTCCCGGGTCACTCTGCTGCCCCCTTTCCGCCTGGAGGAACTATGCACATGATCTCGCCCCTCCTCGCCATGCTCCCGCCTTTGTCCTCCCTTCCGATGATTATCTCACTTCCCGTACCCTCTCCAGAGTCCTCAACATTGGCACTTCCGCTGTCCCCCCCACCGGGTCTCCTCTGACAATCCATAGTCTCAGACGAGGCGCGGCCCAGGCCTCCCTTGATGCCAATCTCCCCATCCATCACATCCAACAGGCCGGTTCCTGGTCCAGTGATGCAGTTAAGATTTACCTGACACAAAACCCTATCACTTGGGCCCCCTCAGCACTTGTACCATTGTTGGGTTAAGTGCTGAGCTTGACTGTTACCTTCCTGATTGTACGATTCTCATCATGTCACTTATCACACTCCAGGCACCCAATCACCTCAATTACGCCTAACATTCCCGAACATTAACGCCACTTCTCGGAAGCCAGCCTTCCATGTCACAAGGTGCCAGCAGCCTTCTGTTGAGCCAGCCTCCCCAGCCTCCTGAGGCCATGATTCCTGGAGCCTCCCCGTAAATGGGTTGTGCTGCACACAATGCAACACATTCCACTTCCACTAGGTACAAATCAAATGTGATCGCTCCAACGGCTGGAAGACCAGTGCCTCGGGGCTGACAAAATATTATTCAGATGAATACAAATATTTACACACAAAAACAAAAGAAACCACCTTGTTGTCATGAGTAGCACTTACTTTTATCAAGCTAAGTTCACTACATATACTATTCACTAGTAATTTTGATTTTTTTTCGAAAAACATCCTACTCAGAGCATCCGCTAATACCAGTTCCTTCCCTGCCTTATGTATTACCTGCACTTCACAGCAATTGTAGGCAGCAAACCTCCAGATTTCTCTGGCACAGGCAGAGTGGAACCCTATGGAACTCCTGTTTTTATTTCTTGGGTGGTCGAGTTGGTATCACTTAGTTTTGTGTGTTGTTTTCTATTGCTGAGGTAATTTGTGAGGAAGCTATGTGCCCTATTACCTAGCCCAGCTCATTTTATTTTATGCACGAGGATTTTATGGTCGATCGTATCAAATGCCTTCGTGAAATCAAGGAAGACTGCGATAGTAAGATCACCCTTGTCTATGTTTGACAGAAGTTCATCCAGTAGAGAGGCCAGTGCTCTGGTGATGGACCTATTTTTCCTTAAGCCATTTTGCTGGTAGGTAGGTCAAATAGTTAGAGGACTCAAGGAATGTCTTAATTTGGTCATGTATTATTTTTCTATGATCTTGCCAGGCAGCAGGAGGATCGATATTGGGCATAGTTTGCTACAGGTATGGGCGTCACTGTGACTACTTTCCAGTCATCAGGGAAGATGCCTGTGCTGATTATTAGGTTATATAAATGTGTAAATTCTGCACTCAGTGTTGTGATCACGCATTTTATCAACATGGTACTGATGTCCTTCATACCTGATGATTTGTAGCTCGATATTTTGTTAGTTCTATCAAGGATTTCGTCCTAGGTGGTTTCCAGGTCATAATTTTCTTTATTTAGTTTGGCCTGGGAGGTTTTGTGTTGATCATCCTTCTGTTTGAATTTATTGGCTAGTTTCTCACCTATATCTATGAAATAGTTATTGATTTCCTCTGCTAATAATACATCTAGGATTTTAATACCAGTCTCTTCATTTGTAAGGCCACTGATTCTTTTCTTGTTTTTAGGTTCGATTTGGTTTATTTCATACCAACATTTTCTGGCATTCTGTTTATATTTGTCTATCTGGACTTGATAATACCTTGCTTTGGCTTTCCTTACTTCACTCCTAGCCTTTCTGACCATACATTTAGCTAAGAATTCATTCCCTGGATCTTTTGGTTTCTCAAACTTTTGGATAAAGTAATCTCTATCCTTTTGAAGCTCTAGTAGTTTGTCATTCAGGTAACCTCCCATGGTGATTCTGGTGGTGATCTCCGTTAGAGGACAGTGCCTGTCAGCTGCATTAGTGATTGTTGTGCTTAGCATATCCAGACATAGTGTAAAATATTCTGATAATGATGCATTGGTGGGGAATGCAAATGTTCTATTTGTGAAACAGGTATATAGGGCCAGGTGCATAGATATGTTTATGTAGTTGCTGGTGGCTCTTCATTGATTGGTAAATAGACATTGTGGTGTTAGTAAGATAGTGTGAAAGGGGCACTCAGAGCCCTACCCACTACCCACCACCCCCTCTGCTAGTCATGGATCACCACACACTCAGCTCAAGGCAGGTGGTGGCCTAGGGAGCCACACAGCTTGGTGGTGGTGGGCAGATCACTGTAACCATGGGGACCGGAAATGTTTGTTTCTCATTGGTGGAGCTAGAAATGCTTGTTTCTCATTGGGAGAATGGGGTGAGGTGATACACTATACTGGATCCATGTACCATATAAATAATAAACCAGAGGGCTTGACTCTCTCTCTTCTTTCACTCTTTATACTCTTCCTTTCTCTCTTTGCCTGTATTGATTTCCCTATAGCCTGCCTACACAACCACAGATTCGAGCCATGGACTTTACATTATTGGTGACCACAACGGTTATTGACATTATACAGTTAGTAATACTGAGTAGATTATAGACTGGTATTCTATATATTGACTACCACGACGGTTATAATGACTACAGTTAGACTATTGATGGTTAATTCAATTTGATAATTTCGGATACAAGGAGTAGTGACTGCGGTAGTTACTAAGAAAGTGTTAATTTAAAAAGCATAGAACGAAGGATTACTTATCTTTGGTATTGGTGTGACAGTAGCTATTTTCCATTTATCTGGGAATACACCTGTTTCAATGACAAGGTTGTAGAGATGTGTAAATTCGTTTATTAGGATGCTAATGTCAGTCTTAATGAAGGCTGAATTTATATTCATCATACCAGATGATTTATATGATGAAAGTTCCTCAATCCCAATAAGTGTCCAGTGTTCATGGTTATGAGCATAGGCCTACCTAGTCCTACATTGGAGGTTCACTGCATACTCTGTCCTGAACTTATACTGCATTAGTTTCCTTATCAACTGTTCCTTGTATAACTATGAGTGGATTTGCCATGGTGGCGGTGCGCTCCGAGTTGTTTGTCAATAGTAGGATGGCCCTGTCCGTCTTGGTGATCTGCTTGGCCCAGTACTGCTTAGTATGTAGGTTAGCATGGCATTCATCGCTGGGCCGTACATAGTAGTGATGATAAGTCAAATTAAAGTAGGCATGCACTCCGCTCGTTGTCCAGGTGGCCTATATATCCATCCAAATGAATGATCACACGAGTGTCTAATATATTGTTCCTGCTTTCCTGCTTTCCTGAGTCCCCGCTGACCCTCAAACACATTTGACTAAGTTGCATTGATTTTTTGGACCCGCACCAACAGTTCTACACTGCAGACAGTATGCATGACCTTTTTACCAAGCTAAAACAGGAAAACATTTTAGCCTTTTTGAGGGCAGCTGGACTGTACCACCTCATATAGTTTACTAAATAGATTCCATCAATTATTAATCAAACTTTTCTTTTTCTATGGGAATTTGTTTCCCTTGATCACAAATACATGATTGTGAGCTTTCTAGTTTAATGAGTGTCTATTGGCACATAATTGATTGTCTGCTTTTACATGTAAAAGCGGTGGTTTGAACAAAAAACAAACATTTCTCGCCGTGAATATGGCCTATGCTGCCGACACGGCGTAAAGCAACCACCAATCAATCAATCAAGCTTTCCTCAGTCAGTTGTGTGATGCTGTTTGTGGAATTATCTGCTTGTTCCGTCTGCCAGTTTTGCTTTTTTTATTATGGCTTCTGCCAGCCCTGATATTGTCTCGCTTAGCTGCCAATGCCTCTCACAGTTTATTAAGCCCACTATAGGATCTATCTCTTGACTTGACCCGTATGACACATACCAAATTTTGCGCCAATTCCGAAATATTTGTTGTTGGTCGCTTCATTTAGTTTAATGTGGCCAGTAGCCACAAGCATGTCCACCAAGTCAGGATTTTGATCAAACTTTTGGTCAATGACCCTTGTTAGGATGGCTTCTCTGCTGTGTCGCCATTCATTTGTTCGGCGATGCACTTTGCTTCCATTGGGGTTTGGGCATCCAGCACCTGACCCAGTTTTTCCTTGTCGTTTGTCAAGTGGCATTTTTGAGAGACCACCTGTCTTTTTCTCTTTCCTGGTTGGTATTTACTAACAGAACCAACAACCTTGCTACCTCGGTAGCTGTCTCTCCGGCCATCAATTTCACCTCACTATGGTTGTCATCCATCCTTGCCTCCAGTCTATCAAACCTCGCTAAGATCTGGGTAAGTGCTGAGTCAGCTATCGCTTCATGGTGCTCTGATGGGTGACCCAGTGACTGGTGAGGATGGGGCAGTATTGGGGATTGAACAAGCTGATCCAACTGTGGCCGTACCACGTGTCCTGGATTTCTCACTAGCAGTTTTTTGTGACATCATGGATGAGTGGCGCTCTCACAAATTAAATTTATATCTGAGTTTGCTATTTGGCTCAGGCTGCCAGGAGTTAGGCTAAGTCAATCAGCCATACTATTGTTTTCCAACCGAGTGGTCACCTAATATCTGTTCAAACTTCCAGTCGTCGGTTGCACAATGTCACTGTCACACTGTCACACATTGTTTACCCACTTCCAGCAGAATTTTCACAAATTGTACACATATTAATTCCCGAACTCCGATTCAAAACTTGTTAATGGTTACTCGTCATTAATGGTTACTCGCCGTGCTTGCTTGTGGTAAAGTTTCGAAAAGTGTTTATTTTATTTTAATTTAAATAGACTAATTTCCTTTCTCCTGTATCCTACAGCAGTGTTTACACAATAGGTAGTTAGGTGTAGTTCCTATGAACCTAACCAGTCGAATGTGTAATATTTTTCCTCCAGTAATTCAAATTCAGATATCACTAGCACTGACACTGTCACACTGCTTGCTGGCCATTTGTTTTGTGAGTCTAACCAAGAAGTCTTAATTATCTATTGATAACAGTCCAACTCCTAATGTCAATGAAAAGGTATTCACCAACCCTTGGTCCAGTCTCCTGCTCCTTATCAGATAACAGTATGTGCTATGTGAGATGTTAAATTACTGTGTAGTTATTCTTAGTCTCAGCCAGTGACACTCACGTCTTCACTCGTGCCCCATTATCGTTATTCCTCGCTGTTACTTGCTGTTTGTTTGCCTCTGGTAACAGCCTCACAAATTCTTAGTTCATTTTAAATTAACTAGTTTCTTCTCTCCTGGGGCCATATGCATGAAACAGAGTTTGCCTCGCCTGGTGTTAAAAGCTAACGCCAGGGTAGCTATCACCAGGGTGGCAAAGTAGTTGTTAGATTGGGGAATCCCCTGTAACTGGTACCGGTGTGTACTGCTATGAGCCTGATAGATACACTGGCACAGTGTAGACAAACTGGTACCCACATGTATTGTATATATCCAGGCTCAAAATGCTTAATTATGGATACCAGTTGTTATGTATTAAATATATTCATTATATTATTATATTGCATGCATGTATCCATGTTTATGCCAAATTGTTCTGTATTTCTATTAATTTTCCATAAAATTGAAGTTTTGGACTACACGTATCGGCAAACATAATACAATTGTCATACGCCTTTGTTTCGCTGTCGATGCTGTTTTCAGCGACTTTGCCCAACTTGACTTGACCCGACTTGACTTGACCCGACTTGACTTGACCCAACTTGACCTGATTTGACTTGACCTGATTTGACCCGACTACACTTGACCCGACATGACTTGACTTGACCCGACTTGACTTGACCCAACTTGACCTGACTTGACCTGACTTGACTTTACCTGACTTGACTTTACCTGACTTTAACCTTACCAGACTTGACTTGACCTGACTTGACTTGACCCGACTTGACTTGACTCGACTTGACTTTATTCGACTTGACTTTACCCGACTTGACTTTACCTGACTTGACTTTACCCGACTTGACTTTACCCAACCCAACTTTACCCGACCTTACTTCACCTGACCCGACCTAACTTTTAGCCCTGTCACACTACGACGCATCGCGCAAGCCTGCACCGACGTAGGTGATTTTGCGGCAATACATCAGTGTAAGTCGATATGCGTTACTCGAACATTATACTTTGTTATGCGTATGTTGGTATACGTCGTTGTTTGTCGTTAAACGGCGTTGCTCATTAAGGGGTGACGAAAGTTTTGTGCATGCACAAAATTTTCTACGTTTGACAATGTGTGGCTTTTACATTGGGCATACATTATGTATACATTAGACATACATCGATGTACGTTAGACGTACATTAGAGAAATGTTGTTCACTACAAAGCATTGCATTGACATACGTCAGTCGGATGGAGAGCCAGCAAAAATGTACAGTCCATGTATTGCCAATGTATTGACAACGTATGGATAACGTACGCCTAATGTAGTTTCATGTTTCTCCACCGTGTCTTGACTTAAGTAATGTATAAGGCATACTTCTGGTAATCGAATTATGTATATAACGTTCACCGGCGTTCTGCGAGCGCACCAGAGCATATTGCAAGCATTCTTTTGCCAGGAGGCACTTTAGCCATACGTTGGCCATACGGTCTGCTACGTTTGTGGATACGGTATGTATACGTCCAACTTTGCCCCCCCTCCTCCCCGCAAAAATGTTTGACGTATCTCGACGTTTGAAAATGATTTTAGCTGTTGGCCAAGCTTTACAAAACTCCTGTGGCTATGACCCAGATTGTCATCTCGTGGTATAGTAGTATGTCATGAGTGATTATACCAAAAAGGTACATAATCATTCTCTCTCAGAGCTCTGAAGGTGAATGATGACCTTAGGTGACCGGAGAAGTAATTATTGCTGACCTTAGTAATATTCTCAGTGTCTTTTGTATTGTATTTCCAGATATAATTGGTTATTTCTAAGTAGAAAGGAAAGCTTGTTTTATTTAACGATGCCTCTAGAGTACATTGATTTTTGTATCATCGGCTATTGGATGCAAACACATGGTCATTCTGACATATTTCTTTGGAGGAAACTCGCTGCCGCCACATAGGCTACTCTTTCCGATAAGCAGCAAGGAGTCTTTCATATGCATTTTCCCACAGACAGGACAGCACATACCACAGCCTTTGATGAACCAATTGTGGACCACTGGTTGGTGTGTGAGTTGAATAATAACTCATGATCTACTCCTGGTGGTGAGGTCCTCTTAGAATTAGGGCACGACTAATGAGGTCATGATATCCCCTTGATTGGTTAGTGGACACCTGCCTAATGGCTATCTCAAAGTAGGTGCCAAAAGAGATGGGTGTAATAAATTCACTGGTTCTACCAGATTTATGATTTAGTTCAAATTATCTCAGCTGCTGGCCTTTGTGTTAGTAACACACAATGATACAGCAATATTCTACATAGAAAATACAGGTGCTACACGTTGTAGGCCTACTTTGCTTAAGATTCAGACTATCCATTTTCTTAGTTCTTGCTTTTCCTTCTAATAGACTATGCACTACTTGCATCCTGATCGCCAATGTTGTATGTATAGATGAATAACTAGTGTGATAGGCTGTGTCGTCATGGTTTGTATCGAACACGCATGAAGAACAAGGCAGGGAAGCGGAAACTTTCACTCCACCGCTTATTCCTTTTCGCTCCTCCGCTTTTCGCCACAGAACCAAGTGACCCCCCCCCCCCCTGACCAGCCAGGTCACAGTGTAAAGACTAGGTCTCTAGTTTTGTAGAATGGCTAAAGCTCGAATCTGTGGTTGTGTAGGCAGGCTATAGTGAAATCAATACAGATGTTTTGTCTAATTTTGCTTCAACCGGCGGCGAATTAATTGTAATTTGTAAATGCAGCTTCAGTCAAGCCTGAAGAAAAACGTTAGTCGCTTCGCGCATGTGGCCATCGACACCCGATAAGAATAGACTCCCGCAACGAGCGTCTGATTATTTATAAAAGTTACCGTATACTCGCGAAAAAGTTATCCATTACCGAATAGAAGAACTGTATCTGCTATTCGCATTCACTTTTTTTCCAGTGAGTACGATGAGCACCAAAAGAGTACATAGATTTGTAGTCTGGAATAAATTTTCAGGATTTGTGAAATTACTATGATTATTACGGTAGTGCATGAATCAAGGTGCTGTGTAATGCGGTCTTGGTCCTCCACGCATCCATCGAGTAAGATTTTTGGAACTAGAAAAGTCAATACATACTCAATGCTGTGTCTCAAGCACTAGCATGCAACATCTTTGATTTCTTGCATTCTTCTCCGCATCCAGAGTTTCACTTCTCCACCTGCTTAGCCTACCCCGAAAACTAATCCAGAGCCCGTAAGTTTTAACAGAGCTCTATGGTGTACACTTTTAACAAACCCAGAGCATTTCCGTCATTAGTGTGACAGTTCAGAGGTTTTCCAGTAGATAAACAAGTTTCAGCTCGATCAGCTGACTACGACCTCGCGTCTGCCACGTTACGTAATACGCCAAGTGCACACCTGCACTAGACCTGGCTACAAACAATTAACCTAGATAAATAGAAAGTCAATGGGAAAAGAATTAATCTGTTGATTGTTAGTGTGACATCACGTTCACCACCAGTGTACATTTTTTCGTCTATCAATCAATCAATCAATAGTTCCGTCCTCTAGTCGAGGGTTGGATGCAATGGTTCTCCACTTGTCCCGATGGTGTGCTGTTCTGATAGACTGTGAATAATTCAAGCCTGTCCACTGTGAAATATTTGTAAACCATGTTTTTGGTCTCCCTCTCCCTCTGCTGCCATTCACCTTCCCTTCCAACAATGTACGGTATATTGAACTCTCACGAATGATGTGGCCAAAATAAATAAGTTTCTTTGTCTGTATAGTGGCAAACAAGCTTTTCTTATTTTTAATTTTTCTGAGAACTTCTTTGTTGGTGATCTTCTTTGTCCATGATATTTTCATCATCATTCGATAAGTCCACATCTCAAATGCTGCTAAACGTTTGTACATTTTCTTTGAGATTGTCCATGTCTCAGCCCCATACATTAGAGTAGACCACACATAACACTGAAGAATACGCTTCCTTGTTTGTATTAATATCTTACTTGATGTTAACACTCTATACATTTTGGAGAATGTTGTTTGGGCTATTGTTATCCTTCTTTTAATTTCTTCCTCACATCTCCCATCATTTGTAATCTTTTGTCTGAGATATATGAATTCGGATACTTGTTCTATGTTTGTGCCATCTATGGTTATATTGATATTTGGTTTATCTGTCTTTTTACTTATAACCATTGTTTTGGTCTTCCTGGCATTCATCTTCATGTTGAATAGTATTCCAGCTTTATTGATTCTATTCACTATATCTTGTAGGTTTTTCTCACTGTCTGCTAATATTACACTGTCATCGGCATATCTAAGATTGTTGACATTCATGCCACCTATTGTCACTCCCTTGCAATCTTCAATGTGTCTGAAAATCATCTCTGTGTACAGGTTAAATAGACATGGTAACAATACACACCCCTGTCGAACTCCTCGTTTAATCATAACTTCATCCGATAGGCCCTGCTCCATTTTTATAAATGCACGTTGTGTCCAGTATAAGTTCACAATTAGTTTAATGTCTTTGCCATTGACACCAATATCTTGTAAACATTTGATTAACAGTTCATGATTGACTCGGTCGAAGGCCTTCTCATAGTCAATAAAGCAGGCATAAACATCCTGGTTCTTTCCACAATAATGTTCACAAATCATTCTCAGATTGAAAATCCCTTCACGTGTACCTCTTCCAGATATAAACCCACTTTGTACGTTACTGATTTGTTCTTCAATTTTCTGCCTGTTTCTCAGTAAAATTATTTTCAGGATCATCTTCAACATATGACTCATCAGGCTTAGTGTTCTGTACTCAGTACACAATGTTGGTTTTAGCTTCTTTGGGAGTCATACAAATATGGATTCATTCATATTCAATGGTATAAATCCAGTCTCATAGATGTCATTTACTAGCTTATGAATGATTTGAATCCCCACTTCATCTAGTCCTTTTATCATTTCTGATGTTATCTGGTCACTTCCAGGAGCCTTACCTAACTTTAGATCATTGATAGCCTTCTCAACCTCTGATACTAATATAATATTCCCATCTTCTTTCTCAATTGTGGGTGGGTTCCCTGTCATCATTGTATAGTTCGTTTACATATTCTTCCCATCTGGACTTTATTTCATCTTCTTCAAAGAGCATTTTGTGGTCTTTGTTCTTGATACATTTACTGCTTTCGTCTATGTCACGATAGAATAACAATTTTATACAAATCTGACCTTCCTTTTTTTTTTTTTTTTTCTTTTTTTTTTTTTTTGATGGGATGTTTATGCTGTCCATAGCATATAAGCTTGGATGATCGAGCTTCTTTTCAATGCTGGGCAGTTATCGGTCTGTGTTTCTTAAGATTATGGTTTGTGGTTAGTGATCTATGTTAGTTTTATTTCATTTTCTTGGTAAGAGTCTTCCTCTTTTAATTTTTTCCTACACTTAATTCTAGACTAGCCTACTCTATTTACATATTATAGGCTTGTACGTAATAGGTAGTTGGTTTATGTTTGGATTTGATGTTATCTGGCTGTTTTCTGGCAGGGGGTTACCTCTCATGGGCTGTCCAGCTGGTGGTTCGGGACATATCACATTGTGGAACAGCTTAGAGGGGGTTTCCTGGTTTTATTTTGCACAGATATTTTTTGTATGTTTTTAGGTCAGGAATTTGTTGTTCCTTTACCATTTGTGCATTCCATACTTTGGCAGCCATTTCCAGTGGGCTTCTTTCGTGCTTTTATTTGGCTTCTGGTCTGCCTTAGTAGTGGTGCATTGTTTGCTCTGGTGTTCCTTAGTGGTTGGATTAGATGTTCATTGTCTCGACTATATCCATACGCTAGGGTTTTTAGGTGGATTATTCTTCTGTTTTCTAATAACATTACTTTAGCTCTTTTGTGTATGTCATAGGTGGGGTGCAGTTTGTCTACTTTGAGGCAGGTCTTTATGGGTCTATTTTGCAGTATTTGCAGTTTTTTTAGTAATTCTTTTTTAGCCGTCATGTAAATTACATCCCCATAGTCGAAGTAGGGAGCACCATACTTTTGAAGATTTTTATTGACATTTCTTGCATCATATAGTTTCTTAGTTTCGCAAATAGCCACAGTTTGTGGTTTATTTTTTGGCTGATTTTTGTTATACATAGGTTGTAGTTTAGCTGGCTGTCCAGCTCTAGGCCTAGGTATTTGTAGTGATTAATATTTTCTAATATTTGGTTTCCTAGCTTGCAGTCTAGATTCCTGAAATGTAAGCAGAAGCATCAGTAAGTAAAAGTGTCAATAACCTTACTATAGCAATGTTACTGTGATCCCATCTCCAACATGCTGTAACTCCATTGAATTAGTAATGTTTATTAGTGGCGCAACTTATGTTACTACGTGCAAGCTTTGGCGTTCTTTGCTGTGATTGGTCAATTCTGTGGAGTAAATTACAACTACCAATTAGCGGTTCTATTCTACGTGCCTGCTGGCGTGTAAAAGCTCCAGAACCAATATACCGAGAATGTATTATTTTAGGTTTTAGTTTTGTTTTATTAACCTTCCTCAAGATGTTTTTTAGTGTTCTATGGTAACGTTCCACCATCCCATGACCTTAGATGTTACTAGGACGTAAAACAACAACAAACAAACAACAAACATTAAATTGTGCATGATACGGTGTAGTATGCCTTACCTCTACTCCAAGCTCTTTAAAATGATCCATAATCATTCTATTCTTAAATTCTAACCCATTATCAGAAATAAATACACAAGGAATTGAATGGTGAGGAATATAATCATTGAATATATAATCATGAACACCTTTCGATGACTTGTCTGGCAATGACTTATATTCTACCCAACCACTACAATGATCAATTATAGACACTAAATATCTATTTCCACTAGTACTAACTGGCTAAGGGCCAGAAAGGTCTGCAGCAATTAAGATACCAGGTGCAACCGGAAATGGTATCGACTGTGGATATGCATGTGTGCGTAACTGCTACAGTTAACTACACAATTAGGACAATTGGTAATTACTTTGTGGACATCTCCAGCCATACTAGGCCAATGAAAGTGTTCCTACAGTCGTCTCATAGACATAGCCATATGACCTACTTCAGTATGAGCTATTTTAATTACAGAATTCCTGTATCTCTTCGACAAGACTAGTCGAGGATATGTATCTTTACGTGTAGGAGTAATCATTGAATAAAGAAGACTATCCATTAGCAAATAATATTTTCTTCATTCCTCCCTAACGTATATTCGGTCATTTTTTTCTGCTCATTCATGACTTCATCAATGGCAGTTTATAGTGCTCAAATGGAATTGCCTGTTCTGCCAATATAGAATCAAATGCAAACATTTCCACTGGTTCCTAGGTCTTAACCTAGACAACATATCAGCCCATATATTATGGGCTGATATGTTGTCATAATGATGATATTTCATATTGATGATTGGAGCTGAAAATTCCACTAATAATACTGCCCAACATTGAATACATGTATTGCGGATTTCCTTAGTGAAAAAACATTTTAGTGGAGCATGGTCTGTGTAAATAGTAAATTCAGTACCATATAAGTATGGTCTTTGTTTAATTAATGAATAAATTATAGCAAATGCTTCTTTTTCTATCGTAGGATAATTACGCTGAGCAGAAGAAAATCTAGTACTTATTAAATGCACAGGCCTATCTATCCCATTTTCGTCTTCCTGTACCAGTACAGCACCTAAACTGTACGCAGAAGCATCTGTATACAGGTTATAAGGTTTAAAAGGATCAGGAAATTTTAGAAGTTTAGAAATTTTAGAAGGACACATTCTATTAATAGACTTTTCAACTCATTCCAAGCATTTTCACATTCTACGGTCCAAACAAAGCTACATTTATTACTAGTTAAATAAGTAATAGGTGCTACAACATCAGCATAATGAGGAATTAATTGTCGATAATATCCTGCCGACCTTAGCAAACGTCTTACTTCCTTTTTACTAGTTGGAGAAGCCATATCCCTAATTGCAACAATTTTTTGCCGGATCCAGTTTTAACCCTGCTTCACATACAACGTAACCTAACAGTTTTACTTCAGTTACTCCAAATTCACATTTAGATTCCTTAATAGTCATACAATTATCCTGCAAGATGGCCAAAATGTTTGCTACATCTTGTTGATAACTTCCCTCATCAGGTGAATAAATTATAATATCATCTAAATAAATCAAACAACATTTTCCTAGAAACTCTGAGAAAATAACATTCATCATTCTTTGGAAAACAGCTAGTGCATTAATTAATCCAAACTGCATGCGTTTAAATTGAAACAGTCAAATATGAGTGTTAATAGCTGTTTTAGGTCTATATTGGTAAAAATGTTAGCTCCATGAAGTTCATCAAAAATATCCTGTATCCTGGGCAGAGGATAAGCATCTTTAGTTGTCACTGCATTTAGCTTACGATAGTCCCCACAAAGACGAATATTACTGTCCTTTTTCGGCACTATAGTGACTGGTGAAGCCCACAGACTACAGCTAGCATCTATAATATCATCTTCAAGCATTCTATTTAATTCGTTTTCTACAAGATGTCTTCTACTTAAAGGTATCCTATAAGGTCTGATTAACAGGATCCAATAGTCTAATTCTAGAACTATCCATGCAATTCCTCTATTTATGAACTCTAAACCTATCCATGGATGTAGAATATCACACAAGGAAACAAATTTATCTCTATAACTAATTTAAGCTGCACAAATTTCCATTACATCTGTACCTATGGGCATATCAAAGCTTACTGAATCTACTACAAAGAAAGGACATAACGTATCATAAAGAGAAATATATGCTATACCTACAGTTGGAATTAGATGTCCTGACACAGATTTCAATCTACTACCCGGATACAATTGCCCATCGGATACACTGATGTCAATTAAAAATTGAAAAGCAGACAAATGTATTAAACTCTTAGCCGCACCTGAGTCTACAAGACCAGATAAATGAAATCCATCAAATTCAATATTAATCGAGGGACGCGCATCAAGTGTGCTTTTTAGTTTCCCGTCAGTGTAGTACCGCTCATGTTAACGTTACCCGAAAGTTATTTTATTTTATATGGACAATCGTGCATCATGTGTGCCTCATTACATAGGAAACAAGATTTCATAAATTTTGACGTTGTACTAGGCTTTCCCTGCCTAAAAGCATTACTTTTCCGCGACTGCGGATATGCGTGAGACATTCTCATCGGTAATGTGGGCGTCTGAGCAACCGGTGAAACATTTCCATTGCTTCCCTGCTGTTGCGTTGACAATGCATGCCCCGCCATGTGCTGTGTGACTGGAGTGTGCCTATTTTTAGTGGCATTTTCTACCCCGATTGACTGCCCTAGGTTTACGTGCAGCAATACACCACGTATGCCTTGGTTGTAAGAACTTACACGAGAAGGCGTCACAGCATTCACAGCATGAATCGCTGAATGCTCAGAAATACCACTGCCTAACGACAAGTTATCCATGCATTTTCTGAGAGACTTAATCTCACCCTGAATAGTCTTCAGAACCTGACCATCTGAACTAGAGGATTAGACATGGTGGGTGGTGACTGCGGTAGTTACGGAAACGGTGTTGATTTAAAAGCTTAGAAACTTGTGGGCTACTACTTGCTTGGTGTGTTGTGTAGGTAGTGTTTTTCCTGCTATTTTATTCGACTCTGTGGGTTTTTAAAATTTATTCGAAATTGGGTTCATCAACGATTATGATAAATAAACATTTGAACTTTATATTTATCATTTTAGATTGCAATTTCTAAAAACAAATTCTCTATATGGTTGTCTAAAAGCCTTGTCAGTGCTGCTGGACTAAATACAACACAACATAAGCCACCAATGTCAGCTCTCTCCCCCCACATATATAGTTGCATAAACTGAAAACCGGCAAAGCTATGCTTGGAGAGCATTTGTCGGAGTACAGGTCGTGTCTCAGCAGCCTATACCGGGTCCGTTTAATATGTCCACTTGTACTTAGTTGATACACTGACACAGGAACTTTCACATATTATTATTAAGTATTTGTTACTGCAGAGAACGGACTACTAAATCAAATAAAAAAACGTTTAACCACTAAACCCCCCTCCTCCAAAAAAGCACACACAATTACTGTTGAAGCTTATCATGTCAGAATTGTGATATGAACACCAAAATTATTTTGCACGATTTCACTTAAAATATCTCCAACATTACCAAAATTACTTCAAACTAAAGTAAGGTAGATAATAACGATCAACCTAATATATTTGTCTTTTGACAAAACTAGGAAAAGTCAAAACCACCAGCCTATGCAGCTTTAAGTATTGCAAACAAGTAAATTCACATCGTTACATCCCGCCAACTGTGTTATATAATATATCCATGCCATTTAACAGTAATATTAAATAGTTCAGAAGTTTAGTAAAAGTAACTTTTCAAGTACTAATATCACAAAGCATCCACCGCAAAGCACTAGAGGGAAATGATTAAATAAAACTAAATTAGTCAGAGGTTGTCACATTATTTAATGCTTGGACTCGATCTATTCTACTTCAACACAGACCTATCTAGATAAAGGATTCACCTGGTACTCGCAGTACACGGGTGAATACCAACCCTATATAAAAACGGTCGAAAAAGCGGGTTAATGAAATGAGACCCTAATTTCACAATCTAAGAAGCAACATTTATTTTTTGTAGATGTCTTCATATTTACCCACTACTTTTGAGTTGGAAAATATAATAAAACATATACTTTAATGCAATTTAAAAGTGAAATCGACAGTGTTCTCTGGCCGCCATCTTGTCTTTTTGCATTCTCTCCCATTTCACTAAATCTGTGCCAATATATGTAGGCATTTGATCATGGAACCACAGTTTCTACTTCATGTTCCATACTAAAGCTATTTTCGCCCATATTTAGACTAGGTTGTCGTTCACCCGTGTACTACAAGTACCAGGTGAATCTTTCATCTAAGACCTATCTAACTTCTACAAAAAAACAAAGTGATTATTGCGTCACAATCATCACGTTATATAGATACAAGATTCACCCCCTAGGCCTACTGCTGCAGTAGGGGTGCAAACCAACCCTATGTAAAAGCTGTCGAAAAAACGGGTCAATGAAATGAGACAATGTAAGAAGCAACAATTATTCTTTACATCTGTATTATTATTAGCCCGCTACCTTTGAGTTGAAAAATATAATATAATATCTAGTTTAATAAGATTTAAAAGTGAAATCGACGGCGTTCTACGGCTGCCATCTTGTCTTTTTGCATTCTCTCTCATTCACCAACTCTGTGTTGATATAAATAACCATTTGACACTGGTGCCAGGCATTCTACTTGTTGTTCCATACAAACACTATTTTCGACCGTATTTATATAGGGTTGGTATTCACCCGTGTACTACAAACTTACTACAAGTACCGGGTGAATCTTTTATCTACACGTTATACTACATTGCCACAAAACAGAATTAGAATATAGCCTACTATTGAAGAAAACTTGCAGTCTTATTGTCTTATGGTCATCTTCTGTCAGTTATTGGATATAAGATATCCTGCACTATGCTTTTCTTAAAATATATATACAATAAAATAAAAAGTTCAGCAGGTATATTTTATGACATGTCTCTGAGGGGCTGGAGATGAACAAAATATCACAACTCACTGATTCTAATCTAATAACAGCTTGTTACTTAGTCAATGTGAACTAGAAATATATTTGACGTCAAAGCCCAACGTTCAGCAAAACCACAACAAGCTATATATGATCTGCACATAGGCTACATAGTACATGCCAAATACGAGGCAAATGTGATGAACATGCCATATCGCATATCATGGCAGCGCTGCTACTGTGCTAGTCTACGCCGTAGTACTACGGTACTGTTCCAAAAAGTTGGAACACTAAAAAAGCTGAAACCCATGAAAGCATAACTGACCAGTGGCACCTAGAGTTCAAGGGATGCATAGGTGAGGTGTACACACTTACCTGTGCATTTAGTAGATTAAACCATCATCAGCACATTAGGCTATTTTGTTTACGAAGCACCAACTTTACAACCAATCACACAGGCGTAGATGGTAGACTCATCATCATGGTAGTTGCTAAGAGACAGTTAGTCTCAGAACGAGGCTCTGTGACGTAACACGAGGACAATTCCACCAAAATCAGTAGAAAGGAAAATACAGCGCCGAACGACGTTTGTTTCCAACCGGAAAAGTTGTATAGGCAAATATAGGCCTGCTATAGGAGTTTTATGCCATTTGGTCTAGAAAATATACATTAATCAAGTATTGCCTAATAATACACCTCTATCAGACTGGAGTATATACAGCTAAATTCGTGAAAAGCATAGGTACAACTAGATAAAAGATTCGACACCTGTCGTTGTAGTACACGCAGCAGTAATGGTAGATAAAAGATTCACCCGGTACTTGTAGTATTCCTGTGGCTACTGCAGCAGTACGGGGTGAATCTTGTATCTACAGTACTGGGTGAATCTTGTATCTAATGGTACAACATATTCACTATTGGGAGTAATAATTATTTATATCGATTTTTAAATAAAAGCTATGTAAAAAGGATCGGCGGTGACCGTTTATCCTGGGATGCTGGGTGAGTGGGTAAATTTTATTCCCACGAGCTATATTAGTAGTGTGGTGTCCTAAAACATTTAAACGAGTCATTAATGCATCAACTTTTGAATAGTACTTTATTGTAAAAGAAGTTCCAAAGTTCTTCTGTGACACTATATTGTGCTAGGTTAGGGTTAGGTGTGCAGCGAAATTTTCGAGCCATCTTACTACCTGTCACTCTCCATTCACATGTTGATTTATGTTGACAACAAATTCGAGTAGCGAGGAGAACATTTACTCATATTCATACTCATACTCATCCACTTCTGATTTTGTTAGGCTTAAGCCTGTGTCAGGTCGAGGTAATTTGTGAGAGTACACTTCCGGTCCGATTATCCTCTGTTGATCACGTTTAAATTGCAATACTTTTGAGAGGGTTTAAGTCAAGTGATTGCAGCAAATATCATGCGTATGCGATTTTTGCTTGAAATTCAAAGGCTTGAGGTTAGCGGGGTTTGAAATTCAAAGGTTCAAGTATGAGGCTAGTTTGATTCCAGTACTTCCGGTGAACGTTTGTGGCGCTTCCGTGTATCCATACCATAGGAACGGCAATGTGGTGGCATATGTGGAGAAGAATGTATACATATGTTGTACAGGCATGTTTGAGGCATGCAACTGGAAATTCTGATTTGTTAAGTATACATTCATTTAGCAGAGAACTACATGAACTGATAAACAACACAGTGACACTGTTGACCCACAACACGAGTGTCATTGCCTATCACTAGGTGTCGTACTAGTCGCGGAAATCGTGTATTGTAAGTATGTAGCACAGGCTACGTGTATCTGCACTATATATTTTAATAATGTAGTGTCATTGCACTATGTATCCATATCGGCATGTGTGTGCAAACAAATAGTTGTTTTTTTGGGTGTTTCTTTTACATAACGAGCTGGCATTGGAGGCCACTTAGGACCTAGACCACCTAGAAGAGGATTAGATAAATGATTCACCCCGTACTTGCAGTACACGGGTGAACGAAAACGTAGCATAAATACAGGCGAAAATAGCTTTAGTATGGAACAGGAAGTAGAATGCCTGTCTCCAGTATAAAATGGGTACTTATAACATCACAGAGTTGGTGAAATGGGAGAGAGTGCAAAAAGACAAGATGGCGGCCATAGAACGCCATCGATTTCGCCTTTAAATTCTATTAAACTATATGTTTTATTATATTTTTCAACTCAAAGCTAACGGGGAAATATGAAGACATATAAAAAGAATAATTGTTGCTTTTTAGATTGTGAAATTAGGCTCTCATTTCATTTCCCCGCTTTTTTGACAGCTTTTATATAGGGTTGGTATTCACCCGTGCACTGCGAGTACAGGGTGGATCCGGAGAGAGGAAGCCCGAGGCGGATGTGGGAGTAAGGAAAGGGTTTATTGGAGAAACAGGTAGACAATCAGTGTGAATCAATGGGTAATTATATAAGGAATGCAAATGTTCTTGGGCAGGTCAGTCGACCTCGTCCACGTCCGCAGAGGGACCTGGGAGGAGGTAGGCCCGGGAGCCGACCCCCACGCAGTGGCTGCAAAAGAGGGTGGGTGGGCGTGGTAAATCCATCGACGTGAGGATAGGGGCCCGAATGCAGGTCAAGGGAAAAGGCGGGAAGGAGGAGGGGCCCGGAGGTCTGGTAGGGGGCGCCTCGGGCTTCCCGCCGGATCAACCACAATTCGGAATTATGAGCCGATCCGGACAGAGGAAGCCCGAGGCGGATGTGGGAGTAAGGAAAGGGTTTATTGGAGAAACAGGTAGACAATCAGTGTGAATCAATGGGTAATTATATAAGGAATGCAAATGTTCTTGGGCAGGTCAGTCGACCTCGTCCACGTCCGCAGAGGGGCCCGGAGGGACCTGGGAGGAGGTAGGCCCGGGAGCCGACCCAAAACACAAGGCCAAGGCTCTCGGGGCGGCCGAGGTCACCTGGCGGGGCACGTACGTGTGCACCGCGTCGGACTCCCAGGTCCCCTGGGCCATAATGGCGGAGAGGTCCACGCCCCTCGACGCGCACGCCTGGGCGGCGCCTCGGCGAAGGCCGTGCAGGGTGAATTCCTCGGCTCGGGGCACGAGGGCCGCGCCCAAGGCGGCGCGGAGGAGGGGGGTGACGTCCCGAGGCGCGAGGGCAGGCACGAAGATCGAGACGGCCTGCGCCGGGGAGCGGATGGTCTTGGATGAGGTGACCCGGAGGCGCAAGCCCCCGGGAACCGGCTGGACGTCATCCCTGCGCAGTGTGTGAGGCCCCCCCCCACGGAGCGTGGGAGGGGGAGAGGATGTTCGACTGCCTCAGGAAACTGAAGTAGGCGATGATGATCGCGGCCCAGGGGGCAACCCCGAGGTGCCCCTGGGCGCGCATGTGTCTGTAAACGAGGGGAAGCATCTCGGGGGTGACGGGCGGGGCTCACCGGGTTGGAGCCGCGAAGAGCCGTTCGCCGCCCCGCTTCACCCGTGACAAGAAGGGGGCGTCAAAGGGGGCGACGTCGCCTCCCGCCTCCCGGGCCCAGGAGCGCGCCCCGGATAGGGCGTTGGCGACGGAAGCCGGGGAAGGCAGGAGGCAGTGCAGGTGGGCGATGAACTGCCCAACGTCGTAGGGGGCGGGGGCCAGGTGGTCGACTCCCCGCTCGACGGCGAACTGCAGGTAGCGCCTGGCGTGTCGATCACGGTTACGCCAGGTCCCGGGGGCGAGGGCTGCGCGGTGGAGCGTCATGAGGTGCTCGTGGGCGCACGCGCCGTACTCTGCAAAGATTAAAGGTCATGTGTAAAACATGTCGGGCGAATGCCGTACACGCAATCTACGGATCCCCCTACTACGGCACTCCCTGCTGACCAAATCGAGGGCTTCCCGGGAGTAGTGCGCGCGGCTGAGTGCGTCCGCGAGGACCAGATCGACCCCGGGCTTGTGGTAGATGGTGATGTCGAAGGAGCCGAGCGCCGCGAGCAGCCAGAGCTCGCGGGCGCACGCGCCGAGGGTCGGGTCGACGGCGCGACCCGATTCGAGGGCGCTCGCGGATGCGGCGTTATCCGTGTTGACGACGATCCGGTAGCCGCCCGGGGCGTCGGGGCCGAGGGCGCGGACCGCCATGACGAGGTTCACGGCTTCGAGTTCATGGATGGAGGGGTAGGCCGCCATCATCTCTCGGTCGTAGGCCTCGGAGAAACAGGCGTTTGTAGAGAATGCGCCTCCGCCGGTGAGGCAGGAGTCGCATTCGATGGTCCAGGTGGGGCGGACGGCTGGGGGAAGGAGGCAGACGCCATTCCCCGCCGCCGCGAAGTCCCGGCCCAGCGGACGTCCTTCCTGAGCTCCGGATCGACATCCGCCGCCCCGACGGCGGGGGCGGCGCGGAGGCTCCAGAGGAACCGGCCCATGAACTTCCGAGCCGCGACCATGCAGGTGCTAACGTGCGTGAGCCGGCCGACGAGCCTCTGGAGAGCCCTTCTGGTGAGGGTGGGGCGGACGAGCCAGCGTTCGCAGACCTCGATGACCTCGTTCATCTTCTCGTCCGGGATGCGGAGCACCATGGCCTCTGAGTCGAACTCGATGCCGAGCCAGGTCAGGCAGACGGTTGGGGGGCAGCACTTCTCGGGGGCGAGCTCGAGCCCAAGGGCGGCGCAGACCCACGGAGGGTGTCAAACGCCCGCATCGCGCCGAGGTATGAGGCCTCGCAGCCGACGAAGTCGTCGACGTAGACTGCCGTGAAGAAACCGCGTAGGCCCACGATCCAAGCCACCGCGGCGGTCACCCTGACGCAGGCCGCGCCAGAGGTCCTGCAGCCGAAGGGCAGGGCTATGTCCAAGTAGGCGCGGCCGTCGACCGTGATGCCGAAGAGGGGCGTGGAGAGCGGGTCGCACGGAGCTGGCGGTAAGCGCGGGACACGTCGGCCGACCAACAGAATGCGCCTCGACCCTCCACGACGATGCGGCGGCCGAGGTCGGCCGCGGAAGGCAGTCTGTAGGCGTGGGGGCGCCCGAGGTATTCCCGCCTCGGGATGCCAGAGTTCACGCTGCGGCCCGGGGGGAACGACAGGTCGACGATAACCCGCCGCTTCCCGGGGGTGGACTTGGGCCGCGTCATTATGGGGCTGCACTGCGCCCAAGGGGTGAAGGGGGGAACCGCGAAGGGCCCGAGGAGGGCGCCTCGTCGGACCTCCTCCGCCGCGTACTCAGTCACGTGAGGGGCGAAGCTGGGATCCTCGCGGTGATTCTTGTATGTGGGTGACGGGGGCCCGGCCGCTGTGTAGTTAGCCGGGAACCCGAACTCTAGGTGGTCGGCGAGGAGAGGGTCGTCGTGGCCTTGGAGCATCCGACGCCAGTTAGGAATGTTTAAGTCCGAGGGGACCGGGACTCGGGCGGCCAAATAATTTGGAAGTCCCGAGGCGCGGGCGGCGGCGTAGGCGGGGTAGGCGGCCCAGCCCTCGCCGGAGAGCACAGGCCAGAATGAGTCGAGGGTGGCCCTGTACTCGACGGGGGAGGGGCCGCAGTCGGGGGCCGCCGGGAGGGAGTGCTGGATGGTAGTGTCTATCACCTCCTCAACGGGCTCGCTAATGCTTGCGCCGGAAGCGAGGGCGCCGCGGGTCACATCGCAGATCCCACACGCCTCGGCGGGGTCGGGGGCCGCCGGGGTGGAGCAACTACCGGGGCGGAACTCCGCGAAGCTGTTGTGTGACGGCAGGTGTGTGGCGTGGCGAGGGCTTCCGGCACGGTGTCGGTTCGGGGTGGCGTGGTCGGTAGTGACAGAGCTGTTGTTTACTTTGGTAGTGCGGGGTGTTCCCTCAAGGTGGCGCCACCGGGCCTGCGTGACGTCATCGGCAGGGGGGCTCCCCAGCGGCGGGGGAGTGTCCCCAGCACTACCGGTGGTGTGGGTGGAATCCTCCAGGTGGCGGCAGGGTCGCATGGCCGGTGTGACGTCACGGGGGAATCCCCCCTCCGCCAATCCCGTGTCGTTGTGTGGGGTGGTGTGCGTGACGTCATGCTGGGAATCCCTGCGTGGTGGCGGGGCGGTCGGGGCGAAGCCACTCGAGGCTGGAACATTGTTATTGTTTACCTCAGGTGCGGGGTGGGCCGCTGCACTGGTAGTCCGGGGGCGGTGTGGGCGTCGGCGTCGAGTCAATAGACGGGGCGGGGCTATGTGCGCCCGCCGGTCGACTAAAAATCCCGGTGAGAGGTCTTCCCGGGGCGCTCCCGGGCTTTCTTCGAATAGCAACTGGTCTCGGGGTGGCCGGTAACTATACGGCGCACATTCGCGCAGTAGCCGCAGACGTGAGCGAGCTTCTGGGCACCGGCCCCGTGCGAAGCCCCCTTCGGGGCTTTCGTGCATGAGGCCGGGTCTTTATTCCACGCCTGGCAGGGCGCTCCCAGCACAGCCCGATCGTATTGTTCACGTCCGTCGGCGCCGGACTTCTGTGGCTTCCTGGCCTGCTGGCTCTCGGGGGCGGAGGCGGCCGCGGGCGCGGCGTGGCCCGCCATTGCTATGATCTCAATCCTGACCGCGTTTATCGCGGCCGCGTCTCTCCATCCGTGAGGGAGCCTGCCGTCCGCGATACGCGTGAAGATCTCCTCAGAGTACCGCCTCACCACTGGCCACGCCAGGGCGCAATTGTCCTGCGCGACCATCTCCTGGTGGGCGGAAAGGGCGTCGAGACCGCCCTCGGGAAAACCGGTCTGGCTCTCAAGGCGCTTTAGGCCCAACGCATACTCCTCCCGGGTTGCCTCGCCCTTCTTTATCGCCCTCCCCTCATCCCCCCGTTCAACAAGGTCGTAGGGGAATAAATATTTCGAAGAAATACCTTTCTTTCGTGTGTGGGCCTTGCCGTCGGCCGCCGCTACGATGAGGCGCACCGCCTCCTCCGCCGTCGATCGCGCCCCGCGACCGTAGTCATCCGTGTCGTGTTGTCGGCGGCGTGCGGCGCGGCGCCCGGCTGCGTGGGGGGCGTCGCGGCGCCGGGGTCGGTGTCGTGGCGGCGTGGGTGAGGGCGAGGACCAGGGGCTGAGCGGGCTCTGATCGACTCCGATAGCAGGGTATGAGGTGGTGCGTGTCCTGGCTCGGCCGTCATAGGCGGTCGACGGCGATGCCGGTGAGTGTGATCGCGCCCGGCTGGCGCGGAGCCGGCCGGCCGGCCGGCCGGCCGGGGCATGCAGGGGGAAACCGATGGTGCCCGGCGGCGAGCCGTCACGGTGGCCGGCGGGGGCTGGGTCTCCGGGCGGCGTGCGCCAGCAGTGGCGGCGGTGAGTGCGGCGGTGGCTTCCGCGAGCACCCTGGACTGGGCCGCGAGCTGGCCCCGCTGCTCGGCGGCCTCCTTCCTGTGCTCCGCGGCCTCCCTCTCCATAAGGATCCAACGCTCCTCCATGGCATTGATGGTCAGCTGCATTTTTTCTAGCCCGTCGGCCTGCCTCGCCTTCAAGGTGGGCTTCCGCACCCGCTTAGATTGGCGGGTCGGGGACGGTGGCCGGGGCTGCGGGACGGCCTGTCTCGGGGAAGCGCCGCCATCTTGTGAGTCGGACAATATGCTCAAGTCGGCCGGAGTCGTGGGGGTTCGTTTCTTTGGGGCGCGCTTGGTAGGGCGGCCCCTCGGAGCTGCAGTCCTGCGGGTTCGCTGCATCTTGCTTTTTAACGTGGGTATCCTTTTAACTGCGTTGCCGCTTTTTAACGTGGGTGACGTGGGTGGAGACGGAGCCGTAGAGTTTAAATCTAAATCCATCGACGTGAGGATAGGGGCCCGAATGCAGGTCAGGGGAAAAGGCGGGAAGGAGGAGGGGCCAAGAGGTCTGGTAGGGGGCGCCTCGGGCTTCCCACCGGTTCAACCACAATTCGGAATTATGAGCCAATCCTTTATCTAGAAGAGGATGTGTAAGTTAATCTGTAAGTAAGAATTGTTTTATTGTTTAGTATTTTTGAAGTGTAATACTGTCGATTAAAAATTACTGCACATAGCCATACTATCCCATACTACCAGAGGGTAATGCACGGCTAAAGTGCGAGCTAAATAAGCAGATAAGTGACTCTTACTTTAGATCCAAGTCAACTGTTCCAGATCTAAATGCAAAGATTATCAGATGACCTGACATGAACTTGGTACAATGTCATTAAGTTGATGGTGTATGGAAAACTTTGCCATGTATATTAATGTTTTCATATTGATGTAAAATGTGCTAGCATGTATCTGGTATTTCTAATCTACGCATACTGTGCTGTCAAATTTGGTCAAGAAATAATTATTGATGGTTTCTTTTATGGTTTTTGGTCTTGCATAGTCCGATGAATTTGAGTTTGTGTCATTTTCTTCGAATAGATTGATCATTAAAATCGACTTTACTTCAGTTTGAAGTAACTTTTGATTTAAATAGCTAACTTTTGAGATATGCGAAGTGAAAAAACATGCTAAATGAATTTTGGCAAGCATGTCAAAATTCGGACACAGTTAGCTTCGGCAGTAACAGGTTCTAATTTTTTTTTAACTTCTATGTCGTGCTTAATAAGTGATATGTAGGATCAAATCTAGTTAGGTGTTTTGGTTTTGAAAAGTTGATGCTTACATGGCCTTAATAGAACAACAACAAATGTCAATGGCATTTCATTAGAGCCGTATTATTATAATTTATGTTTTTGATCAAACTAAGAGTATGTTGGTGAATAAGCATAACATCACTGCACGGCATCACATTTATCAACATTACGGTCATGTTCAACAATACATTCAGATTGATAATTATCCTTCAGTACACAGTTCCCTTTTATTTCACAAATCTGTTCATCAACCACCTCACAAACACAGTCCGACGACGCCATGTTGGCTTCCTGGTCCTCAACCACCTCACATATATAGTCGGTAGACACCATGTTGGCTTCCTGGTTCTGGATGCCATTTTGGAAACCGCCCATTTCGGCGCGAAATTCAAATTCAAATAGGTCAACTGGCACCGCACCCACCACTGTAATAGGCTCACACACAAGTCAATTTCGCAATTTCGCCTACTTTTGCAATCACTTGAAGGGTGCGAAGCCGATTTGCTCATAGTCACATCTGTGCACGGTGCACCCCTCTTTGTTATAATTGTATGTGTAACACAGCTTCCTTGAATTATCATAGTTTTTTCCGGCTTATCCGATCGCGCCGGTCTACAGGCGTCTCTGCTACTACGTGTGTTATCTATATTAAAATGGAGCAATGATAGCTCATGATCTCCCATGGGGAATGCTTTTAGTCCTTTCTCCTTCACCTTGTCCCTGATGGCCTTGTCATAGCCGCGATAGGCTTGATCTGTGTAGGTTGCCGTGGAAGCGTGCATGCACATATATGCCACATGGCCTATGTACCTCTCCAAGTCATCATACTCATCATACTCATAGCCCACGTGTTTACCATGCTTTATGCCCCAGATTAAGGCTGTGTAAACCAGCTCCATCACCGAATGTTTTTTAAGGCGTTTCTCATTCATAGTATATTTATTTAACGCGAACTTACTGCGCCTACGTCTCCTCCTTCACCTCCTGCTGGACTTCCCCGCATCACTGTCTGAGGCTGAGTCGTACTCGGAACTGCTATCACTCGGCGAATCATCTGGCTCGGCAGTCGACTCCCCCACCTTTTTCCCCAATTTTTTTCTTTTTCGCCGTCCGCACCACCATCACAGCGTCCTCCTCTGGAGATCTAGTGTCCAGTACAGCGCACAGCGCCTTCTTCCTCCACTCCCGCGCTCTTGCCACCACCAGCTGCCGAAGCTCCCACTCCTCGTCGTCCTCCTCATAGTCTTCAGTTCCTTCGCCCATGTGCTGGGCAGATTTACCGGCCGTCATCTCCGTCTGCTCTGCATTCTCCTCGCCAGATGATAGGGTTTCCGCCGTTTGCCTAGCCTCGTTCTCTTACACTTGCTGCCCCGAGGGGGTTCATGCTCCTCCCCACACGTTGCACAAATATTGACCGTCATCTCGCAGGTCCGCTAAATCAGCAACACGGTGCAGGGTGCAGGGGCACGTCCGCTACAAGCTAGAACTCGGATGCGAATGGGCCAATATACAGGAGGGCCATTGGACGCTGGAGGCGTGCGCCTGACAAATTTCCGCCTAGACTTGCCTTGGTCCTCCTGGACACTCGGAGGCTTGGCGCATGCGCCCGACACCTAGCAGGTTAGACGTGCCTCAGCCCCATCCGCTGGCCGTTCCCAACGCCCAGCAGTAGCACGGCGGGGGTTGCGGGTTCGAATCCACCCCGCCACTAATAATATATAATACGCTTCCATCCTCAATAATATTGGTATAAATGCATTACACTATACCTCAGCAACAACAACAAAAGCAAAACATGCGACCAGCAGGAGTTTTCGACATTAATCACGGAATATCGCCTTCTTTATCCCTGATGTAAACCTGTGGAATGAAAATCTTTACTCACAGTTGGGAAGCCTGCTCCCTTCAGATATCTTTGCTTTCACATATGTCGCCACTGTGAATGTGATGGTTTCATATGGATGCACTAATACACCACCTAGTGTCAAGTGCGGGAACGAGTTACTGGTCTTGTTCTGGAGGTCCAGTTTACTAATAAATCAGGTAGCCTAGCTGTAATTCCACCGTTTTCTGAAGTATAACAAACTTGCAACATGTTTGTGGAATTCATGGACCTGTGAACATCTTCCCCGATGCTCATAGGATGAAGACCAACTGTTCATGTTTAAAACAAAGGGTATTTGATGTCCAGCTATGAGGAAATACAGGTGATGTGCGTAACTTTATAAAATGTCTACACATTGTAAGGGGCTGTCACCTGGTGGATCGAAGTAGCACCAAGGATTCCACTACTATCTGTGGTAGCACTACCCTAGTTCTAATCAATACAGCTGTTACTTAGTGACCGGTAACAAGGTCCGACATGCAAGTGAAGTTAAGCAGTAATAAGGATATAATAGAGTACATGACATATCATGATGCAGTTCAATCATAATCACAGTACATTTTATATCATCAATAATCAATCAACAAGTCTACATCAATCAACTCAATCATAGCAATATATTAATATCAGGTTAAGTTTTTTATCAGGTCAATTTCTTTTTTTTAAAGTTTGATAAGAGGTGTTGCTGCGATGGTGGTCCGTGTGTGAGTGGCTATTCGGAGGCTCGCTGGGGCGAGGCTGGGGTTGTTGAGGGAGGGTTTTGATTGGTTGGCTGCCAATCACTGGTCAGCATGCCACCTCACTGCACTGTTGTGAGCTTTGGTCTTGTGAGATTTTGTCTAGTGAGATTTTGTATTGTTAGCTTTACTCTTGTGAGCTTTTGTCTGGTGAGCTTATGTCACGAAACCGTCTATATCATAGAAAAATAAGAAATATAAGAGCGAGAAGACGTTTAATCTCTTGAAGTGCT
This sequence comes from Branchipolynoe longqiensis, assembly GCA_030323885.1. Lineage (NCBI taxonomy): Eukaryota > Metazoa > Annelida > Polychaeta > Phyllodocida > Polynoidae > Branchipolynoe > Branchipolynoe longqiensis. Next base: position 37,205,520 of record CM059192.1, on the reverse strand, counting down.
AGTAATATTGTGGTTTTAACAACTCCCCAACTGATATAGAGGGATTCTATGTTTAAAATATATGACAATTTTATATCTATTCCAGCACCATCAAATATATTTGTTGTTTATGAATTTTCAACGCTACTGAGATTCTGTTAATGCAGCAACTCTATTATCACGCAAAAAAGGATATATTTGTGAATTGAATGGTTTAATCATTAGGCCTAACCTATATGGCTGCATTTTTGTCTTCTGATTTGCCATTTACAAGTGCCCTATACTGAAGTTATCATTATCAGTTATAATGATATATGAAAAGGATTTAGACAATCTGACAATTCTCCAACTTGTTTACAAATATATTTTCCATGCACATATTTGGCTATAGGCTTGAATAGAGAGAACTCATGCAAAGCTCTGCTGGAGAGCATGGGTCAACATAAGCACATACTAGCCAGACACAATGCTGGAAAATTTGCTATTGCATTGCACACCAAAATCTAGAAAAGGTTTTGGTTTGGATCTAGAGTGAGAGTCAGTTTTTACTATATTATTCACATTTAAAAAAGATTTTGATGATTCGTAGCAATCATATAAAATGGGTAGAATATGTCTTTGAAGCAAGTTCCCATTGACATATTTGTCTTTAGATCTAGAAACAAGTTTATTTTAGGACTAAAGTAATGGCAATGTTTTCTGGTTGAACTTGTACTATATTGTTTCTGCTGGCTCAAAACAAGATAAGAGATTGGGCAGTGATTAGTTGTCATTGAATAAAAGTGTTTTCACAAAGTTGTTGTTGACATCAGCTCCACAGGTCGACCACTCCCCTATATCGATCGCTTTATTTGGGTCCCAACGATACCATTGTAAGGATACTCCCTAAACCCACCAACTCCCTAAATGGACCACTTAAAGTCGGTCCCAGGGTCGATCGATTTAGAGAGGTTTTACTGTAGTAGGAGGGTGAGTAAGCGGAAAAGTGGGCGCATCTCTGTGTAAGATTTTCCCTTATTATGAGCGATGGGATATATGAACTCTACTATAATAAATTGCAACTTGTCTATAAAATGGTAAATAGTATAAAACCAAAGGCATATGAGGGATATGTGGAGTTGGTATGCTATTACTCATAAAGCATAGAAATTGTATAGTAAAATAGTATAGAGAGAGAGTGTCACTTCTTAGGTGGGCAGTCTTTGAGAAGTTGCCTCACATACCCCCTCCCCTCTAGAGTTATTTATGGATCCCTGCCCCAGAGACAGACCTAACCATGCCTTGGCAACAGGGATATTGAACCCTCATTGGTGGTTAGAGGAATGCTTGTTAGGGATTGGAAGATTGGATCATGTGATCACCACCATCTTGTTCTGGAACCTATAAAAGTAATAAATGAGAGAGTCTCACTCTCCTACCTTTCACTCTTTATCTACTTTCCTTCCTTACCTGTATTGATTTCTTATTAGCCTGTCCACACCACTCACACCGCCAGCCGTCGACTTTACAACTGGCTCACTAAAATGTGAGAGGTTATCAGCTAGTTGGAGCTGATGACGGAATAGGTGTGAACATCCACTGGCCAATTGGATAGCTGGACGGTGGGTTCGTCCATCCGTCCACTCGAAGTAGATGCTCAGGCGCAGTGGGGTGTGGGGGTGTGGGGGGGAGTTGCATCATTCCCGCTGAATCAAATCCAATGTGACCATTGCAGCTGATGATGTCCAATATCACTTTGTAAAGCGAGTTATCGCCCTGTCAGCAAATTTAAGTATCGGACGCCCTGGCCAAATCGTGCGGAAGATCAGGAGTTCCATTCCTGGTCTAGTCAAACCAAAGCCTTACAAAATTTATACTTGTCATTTCCTAGCCAGGTGCTCGGCATAATTAGCATAGGACAAGGACTGGTTGGCTCGGTGTCAGGGTAAGGTGACTGAATAGGATATCAGGTCATGGTGCTGGTGGCATGGTCTCCCAGTAGGGCAGCACTATACATTTGCCATGAGTGTGCACTGTCACAAGTCGGTACCTATGCTGATATGACCTTAGATGTTGCCAGAACGTAAAACTCCAACAACTAACCAACGATTGATTGATTGATTGGTGGTTGCTTTACGCCGTGTCGGCAGCCTAGGCCATATTCACGGCGAGAAATGTTTGTTTTTTGTTCAAACCATCGCTTTTACGTGTAAAAGCAGACAATCAATTATGTGCAAATAGACACTCATTAAATTAGAAAGCTCACAATCATATATTTGTGGTCAAGGGGCTAACCAACGAAGTAGGCCTAATGCAATTTGGATCATCTGGGAATACGAGGTGCTGCAGACATCCTCATACAGATTGTGACAGTGTGGTGCTTGTAGCAATATGGTGATGGTAGTGTGATGATTGTGGTTGTGTAATGCTTGTGGCAGTATGGTGATGGCAGTGTGATGATCGTGGCAACGGGGCGGCTGACGAACACCCGGTGTTCGTTGGTCACATTCTCCGGGCATCGGATCACTCCTGACAGTGAGGCGTCGGTCGACGTGAATGGCAGAGACTTCAGGTTCCAAGTGATACGGAACTGTCAGCCTATTTTGGGGAAACAGGCTTGTGTGGCATTGAACTGGTTGGCGCATGTCGATGAGGTGTGCTCTGCCGTGCCGATGAACATTTTCAAGCCGGACGACAGTCCCAGCACGCAGGCTGAACAGCTGGTAAGTGAATACAAAGACCTTTTTCAGGGTTTAGGTCTGATCAAAGCAAAGGCTGTCATTCATGTTGATAAATCTGTACAACCTGTTATATATCCGCCTAGAAGAATCCCATATGCAAAGTAAAGTACGTAGTGAAATTGATCGTATGGTAGAAATGGGTGTAATAGTTGAGCAGGATGAACCTACCGAGTGGGTTAATTCTATAACTATCGTAAAAAAAAACAAGATAAGGATTTGTCTGGATCCGACAAAGTTGAACAAAGCTATAAAGAGAGGGCCTTTCCCTACCAAAACAATTGACGAAATTATTGCCAAGATGGCAGATGCAAAATATTTCTAAGTTTTGGATGCAATGACAGGGTATTGGCAAATAGAGTTAGATGAGTTTTATTCAGGAAATGCACCGTGTCATGGGCGACCTACCCGGTATCGGGATAGTCATGGACAACATTTTGGTATATGGGTCAACAGAGGAAGAGCACAACGAGAGGCTCAAGGCCGTGTTGGACCGAGCTAGGTCAGTAAATCTCAAATTAAATGAGGCAAAATCTTTGTTATGCTAAACTACTGTAAAGTATGTAGGTCATCAACTTACCCAACAAGGTGTCAAGCCTGATCCAGACAGAATACAAGCAATCGTAGACATGCCAGAGCCACATGACAAACAAGGCGTCCAACGGTTCCTGGGCATGGTTGGGTATGTGCACAAGTTCATACCTAACATGTCCGAGATTGCCAAACCACTGCGCATGCTCCTCGCTAAGGATGGGGCGTGGCACTGGCAAAACGAACAGCAGTGTGCTTTCGATAAGTTGAAGGAAAAGTTGAGAACTGCTCCTGTGTTGTCGTATTACAATGTAAACATTGACCTGTCATTCAGGTAGATGCATGTCAGTCAGGTCTAGGTGCTGTGTTAATGCAAGAAAACAAGCCAATCGCACTCGCATCTCGTGCGCGCAATTCAGCGCAGTGTGGTTACGCCACGATAGAAAAAGAAATGCTCGCCATATGTTTTGGATGCCAGAGATTTCATGACTATATCTTTGGCAAGGAGATTCAAATTCAAACGGACCACAAGCCGTTGGTGGCGATAATGCAAAAACCGATTCACAAACTTTCAGCCAAAATGCAGAGAATGTGAATGCGTTATTCAACTGTGTCATGTGAAGGGTTCTCTGGTGTTTTTTGCAGACACATTGTCCAGAGCACACAGTGCCAGTGTAGGTCATGAGACTCTGTTTGATAACACATTCAGTGTTGCCACAGTGGACATGCAATCATCACGTTTGTTAAGTAAAATTGTCAGAGAGTATGATAAAGATGTATCCATGTCCATGTTGATCACACACATTGAGGATGGGTGGGACACTACACGCATACAGACACCACCATGTCTCAGACAGTACATCCCACACAAAGACGAGTTAACGGTAGAAAACAATCTAGTCATGAAAGGCAATCGGGTGGTGGTCCCTCCAGGTCTCCGTGGTGAAATGATTGAGGCGTTACACAAAACGCACTTGGGCGTAGCAAAATCCAAGCAGCTGGCGCGAGACTGCATGTTCTGGCCTAACCTAAACAAACAAATTGAGGAAAAAGTCAGTCGGTGTGACACTTTCCAGAACAACCCGAAAAGTTTGCATAATGAACCATTGATAAACCACCCGATAGCCTGTCAGCCGTATGATAAAGTAGGGGCAGATTTGTTTGAATTGAACCATGAAAATTACCTGATAACCGTTGATTATTACACCAAATATCCAGAGGTGACGTTGTTGAGAGATACATCGTCGGTCACAGTCATTGAGGCGATGAAGGATAATTTTGCTAGGCACGGTATTCCTAGTCAGGTTATTTTGGACAATGGTCCGCAATTTAAGAGCCATGAGTACAGGGAGTTTGCACAACATTATTATTTTCTTTTATTTTTTTTATATATTTTTTTTTAATTGAGTCTGTATTTATACTGTCCATAGCATATAAGCCCGGGTACCCAGGCTTGTTTTCAATGCTGGCCAGTTGTAGTGTTGGTGTTATCTTACCACACAGTGGCTGCTGATAAGGTATTTGATTGCCTGCATTTCAGTAGCAGATAGATAATTGGTTAGTATGGTTAATAGCCTATGTTAGTTTTTTTTGGATTTTCTTGGCATATATGTATTTATTTTTTCTACTCTTATTACTAGACTAGCCTACTCCTATTTACATATCATCAGCTTGTACATAGCTGTGTGGTGTGTTATCTGGCTACTTTTGGCATGATTACCTTCCATTGGGCATCCCGCTGGTGGGCCGTGACATATCACATGCCCCTTTGCAGTGCAGCTTAATGGGGGTTTCCTAGCCTTATTTTGCACAGATATTTTTTGTAAGTTTTTAAGTCAGGAATTTGTCGTTCCTTTACTGTTTGGGCATTCCACACCTTGGCAGCCATTTCCAGCATGCTTCTCTCATGAGCTTTTATTTGGCTTCTGGTCTGCTTTAGTAGTGGCACATTATTTGCTCTAGTAGCCCTTTGTGGTTTTGTTAGAAGTTTAATGTTTTGACTATAGCTATATGCTAATGTTTTCAAATGAATTATTCTCCTATTTTCTAGTAATTTCACTTTGGTTCTTTTGTGTATGTCATAGGTGGGGTGCAGCTTGTCTACTCTTAGACAGATTTTTAGGGCTCTGTTCTGCAGTGTTTGCAGTTTTTTTAGTAGTTCTTTTCTCGCACCCATGTAGTTTACATCTCCATAGTCAAAATAGGGGAGCACCATGCCCTTGAAGATTTTTATTGACATTTCTTGTGTCATGTAGTCTCTTAGCTTTGCAAATAGCCACAGTTTGTGGTTTACTCTTTGTATAATTTTATTTGTACATAGGTTGTAGTTTAGTTGGCTGTCCAACTCAAGGCCTAGATATTTGTAATGGTCTACATTTTCTAGTGTTTGGTTTCCTAACTTACAGTGTAGTTTTCTTTCTGGCATTTGTTTATGTGAGAAGAGTACTGTTTTTGATTTGCTTGTGTTGATGGTTATTTTGTTGGACTCAAGCCACTCATCTAGTTTTAGTAGGAGTTTATTTAGTTTAGTTATTACCTCCTCTTCTGTGGTTCCATTTGCGTATATGACTGTGTCATCTGCATATAGTTGGAGGCATTCAGTTTGCAACCATTTTTCAAGATCGTTTATATAGATTATAAAGAGTAGTGGCCCTAACACTGACCCTTGGGTTACACCACATGTGAGAGGTTGGTTGTCTGATAGTGTATTGTTTATTTTTGTTTTCTGTTGCCTGTTGTTCAGGTAGCATCTTATCCAATCCATAGTGTTGGATTTTATGCCCATGGGTTTTAGTTTTTCCAGAAGTATTTTGTGGTCTACTGTGTCAAATGCTTTGCTGAAGTCAATGAAGGCGGCTCCAACTAATCGTTTTTGGTTCATTGATGCCATTATGTCATTTGTTAGGTTAGCTATTGTTTTTGATGTGGAGTGCAGTTTCCTGAGGCCCCCTTGTCTTTCGTTTAGTATATCGTTTTTTTCCAGGTGTTCATTGATGTGTCTATGTAACACTTTTTCAATGAGCTTGCCTGGGGTTTGAAGAATTGATATTGGCCTGTAGTTTCCCATGCTTTCCTTGTCTCCAGCTTTGTGAATGGGGGTGATGGTTGCCATTTTCCAGGCTGAGATAAAACGCCCCTGCTCAAAGGAGATGTTGAATAGGTCTACTATGGTGGCCGGGATGGCTTGGAGTCCCTCTTTCAGTATTTTGGTTGGTATTTCATCTATTCCACTTGGTTTATTCGTGTCTATGTCATTTATTAATTTTTTTACTTCTATCATATCTGTTTTGCAGGAGGGGATTTCGTTCTCCACAGTTCCTGATCTGTTTTCCCATCTTTTTTTGAATTTTTCTGACAGCTTTTGCCCTATTGTGGCAAAGTGTCTGTTCAGTTTGTTTGCTGCATCTTTGTCTGTGAGTATTGCCCCTTCGTTATCTTGGAAGTTTGTATGCTCTTCTTTGTTATTTTTGGGGAATAATAGGTTTATATTTTTCCAGAATTTGTTTGTGTTGCTTCCCCAGTCTTTGTCCTGCTTTATTATGTATTTCTTTTTTGCTGTTCTCACAGCTTTGAGAGAGTTGTTTCTGGTGATGCCAGTTTGTCTTCTATTGTTTCTGTGCGTTTTGCTTCATCACCCAGTTTACTTTTGGTTGTGATGAGTGTTAGCAGGTCTTTGTCTACCCAAGGGTCTTGGTTTTTTTGGTTTTTTATTTTCTTTCACATTATGGTTTTAAAGCCGTATATACCAGTCCGCAATATCCACAGAGCAACGGCCAGGTGGAGAGGTTTGTGCAGACAGTGAAAGACATGTTAAAAAAATGCGCAAAAACAAAGACAGATTTTCAGTTAGCTTTGTTAAACTATCAAAACACTCCATTGCCCGTCTTGAAGGCATCTCCGGCTCAGCTGCTCATGAGCAGAAGGTTGAGAGGCAGGTTGCCGATGGCGGAAGAAATCTTGATAATGGAAACACAAAATCTGAAGAAAGTACACACAGCGTGAAGACAGCAAAGTCAGAAAGTTTTTCATGACAAGAAATGCGGTAAGCCACACAAGCCTATGAGAGTTGGGGACAGTGTAAAATACAAGAATAATGCAGGAGAGTAAAAAAAATTAGTAATTTTTGGTCGTACAGGTGTGTCAGGGAGAGAATATCAGATTTTAAATGGTTCAGGGAACATGTTGTACAGGAACAGGGTTCAAATTATAAGGGTGCTCGAGGGGAGGCAGCCTGAGCCGGTCGAGCAGACGCAAAGTGTGTCAGCGTCGCAGCCAAATGTAAACAGTGCAGTTAATCTAAGTAGGTCAGGTCGGGTGATTAGGCCGTCGAGCAGGTTAGACTTGTAGTGAGTCAGTCACGTTGAATATATACACACAAACACATGTGCATGTTAGTCTTAAGTATTGTATTTTCAGCTGCATTTGGTGTGTGTGTTGTACTATAATGGACAATATATCATATGGAGGCTAAGCAGCCAGACAGTCAGAGGACTTCAGTGCCATAGTGTGCTCAGACATTCGCTAGAACCTGTGGTTTAAGCTACGTACACATATATGTTTTGTATTATTGTGCTATTCATTTTACTGGGTATGTATATATAGTTGATGGTCATTTTAAAACATTTCATGTTTCAGAAATACTTTGAAGGGGGGATGTAATATATGCATAATAGACGTCTAGACACGTCTGTAATATATGCTAATGAGATGCATAATGTTCCAGACAGTGAGTGAGACAAAGGAGTATGTAAATGAGATAACGTCATGGAAAGTTTAGCCGGCGGTTCAGTGTGCCCTAGACGGCAATAAAACATTCAGTATCCAGAAGTCAAAGTGTTCAGACGTTGTACTTTTACAGTAGGGATGGGGAAGTTTCGTACTAGATAGTAGTTATCAGGCAGGTGGCAGCGCCGACATGAGGGTTCCCATGAATCACCTTTGTTACATAATAACATCGACAGCGGAAAAAAACTTATCATTAAAAACAAACTTATCCATATATTTACTTGAAACTTTTACATATTACAATGAATATTTTAGCACATATGAAATAATTGTCAAATACAAAACGGACCACTTAGCTTGGAGATAACATTTCAAATATGACCATATAATGTTCTAAATAATAATCCCGGACCACAAAGTGGACAGTAAAATTTACAATTTTATTATATTCATATTATTGCAACAACTGAATAATGATATCAATTATCTCCTTTATTCAACTTGTCTCATTTTGTACGTGTATATCTTTAAGTAAATAATGTGACAAAGAACTTAAATAAACCTATATTTAATCATTCCAAGTCATCGATACTATTTATCGCAATAAATATCATTATTTGTGACAAACTGCATACAGTTGCCCACTTTTCTACCATGTATTCGCAGTCATTTGAGGTAAACAACATCATCACTAATTTACATTTGAAATAAAATAATAAGCTACAGGAATGAAAGATCTTCACGATTTCACAGATATCTGCAGTTTTTTTATATTCACCAATTAACATTCACAAAATGCCAATATATGTGACAGCAATTGGTTAGTCCAAATCCCATATTTATATGTTGCGAGAACATAAAACGAAAACAAGAAAGAGTTTGGAATGGGTGATAATACAGTCACAATAAAGAGAGTTGAAACCTAACTTCCGGCTTCTTTTTTTTACGAGAACCCCTGACTACTAATCCTATGGGAGGAAATCTGCATTTTCAGGGAAATTTGATGTTGGTTCTGGTGGAACCCGCTTAGATAAAAGATTCACCCCGTACTTCCAGTACTGGCAGTCAAAGACCCTATAATACTAAGATGGCTCACTCCCTATCTCTCCCATGGTAATGTAAATTTTGCAGTGCCACCTTGTGGTGGGTTTGATCAGCCCAGGTGCGGTTAGTGTTTCACATGTAAACACATACAATTATATTATACATGAATTAGGTAAGTATGAATACACATCAATATGAAATTACTATGAACAAATACACATCATCATCAGCATCATATATACATTTATACATATAATATAGCACCTGTTTAACCAAGAGAACAGCCACCGCACCAAGTGGTGGGTTTAATCATTTTGATTACACAGTACAGGCTGAATGAGCTGTCTTAGTATTATATGGTCTTTGTGGCAGTACTGGGTGAATCTTTTATCTAGAACCCGCTAGGCCATGACATGATCTATGCACACTCCCTAATGGGGGACCTCCGACTTTTTAGTTCAAATTCCTGCCGTTCGCATCGCCACTGAACCAGTGGGCCTATTCGGCACACTGTCACACTGCAAACCCAATGGCTATGAGCAATCTTCATACAGAAGAAGTCAAATATCTCTAAAACCACATGACCTAGACACAAACCACTTGGTATACATATAGAAAACATACAACGAATACATTATATTAAATTTCTAAGGTTAGGGTACTGTATTTCTATTAATTTTGAATAAAATAAACGTTTTGCACTGGGCGTACCGCCGAACTCAGTGCATTGTCAATGGCCGTGAGCAATCTTCATACAGAAGAAGTCAAATATCTCTAAAACCACAAGACCTAGAGACAAACCGCTTGGTATACATATAGAAAACATACAACGAATACATTATATTAAATTTCTAAGGTTAGGGTTCTGTATTTCTATTAATTTTGAATAAAATAAACGTTTTGCACTGGGCGTACCGCCGAACTCAGTGCATTGTCAATGGCCGTGAGCAATCTTCATACAGAAGAAGTCAAATATCTCTAAAACCACAAGACCTAGAGACAAACCGCTTGGTATACATATAGAAAACATACAACGAATAGATTATATTAAATTTCTAAGGTTAGGGTTCTGTATTTCTATTAATTTTGAATAAAATATACGTATTGCACTACGCGTACCGGCGAACTCAGTGCATTGTCAATGGCCGTTTAGGACCACTGGTACCGATGCGCCATCTAGTGTCAACAAATGAACTACCCCGGATGTCCCCCATTGAAGTTACACGTCGACTTAGACCAGGGTGAGAATGCAAAGGTCATGATGAGTGCATGATGTGTGCACTATCTACCAAGGCCAAGCTGAAGTTAGTTATGGTTGAGGTATGCACATGACAGCATGTCCAGTGGGTGTGGGTACATGTGAACTGTGAAGTTAAATATGTTATGCGCCTGTCACATTACGGAGTATGGCGGAAGCGTATGCTGGCGTATCGGCTTGCGTCACATACACCGTCATACGCTTCGCATATGCTGGGCATACATCGTATACGCCTGGCGTATCCCTCATACGCCGTCATACGCGCGTCCGTCCTAAAAAAATTTGGGCATGCTAAAAAATACGCTCATATGCTCCTCATATGCTATGCATACGCTAAGCGTACGCCATCATATGTTGCGCATACGCTATACGTACGCCATATTGCGTTACGCATACGCTAAAACCGCACCTTCGGCGTATCTATAGTGTATGTAGCGTACGCCTGGCGTGCATGTAACGTATTTGAGCGTATTCGTAGCGTATTCTCAGCGTGTACAAAGCGTATATTCAGCGTATGCCCGGTGTATGCTCTCGGTATATAAAGGCGCAGCAAGGGAGGGAGAGAGTGGGAGGGAGGGACCAGGCGTATATGGCGTATGCGTAGCGTATGACGGCGTATGACGGCGTATGCACCAAAAACTGATACATACTCACACGCTACTCATATGCTACGCATACGCTCATATCAGTGCAGAAAGGTCACCATATGTCGTCCCGCAACGGTTTTCAAATTTTATCGGTACGCTTTATATACGCCGCCGCCATACGCCGTAATGTGACAGGCCCATTAGGTTTGGTTGTGGCAGGATGGTCGATGATGAGTGCTGATGGGTTAATGCCATGTTGATAGCAAGGGTTATATTTGTGGTAAAAAGTCAGCGTTCTTTGTTATTCTGTCAGTTTTGTTAATTGTCTTGAATGAGTGAGGTCGCTCATTCGGTGTCATTGCTGGACATGGCAGGCTCAAGGCCGAAGCCCTCCCCCCTGCCACTACTGTGGTGGTGGTGGGGGGGGAGGGGGGAGGGGGAGTGAGTGATGAGGGGGGGAGAGGGGGGGAAGCCATCTTCCCCCCTCCAGCCTATATAACAACTCCTGCCAGCCATCATGGCCAGGCACTATCCTGGGGTCTTCCGGAGCCACCGAAGCTGGTCAGTCTTCTCCAAACGCCCACACTGACCACTTCCCACCTCCTTTTCTACACAAGCCATGACACCACACGGAACATGACGCGTCAGGGATCATCCAACAAGAAGAGGGGCCGAGGCCAGCCAGCAAAGCCAGGAGGGAGCCTCTACGACACTGCCGATACAGCTTCACCCATGGGACACCGAGCCCATGGACAGTCACGCAGGCAGCAGTAGCACGCCACGCGCAGGCACCAGCGCACCCAAGACGCCCCGCAACCTGCACTCATCAAGCGGCATGGACCCGGATTCGGACGATTCCTACCCCACCCGAGCCAGCGGCCGACCAGGCAACGGACACCCGACAGGCAGCGCACCGCTCGGGAGGACCAACGCATCCAGCAGATGGAGGAGCGCATACAGGAGCGAATTACAGCCCAGATGGATGCTATGCAGATATCCATCAGGCAGATAGCTGACAGATTCCCGGAGGCGTGGGCCCCACGGCCACACAACCACCTCACACCGACGCCACCCAGGCAACGGACTAAGCGCGAGGCCGGGAGAGAACAACCACACAGGCAGGAGGACCGCGACCTGGAGGATAATGGGAGACGCAGGAGGGACGACTCCTCCTCACGGGAAGCCTCACCGGACAGGCGCAAGGGCGAGCAAAGGCGGCACATGCACCCGCAGCGCCCGAGGCGCAACAGCAACAGTGGCCGTCACCGCTCCCCCAGCAGGGCTGAGCGGCGATGATGCAGGAAGAATGACCACGACCACGACACCGGATCGGAGGACGAGCTCGACAGACACCAGGCAAGATACAGGAGGATTGAAGGTAGGAAGGCAATTCTCCATGACATGTTCATGACCAACCCCATATCAAAACCATATATGTACATCAAACGGCCCGAATGCAACTCGGTCGCGCAGAAGCTAGCTGCGAGGAGCTCCATGACCGAGAGAGAATACATGAGGGCATTTGATAGACGCGACTTCCCACACATGTTTGCCCACCTAAAATGTATCATGGATGACTGTATGAGGAAGCCATGGGCGGACGTCAGGGAGTGGTCCCAAAACATTTTCGACATGGTCGAGAAGGAGACCATATCCTGGCATGACCATCAGGAAATACAAAACGACAGGGCCAACTTGGCCCCCACACACACCCATAACCCCACCCACTCCAGAGACGACCGGGCGAACACCGGCAGCGCGGCCGACAAGACCAATAAGGGGCTCATAGAGGCGGAATCACATGAGCATCTGTGCACCGCATTCAACTCGACAAAGCACTGTAACCAAAAACAACACCATCAGGAAGGAATGAACGATGTGGTCCATGCATGTGCATACTGCTACCGGGTAACACAGGCGTTCTACGACCATGCTGAACAAAACTGCCGGAGGAAAACTAGGTACAACATGGCAAAAAATAGAGAGGGGGGAAGCAGGAAGAGCCCATGGCCCGCAAGCAACCCCCACAAAACGCACCGCACATCGAAACAACACCATCGGTAGACGCGACACGGCACCACCCACGGACAAACCTCATCACACTGAACGCAGCGAAAGCAGCAGCATGGCACCCACCCCCCGACATCAAAGAGAAGATCACAGCCACCCCGGTGGGGCGACCGACGTGGTAACCCACAACCGAGCACTGCGCGGGAGCAGGCGAGGGGAGGCGACTGGCTGTCGCAGTGGCCAGGCGGGGCGCCTCCCCACAAGCCCCACCGCCTCGGGGCAACCCCCCGGCACGGGCCCATTGACTTTCCACTAATAAGGAAGCACTGCGCGGCCGACAGCACCGAACTCCCGGGCAGCAGCATATATATACAGCTGGCAGCATTCCAAAAGCACCGCCAAGAAAACTGGTCACACCCACACGGATGCCTCGACACCGACAAAGCTGACATATACCGCGCCGTACGCAGCACAGGCATGCCCAATGCGACCCATGCACGCATCACAGTCCCCTCTGGGTTAAACATCAGCAGCTGGAGGAAATACCTATCATATGACCACAGGCAACTCATAGACTTTATCGAGTATGGATTTCCACTGGGATACATGGGACCGGAGTCCGATACTGGACAGGCACTAAACCACCCTAGCGCATGCCAGCACCCTACCACGGTAAAGGAGTACATCGACAAGGAGTTGAGCTGCGGCGCCTTATACGGCCCATATCATAAGCCCCCCTTCCGCCAATGGTTCCACATCTCACCCCTAATGACACTAGAGAAAGCGGACCCGAAAAAGCGCCGCATTATCGCAGACATGTCCTTCCCCAGCAAAGGTTCCATTAATGCCTACATCATCAAGAATACCGCCCTCGGCCATACACGTGAGCACTGCCTCCCCACTGTCGATGGCTTCACCAGGGAACTCAGGGAGGCCGGTCGAGGTAGCTACATGTTCACGATGGACATAAGCAGGGCCTATAAGAACTTCAGGTCCTGCCCCCTCGACTGGCCTCTCCTCGGGTCATGCTGGGAACAAAACTACTACCTCGACATCTCCGTACCGTTCGGCGCACGCGGATCCAGCTGCCACATACAACGGGTGGCGGTGGCGGTGGTATACATACTACGCAACAAAGGGATCAAAGCCACAATGTACTTGGATGACCTAATCGTCGTAGCACCAGACAAGGCCACGTGCGACGCTCACTTCAACATGACGCGCCAGGTATTTAGGCAGCTGGGCCTCCCGGAGGCCATCGAAAAAACACAGCCACCAGCCCCAGCAGTCACATAGCTGGGGATCGGCATAAATGCCCCGGCCATGACCCTCACAATCCCGAGGGAATAGATCAACACCACCATCAAGCTCATCAAAACCATAGCTGACAAGCACGACATCAGCAAGAAACAGCTACAGTCCATGCTCGGAAAACTGCTCCACCTCTCAAAGTGCGTCCCAGCAGCCAGGCTGCCTACTACAAGCACTCCGGGATATGACCACTAACCGCACAGTCGTCACTGAAGAGATGAGGCATGACATGGCATGGTTCCCGGAGTTCACGCACCAATGGAATGGCACCTCCATCATCCCTCCAAACAGTCCCAGCCGGCACATCATCATAGATGCATGTAGCGGGGGCAAGGCACCTAGCACAAGTGGATTATTGTACCCTGCTATTGCCAAGGAATTCATTTTCAGAATGCATGAACTCAGAAAATCACATGAATCAGACTGTAAAATATTCCGATAATAAGCATTGGTCGGGGAATGCAAATGTTCTATGGTGAAACAGGCATACATGGCCAGGTGCATAAATGTGTTTATGTAGTTGCTGGTGGTGCGTGATTGATAGGTAAATAGACATAGTGGTGCTGGCAGGACTGTGTGTAAGGGGCACTCAGAGCCTTACACACTACCCCCTCCCACCTCTGCTAGTCAGGATCACCACACGCTAGAGCTAGAAATGCTTGTTTCTCATTGGGAGAATGGGGTGGGGTGATACTCTATACTGAATCCATGTACCATATAAATAATAAACCAGAAGGCTTGACTCTCTCTCTTCTTTCACACTTTATACTCTTCCTTTCTCTTTGCCTGTATTGATTTCACTATACCCTGCCTCCACAACCACAGATTCGAGCAGTAGACTTTACATACTGGTGACCATGAGGATTCAACTTTACTTTATGGAGACCTAGTCTTTACAATACGATGTTGTACACAATACATATCCTTCACCAGGAAAGCACACTAAAATATACACAGACTAAAGAGTAGATCAGTGACAGGTATAACATAGGCAATCCAAAAAAAATGAGTTTGCAATGCCAATGTCAAGTTTCTAGATCGTGTTTTGGAAAAGAGCTCTTCACATATATAAATACAGGAGGAGGTATTTATATATATGAAGAGCTCTTTTCCAAAACACAAGCTATGAACTTGGTATTGGCATTGCAAACACATTATCGCGTTTTGGAAACGAGCCCTTCTTTATTATCGTTTTTCTCTCTCCTAGTGCTTTAATCCAACCTCACTTAAAATCGTTGACTCATTGGATAGTCAATTCTAGAATTTATTTCAGTCTCTCTCTAATGGCACTGTCACACTACGACGTAACGCGCCAGCGTAGGGACAATGTGAAAATAAATTTAATACGTAAACAATCTCGACGTAATATGCAAATACGTGGCCAAGTTGGATGTCAATGCCATGTAGTCGACATGAGCGTAACGTCGGTACAGCGTTGTGGCAACGAGTGAGGCTAGCGGAACCCCAGCAAGCGCGATGTCATCCTTGCGTGACAGTAGCGGTGGATTAGGATCGAGGGGGCGTGATCATGCCCGGCCTAACGTGGTCCGCACATTCCTCCTCCCTGTGCGTCATAATGACGTAATGCACCATTGATCTAACGTAGCCGACGCATCCCTCCTGCACGTCTAATGTCGGTGTAACATGAGCGTGGCGTCATCCAAACATCACTGCATCACGTCGAGCTACGTCGAAAGTTTTAGACATGTCCAAAACTTGGACGCTCGCTGACGTAACTTGACGTAACCTGACGTAACTCGACGTAAATCGACGTCAGTCTAATGTAAGCATGACATAAACCGCCATACCTCAACATAATGACGAAATGTCACCTACGTTGGCTTACTTTACCTCCTTACATCGTAGTGTGACAGGCCTATAAAGTAGCTAAAGTTCACACAGCACAACCAGGGGCGTAGCTAGAAATTTAACAAAAAAAATCTAAGCAAAAAATTGTTTGCACATGCTTACATGAAATACAAAACATTGTAAGCACAAAATAAAAAAGTGCATTTTATAAAAGAGATTGTTCACACATGTTTACAGGGAATTAAAGACTTTCAAGCACAAAATAAAGAAGACGTGAATATTATAAAAGATTTAGTATGGGAAAAATATTACGTTGATAGAAATTGCTCGCATGTGCTTACAATGCGACAATGTAGCTACACCCCTAACAACTAGCATGGAAAACATAGATGCTTGGTCACAACCTATTTATCTTCTTTCTTTCTTTCTATTTTGTGTACATTAGTTGATTAAGCAGGGTAAATTTCAATCGTGAACAACTGGTCTTCCTCGTTCCACTGCTCCTTACCTAGTAATGCAGAACGCCAGGCTAGGTAGCAACAAGCATACCTTTTAAAGTCATTGGTTTGACTCAGCCAGGATTCAAACCAAGCGGTTCAAATCCCACGACATACAAGAACGAGAGGCGGACGCGCAACTTAATCAGTTATTGCATCTTGGTTTTATTATTATTGTCGGTCGAGAAAACCACACCGTCAGCTGTATTGCTGTCCGAATAATTTTTCAGAACCATACATGTTTCCTCTCATGGTAAATTTTAATTTTTCAATCATGAGAGTGTTCTAGTATTTCACACTTAAATCACTCAGCCATGCAGGTGAGAATTCACACGTTATGCACTGAAAACAATGAAGCAGTCTGCATTTAGTTTGTATAGCTTCAATTACATATGTGCTAGTTATGAATGCCGGTATGATGGATGAGACACTAAAAGCGCACAGGACAGCAGTATAATTATTATGCCTTATGTATATGTCACATTGTGCAAATCTCAACAAGCTACGTGTCACTGCTATGTCATGCGTGTAGGCCTGGGTTAGTTCCTCTTCCTGACACCGTGGAGCTCAATCAATCAATAGTTCCGTCCTCTAGTCGAGGGTTGGATGCAATGGTTCTCCACTTGTCCCGATGGTGTGCTGTTCTGATAGACTGAATAATTCAAGCCTGTCCACTGAAATATTTGTAAACCATGATGTTCTTGGTCTCCCTCTCCCTCTGCTGCCATTCACCTTCCCTTCCAACAATGTACTGTATATTGAACTCTGATGAATGATGTGGCCAAAATAGATAAGTTTCTTTGTCTGTATAGTGGCAAACAAGCGTTTCTTATTTTTAATTTTTCTGAGAACTTCTTTGTTGGTGATCTTCTTTGTCCATGATATTTTCATCATCCTTCGACATCTCAAATGCTGCTAAATGTTTGTACATTTTCTTAGAGATTGTCCATGTCTCAGCCCCATACATTAGAGTAGACCACCCATACCACTGAAGAATACGCTTCCTTGTATAGGTTGTGACCAAGCATCTATGTTTTCCATGCTAGTTGTTAGGGGTGTAGCTACATTGTCGCACTGTAAGCACATGCAGGGAAAATTTCAATCGGGAACAACTGGTCTTCCTCGTTCCACTGCTCCTTAATGTGGAGCTACTTGTTTATTATAGGTATATATATAACATTGGTTCATCAGACACCTGTTTCTATAGATGTATAAACGTATGTGTGCATGTATGTGTCTATGCATATGTGCATGGATACATGTGTGCTTGTATGGATATATGTGTGTATACAATATGTATGTATTGTATGTATATAGGTACATATGTAGTATGTGTATGCAATCATGTATCTATCTATATATGTGTGCGAATAGCATGTATGTATGTATGTATCCACTGTGTGTATATATGCATATTGTGTATGTATAATATGTGTATATGTATCATCAATCTGTATATGTGTATATGCATAGGATGGTTGTATGTGTAGCATATCTATATGTATTCATGTATGCATAGTATATATTAGTTTATATAAATGCATTATATATACGTGGGTATATATATACACGCGCACTCGTATATACAGTAAAACTTAAAAGATCCATGTAACTAAAGGTTTAGAATAATAAACAAATTTTACTGAGTAAACAAAAGCTATGAAATATAACTATCACAATCAATTTGAGATCATTGTAAGGCAGCAGACAGAGCGTTTTTGCGAACATACCGACAAACAAACACACATTCGCTTTTATTTATATGCATATTTGTTTGTTGTTATTTTACATCCTAGCAACATCTAAGGTTATATCAGGACGGGTACCAACTTGCGACAGTGCTTACTCATGGCACCTTTATAGTGCTCCCCACTGGAAAATCAGACCATTTGCACCATGACCCAAAATCCTACTCAGTTACATTATCCTGATGCATAACTAACCACTCCTTGCCCTATCCTATTAATGCTGAGCGCCAGGCTAGGAAACAATATGTATCAATTTTATACGTCATAGGTTTGACTCGACGTGGAACCAAACGCCCGAGATCCCGCTCAGCAGCTCATACCCCAGTCACACAAGAGCCAGTGTTCGCCGCCAACCTCCTTACGCCCAAAAGGACATCAACCTCCCAGCGTCCGACTCGATACATTGATTCAAATACTTGGTCGGCGTCAGGGTGGTGCCAGGTCGCCGGCAACTCGTCAACCAAGAGGTCAGTGACCTGGCAGTGGCAGGTCGGCGCCAGGTCGCCAACCAGTTTTGAATGGTGCCATTGGAACAGGGTGCAAGGAGGTTGCAGGTGCAGCAGCTGCATCCTCCTTGCGTACAAAATTTCCAAAATAGATGTCGGGACGTTGGCGTCCTCGTGGCCCCAGCACTTAAGGAGGGCGTAAGGCGGGTGCAATGAGGACGTTTTGACATCACGAATCGATCGTAAGCGAACGCAAGCCTGGTGTGACTGGGGTATAAGGTGCTAGACAAAAAGGGTGCCGTTAGTCAGTGGGCCATGAGGTGGAGATTGCAACCACTCCTCATCAATAACCCCCTTCACAAACCCTCCCTGACAGACAGATAATCATGTTTGCCTCAGGATGCTATTTTCCCTTTAACTGGGACCCAATAAGTCACGGGGTGTGATAAATGCCTCCATAAGAAAAGAAAAAACGAAAAAAAATAAACACCGCAGTTTTTGTCGTTTGTGTGTTTTTGTTTGTTCAAAATATGTTGTTCCTTATGAGGCTGAGACAGGACCTAACTAACGTGTGATCGATTGAATGCACCATCCACAAACAGGTAGGGCGACAAAATAAAACATTAAAATCTACAGTATATGTGAAAAATCTGTGTAAATACCTATATATACCTGTATCACTTACGGTCGGAAGACCAGTGCTACAGCACTGATAAAAGATGGATATGAATAAAATTCATTTACCAAAAAACAAAAAAAAGGTAGCTGGTAAATAAATGGTTGTAGGGCTTATGCCTATCAAATTGATCCTCACATACTGTTGACAATCTATCAGTGGTTATATGTACTGGATATATTCTGATTAAAAGCTATTGTAGTAGTTAGTCTGCACTGATCTCTCAGACAAGGAGCCACATAGACAGGTAGGTGTGAATACGGTGATTGCATCAGGGAACCTAGGTAGTGTAGTACTCTTTAGCAAGGTTGTGAAGTTATTTTTGCGTTTATTTATGTTTTTGTGTCTTAAAAAAAAAAGAAGGAATACAGGACACGGATGAGCTGAATATAAGTGGTAGCGTTTTAATTTGCAAGCTTCACAAATAAACCGGGCAGAAATTGCCCTAATGGCATTCTGTGTGAGCATGCTCCGTGTATATTGTGCATATTTGTGAGACTTTACAGCATTCCTAATGGGCTGACCTTACCTGACTTACAAGGAAGGATTCTCACCTGCAAAAATAACTGGTACATTCGATGTTTGCTATGGGTGAAATGCTTACTTACGGTAGATTCGACAGTTGATAATGTTACATGTGCTGAAACTACACGGAGAGACACTCAGGTATGTGAAATATATGAACAAGTAGCTGAAGCTGAGGTAGTTTGTTCATATGAGTCTGGTGTAGGGGGCCAAGTTGACAGGATATGGCGGAGTTGGGTTAATAGTGATAATATTAATGAGTCAGACATTTCTTATGTAGAGACAGTGAGAGAAGAGTACAGCTGTTGGAAATTTTTCATTAGGGAGGTCCCGGGAGTAGAACCGACTATAATTAAGGTTATCAGTGAATGTGTTAACGGTATATGTAAATGTCAGCATTACATTGCAGGTAACCTTATGCAATTGAAACCATGTCGATTCATAGCGGAGCTTTTCTGGAGAGGAGACACTGACCCGGATTGGGTATATATTTTGTGGGGAGTGGTTTTTGGCTTCCACGTCACTAATACAGACTGTACGGTAGAATATAAGCCTGCGTTCAAGAAGGTGCGTAATGTGTTATATAGAGATATTATAACTCAGAACCTGCTGTTGGAGTTGAGTCAGGATATGATTACCCACACTGAAAGCATTCCTCAATGTGTGCATAATATTTGTTGTATCCCCTAGAAGAATATGTGACTTAATAGGGGCAGTGGCACGGCCTTATTATAAAGTTAGACTGAATGCAGGGTTCAGGGAGGATGTCCAATGGTGGAGCCAGTTTGCCAAAGAATTAAATGGGAAAGCATTGATGCTAGGCAAATTTGCGGCAGTGAAGTCTACTTACAGTGATTCAAGTAAGTGGGGATACGGTGCAATGCATGACAATGACTGGCTAGTGGGTTGCTATGACAAGCATGCTGAAAAGGAGCTGCAGGTGGTTGTAGGACATCACTATGACCAACCAGACAGGAATGTAGGATCTGCTCATATTAATATACAGGAGATGTGGGCGGTGTACACCGCAGCGCTAAGGTGGGGGCCTGGTTGGCAGGGTGCCTCTATAGTGATGGTCACGGACAGCGGTACGGTTGAGTCAGCATTAACTACAGGCAGGTCCAAGTGCAAACGGATTATGTATTATTTGAGAAGACTATTTTGGTTATCTATAAAGTATAATTTTGTGTTCATAGCTGTGCACATAAAAAGCGAATCTAACATTATAACTGATGCATTGAGCAGGTTGTGGGATGTTAAGATGCAAGACGTCATATGTATGGCAGATCACGAGAAGAGGGTGTGTTGTACGGATTTGTTCAATCATCATTTCTCTTTGCAGAAATCGAGAGGCTAAAGACAGAGCAGAGGGGTTTTCAGCTTAGATGCTATGCGCCGAACTCTTTGGCAGCAAGGGCAGTCCAGGTGAATAAGTATCTGGCCTTTGTGGAAGAATTTTCAGAAACTCACTCGCCTATTCCTTGTGATTCTTTGCAAGTAGCATTATATGCGACTTGGCTAGCGAGGACACTAAAATACTCCTCAATTATTAACTATCTTAGTGGCCTCAATTATTTTTTGAGGCAGCACGGTGCTGTGCAAATTAATTACTCAGAATTTATAATTTGTTCTACGCTTCGGGGTATCCGGAGAGAGTTGGGGGATACCCCTAAGCAATCTATGCCCTTGCTTCCAAATATGTTGTGACGCATTTTTTCTGTGCTATCGGATAGTTCGGGTCATACTGCTTGGCGGGCGGCCATTCTTTGTAGCTTCAGAGGGCTTTTGAGGAAGTCGAATGTAACCTACTCGGACGCGATGTTGCCGAGGAGAGATTTTTAATTTTTTCCGTGGGGAATGATTTTGAAAATTCGTAAGTCGAAAACTATACAATTTTATGAGAGATCTGTAGATATTCCTATAGCATGTTGTCCTGAATTGCAGCTATGCGCTGTGTATTGGACGGAGAAACATTTTGTTGAACGGCCGGCCGCTAGGGATGAAGTAGCATTCTTGGTGCCGAATGATGAGGGAGGTAATTCCCCATTGACATATGGGATTTATCAATCTACATTGAAGTTATTTGGAGCCTGGGTGGGGCTTAATGTCAAATTATTATCGTCGCATTCTCTACGCAGGGGTGGGTGCACATATTTGTCGATGTGCGGAGCCTCATTGGAGGAAATTAGAACCAGAGGTGACTGGACGAGTAATGCTGTCTTTGAATATTTGAGAACGCCTTTGACTACGCATATCATGAATGACATGAGGGTCGCAGCCAAATTGGATGGCGAAATGAATTAAGTTGGGTTGGAGGGAACCGGAGGTTCTTTCGGCATATTTTCCAAGTTCCGCCAGAGAACTAATAAAACAGTACTCAGCCCAACTATGGTTTTGGTTACCTTTCTGTCGCAGTGGACTTATGTGCATTATAATTAATTATAATAATATAAAGTAACGAAGCACATACATGGTTTATTATTATTTAATATTACTGTTGTACATATTATATTCAATTGTGAGCCGCGCGCCAACCCCCTTCTCGGTACGCGCGATTGGGGCACCGCCTGTCAACGCCTGAATTGTGTCACTTGTGTGCTAATTTTCATTTTTGTAGGTGGGCATATTTTCCAAGTTCCGCCAGAGAACTAATAAAACAGTACTCAGCCCAACTATGGTTTTGGTTACCTTTCTGTCGCAGTGGACTTATATATATATAATATATATTAGTATGGTAATTATAACCTACTCTACCTCTGTTCGGAGTATTGTTTATCATTTTTGACTAAAGTGCACCATGCCATTGCTTGGTTAACTGTCAACTGTCAAAGCCAATGAGTTATGATGTTTCTAAGGGGCAAAAAATAAAGCTTGTTTTATTTAACGACACCTTTAGAGCACATTGATCTTTGTATCATTGGCTATTGGATGTAAAACATTATGGTCATTCTGACATATTTCTTTGGAGGAAACCCGCTGCCATCAGATAGGCTACTCTTTCTGATAAGCAGCAAGGTTTTTTTTAATATGCACTTTTCCACAGAAAAAATAGCACATACCACATCCTTTGATGAAGCAGTTGTGGACCACTGGTTGGAACAGAAAATTGCCCAAACTGCAAAATGGGTCCACAGAGCAGGATCGATAGGATGATCGACACCTTCACAGGTGGACACGCTACCACCTGAGCTAGGTCCCACTCCCCTCTCAGGGGCAAAGGCCCAAAGAAACTATTAATGTATGTTGCCCAGTATCTAAGTTTGGTATCAAGTAAGTAGGATCAAATGTAAATAAGTGTTCTGGTTTTGATGCTTTCATTTGATTATGGAACTTTAACCAGCTAATAGCCATCTATATAGCTAGGTGGGCATTCAGAACATGGTGAGGCCATTTAAAGTTGCATAGTCCGATGGTTTTGAGTTTCTGAAATTTTCTGAGATAAATACATTAGGTTGATCATTATTATGTACCTTACTTTAGCTTCAGGTAACTTTTATTTTAAGTGGCTAACTTTTGAGATGCTTGAAGTGGAAACATGCAAAATTAATGTTGGCAATCTTGTCAAAACTGTGACCCCATAGGCTTCTGCAGTAACAGGTTCTATTCAATTGCCTCAGTATTCCCTTCTGTGTGTTGACACATGTTTAATAAGTGCACCAGTATCTAAGTTAGATATGAAGAATCAAATTGAGTTAATTGTTTTGGTTTTGAAAATTTGATATTTTCATCGGACTGTGCAGCTTTAAGTGCGCCATCAGTTTGTCATGACCTAGATGCAGATGGCAAAGTGTAAAATCGACGGCTGGCGGTTTGAGTGGTGTAGATAGGCTAATAAGAAATCACTACAGGCAAGGAAGGAAAGTAGATAAAGAGTGAAAGGTAGGAGAGTGAGACTCTCTGATTTATTGTATTTATAGTTTCAAGAACAAGATGGTGGTGATCACATGATCCAGTCTTCCAATCCCTAACAGGCATTCCTCTATCCACCAATGAGGGTTCAATATCCTTGTTGCCAAGGCATGGTTAGATCTGGCTACAGTGCCCTGTTGTATCTGGTGCAGTGATCCATAAATAACTCTTGGAGGGGAGGGGGTATGTGAGGCGACTTCCCAAAGACTGTACCACATGTCAAGAAGTGACCCTCTCTCTCTACTATATTAATACACAACTTATATCCTCAAATAGATCACCAACTCCACATATACCTTATATGCCTTTGATTTTACATACCATTTACCATTTTATAGACAAGTTGCAATTTATTATAGCAGAGTTCTCCATATCCCATATCTCATATATCGGGAAATTTTACAACGGGTTTACCCAGAACCACCTGATGTATCATTCCAGTTATTGTCCCCGGACCATACTGTAAGGGGTTTGTTTGTTATTGTTTTATGTCCTGCCAACATCTAAGGTCATATCAGGACGGGTACTGACTTGTGGTTTCAAGGTTATTATTGCCGGAAGTGATAGTGAGGATAAGCTCTCACTACCTATAAAGTACTTTCTCATGGCATGCGTATCAAATTGCCTCTGATAACCAAGTCCAACTCCCGGCCTTCACGAGGCGAAACTGTTTCTACTGACGGGAGAAGGGGCAAAGGCGGATTTCTGGCGCCTCAAAACCAGATGCTTCGGGCAGGTGGGGCTCGTCAATCTTGGCTGACTGCTCATCTAGGAGAAGGTAAACTCTGATTTAAAACCCCCGCTGCCGTGCGGCTAGTCCCATTTATGGGAAGACCAGAAGTTGGTAGTGCACACCAGCGGCCATACCGACTCAATTGTCGGTCTAAACTAAGTGCGGTGCACATCAACTTTGTTGGTGTGGTCAGGGGATGTCACCCCTTCAAGTGCATGAAGACTGGATCAGCAGATGAGTTAGAAGATCAATAGCTTTGAAGGTGTAACAGCAAGATAATGTGTCTCATCAGGGCACACTCTGACAAAGATGAGTAAGTGGCCAGTCACCTTGGAAAGGAAAGGGAACCTACCAAGTATTTACCCAGAGTAAGCAATGGTAATTAATGGAAGCAAATTTAGAGATGGAGACAACTCTGGTCCCTCTGCGGGGAAGCCTTCTAATAGCTACAGTGGAGGCACCTTTCCTGCAACTATTAAGAAACCTAGTAATGACAATGTAAACCCAAAGCCTAAAATAGGAAGGTATGCATCTGATGTCAGGCAACTGAAAACTGGAGGAAAGGTGCTAAAGATTGGTACATGGAATGTACGGACATTGTACAAACCAGGCCGATATGACAACCTTAAAGTGGAAATGACAGCGCTAACCCTTGACATCCTAGGTATAGCTGAGACGAGATGGACGGGTGACGGGAGGATAGGTGATAGTGAGGTAGATATGATATATTCTGGAGATGAAAAACATCAGTGTGGCGTTGGAATTATGATGAAGAAGTCCATTGCCGCCACAATGATTGGATTCTGGCCAGTATCTGACAGAATTATTATGATGAAGCTGAGGGGAAAACCGTTCAATATAAACATTCTGCAAGTTTATGCGCCAACCTCAGATCACGATGATGAAGAAGTCAACGAGTTCTATGACAGCATCAAAAAGGTAATGGAATACACCAAGTCTGGAGAAATAACAATTGTTATGGGCGATTGGAATGCGAAAGTTGGAGAACAACATGAATATCCAGTAACAGGAAGATTTGGCTTAGGTGAGAGAAATGATCGTGGTGAATACTTGATAAATTTCTGTTTGACATTAAAACTAGTAATTGCTAACACCTTATTTGAACATCCAAAGAGAAGACTATATACATGGAAGAGCCCTGGTGATGTATGTCGGAACCAGATCGATTACATTCTTGTCAACCAACGATATCGAAATTGTATCAAACAGGCAAGGACATATCCAGGTGCTGACATATGTTCGGATCATAATCCAGTAGTAATCAGTATGGTAGTGAAATTGAAACAGCAGAACAAAATTAAAAACAACATTCAAATGGATATGAACATGTTAAAAGATGCAAAATACAGAACTAAGTATAATGTCTCTGTTCATAACAAATTCAGTGTACTGATGAATGAAGAAACTCCTCAGAGAGAGTATAACAACATTGAAATGGAATGGGAAGCTCTCAGAGAAAGCATGGTCAAGTCAGCAGAGAAGGTGTTACCAAATAAAAAACGAGAGACAAAGCAATCATGGATGACGCAAACCATACTAGAAAAGATGGCAGAAAGGAAGAAAGTGAAAACCACTGATCCACCTAAATACAAACACCTGAAGAATGAAATAGAAGATGAATGCAAAAAAGCTAAAGATGAATGGTGGAATAAGAAGTGAGAAGTAGTGGAACAACTTGAGTCTCAACATCGTTCAAGAGAGATGCACAAGAAAGTGAAAGAGATAACAGGTCAAGGATACAGACAGAGAAGCAGTAAATGTATCAAGAACAAAGACGGCAAAATGCTCTTTGAAGAAGATGAAATAAAGTCCAGATGGGAAGAATATGTAAACGAACTATACAATGATGACAGAGGGAACCCACCCACAATTGAGAAAGAAGATGGGAATATTATATTAGTATCAGAGGTTGAGAAGGCTATCAATGATCTAAAGTCAGGTAAGGCTCCTGGAAGTGACCAGATAACATCAGAAATGATAAAAGGACTAGATGAAGTGGGGATTCAAATCATTCATAAGCTAGTAAATGACATCTATGAGACTGGATTTATACCATTGAATATGAATGAATCCATATTTGTACGACTCCCAAAGAAGCTTAAACCAACATTGTGTACTGAGTACAGAACACTAAGCCTGATGAGTCATATCTTGAAGATGATCCTGAAAATAATTTTACTGAGAAACAGACAGAAAATTGAAGAACAAATCAGTAATGTACAAAGTGGGTTTATATCTGGAAGAGGTACACGTGAAGGGATTTTCAATATGAGAATGATTTGTGAACGTTATTGTGAAGTGAACCAGGATGTTTATGCCTGCTTTATTGACTATGAGAAGGCCTTCGACCGAGTCAATCATGAACTGTTAATCAAATGTTTACAAGATATTGGTGTCAATGGCAAAGACATTAAACTAATTGTGAACTTATACTGGACACAACGTGCATTTATAAAAATGCAGCAGGGCCTATCGGATGAAGTTATGATTAAACGAGGAGTTCGACAGGGGTGTGTATTGTCACCATGTCTATTTAACCTGTACACAGAGATGATTTTCAGACACATTGAAGATTGCAAGGGAGTGACAATAGGTGGCATGAACGTCAACAATCTTAGATATGCCGATGACAGTGTAATACTAGCAGACAGTGAGAAAAACCTACAAGATATAGTGAATAGAATCAATAAAGCTGGAATACTATTCAACATGAAGATGAATGCCAGGAAGACCAAAACAATGGTTATAAGTAAAAAGACAGATAAACCAAATGTCAATATAACCATAGATGGCACAAACATAGAACAAGTATCCGAATTCATATATCTCGGACAAAAGATTACAAATGATGGGAGATGTGAGGAAGAAATTAAAAGAAGGATAACAATAGCCTGAACAACATTCTCCAAAATGTATAGAGTGTTAACATCAAGTAAGATATTAATACAAACAAGGAAGCGTATTCTTCAGTGTTATGTGTGGTCTACTCTAATGTATGGGGCAGAGACATGGACAATCTCTTAGAAAATGTACAAACGTTTAGCAGCATTTGAGATGTGGACTTATCGAAGGATGATGAAAATATCATGGACAAAGAAGATCACCAACAAAGAAGTTCTCAGAAAAATTCAAAATAAGAAAAGCTTGTTTGCCACTATACAGACAAAGAAACTTATTTATTTTGGCCACATCATTCGTCAGAGTTCAATATACCGTACATTGTTGGAAGGGAAGGCGAATGGCAGCAGAGGGAGAGGGAGACCAAGAACATCATGGTTTACAAATATTTCACAGTGGACAGGCTTGAATTATTCAGTCTATCAGAACAGCACAACATCGGGACAAGTGGAGAACCATTGCATCCAACCCTCGACTAGAGGACGGAACTATTGATTGATTGACTGACTTGTCACAGTGCGCGTTCATGGTGACTTTATAGTGCTACCCCAGTGGGAAATCATGCCACTGGCACCATGGCCCGATATCCCATCAGCCACATTATCCTGACACTGAGCTAACCAGTCCTTGTCATATCCTATTAATGCTGAGCACCAAGCTAGGAAGTGACAAGTATCAGTTTTTATAAATCATTGGTTTGACTCGACCGGGAATTGAACTCCCGACCTTCCGCGCGGGAGGCCTGCACTCTACTGATTAGGCCACCGCGTCCAGTATCAACATTATTGTGAATACGATCATGCTCACTAAGTCACTATATGAGCGTCTTGAGTGCAAACTTTACAAAAGCAGCATTAGGATTGCTGGATGGCTAGGGCCAATCTGACAGGTGCATATTATCTTATTTGAATCTCCAATACTATCGCTTCCTGAAAATTCTCCTGCTCCTAGAACTTTTTAAATTCCCAAACAGGTTGAAAATATCTAGGTTTCTAATTTATTCAGAAAGTTCTTTGATGCAAGAAAGGGACACCTTCTGGAATGTAATTGCACTTAGTGTAGACAGGGAAATAGCTAGTCTGGTCAGACAGATGATCTAATTGCTGGTATAGAGTAGGCAGCAGCCTACTATAAATCCTTAGAAAAGGACAATATTAAGGCATTGAGAGAAAATATAAGGAATAACCCAGAATTGAAGCTAATTTCAGATGCATCAAAAACTTAGGCTGGTGTGTTTATATAGCTTCTATACAAATAATGGGTTTTTGGCTGGAAATATCTTAAATAATGAAAGTGACATTGTTAGGGCTGAAAACCATACACATTGTTTATTCAGACTTAACAATAATATAATATAAATATGTTAGAAGGGGGCCAGGATTGAAGAACTGACACAGGTACCTTCTCGTGAACCCTGGACTCATATACCAAAGAACAGTAAAAGTTCCCAATCTGGCCCCTGCATAAAAGAATTTCAGATAAATACTCTTATGCTGCAAGTCGAGCTGTGATCATGCAGAATGTTCAGCGTGGTGCAATACCATAAACTAATAGGGAGTTGATTCAAAGAGCAATTTTGTATACGGTAATTAATTAATGCAAAGATAACATAATTGTGGTAAAATATTTCATTTTAAATTTGAAAGTAATAAATGACTTTCACTGCAGATTAATAATAAGAAATGATAAAAACATAGTATAAATAGTAGACATTAAGAAATTAAAACCATAATGGAATGAGACTGATCCACCTATCTATGTGGCTACTAGATATAAAGGATTCACCCAGTACTTGCAGTACACGGGTGAACGACAACATCGTATAAATACGGGCGAAAATAGCTTTCGTATGGAACAGAAAGTAGAATGCCTGGCTCCAGTATCAAATGGCTACTTATATCGACACAGAGTTAGTGAAATGGGTGAGAATGCAAAAAGACAACATGGCGGCGATAGAACGCCGTCATTTTCACCTTTAAATTCTATTAAACTATATGTTATATTATATTTTTCAACTCAAAGGTAGCGGGGAAATATGAAGACATCTATCTATAAAGAATAAGTGTTGCTTCTTAGATTGTAAATTTAGGCTCTCATTTCATTTCCCCACATTTTCGACAGCTTTTATATAGGGTTGGTATTCACCCGTGTACTGCAAGTATGGGGTGAATCCTTTATCTATGTGGCTACTTGCCTGAGAGGTCAATGCAGACTACTACACTAGTCTTAGGATATGAATATTTTTATGAGATGAATCTTCATCTAAAGAGTGCATGTTAAAATCAGGTGACCAGATCTTTAGGTCCGTTAGGTTCACAAACATTTAGCAAATGTCAAAGGTCTGTTCATACACTATAAACTAATCCATACTGTCAGTAATCGCAACTGTCTGAAGGTGTCTGGACGGCATTAGATATGGCACTGATATGTGCCTTTGAAAAGATGACAGCGTATCGGACCTCCAGAATCCAGGCCTTCGAATATCTGTGTCAGCAGGATGGGTAGTCTGCTAAAGGCGGTCATCAAACCTTTTCAACATTTTCACAGTCGCATAAAGAGTGGTTTTCCAGACCTCCACCCCTACCATACCTCATCCACAAATAGTATATAGTCCGATCGCTTTTGAACTGTTGCCTTTTTCTTATATATATTTAGATTAGGGAAAGACTAATAAGAGGTCGCGAGATTAGCCTCTTTTTTTCTCTTTTATTTACTGCATCCCCATTTGATTGATTTCTCGAAGTAGTTGTCCAAAGGGGTTGTTTTATCAATTTGGTAGAAGGGGGAGGATGGGTCTTGCGATCAATTCTTCACTCCAAAAGTAGCGGGCTATGATACTTGATAGATAATAATACCTACAATATATTTTGCATATTAGATTGCAAATGTATGTCATGTCCATAACCCAACCATCTGCCACTTGCTATAGAGGGAGTGCACGTGACGTCATCCCTTAGCAGTCAGCGGCCAGCCATCTTGGATTATGAGCACCCTCCCTAGCCATGTTGTGAATGAATGCAGATGCAGTAAAACAGAGTTTTCTTGTGTTCTGGGAGGTTCTGGCCAGTTTACATCCAATGTGTTTACTTACAGCACTTTAGCAACAACTTCTGAGGCCAAACTGCTCAAAACAGTGAAAAATAAACCAACTAATCAGTAAATAAGCACAATTTAGGCAGTTGCAAGACTTCTGGATGTAATCCAATATGGCCACCGAAAGTTGTCATGTGACGTCATTACACCTACTCTATACTGTTAGGCGATTGTTTAGCAGCTCTGTCACAGGGACGCGGTAGTAAGTAAGCTTAAATATATCAAATAAGTTGCATAGTTTGATGGTTTTGAGCTTTTGCTTTTTTCGAGATAAATGCCTACCTGTCTATGTGGCTCCTTGCCAGAGAGGTTAGTGCAGTCTACTACACTAGATAAGTATTTGAGCAGTATACGTTGCTAAGAATTCATGCGGTTGTGCCCATAACCCAGCCTTTGGGTACTTTTTCTGTCAGTTTTTATTAGCTGCCAGGACCCGGTGTCGTATTCTCAGCGCCCGGTCATTCTCAGCGGCCTGTCGTGGCTTCTGCGCATGCGCGGATTTTCGAACGTTGCCGCGAGCACTGCTATTTGTTTTGTTTACACTCGGCGATTCGACGCTGATCGAGCTGCTACTTTGATGCGCGAAAAGAAGGAAGCAAGGCGGGGGTGGAGAAAGAGACGCTTTATTGGCGCCTCAACAGATCATACAGGGTACAAATAGCAAGTCAAATGAGGCTCATAAGGAGCAACATGGTAATTGAGGTAATGAACAAGAGGCATCAAGTAATAAACAAAAGTGGTAAATGAGGTAATGAACAAGAGGCATCAGGTAATAAACAATAATGTAGAAAGGTAATAAAGTTCATGGGGCAGCAGAGTCATTTGGAGTGAGGGGGTGCCGAGGAGCCCTCCACCAGTAGTAGGTGGAGTAGGGTAGTAGTTGGGTGGGTGGGTGGAGGAAAAAGGTGCAGGCTGGGAGACGGCAGGGAGCTGAATGAGGAGGGAGGCTGGCGGGCGGCCTTATAAGGGGGGAAGGGAGGCGGCAGCAGGGGAGGTGCGAATGCTAGCGGCCGGGGAGGGGTGCGAGGTGGCGAGCAGCAGGGGTCGGGTGAGGCGTGAGCGCCGTGCACAAAGGACGGGCGGGGGGAGGTGGCGGTGAGTGAGCGCGGTCGGCCGAGGTGTGGAGGCAGCGCGACACGCGGGGCGGGGGAGGGTCTCCTTCTTTCCTCGCATCAAACGTAATGCTTCGCATTACGACCGATGCGCGAAAAGAAGGAAGCAAGGCGGGGGTGGAGAAAGAGACGCTTTATTGGCGCCTCAACAGATCATACAGGGTACAAATAGCAAGTCAAATGAGGCTCATAAGGAGCAACATGGTAATTGAGGTAATGAACAAGAGGCATCAAGTAATAAACAAAAGTGGTAAATGAGGTAATGAACAAGAGGCATCAGGTAATAAACAATAATGTAGAAAGGTAATAAAGTTCATGGGGCAGCAGAGTCATTTGGAGTGAGGGGGTGCCGAGGAGCCCTCCACCAAAACGGCGGAGAGGGCTCGAGGGGCGCCCGAGGGCGCGAGGCGGGGCACGTAGGTGTGGACGGCCGCCGAGGTCCAGGTGCCTTGGGCCATGATCTCGGGGAGGGGCACCCCGGCACGCTGGCAGGCCTGGGCGGCGCCCCGGCGGAGGCTGTGGAGCGTGAAGTCCTCGGGCCTCGGGACCCCTTGGGCGGCGAGGGCCCCTCGTAGCAGCGCGGTGAGGGAGCGGGGGTCGAGGGGCCGGCCGGAGGGCATTATGAAGGCGGGCGCGTCCGGAGCGGCGGGGCAGAGGGCGATGGCTCCAAGCCACGCCGCGACGGGGCAGAGGGCGGAGTCCGGGATGGCGGGGACGAAGAGGGCGACCGCGCCCGAGGGTGAAGAGATGGTCTTGGAGCTTCGGATCTGCAGCCGGAGCCCCCCGGGCGCGGGGCGAACGTCGTCGCGGGTGAGGGTGTGGGGGCCGCCCCACCCCTCGGGACTCGGGGCCAGCAGGTTGGACTGGCGCAGCATCCCGAAGTACCCGAGGAGCAGCGCGGCCCGAGGAACGAGCGAGGCGGGCCCTGCTCGGGAGAGGTGATGGATGGCGAGGGCGAGCTGCTGCGGGGAGAGAGGCGGCGCCTGCCGCTGGACGTGGGTAGAGGCTCGCTCCCCTCCTCGGCAGACATCCCTGGGTAGCCGTGCGTCGAAGCCCGAGGTCAGGCCCCCGGCGCCCTCGACCCAGGAGCGGGCGCCCGAGACGGCGTTCTTTACGGAGGCGGGCGCCAGCCCGCGGAGGAAGAGGGCGGCAGTGAAGGCGGCGACATCGAAGGGCGTGGGCGCCAGGGGAGCCCACACCTCGGGCCACCGCGAAGGTGACGAAGTCCTCGGCCTGGCGACGGCGGTTCCTCCAGGTCGCCGGGGCGAGGGAGGCGGCACGGAAGCGGGAGACGGCGGCTACCTCCTCGGGCGGGAAACCTAGAGGCCGGGGAAGAAGGGGAAGGCGTCATGGGTGGTGGAGAGCCGAATTCGAGGAGGTCGAGGACGGCCTGGTCGGGATAGTCCCGGAGGCGGGAGCGCCAGGCGTGGATATGGAGGCCTGAGGGGAGGGGAATGCGGGCGGCCAAAAATTAGGGAGGCCCGCTTTCCGGAGGGTGGTGTAAGTGTGGCGGATGTTAGGGTACCGGTCCCACGCCTCACCGGAGGTGTGGGGCCAGGCGGCAAGGATAGTGGGACGGTATGGGAGGGGGTGGGGCCGCAGGCGGGGGCTGCGGGGAGGGTAGCCTGGAGGTCGGGGTCGATGACGTCGACGGTGGGCTCGTCTAGGGAGGCGGGGGAGGGGTGGTTCTGAGGGCGGGGGGGAGGGGGAGGAGGTGCGGCGGGGGCGGGCGAGGGGGGCGGCGAAGGCGTGGGCGGTGGGGGGAGGGTCGGGGTCGGGGGGGGCGGGCGGGGGGGCCGGGGGGGAAGAGGGCAGGGGTCAGGGGGGTCAGGGGGCGGGTCAGGGGGCGGGCAGAGGAAGGCAGTGTCTCCTGGGTCGAGGTGGTCTTCAGGGTCGGGGGTGATGGGCGACTGGCGCCGGTTGGCGGTGGGAGCCTTGCTGAGGGGGCGCTGGGGCCCGAGGTTGCCGGAGGGTGCGGCCGTGCCGGGGCGACGGTCAGGCCGCGCCTCGGGCGTAGGGGCAGTGCGGGGGGCACTGTCGAGAGGGCTGATGTCGGGAAGGCTGGGGGAGGGTCGGGGGGCGGCGTCGTGGTTAATGGGCCGGTTAAGGACCTCCGGGCCGGGCTGGAGGTGCCGGCTCTTTAAAAATCCGGGGAGGCGGCCGGGGCAGCTGCGCGCGCGCGCTTGGCAAGGCATGCCTCCTCACTGTGGACGGTGAGCATCTTGCGCACATTCGCGCAGTAGGCGCACGCGTGGCGCAGCTTGGCGGCCCCTTGGCCATGGACCTCCCCCGGGGCAGCCTGGGTGCATGAGGCTGGGTCCCGGTTCCACGCATAACACAACGCCCCGTGGGTGTCCCGGCAATAGGATATGCGGGTGTCGGTGTGGGCGCGGGGCTGGGGCTGGGGCTTGGCAGGGTCGAGGGGTCTCGGCTGGGTGGTGGCGGGCTGGACGGGCATGGCTAAGCAATCCAGTCTGAGGAGGTTTATGGCCACCAGGTCGTGCCACCCGTGGGGGAGGGTCCCGTCCGCGATGGCAGAGAACACACTCTCTGAGTACCGGCGGACGGTCGCCCACGGGTAAATTAGGTTGTCCCGGCAGACCCCGAGGAGGTGGTGGTGGAGTCCCTGGGCGGAGTGGGCGGGGAAGTCCGGGTGGTCGATGAGGTTGAGGAGGGCGAGCGTGTACTCATCCTTTGTCGCCTCCCCTCGTTTGACCGGCTTCCTCTCCGCCCCTCGCTTCACAAGATCAGAGGGAAAGATGTAGTCTGCTGGTATACCTTGGCGCCTGGTGGAATGCCGCGCCTCGGCGGAGGCCAGGATCTCCCGCACGGCGTCGGCCGCGGATGCGGGGCTGTGGCGGGTGAAGTCCTCCTGGTAGGCCGGAGACGTGGTAGATGGAGCTTGTGCGGAGAGGTGGCGGTATCTCTCGTACTCCGCCAGCGGAGCCCCGGGCAGGCTCGCGTGAGGCGGCGGCGGGGGCCGGGCTGCGGTGGTGGTGCGCGCCCGAGGCGCCGGGGCGGGCCGGTGTCGTGCCGCCGGTGGGGGCCCCTCCGGGACGGGGAGCGCCTCGCCCGATCCGAGGCCGTCGATGCGTGCGTGAAGCTCTGCCGTTGCCTGGCGGGCCTCGGCGGCGGCCTCGGCGGCGGCCTGTCGGTTCTCGAGCTGCGTGCGCTGCATGGCCTCCATCAGCATGGACACCTCGGA
The DNA here is from genome assembly GCA_030323885.1 of Branchipolynoe longqiensis. Classification (NCBI taxonomy): domain Eukaryota; kingdom Metazoa; phylum Annelida; class Polychaeta; order Phyllodocida; family Polynoidae; genus Branchipolynoe; species Branchipolynoe longqiensis. The sequence goes on along the minus strand of CM059192.1, from coordinate 37,170,686 downwards.
GCCCGAGGCGCGGTCCGAGGGCGCCGCGGGGGACGCCGGGACTGAGGCCGGCGACTCCTCCCGGGGCGGTGTTGATACAGGCCCCGGCGTCCGGGGGGTAGCCCGGGAGCTCTTGCGTCCACGACCTTTTCCTTGGGGCATGGTGTGTCCGCGTTTTGGGCAGCGGTCCGAGGTGGAAAGTCCAGAGGTGGTAGTCCAAACAGGAAAAAGGTGCAGGCTGGGAGACGGCAGGGAGCTGAATGAGGAGGGAGGCTGGCGGGCGGCCTTATAAGGGGGGAAGGGAGGCGGCAGCAGGGGAGGTGCGAATGCTAGCGGCCGGGGAGGGGTGCGAGGTGGCGAGCAGCAGGGGTCGGGTGAGGCGTGAGCGCCGTGCACAAAGGACGGGCGGGGGGAGGTGGCGGTGAGTGAGCGCGGTCGGCCGAGGTGTGGAGGCAGCGCGACACGCGGGGCGGGGGAGGGTCTCCTTCTTTCCTCGCATCAAACGTAATGCTTCGCATTACGACCAATATCGCTTGGAATTTAAGGTTAATTTAATTAAATTTCATTATTTGAGTATGTAATTCTGTTAAATATGATCGCATTCAATAGATTTCGGTGTAATCGGTCCCTAACACTGCCGGGCACCAGCTGAGCTTGTAGCCGGCGATGCCACGGGTCTTTTGACCACGACGGGCCGCTGAGAATGACCGGGCGCTGAAAATACGACATCGGTATTGCAGTTTCCGCGGCACGCCAGTTTGTGAGGGACACCCCGTTGTCAATGGTGGTGAGCAAATCTTCATACAGAAAAAGTCAAATATCCCTCAAATTACACCACTTAGAAGCAACCCACTTAGAACACATATAGAAAACATATTCAATGAATAGATTATATTAAATTTATAAGGTTAGGCTTCTGCACTTCTATTAATTTTGAATAAAACTAATGTTTTGCACTGCGCATACCGTCAAACTCAAGGCATTGTCAATCATCCACTCAATGGTCTAGATAAAGGATTCACCCGGTACTTGCAGTACACGGGTGAATGACAACGTAGTCTAAATACTGGCGTAAATAGCTTTAGTATGGAACAGGGAGTAGAATGTCTGCCTCCAGTATCAAATGGATACTTCTATAGGCACAGAGTTGGTGAAATGGGAGAGAATGCAAAAAGACAAGATGGCGGCCGTAGAATGCCGTCGATTTCACTTTTAAATCTTATTAAACTAGATATTATATTTTTCAACTCAAAGGTAGCGGGCTATCAATAAGACATATGTAAAGAATAATTGTTGCTTCTTAGATTGTGAAATTAGGCCCTCAATTCTTTGACCCGCATTTTCGACAGCTTTTACATAGGGTTGGTTTGCACCCCTACTGCAGCAGTACGGGGTGAATCTTGTATCAATCAATGGTCGTGAGCAATATTCATACAGTAAATACAGAAAAAGTAAAATATCTCTAAAAGCACACCACCTAGAAACAAATCGTTTGGTACACATATAGAAAACATCTTTACCAAAAACATTATATTAAATTTATAAAGTTAGTGACGATGCTGTTCGATTTTGACACATGCGCAGAAGCGATGTTCAACATATCATTTGAGCAGGGACACTTCATCACAGCATGGAAGATGGCAATCATCACCCCCATATACAAAAGTGGTGACAAACAAAACATGGGGAACTACAGACCAATATCAATCTTGCAAACACCAGGCAAGCTAATTGAAAAAATATTCCACAGGCACATAAATGCGCACCTGGAAAAAACCAATATACTAAACAAGAGGCAAGGAGGTCTCAGAAAACTCCACTCCACATCAAAAACAATAGCAAACCTAACAAGTGATGTGCTGGCATCATTGAACCAAAAGAAATTATTTGGAGCAGCGTTCATCGACTTCAGCAAAGCCTTTGACACTGTAGACCACAGCATATTAATAAGAAAATTAAACAACATGGGCATTAAATCCAAATCAATAAACTGGATAAAATGCTACCTAAACAACAGGCAGCAAAAAACTAAAGTAAATGGTACACTCTCAGACCAACAAACTATCACCTGTGGTGTACCCCAAGGATCAGTCCTGGGACCACTACTATTTATAGTACGTATAATTTATTATGCATGTATAAATAGGCGGAGTATGTTATTAATATTATTATTCCATCATGTTAGTTCAATATATATTATCATCCAATCAGTGACTTGCCCTGATTTGCCCCGGTTGCCTACTACTAGCGCCACCACCGGGCGCTTCTCTCACCAATCCGCCCGGGCAAGTCACTGCTCCACTGGATTTCAAACTGGACACACCTCACCACAGTCTACTTTCTACCTGTGTGAGTGTGTATTAAGTTTACTTCTGCCGGTCGTCCGGGCCAGCGGACGACGAGCAGCTGTTTCAATCGACGATAGCTGTCGTTTCTTCACTATGATGGATCGATCGTCGATTACGGTATCGTAGAAACATTTATATATATATCGACCGTTTCTCGTTCGAGATTTACAGATCAGACGGGGTCGACGCAAACGGCATGTTTGTCGACCGTCAGCGGCGTGTAGGAGCCGCAGGGTCGACGCAGATCGACGAGAGGAGTCACGATTGCAGATAATTTCAATTACACGCTTAAATATATATCGACTAAACAAGTCGAGTTTAAACTTTGATTTTACTGCTTCCTTTATGTGACCATATCGATTGCGCTAGCCATGACTGTCGATTATAATAGTGCATGAATACATGCCTGTTTACTATAATATTGCAAGCTCAGGTTATATGCTGTATGTTGCAATTAATTTGAAATAACGTTCGTTATGCACAGGTCGCATTCTTCAACAACTTGTTTTTGGCATTCACACTATGCTTCATTAAGCGGATTAAGCGCCTATTGTTAAGCGGATTAAGCGGATTAGGGATTAGGATGCCAGGTGCAGGTTACTGCACTGATTGCGGTTCTACACACAAACAAGACCAAGCGACTTGTGCACGAACAAGTATCGACACACTTGTCCAAGCGAGCATGTCGACGCGCAGCGGCAAAGCGTCGTCGAAAAATACTAAACCCGCAACGGAGCATGTCGAGTGCGTCGACATGGACTCGACGACTTCTGCCATGACTGGGCTGTCTCTGGACGACCGGGAGCGGAACGCGAGGGAGGCGATCGACACGATCAAAGCCGAGATGCGGGTTGCCGACTTAGAGGACGAACTCGAGGCTCTGAAGGAAGAGCGCGAAAGACGCCGGACGAGGCGCCGGACGACCGCTGCAAGTGACGACGGACGACGGGATACCGACTTTGCCGCCGCCAACGTCCACCACCGTTCAACTCGACACGCAACAAGGGACGACTCACCGCACGCGGACGACCGGAAGCGGCCGACTGACGTGCACCTGCCTCCTCCAACATGGACACGCGGATCCGACCATGATGATGGACACTCGACCTTCGGGCGCTCACGTCGACGGTCGAGGGGGTCGAGCAGGCGCAGGAGGCACTCTTCGAGGTCGAGCAGCGACGGCAGCGCGTCCAGGCGCAGGAGAAGTAAGTGGTCTCTCAGGAAGTACGGGCAGGGTAAGGATGTGCGAAAAATGAACGCTCATGAACTCGTTAAGGCTTCCTGTCAGTGGTGCCTGGACATCCCCGCCCTGACGATAGCCGACTACAGGTCATTCATTGAACACGTCAGCTTTATATCGTCAAGAGCCAGGGATGACCACTATAAGGACATCGCACATGTGGACCACGTACTGGCTATCCGCAAGCTAGGTGAGACCGTCGGGTTTGCGGCCTTCTCCAAGATGCACCAAGACGAAAGCATCGAGCATTATGGTCCTCATAATATGAAGACTAAGAAGGCCGCAAACTGGAGCAACAACGCCGGCAAGCGTTCACCGGGAAGAACAGCGCGTAGGGCATGCTACGCATGGAACGGGGTCAACAGATGCGTTCGCTCGGACTGTCGTTTCTCCCATGCTTGTTCCCTATGTGGCTCCAAGGGACACACCCGATCTAAGTGTAAAGACTGACGTTCGAAGGTTATGCGATCCAAGGACGTTGGTTGCCAGACAGTCGATCTGGACATTGCTTTAGTCGCTGCCGTTGATTACCCTGATAACGCCCCTGACGATTCTGATTCGGACATAACGAATACTGACGTTTATGCTTCTTTCCCCCTTGACAATAATCAGATTGTTACCTTAGATGTTTCAGGTGTTGGTGACGCTGTTGCTCTCGATAATATTAGCGAGAACCATTTACGAGTCGGGGCATTTGGTGAGGGTTTCCGCTGGCTGCAACCAGCTGGCGCCAGTCGTGTAGATCGCCTGTTCGTGGAGCAAGGCAATCCTAGTAGCCTCCTTGTTCATATTCGGGAACGGGAGGGGGAGCCACCCGTGACGATTGAGGTCACGAATGATTGTGTGGTTGGCTCCTGTGGGTGCGTCCATAATATCGCCGGTGTCGCTACTCAGCTGAGACCCTGCAGAGTCTTCGCCGAGCTATTTTTGCGGGGCGACACCGACCCCGATTGGTTATATATTCTGATCGGAGTTACGTTCGGTTTCCGGGTGGTTAATCCCGGGTGCGCGGTGAGTTACATTCCAACGAAGACTCGCGGTAAGTCAGCCTGGGAGGCTGACATTATTGACAGGAAGTTTCGGAACGAGGAGCTTGATGGTGTTATCTCCATCATCGATGTGCCCGCAGCTTGTACCCACGATGCATTTGTCGTCCCCAAGGACGACGGCGGTGGGCGGGTCGTCATCGATTGTAGCAGGCCCTCGGAAGTTTCTGTCAATAACTTCACTGACCAGGTTTGCCGCAAGTTTTCCTACAAAAGTCTGGATGATGTGACAGACATGTTGGAGCAGGGTGACGCGCTAGGAACCGTCGATATTAAGGACGCATTCAGGGCTGTATCGATCCACCCCGAGGACCGCCAGTGCCAGGGTCTCCGATACAGGAGACCTGGTGACCCAAACTTTGCTTACTTTCTTGACAACCGCCTCTGCATGGGCCTGTCATCAAGCCCCTACATCTTCTCCAAAATTTCGGATTTTGTTGTTAGGTGCTGCGTTCGTGAGGGCCTTGACCGGGTAGTGAACTACTTGGACGACTTTTTTGTCATCGGTGGTACCAGGCGCGAGGTCGAGCGGGGCCAGTTGATTCTGATAGGGATCCTGAGGAGGATTGGGTTCTTTGTTAGTTTCAAGAAGGTAAGCAAAGCCGACACCAAGGTGCGGTTCCTCGGGATCGATGTTGACTCCGTGAGTCTTGAGCTCAGCCTTCCTCACGACAAGTTATTAAAGACAAGGGAAGTCCTGCACAGACTCCGTGGTCGGAGGAAAGCCTCAAAGAAAGATCTCGAGCGTGTGGGTGGACTGCTTGCCCACTGCTCTAAGGTTATTAGGGGTGGTAGGACTTTTACCAGATGCATTTACGACCTTATGGCCAACCTAAAGCAGCCCTACCACAGAGTCCGCCTGAATAAGGGAGTTAGGGATGACATCGACTGGTGGCTGAACTTCGCTACCGTATTTAACGGCAAGGCTAGGATCCTGGGGAAGTTTGCCCCCGTCATATCAACCTACAGCGATGCCTCCAACTGGGGTTTCGGGGCCCTACATGGGAACGATTGGCTGGTCGGCTCCTTCTTGGTCACAGCCAGCGAGCCTCTTGAGGCCTACGTCGGCCACCACCTTGTCATCCCTCCTCCTGACGTCGGGACATCACACATTAATGTCCAGGAGATGTGGGCTGTCTATGCGGCCTGCCTTCGTTGGAGTGCTGGCTGGGCCGACAGCACCGTCATGATCGTGACTGATAGTGCTGTGGTTCGGGCAGCACTGAACACAGGCAGGTCGAGATGTAAAGGCATTATGTTTTTCCTCCGCAGGCTATTTTGGCTTGCGGTGGAGAATAACTTCATATTTGAATCCGTTTATATACGTAGTAGCCTTAATGTCATCTGCGACGCGCTCAGTAGACTGAATCAGAAGGACAGCATTGACAGGATTAGGACAGCCGACGCCTCTGGTGCTCTATGCTGTGGCCACGTTTTTGATCCCTCGTTTGTTTGTTGCAGGGATATCGTCGCTAAAGGAGGAACAGATGGGATACCAGCGCCAGTATTACTCAAAGAACTCGGCCATCGCGAGGCGGGTTCAGGTTCAAAAATATTTAACCTATGTTGATTCGTTCAACTTCCAGGGCCCCTATCCCCTGTTCCTCCGAGCAGGTCGCCCTCTATGCTACTTGGCTCGCCCGCTCCCTTAAGTATCGGTCGATCCTAAATTACCTGAGCGGTCTGAGCTACTTCCTGAGGCAAAACGGGGAGCCGCCTATTGACTACAAGGGTTTCGTTTTGGCCTCCACTCTAAAGGGAATCCGTCGGGTCAAGGGAGATGCACCTCGTCGGGCGATGCCTATGCTTCCATACATGCTTCGAAGGATTTTCTCGCTCCTAACTGAGAATCCAGGCCACGTTGCATGGAGGGCGGCCATTCTATGCTCCTTCAGGGGTCTCCTGCGTAAGTCGCAAGTGACTATGTCAGACTCTACCCTTCGTAGGTCTGACTTTGTCTTCTACGACTGGGGGATGCTCATGACCGTCCGACGTTCCAAGACCATCCAATTCTCGGAACGGGTGCTCGAGATCCCAATTGCCAGGTGCTGCGACACCGCGGTCTGCGCAGTGCATTGGACTGAGAGACACTTCGCGCAGATCCGGGCCGACCCATCTGAGCCCGCATTCCGGATCCCATGCTCGGACGGTCTATCCTGTCCCCTCTCGTACCGCGTTTACCAGGAGACCTTAAGGTTATTTGCCACTAGGGCTGGGCTTGACGCGTCCACCCTCTCTTCCCACTCCCTTAGACGGGGGGGCTGCACCTTTCTTGCTATGTGTGGGGCCACAATCGAGGAATTGAAGGCTAGAGGCGATTGGGCCTCCGAGACGGTGTATAGCTACCTGCAGACCCCCCTTGGTACTCGTATAGTGAACGATTTGAGGGTGGTCGCGGCCCTTTGCTCGGATGAGTCGCGTGTTGGGTTGGTGGGAGTCGCTTAGGCTTCTCCTTGGCCTGTTATCTCGCTTGCCCAGATGCTCAATAAAGTGTCCGACCCAACACGTGTCTCTATCCTTCCTTCCTATACGTAGCCACACTTTATAGTACGTATAATTTATTATGCATGTATAAATAGGCGGAGTATGTTATTAATATTATTATTCCATCATGTTACTTCAATATATATTATCATCCAATCAGTGACTTGCCCTGATTTGCCCCGGTTGCCTACTACTAGCGCCACCACCGGGCGCTTCTCTCACCAATCCGCCCGGGCAAGTCACTGCTCCACTGGATTTCAAACTTTTACCGGTATGCCTGTTATCTCGCTTGCCCAGACGCTCAATAAAGTGTCCGACCCAACACGTGTCTCTATCCTTCCTTCCTATACGTAGCCACACTTTATACTATACATAAATGACCTAGAAAAATGGCTGGAGACAAAATGTCTCCAGCTATATGGGGATGACACTGTCATATATGCAGAAGGAAGCACAGTAGAGGAGGTAGCAACCAAACTGAACAACCTCCTGCTAAAACTAGACAGCTGGTGTGAATCCAATAAAATAACCATCAATGCAAATGAATCTAAAACAGTACTCTTCTCACATACAGCAATCACAGGAAGAAACATACAATGCACACTAGGAAACCAAACACTGGAAAGTGTAAATCACTACAAATACCTAGGCCTATAACTGGATAGCCAGCTAAACTACAATCTGTGTTTAACCAAAATCATACAAAAAGTAAATCACAAACTATGGCTATTTGCTAAACTAAGAAACTATATGACACAAGATATGTCAATAAAAATCTTCAAAGACATGGTACTCCCCTACTTTGACTATGGGGATGTAATCTACATGGGTGCTAAAAAAGAGCTACTTAAAAAATTGCAGATACTACAAAATAGGGCCCTGAAAATATGCCTGAAAGTAGACAAACTACACCACACTTATGACCTACACAAAAGAACTAAAGTAAAGCTACTAGAAAACAGAAGGATAATCCACCTAAAAACATTAGCATATGGATATAGCCAAGACATTAAGCGTCTAACCCAACCACTAAGGGACAGCAGAGCAAGCAAGGCACCACTACTAAGACAGACCAGAAGCCAGATCAAAGCCTATGAAAGGAGCACACTGGAAATGGCCGCCAAGGCATGGAATGCGCAAACGGTGAAAGAAAGACAAATCCCTGACCTAAAAACGTACAAAAAATATCTGTGCAAAATAAAAATTGGGAACCCCAACTGAACTGCACCACAAGGGGGCAGGTGATATGTCACGGCCCACCAACTGGACAGCCCAGGGCGGGATAACCGGAAATATAAAAGCCAGATAACATATCCAACAACAATATAAGTCAAATCAATTTAAAACAAACATAACTCAACCACCTATTACTTACAAGCCTATGGACATGTAAATAAAATAGGTTAGTATAGAATTAAGTAGAAAAAAGCGGAAAACTCTTCCCAAGAAAACCCCAAAACACTAACATAGAACCTTAAGAAAACAACTAACATAGTAATAAGAATAGAACAAAAATACAATGCCAAGAGGGCCCCAAAAAACTAACATAGGCTACTAAACGTACCAACATACTCTCTATCTGCTACTGAAATGCAGACAATCAAATAACTTATCAGCAGCTACTGTTTGGTAAGACAACACCAACACTACAGCTGGCCAGCATTGAAAACAAACCTGGGTACTCAGGCTTACATGCTATGGACAGAATAAATACAGCCTCAATACAAAATTTAAAAAAATTAAAAATGTGTCCCTCAAACTGGTATGCCGCGGAAACTGCGACACCAGAGTCAGTGCTGCGGGAGTAATTAATGGCTGAATCATGTGAATGGTAGGCCACGTAGCGACTGTAATCTTGCGTGATAGGGTAGTTAATGTAGGTGCATGGGTAGTTATGATTAAAGTTCGTGGAGGGAAGGGAAGCAGGTTTGGTGGAGCACTAGCACTGCAGTGTGCAGATCATTATCAGTGAAGGTAAGGTGAGTGCGAAATTTGACCAGGCTGTTTTGGTGGTGTTGCACCGATGGGTGGTCGCGCGACTCCAACATGGCTAGTGGTAGTGGTGCGCGACTCCAACGTGACTGGTGGTAGTGGTGCGCGCCCTTTTTGCATGTTGGCATCAAAATATCGCAATTACATCCTGTTCTATCATTAGCTCAGTAGCTAATAGTAGACCTAAATGTGTATCCATTTTAATCAACAGTTTACACAATTTCTATCTTCGAAGAAGCACTTTTATGTAAGTCACAAACCTTGACAAAACCTAATGGCTCTGTCACACTACGATGTAGTGAGGTAGCATAAGCCTACTCATGTGAAATTTTGCCATTACGTTGAGATACGTTACTCGTTCATTAAGCCTACATCGAGATACGTTAAGTTACGTTGAGATACGGTGACACACATCAAGGTTTTGGACATACCCAAAACTTTCGACGTAGCTCGACATAAAGGCCATTACGTTGGGCTTATGTTGTGCTCACATTAGGCTTACGTTGAGATACATTAGACATTCGTTAGAGCTATGTCGGTCTACGTTGAGGTACGTCGACTTACGGTAGACTGACGGAGAGCCGGGAGGAACGTGCAGCCCGCACGCTGACAATGTGGTGTTAACGTATCTCGACATAGGTCTAACCTGTCTCTGATGTGTGTCTAACATAAGTCTAACGTGTCTTGACGTATTCGACGTCGTTGATGAACGGCTGGCGCGTGCTTAACATATGTAACGTTCTTCGAACATAAGCAACCGTACTGTGAACGTGGTGTGAACGTTTTGCCTCGGTGTCCGTACGCTGAGCACGCTGGACTGTCGTTAGACTGAGATGGTGCTCACTCATGGGCCTGACGGCGACTCACGTGACGAATTACGACAGAGCCACACATAGCTACGTTAGGGCGGGCGTAATCTCTTATGTGCCGCAACATATTTCGAGCACAAATTGGACTCATCAGGCCCCGACGAGTTCACAACAAATGATAAGCTGCTGACATCATCGCCACCAAGAAGATATTATAGCCTATGCAACTTCATCCAACACTTCACTTCTTGTCGTTACATAATGGGGAATTTGAGCTACAACCTAACACTGTAACAGGGTTGGTTGGTTTATTGTTGGAGTGTTACGTCCTACATCTATGGACATATCCGGACGGCCACAACAGGGAGAGACTGGTCTCTCCAAGATCATTTGACTGAGTTTCCACTGGTTATGCTTAGCCAATCTAAAATGCAATATATTTAGTATTTTTAGAATATGGATATTTTGTTAAAGTTGCATAGTGTGGTGGTTTTGAGTTCTGTTATTTTTCTGAGCTAAATATATTAAGTTGATCGTTATAATCTACCTTTCTTAAAAGCCCTGTCACACTATGACACATCACGAAAGTGTGCGCCGACGTAGGTGATTTTGCACCAATATGTTGGGGTACGTCGATATGAGTTACTCGAACGTTATGCGTTTGTTATGCATACGTTGATGTTTGTCTTATATGGCGTCACTCGCTAAGGGGTCACGACAGTTTTGTGCATGCACAAAACTTTATACGTTTGACAAGGTTTGGCTTTTACATCGGGTATACTTTAGACATTCGTTGATGTACGCTAGACATACATTAGACAAATGTTGTTCACTACATAGCACTACGTTGACCTACGTCAGTCAGACGGAGAGCCAGTGGAAATGTACAGTCTGTGTATTGACAGCATATTGACACCGTATGGAGAACATATGTCTAACATAGTCTAATGTATATGTTTTGTGTTTCTCCACTGTGTCTTGACGTATGTAACGTATAAGGCATACTTCTGGTGATCAAATTACATATATAAAGTTCACCGGCGTTCTGCGAACATATTGCGAGCATTTTTCGCTGGGAGCCATGTTAGCCATACGTTGCCATACACTCTGCTACGTTGTGTATACGGTATGTATATGTCCAACTTTTCCCCCCGCGCCGAAAAGTTTGATGCATCTCGACGTTTGAAAGTGAATTTAGCCGTTGGTAATGTGACAGGGCCATTAGATTGAAGTAACTTTGCTTTGAAATGACTAACCTAGAAGATATTTTAAATTAATTTTTGGCATGCTTTACAAAGCTCTGACGCCATAGGATTCAGCAGTAACAGGTTCTATTAAATTGACTTAATATTCCTTTCTATGCAGATATTAAACTTAATAAATGCACCACTATCCAAGTTGGATATGTAAGTTCAAATCTAGAGAAGTGTTTTGCTTTAGGAAAATTGATGTTTTTATCGGACTATGCAACTTTAACATACATTGCCTATTCGTGTAAGGAATACTTGCTAAAAGCAGGTGACCAGATCTTTGATTAAGGTTTGTGCATGTATATAAATTACTAGCATCTGGTCGATCAATTGCTTTGGCTTTCTGCCCTAAACCCGGCTCTGATCGGATGTCCTTTTGTTGCTGCTCGATTTATTACATTTATTAATATTTAAAATTTAGCTTAAGAAGCATTAAATAAATACAAAACGGGGTGAGGGGGTGAGGTCGAGAATCTTTGGCCAGTATGAGAAATTGAGAAGTAGTGTCTACCACTTTGTATACTGTATGTCCAATTAATTCATATTTATTGTTAATATAATAATAATGATAACTGGTGATGCTTTAATGACGTGTTGGCAGTAAAGGCCATATTCATGCCGAATGGTTACTTACATTTATTATATCACCTTTGTTTCATGAAAGAAATGAGTCAATCACATTTATATGTTCACATTGAGATTCACAGGAAAATATGAAATGGTCAGATTTGTTTCAAATAACAGCAAAATTTAACTAATAAAATAGCTAAGATTACAAGATGCGATATAAGCCGTGTTCACACGGGGAATGTAAATCGATTCGTAGAAAGCGACTTGCCTAGTTCGCCTCACATTTCCCGTGTGAAAGGACATCTGAGGCGGATTAGGGCTGATTCGATTCACGTGATCTGGATAATGTAAACCACCTAAGCGAGGTAGTTTACGTGAGGCGATTTCTCTGATTCGATTTATTTTGCCCGTGTGGACGCACTGAGGCGGATTAAGCACCTCACACGCATGCGCAGTCGACCTTAGTTTGTTGACTTTCCGGTCGATCAAAAGCGCATATTATATAATTTAATTAATGAAACCGCTATCTACGGACAGATATTTTTTTCATCATTTATTTTTAGGGTTTCACTGCCCAGCAGAAGTTTTGATCGTTCCAAACCAATAAGATTCATTAAATACATATCTAGGTCGAACCCACACTCTCTCGGCTGACGTCGACGAACCCAAACTGGCGCTGGTTAGTCTGGACTTGCTCATGCGCAGATTTCGATTTCCGGCCCAAGCATTGCTCGTGTGAACGGGCCGCTAATTCGCCTCACCTGATTCGATTTGCCTGATTCGCCTCACATTTTGCCCGTGTGAACACGGCTATAGTCCAGTTGTTCTTAGCAATGATAATAATAATAATACCAACAATGATAATGTATAAATACATGCCAGGCCTACCCTACAGCCTACAACATATAGCATGCAACCTCCACCCTTGTCATCTGCTCAAGATGTCCGACATGTTGGTCGATAACGATTATCTCACTAGTCGTTACTGATTCTATTAGATTGATTTAGTAATAATAGTATTCCCTTCTATGCAGCAACAAATACTTGAGGCTGCATAGTCCGATAAAGCATCAACTTTTCAAAACCAAAACACTTACCTAGATTTGATTCTACATAATCTAACTTAGATACTGATGCATTTATTACCATATAGAAGGACATACGGAGTCAATTTAATAGAACATGTTACTGTAGTTAAAGGCTATGGTGTCAGAGTTTTAGTGTGCTTGCCAACATTAATTTGCGTGTTTGCATTTAAAATAAAAATTACTTAAAACTAAAGTAAGATAGATTATAACAATCAATTTAAAGCCCTGTTCACACGGGGCAGTTAATTCGACTCATATAAATCGCCTTGCCTAGTTCGGCTCACATTTGGCATGTGAACGCGCAGCTGAGGCGGTTTAGGGCTGAGTCGAATCATATAATTCAGATTTTATAAACCACCTCTGTAGGTGGTTTATATGAACCAAATTTTATGATTCGACTTATATCGCCCGTGTGAACGCAACCGACTTACTTGAGGCGGATTAATGACATCACACGCATGCGCAGTCGAGACCTTGGTTTGTTGACTTTCCGGTCGATCAAAAGCGCATATTATATAATTTGGTCTATGAACCGGATAGAGGTGCACAGATGTTTTTTTCATCATTTATTTATAGGTTTTCACTGCCCAGCAGAAGTTCTTACGGTTCCTAAACAATATGATTCAGTCTATACATATCTAGGTCGAACCCACACTCTCTCGTGCCGACGTCGACTAACCGAAACTGGCGCTGGTTAGTATGGACTTGCTCATGCGCAGATATCCACTTCCGCCTTAAACCAACTCAAGCACTGCCCGTGTGAACACGAAACACTTTCAAACTAAATCGATTCATATTATTCGCCTTGTCTAAATCGCTTTAAACTTTTCTCGTGTGAACATGGCTTTATAGATGTATCTCAGAAAATGACAGAAACTAAAAACCATCGGACTATGCAACTTTAATAAGTGCACCAGGATCTGAGTTGGATATGTAGAATTACGTCTAGATAAGGGTTTTGGTTTAGAAAAGTTTATGCTTTCGTCAGAATATGTAACTTTTTAGTAATCCGACTTGAAATTCTATAATGTAGCAAGCGTACATGATGACCTTTTTAAAAACACCAAAGTAGAATTAATCTGAGGATTTCAAAAGGCGACAGGTTTCTAAGGACATCAGTAACCTTTACACAAGTGTCTTTTGACACCAGAACAATGTATTAATTGCACGGTTCAATGCCATTCTTAGAACTCAATAGAAATAGCTTTTAAGAATTTAATTAAATTTAATCTGTCATCAGACAGGGAACTTTTACATGTGTTTGTCACAAATAAACTTGCCTGCTGTTGTATAGCGTATTATACGAGTACAAATGTGCGGAAGGGGACGCATCATCTATACCTGTCCTACCAACTTACCAATCTGAACCGGTGGCGTTACCAACGGCCGACCCATTTCTGCGGAATTTCAAACGCTGACCATTCATTAATTGTGAAAAATTTATGTGTTCATAATAATTAAATTGTAAAATGAATTAAAATGACTAAAGTCTCACCATGAATATCCGTTGGTGATTTGGTAGTGAAACATCAAAACTCAACCCTGACGGTTCACAGTCCAGTTTCAGTTCGGCCAAATATGAAAAATGTTGGTGATCGTCCTTTTGATCACACAAATCAGGGTTGGGCAGTCGGTTTAGGACCCCGCCCCCTGGTGTATGAGATAGACGTAATAGTACTAATAAGTAATTATGTTGCACAGATTGTATACTTACAAAATTGTAATTGCTGCTAGCCTGACACATTTTTAACAAGTTTTTTTCTAAAGAAATCAGGGGCGGGCGATTTATCAGGCATGGGCGGGTACGATCACTAATTAAAAAAAGAAAAGAAATTTGGCCTTAGTATATCACCACAGTTAATTTGAACTACAATACATCATACTGTCGTGGATTGTTAGACATCAACCTAGTGGGACTCAAACCCACATTTATGCCATTCATATATTAACATAGTGGTTGGTAATGGTCCTTCTTCCTTTTTTTTCACCAACAATATTCTTTGACAGCGGGACATAAATATCCAGTAGGGGCCTAAACCAGTCATCAAACACTGTTCTCATAACCCAGCCCTTTTTGTGGGAGCGCCAAAGAATGGGAAGACGAGCCTTTGAGAAGTCTGTCATAGCCCTAGGTGTCTCAGCATGATAAACAAGCAAAGATTTGAGCTTTAGATCTCCTGCAACAGTCATGATATTTGACTGCTTTTAACCCAGTTGCACATTTTTTCGACCTTTGAAATGTATGTTATGGCTGGCATTCGTTTCCAAAATAGGCCTGTTTCGTTTATATTAAAGACCTGTTGTGGGGTGTCCCCATCATCTTCAATTATTTTCTTCAGTACTGCAATCCTGCTACCACTGTTATTGCGAATATAATTGTTACTGTTAATATTGCTAGTACTAGCTGCTGCTATTACCAGTTATTGGTCTTGCTACCACTACAGTAAAACCTCTAACCGACCACCTCCACAGATCGACCACTCCCCTATATCGATCGCTTTATTTGGGTCCCAAATGATTGCCGATACCATACCATTGTAATGATAAACAAAAAACTCCCTAAACCGACCACCTCACTAAATGGACCATTTAAAGTCGGTCCCATGGTAGGTCGATTTAGCGAGGTTTTACTGTAGTTACTCCTACTACTAGTTACTGCTATTACTACTACTACTAGTTACTATTTGATGCTGCTACTACTGCCATTGCTACTGCTAATAATACTACAGCTATTTCTATGACTATTAATATTACTAATGCTACTGCTACTGCTACTGCTACTGCTGCTGCTACTACTACTACTACTACTACTACTACTACTACTACTACTACTACTACTACTACTACTACTACTACTACTACTACTACTACTCCTCCCCCTCTTTAGAAAATGTTATCCAACGCGGCATTTAAAATAGTTTGAGGCTATTTGCAGAGCTGCTATGCTCTGCGAATTAGCGGAACAATGATTATTATTTGCAGAGCTGAACATAAAAATCTGTTATTTATAAGTGTGACTTAATAATAGTAGTGCTAAAATTGAAAACGGCGAATGGACAGCAGTCACGGTCACTGCAAATAATAATCATTCTTCCACTAATTTGCAGAGCAGGTCTGCAAATAATAATCATTCATCTGCTAATTTGCAGAGTAAAGAAGCTCTGCAAAGCATTACAACAAAAACAAAAGGCAAATTAATTCTGCATATGTGCATGCAGAGTAAAAGTATGCACATGCACAGTAAAGTGATGCATGCTGATTGGTTGGTTGCAGCTCTGCAAATTACAGTACAGGGCCCGTATGCATGGAGCGGTGTTACCGAGTCAAAACGCGTTTAAGGCGGGATTTCTGGTTTAACGCCGAAAGGTTTGTATGCATGGAGCAGTGTTAGGCCTAACACCGCGCGTTTAAATCCGGAAATTCTAACTCTGCTCATAGCAGGTTTACAGCGGTGTTAGTGTTAGGTTAGTGTCAGGATGGAACCCAAATCTACTCAATGCTATCATATTTAACAGAATTACATACGCAATAAGTGAAATTTTATCAATTTAACCCTAAATCCGAAGCGAGATTAACGCTGTTTCCGTAACTGCCGCGATATTAATATTTTCGAATCGACGAATGTAAAGTAAACAAATCGCCACCGCCGTAGCGACGTCGATATCCATACTGTCGACGTCAAGTAAAAATGGCCGCCGCCGTCGCCGCCGAATCGGCGGGAATTTCTTACGCCCAAATCTATTAAATGCTGTCATATTTAACAGAATTACATACGCAATAAGTGAAATCTTATCAATTTAACCCTAAATTCGAACCGATATTAATGTAGCCGCAGCATTGGCGGCGTTATTCATATTGTCAAATCGAGGGATTTCCCAAATCTATAAATACATTCACGTTTAGCTAACACTCACCGTTTATGCCCCCATGCATACGGCTTGACATAGTTCTCTACGACGCCGATAACCGGAGATAGGTACCCGGAGTTAGAGGTATAACACCACATGCCGTTAACGCCGCTCCATGCATACAGGCCCACAGTGGATATAATTCGCAGAGCAGCAGCTCGGCGAATAGCCAGCGTGTTAAAAATAAGCACACAAATTAAAGACAACTATAAAAGATGTAACAACCACATGTTATGAGATCATCAGTTTTAATTGGCCAAGCTTAAAATACAATACACATTTTCTGGATACAATTAAATCTCTCATATTATTTTACTTCAACAAAATCCACCATCGATGTAAGTAACGCCCGTACATGACGCGATTTGACGACGTAACGTCACATAAATACACCGGTGACATTGACAACAACAAAATGCGATTTCGTGTATGTTTGCCTTCAAGTGGGTTGTTTTTTATTTAATTAAAAAGATTAATATATTTAAAAAAAAGATTATTCTCAACTATTTTGTTCCGAAATTTAGAAAACTGTCCAGATATATCTAGGGATCCCAGTGACAAAATTAAAGAAATCGCTGAAAAGGGAAGGGGGTCCGGGGGCATGCCCCCATAAATTCTTTATAAACATACAATTAAAATGGTGCAATGTGGCACCTACTTGGCATATTTTCGCCTTGAAATTCCAACTGTTTTAAGACTTCCATATTAAAAAATAATTAAGCTTCTGTTTTATTTTCGCGGAGAGGATTCTTTTGTGTTGCTGATTTGGAAATTCAGTTTTTGCTGACATCAGTGATTTCGCTGAGAAATGGGATCCCTGTATATCACTACCAATTTTAAAGTAGCATTTAATATTTTTTTAGTATATATATAAAGTTATTATTCTGAATTGATAATTAGAGCAGGACACGCTGCTTAAATTAAATATGCAAGTGTGGAACACGAAGGATCCCTTTTTTTGTTTATTTTGCTTTGTCATCATTGTCACCTCGCCTCAACCCCATTTCGTCAGCTATCCATACACAGACCATCTTTGTGGAATTAAATACTTCTTCGTTTATGGCAATGAAGGTAGTTTGTGAAGTGAAACGGCTCCGTAGAAACATCATCCTATACCCTCGATTACATACCATAATAACTACATAATAAGGCATATTTAAGGCTTCTAAGACCACCAAGGGGGGCTTTTACAATTATACCTTCATGCTATGTTCGACAATGTGAAAAGAAATTCCATGCGTAAGATATTTACTCATTACTTGTAATAGTTCGCCTAATAATAGTAACAACTGTGTTTTAAATGCTATCACTGATTACATGAATAGGTGGTTAATAGATGTGTACATGACCATTGGTGGGATCTAATGTGTTACAAGTGTGGACGGGAGAAAAACACTCATGTTTACTCATACTTGTCAATTTCTTTGCCGGAAAATCCACCAGCGACAGGAGGGGGGATCTTCATCAACCATCATCACCATTGTCAATTTTGAGGCGAAAATCCACCAGCGACACAGCATCATCAATCATCATCACCCTTGTCAATGTTGGGGGGAGATCCATCAGCGACATGGGGGATCATCATCAATCATCACCCATGTCAATTTTGAGGAAAATCCATCAGCGACAGGGGGATCATCATCATCACCCATGTCAATCATGTTGACAGGAGGATCATCATCAATCAACATCACCATTGTCAATGTTGGGGGGAAATCCATCAGCGACATGGGGGATCATCATCAATCATCACCCATGTCAATTTTGAGGGAAATCCATCAGCGACAGGGGGGGGGGGGATCATCATCACCACCCATATCAATCATGTTGACAGGAGGATCAATATCAATCATCATCACTATTGTCAATTCTTGGGGAAATCCATTGGCGACACAGGGGGATCATCATCAATCATCATACTTGTCAATTTTGTGAAAAATCCACCAGCAACAGGGGGATCTTCATCAATCATCAATCGTCATCACCACCATCCAACATAGTCCAGCTCTGAGAGCGTTACTAGGCCCATTACTATTGCATTAAACCTTTCTGTGCATTCATTCACTAATACTGTCCGTCCATCATGGCCCTGGTTGACAAAAAGCCCCATCAATGGTGTCAAATCAAACACACCTCAAAACCTGCCAGCAAATTACATTGGTCGTGGAAAAAAAACCGGCGCAATGATAAGCCTACCCTATAACCAACCGTCTGTAACACACAGCCTAGCCAAGATGCACGGGTCTTGACAGGGCGCGTGTACGTATATGAGACTGTCTCAAAAGGTGCTAAGCAATATGGGACAAAACTTTGTCCATAGTAACGATCAACACACGATCTACTTATGCATTTGCTCATGATAAACTGATTTGTTTTTTACATGGTGTTTCATAATCCCAATAGAATACATATTGATTTGAAGCAAATGTCCTTCTGTTTTCAGTGTAACCATTTCTGTGCTGTTTTGTGTCAATCGTTACTATGGACAAAAAAACACGAAAAGTTAGCACCTTTTGAGACAGCTCAGATGTACATACATATATATATAGCTCGCCCTGCAGCAGGAGTAGCCTGGAAGCTATAGATAGACCAGAGGTAAAATATACATATATGTATACATATATATATATATATATTGTTGTCGTTAGGTTAACGGGCAAGGCCTAGTTTCGATATGTCGACCTATGGAGTTGATTCTAATCTACAAACAGTAGCTACTTAATGTACCCACACACCCTTCTGGCTCTCTTACTCACTGCCTACTCTTCAGATGGCAGCGCTACAGCGACCTGGCGACCTCAAAACGGCACTAATGGAAACCAGTCCTGTCTCTGCACATCCTCCCAAAAAGCTGATCCACCACTACATAACAGGACCTGACTAACTAACCCTGTCGTTCCGGAAGTCAAACTGTCCACTACACCCCTATTGTCAGACAAGAAGGGGGCGATCAGTCAATTAATTAATTAATTAATTAAAAACTCCCCTCTGGATGCTTAGTTAATGTGTTAGCCACGGTTTGAACACAATGTTAAAAGAGACCGATGTTCGATGTCTATGTGTGTGTCACAGTTAATAAGATAAATTTATTTGTGTATAGATCCTGACGAGGTGATATATATATAATATATATATATGTATATTTATAAATATACATAATTATATAGATATATACGTATACTATACGATAACCATTTGGTTATAGGCCAAGGTAATAATTATATATATATATATATATACAATTGTATGTATATACCTCTAACGGATAATCTGTTGATTATATGCGGACGTAATATATGATATATATAGTATAGTATATATATCGTAACGTGTAATACCTATAACCAATTGGATATAGGCCAGAAGAATAACTATATATATACACACACATAATTATTACATTGGCCTGCATATATTTACATGTATGTGTGTGTGTTATATGTATATGTGTATCATACATATATGTATACACACATACATATAATACACATAACTGGCCCTAGGGTTGCTGGCGCCCTGGGAAAGCTGAACGTGGGCACCCTTACAAGTATAATTATGTTAAATTTAACACTGACGTGGCACCCCCTAGCACGTGTCGCCCCAGGTGACTGCCCGAGTGGCCGGCACCTTCAGCTGGCCCTGTATATATATATAGAGACGGCAGTATTGTGTTCACTAAGCACACCAGTGCCCATGACGTGAGCTGGGCTTGATATGTATTCTATTGACGTCATTTAAAACCCACAAGCACCCTCACAGAGTAGCAATATGACACCTTAGTATCTATATCTAACTAAAAGAAAACCGCACACCCACATCCACTATCTACCACTCGTCGTCAAACTTACCTGCCAAGGGGCAAGCAACCTACATAACATAATCCATAGTATAATATTATCAATATTAGAGAATAGTAGTAGTAATAATAATGATCATAGTAATTAGTGGGGACCCCTCCCCAACTATCCATCCACAGTTTATTCGCTATCATAACGCGTTGTGGGGAGGAAGGGTGGATGGGTGGGCGGGGGTGGTGGAAGTGAGAATTTGTTCTCTCCCAATCACCCCCTTTTTTTTTTGTAAGGGATATAATATGGCCGCAAAAAGGAAAGGATTAGACCGTGTTAGTTATGAAATATGAGAATGATAATAGTATACAATGCTTGATGGACATGAAGACAAAATATGAATTATCTGACAGTCGGGCTACCACTTAGAACCTTATAATAAATAATACTTATGACAGAAGGTCCTCATTATTAATATACATATATATATATATATATTATATTATTATTATTGTTGTTGATGTCTTTGTGGATGGGTAGGTAGGGTGGTTTGGTTTTTCAATTACAATTAAATTGTCCAATTCGCTTCACCCATTACACCTTACTCAGCCTGGTTAAAACCAAAACCATCAGTCATGCGTGTCCATCGTAGACACTCGGGGCGTGGAATGATCCTAGGTAATAAAATATCAGACGTTACAGAAGGAAGGCAGTCTTTTGTAAAAACACTAAATAATGACATTAAAAATCAAGTGGTCCACCGCCAAATTATCGCCCACTCAGCGACTCTCAAAGAAATTTTTAAAAAAAGAAAAAAAAAGAAGAAGAAAACTCCTTCAGCTTGGGTCTACTACGCAGTAGACTCACATTTCAAATTCCCTGCATTTATTTATTTATCTATCTTTCTTGCCTCCCTTTATCCATCCATAGTTCACATCGTCTAACTATGTTCAAATAAGGCTTTGTTACATAGTATTCAGCGATTCAAAGACTAAATCCTTACATGGTAAAGAACAGCCATGCTCACACAAAACTAATTTACGCTGCAAAGAATTTCACAGTGCACTGACAGATTGTGCTCGTGGGATTAAATTTTAATTAATGCAGATTTATTAATATGTTGAGGCCTGTAACGCTAGGGGAGGGTATACTAAATAATGAAACCACAAACTTTTATTTAAATTATTTTAGTTTTAAGCTTACAAATGACATTTCCACCCACCCCCACCCCATTTCGGGATATAGGTGTGGTTATGTCTTGAGGCTTTGTAATGACACTCTTTAAGAAATAGTGCCTTCCCTAAAATAAGGGAGAAAAAGGTCCAATAAATTCTTAATATATCCGACAAAAACTGGATTCAGTAATACCAACTTCCTCCAAACGCTCATGCTGCATGTCATCTTAAACAAAGACAACATTGACCCCCACCCCCCACCCCCCACCACCAAAAGGGAAGGGAAAATCCCCGATTATATTACAAATTAATTTAGTTTTGTACATACATCGAAGGTAACAATTTCTTTGCGTCTCAAACCTGTGAAATTCCAGTTTTCCAGTCATGGAACTAAATCTAACTGCTTTCCATTCATCCCTGTCATTTGGAAATTCTGAAAACATTATAGATATATACATGTTAATATATATAATAAAATATATGCATATATATATATATTTGAAATGTATATATACATGCACAGTTGGAAGTAATCGCCCTTTAATGGAATGAACAGTAAGTCTACAAGGGTGACTTGACTTACTTTAGATGAAATATCGTGTAGGATGATTGTGATTTAGGTTAAGGGTTCTTCTAATTAGTCAATTAACTATATATTATATATGCAAAGTCATTAGTCAGGCAATAGACGCAATGCGCTGAGTACACCAGTGCTTACAGAGCTTTCTACATGCTTTATATATGACAATAAACCTCCCTCTTCCACACTCCTACCCCCACCGCCTGTCTATAGTTATCTCTTTCTGTGTGTGTGTGTGTGTGTGTGTGTGTGTGTGTGTGTGTGTGTGTGTGTGTGTGTGTGTGTGTGTGTGTGTGTGTGTGTGTGTGTGTGTGTGTGTGTGTATCTGTCTGTCTCTCTGTATGTCTGTCTCTCTCTCTTTCTCTCTCTCAAACACACACACAGACACACACACACACACACACATACTTTTTTCTCAAGCCAATGCTTCTTCCTTCTTCCGTTGGTGCACCTTCAAATGCGCTAACAAAAAAAAAAACGGGACGCCGATATGATGAAAGTATCAGTGAATCATGCGTCAGGAATTCCCATGCACAAATAGCACATCCATGATAATGTACAATTGTCTGCGTTTTCTTTAGTCACCTCTTTTTTCTTTATGGAGCCTTTCTGGCAATGTTGCTGCACACACGACCATGCTTCACACGCTGGTACTAAAGCCAACCTCATTGATGACACTGTACCTGTCAACTTATTCAATTATTCCCACCATTGTGTGTATATGCATATATATGTATATGCATATATATATATATATATATATATATATACTAAGCCAACCTCATTGACACGGTACCGACTGCGCCAGTAAACTTATATTCAATTATTTCCCACTGCATATAATATATATATATATACAATATACAATATATATAAATATACACACACACTATATATATATACATATATCTAGTTATTAATTGCAAATTGCGCAGTTATCCCGAGAACAGTATTCACTCACCAATAGCTATGTCATTCATATTAACCTGGAAGCATCATTTTGCTGAAGGCTCAACCTTTAAACAGTGTGTGGGGACCTGGTACTTTTAGAAAGGCACCGGTGTTTAAAGGCACCGGTGTTGTCAATTCTCTTGTGTGTGCTGGTGAATTCTTATTATTATTGTTGCTATTATTGTTATTATTATTATTATTATTATTATTACCACCATTATTATTTATCAGTGGAGACCTGGGCTTCTATAAGGAGAGATGGGTACCATGTGCTGATAAATTATTGTTATTGTTGCTATTGTTATTATTATTATTATTATTAACATTATTATTTATCAGAGGAGACCCGGTCTTCTATCAGGAGAGATGGGTACCATGCATTGATAAATTATTGTTATTGCTGCTATTATTATTATTATCATCATTATTATTATAATTTATAGGAGGAGACTGGCTTCTAAAAGGAGAGATGGTTACTATGTGCTGGTAGATTATTGCTGTTGTTGCTACTCTTACTACCATTATTATTAATAGGACACCGGTCCTTTTATAAGATGGATATTATGGACCAATAAATTATTGCTAGTATTATTAGTATTATTACCATTATTATTTATAAAAGATTGTGCCTTCTATAAGGAGAGATGGATACTATCTGCAGATAAGTTATTGCTGCTTTTGCTATTCTTATTCCCATTATTATTATTGATATTATTAATAGAAGACCGGTACTATTATACAGAAATGGATATTATGTGCTGATAAATTATTGCTATTACTACTACTACTACTAGCGCTACTATTTATAGGAGGAGACCGAGTGGAGTTTCTACGGGATAGTCAGCAGACTGGAAATGCAGTACATGCGCAGGACATGGAGGTGAAGGAATGACATCACCCAAACCCTTCCAGGCTACACACATGCAGTAAAGACATAAAGTGTGTGCGGCTCCAACAACATAAAGAGCCGAAATCCTGGTAATTTGTTAAAGCACTAAGCCTGTGAGCAGAACTGATCCACACGATAAAGATATTTTCTTTCTCAGATATCTACCGAAAAGCAGAAATTTCTAACCCCATATGACATTCGCTTTTGGTTTTGTTCCGCCACCCCCCAATATTTGTCTTTCTTTAGCTTTCGTTAACTTTCGCACACATTTTTGTACAAAGTAGGGGAGGATTGCTGTGGTTTTGTAATCCCTCTTTCCTGCCTTAGCCGGTAGAAAAGAAAAAGTGTACATTTCTCTTCACCAAGTCCCACTTCTCCACATCTCCAGCAACTGAACTCCATTCTCCTAGCGACGTCTCAACCTTCTCTCTATGTGATATCTAATGCCTATATGTATATATATAATCTTTATTAGGTCTAATTAAATCTACTGATGCGTCAGCCTGGCACCAAACACTACTAATCTGGGTTAAGCTTCATCTATAGCTATTGCTGGCGCCACCTAGCAAGTAATACTCTAGGCTTCCTCACATGCATATAAACAAGTTATATGGTGTATATATATATATATATATATATATGCACACATACTTATGTACACATAAGTGCTCTCCCTAGATTCAATAGATCCAATTATCCCTGATAACTGATTATAATATATATAATATAAATATTCATATATGTATATTATTTTGGGGAAGCCACTTAGCTCAGCCTTTATCTTCAAAAATTCACTATTTCTACACTACACTAGAGGCCCGGGCACGATGTAAAGAAAACTGACAATATAGACAGAAACATCCATACAAATTATGATATATATATATATGATATATATAATATATAATATATATATATATAGGTAATTTATCATTACTTATATATAATATATATATATATATATATATATAATATATATATATATATATACATATTCATATTAGTGGGAATATGTGACAGATTTATCAGCTGAACAGTGATATTGTCGCCAATAACACTTCCAATTTCCATGGCTAGCAAAAGGACAGATAAGACAGATAGGTCGTTACATAGCCCGCCATCACCTACACACTTCGGTTAAAAAAATGCTTAAAAGTTCCAGCAACTTGTGAACACCATTTTTTAACAAATGGAATAAAAATCCTCAACGTGTCAAAAGTCGACACCGTTCACCCTCTGAAAATCCCTTTCCTATAAAAAGTTTGATAAATACTCTCACTACGCGATGGCGATAAACTTTTTACAATTATACCAGAACAAAATGCAATGTTAGTTCTATGTCCAATTCAAGTGCAACGGTATTTTACCACTAACCACCTTTAAATGCTAATAATTTTGTACATTTTCAATGTCTATCACATGGACAAAGTGCAAGCCTATTGCTTGCGACACGCATGACTGCATGATGAGGTGGGAAGGCAGGGTGGGTGGGTGGGGAGATATGAATGAGGAAGTTAGAGTTAAACACTACCTGACTTAGCTAGTGGCTGCGGTACCCTATATAAAGCACGCAGTGTATAAGTGATGGACAGACTAATGTGTGTGGGGGGGTGCGTGGGTGGGGGGAGGGCAGGGCATGATATGGGACAGGAGGGAAGGGGAGAGGAGAGGAGGCAACGATGGGAGGGAAGGGCGGGGAGGGGATGGTGAGGAGGACGGCGGGGAGGGGAGGGGATGGCAGGATATGGGGGCGGAGAGGAGGGGAAGGGAGGGAGGGGAAGGAAGGGAGGAAGGGAATGGGAGGGAAGGGCGTGGAGGAGATGGTGAGGAGGGCGGGGACAGGGGAGGGCAGGATATGGGAAAGGAGGGAAGGGAAGAGGGGACGGGAGGGAAGGGCGGGGAGGGGGTGGTGAGGAGGAGGGCGGGGAGAGGGGAGGGCAGGATATGGGGAAGGAGGGAAGGGAAGAGGAGGGGAAGTGAAGGAAGGGAAGGGGAGGGGGGGGGGGGAAGGGCGGGGAGGGGGTGGTGAGGAGGAGACGAGGGGAGGGCAGGATATGGGAGAGGAGGGAAGGGAAGGAAGGGGATGAGGAGGACGGGGAGAGGGGAGGGAGGGAAGCAGAGTGAGGGGGTGGGGAGGACGAGGGGAGGGGAGGGGAGGGAAGGGGGCGGGAGGGAAGGGGAGAGGAGGGAGGGGAGGGGAGGGGGAGGCGAATAGGAGAGGAGGGGGAGGCAAAAGGATGAGGCAAAAGGAGGGGGAGGAGAGTAGAGGGAAGAGCAGGACGGGGGATATTAGAAGGGGTAATGAGGATATACGGGGGTAAGACTACCAATAGTATTAATATCTTCCTTAAAATGTGAGTAATGGCAGACATAAGAGCTGTTGGCTTAGTGAGTAGTGGTGGGAGCAGTGTGTGCGTGGTGGTGTAGTGTGTGGCAAGGGAGCCTGTCTGTCGCTATGACTACATAGTTGATGTCACGTGTTCTGTTATGCCCGGCGCACACCTCCCGTTTACGACGTAGAACTGCCCGTTTACGACGTAAAACTGGGTTTTAGTCGTTAGGTGTGCGACCCCCTAGCACACCAGAGCCTTGCGATTCGCGACTTAAAACTTAGTTGGAATGAGGTCAGTCTTATTGGAATGCCTTAATGCGAAATTAAAACAGGAATGCTTATTTTCGGTTCTGTTGTCGTCAATTGGTTTGTTGGGTCGTAGTGGTGGTACATATTCATAGTTTTTATTATTATTATTATTATTATTATTATTATTATCATCATCATCACCATCATCATTATTACCGTTGTTGTTGAATTGCGTTTTATGCATAAAACCGTCTTTGAGTTGGCAATTGATATTTTTGATGCAATTGCTCTTTGGTACAACTATACTTTGATTAAAAAGTTCCTATATTTTAATGTAAGCCGCCTGTTGTCAGTTCTAAGGTCTCAAATTACATAAACATATTTTTGTATATTTATTCATTTATTTATTTATGGTAATACAAGGTAGTTTTCGGAGAATCTGAAGCCCTTGGCGTTGCGTACAGTGTGCAGAGACCTCAGTCCGACTGGTTGACGTCAGTCTGATTGACATCACTCTGATTAATATCAAGCCAACATTAGCTTATCTGACATTTACATGGCTGCCTGACATTAACCTACCTGACATTAGCCTACCTGACATTAGCCTGATTGAAATTACCCTGTGTGACATTATCCTGATTAAAATTAGCCCATCTGACATTAGCCTGATTGAAATTAGCCTGCCTGACATTAGCCTGATTGAAATTAGACTGCCTGATTAAAATCAGCCCATCTGACATAGCCTGCCTGTCTGACATTAGCCAGAGTAATATTAGCCTAATTAAACTTCAGCGCACTAAAGTACCATACACGTGCCATGCACATACACCTAACTGAATACCAGCATACATACAAGGTCAAGGTGTTTTTGTTAATGGCATCACTACACCAGGCTGCCTGCCTGCCTATATGACTGGAGATAATCTCAAGGGAAACTAAACATTAAATCAAAGGTTCCCAGTAGCAGAGATTATTCATTATACAGGAGGCGAGCAGAGAGCAGCTCAGTGAATGAAACCTAATGCACGCAGGGATAAAAGTGGTCTCCGTAGAAAAATGCGGAAATCAGGCCAAGACCTTGTCACCAGAGATGAATTTCCGCGAAAACGCAAATTTTCCGCCGTAGGATTATCATTGTCAGGGAATCGCGGAAAAATGCAGTAAGTCAGGTTTCAACTGTCCTTGTTGTGACTATATTATCACCCATATTTAAATGTTGTTGTTGTTTGGTTTGATGTTCTGGCAACATCTAAGATCATAACAGGATTCAGATAAATCATTTGCTGTCATATATTATACATAGGAGATATATTTTCTTTAACGTTAATCGGTAAATATTTTTATTAAATCGCGGAAATCCGTGAAATCATGGGGATCTTTCATCCCTGCGTTATATTGCCACAGGTAGTCAGCACCTGGACAGGAATGTGTAGTGAAGCCGACGTTTTGTACTAGAGGAGGTGCAGGAGGCAGTCTAGGTACAAGATTCACCCCGTACTGCTGCAGT
This sequence comes from Branchipolynoe longqiensis, assembly GCA_030323885.1. Classification (NCBI taxonomy): domain Eukaryota; kingdom Metazoa; phylum Annelida; class Polychaeta; order Phyllodocida; family Polynoidae; genus Branchipolynoe; species Branchipolynoe longqiensis. The sequence continues at coordinate 37,142,501 of CM059192.1, read as the reverse complement.
AGGGGTGCAAACCAGCCTTATGTAAAAGCTGGCGAAAAAACGGGTCAAAGAAATCAGAGCCTAATTTCACAATCTAAGAAGCAACATTTATTCTTTACATCTGTTTTATTATTTACCCGCTACCTGTGAGTTGAAAAATATAATATAATATCTAGTTTAATAAGATTTAAAAGTGAAATCGACGGCGTTCTGCGGCCGCCATCTTGTCTTTTTGCATTCTCTCCCATTTCACCAACTCTGTGCCTTAGAAGTATCCATTTGATACTGGAGCAACATACTGGAGCCTCACTTCCATACTGACGGTATTTTCGCCCGTATTTACATAAGGCTGGTCTTCACCCGTGTACTACAAGTACCGGGTGAATCTTTTATCTAGAGGCAGTCATGTCTAGGGGGTGTACTGGTGTGCACGTCAGTGGCATTGCACATTATACACTGCAGAGTGCCCTGTGTACAGTATATATAAGGTGTGTGTGGGGGGGGGGGGGGGGCTGACCTTAGGCTGCATGCGCGAGGCACTTATGTGAGGTCAAGTTGTGAGCTGTGTCCAAATTTAAATAGGATGTTGTTGCTGCTGTTCAAAGGAGGTTAAGAAGGTACCCAGATAATCTATATATATATATATCAGGGAGCATATTGTTTTGACAATTTTGATTAGTAACAATTGCTAATCAATTTGGAAATTGATTAGCGATCTAAATAACTTGTATCGCGATTCACGACATGATACTGAACAAAATGTTCCCTGAATATATATATATATATATATATTATATATATATAAGTATATATATATGTGCGTGTAATTGGTGTTATATACATATATTTATATAAATTATATTATATATACACATATCATTTATATTGTATGCCTATATGTGTATACATATGCATTTGTATATATTGATATATACAAATATGTATCCATATACATTGTAATATATGTATGCGTGTATATATGTATATATATATATATATATATATAGATTAGTTAGACGAATCTTACCTGGGTATAGATGATGGATAACTATTGTTTTACCGAGGTAGAAGCCTCGGTTAGACGTGGGCGAGGGAGAAGGAAGCACATCCGGGTCCAGCAATCTTTACCTACTAATTCAGGATAAAAATGATTCTTAAAAACAACCTAAGGTCAAGTGACCTCATGCTAAATTGAGTGATTGACTAGACGTGGCAGGGCGTGGTGGGTGGGCCCTCGCCCACGTCTAACCGAGGCTTCTACCTCGGTAAAACAATAGTTATCCATCATCTATACCCAGGTAAGATTCGTCTAACTAATCTATTTTACCTCGGTATGCCGCCTCTGGCTAGCCGTAGGCTAGGGAGACCTTTACGTAAAATAATTTTTATCCTGATATTCTTGTTTTGTTATTATTCTTTAGTGATTATGTCTTATGTATGCAACAATGGAAAAGCGATTTGTATGGCAAAAAAGAGGAAAAACCAATGTTTTTCTTACCTCTCTCTTTCAGTTGGTGAGTAGCCTGTGCGCTATCGGCTGAGGCTTCTCTAGTCGTTTGTGGTAATGTCTAGCAAACGAAGTAGCGGTTTTCCATCCCGCGTGAGCTAGGATCCGTTTAACGGAGATGCCTAGCAATCTTGCCTTGGACACCATTGCACCACGTGTAGAGTGCGATGAGTACCTGTCTGTATTTACTCCCGCCAGTTTTAACACATTCATTGTCCATCGGGCGAGGGTATCCCTGGAAATGGCCTTGTGTGGCTTAATAAAGCTGACCAATAGCTGTCTTGAGTTTCTTATTAATCTTGTCTTGGATATATAATTTCGTATCGCAGATACGACACATAACTTGCGATCCTGAGTGAAACTGGACACCCCTATCGTAGAAAGGGGTCACCTAATCGGTTTGATTTTAATAAAGTTGATAAATCAAACGTGGCCTCTTTACTGTCAATTTCTAGACCATTCAGCGACAGGGCAACTATAGTTTGGCCTCTGTGTCCAGTGACCAGGAGAAGCAAAACTGCGACTTTGAAACCTAAAAGATTAACGTCCAGAAACTTATTTCCTGGCCATTTCTTGAAGAGGTTGAACACTAGAGAAACATCCCAAAACCTATTATATTTGGGTTTAGGCGGATTCCTCTGATAAATTGATCGTATGATCCAACAAATAACATGGTGTTTACCCATTGTTTGTCCATTAACCCACGGTAGGATTATCGACAGAGCACATCTAGCAGCGTTAATAGCGCCATAACCTAGGCCTTCGTCCTCTAGGTAACGTAGGAAGAGTCCTACCTGGGAAACTGTGGGAGTCATTGGCTTGACTTTCTTAAGCAGGCAATAAATACCCCATTTCTTTAAATACGTAGTATACATTTTCACCGTTCCTTTTCTCCACGCATCATCAACCAAACGCTGTTGTGTAATTTTGTCTAAGCCAAACTGTTCTAAATATTTATTTAAAAAAGGAATGCCACCAACGGAGTTGTCGACACGTTTCCGTGGCGTTCTAGTGGTCCCTGATGTTTGAGGTTTCCTCGGAATCTTGGGAAGCGAAGGCTGCTTTTGGCTGTGGCTAGTAACGTCGGTAGCCACGGTTGCGTGTGCCACTCGGGGACGATGAGTATGGCGTGAGTCCCCTCCATTTGAATCTTTCTGGCGACTTTGCTAATGATAGTAAAGGGGGGGAAAATGTAAAAGAAATGATGTCGCCACTTTAGGGAGAAGGCATCAATGTGCCAAGCATTGGGTTCCGGGTGCCACGAAACATATTTTGGAATTTTAAAGTTATTACGCGAAGCGAACAAATCGATCTGAGGTGAACCCCATGTGTGACAAATGTGTTTGAAAATGGATGGATTAAGTGACCACTCTAAGTGATCATGGAACTGGCGACTCATCTTGTCAGCTAGACAATTTTGTGTGCCTGGAATGTGATTAACAGTTAACCAGACATCAAAGGTTTGAGCCCAGTTCCAAATGAGAAGTGCCATTGCATTACATTTAATCGATTTTGTACCTCCCATATTTCTGACATAAGCCATAGCTGTGGTGTTATCCGTGAGGATACGTACATTATTTTTGGGTATTTTTACTAGACTGGTTAATCCCAAGTAAATGGCCCTTAGTTCTAGAACGTTAATATGATCGGGGAGTTCCGATTCTAGCCATCTTCCTCCCGTTGCTACATCATTTTGATGTGCTCCCCACCCTTGGAGAGACGCGTCAGTGGTAACGGTAGTGTCAGGCTCTCCCATTCTAATGGGATTGGGGGAATGGTCAAAGTGGTTTAGCCACCAATCAATGTCGGCTAGGCCGTTCTCCGAAATAAACATGGTCTTTTCAAAGTTTCCCTTTGCGCGGGCCAGCGCCAAATTTTTATCAATTTCGAGGGATTTTATGTGTGCCGCTCCGTATAGAATAGCTGGACTATACGAAACCATGACCCCGATAAGGACCGCGACCTGTCTAATCTTTGGCCTAGAAGTGTCTAACAGCTGTATCGCTGTGCGGTAAAGCTTATCTTTCTTTTGGCGTGTAAGCGAAACGGTCATAGCCGTGGTGTTCAGAATGAACCCGAGACACTTAAGCTCCTGAGTAGGAGAAAAAACCGATTTCTTGTTATGTATGAAGAAACCCAATTTGGTGAAAATGTTGCATAAATCTTTAACAGCGAGTTCACATTGCGTGAAAGATTGGCCCATAATAAAAGAATCATCTATGTATGGAAACATACAATGCCCCAATTTTGCCATGTGTGCAAAAATTGGTTTCAACAACTTAGTAAACAGACGCGGTGCGCAGGCCAAACCATTAGGTAAACATGTAAATTCAAAAAGTTGGCCATTCCAGAGAAAACGTAGGTATTTCCGATCTGTCTGGTGAATAGGAACGGTGTAGTACGCATCCCTTAAATCAACACTCGCTAGCCAACACCCTGGGGTAATTAAATCACGAGCTGTTTCTAAAGAAAACATTTTGAAATGTTTGTATTCAATGATTTCATTCAACTGAGTTAAATCTAAAATCATTCGGATTGAACCATCAGGTTTAGGAGTAGAGAAGATATTGGAAATATATTCCCCTTCAGTATGTTCAACTCTGTTGACAATGCCCTTAGACTCAAACAGTAGAACCTGGTGATCTAGCTGAGATTTTTCTAGTGAATTAAACTGATACGGAAAAGGCGCTCTCTTTTGTATAGGCAATTGTGTGAAAGGGATGTGAATGCCTTTAACAATATTCAGGACCTCTGGATTAGTGGTTAACTGTTGCCATTGATGTAAACAATTAGAAACATTCCCTGCTTGAAAAAGGCTTACTTCAGTTTGAGTTTCCTCCGTGACCATTGTAGGGTCAGGAGGCTGCACTGTTTGTGTGGAAATCTCTACTTGTTCCCTTGTTTCGGGAACTGGGGCTTGGGAACGAAATCCCTCTTGTAGCCGCGGTTGTCGTTCCAGTTTGAGGCCGGCCTGTCGCCTCGGCCCCTTCCTCGCTGGTTGAACTGGAAGGACGGTCCGCCCCTGAACGGCCTTCCTCCTCTGCGGAATCGAAAATCCGTCCTAGACTTTCTGAACCCTGCTGGGTTTTGGAAGCGACGACTCTTTGCTTCAGTGTTTTTAGCACTCTTGTAGTCGACCTCTACCTGTTTGTACAGGTAAGCTAGCTGACCCCCAAACATCTTGGATTTATCTAGCGGTTTGCTCTTGATAGGGGTAGGTCCGGAATACACGGTGTATTCCTTACCATCATGGTCCGTTACCTTGTTCGAGCGGGCAACCTCTTTTCCGGCATCTGTGGTGACCGATTTGAAAACGTTTTCAAATCTCCGATGGGTCATGTAGTTACTAGCGGCTGCTAACAAAGCTATGCCCCGGTCCATAACCCGCGCCAAAGACGAGAACTTGTTCTCTGTCTGCATCCTGTTAGCCACAGGGATAACAGACGTCAAGGCACCCAAAACTGCCTTATGGATCAGGCAGAGGGAAGTTTCATAACGACGGCGTTCGTCGGAAAGATGAATGCCGGAATCCATCTCTTTGAAAACCGAAGCAGGAATGCCCTTAACTCCTGAAATCTGCTCAGTCAACTTGTTGATGACTTCGATCGGTTTAAACGTAGTGAAATGGCTATTCACCGTTTTGCGCATCATGGTAGTGGTGCGCACTTTCTGAGCTTTCTTTTTGACAATTTTCTTGCCAGCTTTAACGCCTATTTTGGCGTAGACACCCGCTCGTTCCGTGTCGGAATCCGACTCGGTGGAAGAAGAGTCGGACGACGAGTCTGAAGAAGAGTCCTTCTTCTTCTTCTTCTTCTTCTTTTTGGACTTTTTGGAGCGCTTAGAGTTCGCTTTCTTTGTGAACTCGTCACCAGAACTGCTCACTGGGCGGCGTTTCTTGCCCCGCGCTTTCGGTTTCGGAACCTCAGGTGCCGAAAGCGTGTCCTCTTCGTCCTCAGAAAAGTCTTCCCAATCCTCATCAGGGATTTGGGAAGGATCTGGAAAGGTCTGCGCCTGGAAAAGGCGCATCTTCTCCTCCATCATCTCCGCCATTTTCGCCTCCCACCCCACTGGTTGAGGGGCGTGATCACTGTCTTGATCCGAGGCATGAGCCCCAGGATGTGGGGACGGCGGAGCCGTAGCCGGTGGAGACGAATCGTAATCCGTCGGGGGGACACCCACCGCTGCAGCGGGCGGCTTATTCCGGCGAGTGGCCATCGGGAACTGTAACGAAACCAAAGCGTTACTAACCCGGAATCATCTCAACTACACAAGTGTAAGCCAGTAAACTGGGTTGAGGAACATGGTACAGAGAACGTGTTTTGCAACGTGTCAGTACAGGCGTGAAGCTAAATTTGCCGTAGGTGTGTGGTAACGAAACCAACCAAACGGAGGGCATCGATCGTGAGATCGGCCCCTCTCTCTGTTCCGTACACTTCTCCCACCTGTGGCTACAGCGCCAACAAGTTGGAGAAAATATTACGAAACTCGGAGGTTCGCCTTAAACCGGTCAGGGGTGTTTATAAAAAACACCCAGAAGCATCCCCAACATCATCCTCTATTAGGATCCGGGAGACTTTTCTTAGGAAATGAGCAACTCGGGTTGCCATTTCTCCCTGTCTGAAAAACAGGTGTCGATAGAACTCAGTATCGGTTTCGTTTGTGCCAGCGGCACGCAATGTTCTATCCGTAAGTTAAAAAACGTACAAAGTCCAAACAGGACTGAAGAAAGTTCTGAACTTTCATAAAAAGATGCTATAGAGCATGATAAACAAAGTTATCGAAGAAAACAGTACTTACTTTTGGATAAAAGCAGTAGTAGTAGATAAATCCTGTGGAGCAACTCACAAACGTCCTCCCGTTGTGAGTTACTTATGCTAATTGCTGGACCCGGATGTGCTTCCTTCTCCCTAGCCTACGGCTAGCCAGAGGCGGCATACCGAGGTAAAATATATATATATATATATACACACACACATATATATAACTATCTGGAGAAAGGTACATACACATACATCATAGCTATAGTCTTAATAGACAGCTAAATACATGTGTCAATAGCAATGTAACAATCAAGAAAACCATGGCGCATGGAATAGGAAGGAGCATATACATGAATATATGGAATTCACTCTTTTCCATATTACAAAAACACACACAAAAAGAACCCAACAATAGGATATCTTAATGCCTAACAGATGGCTGTCAATGAGAGTGTGGCGAATCGCAGCCCTGTACATGTACTAAGGTGTATTTACTGTGAGTAATACTAGGGATCGTCTGGCACTCAAAGGACCTCTGTTCAGTATCACATTCCCTACAACCCCACTCTATCATCTATGTACACGGTATATACTAGCTACTACAAGGGGTGCTTCAAGTGACTCAATTCTGTAATGTCAGAACGCAGACAACCTTAATAACATTGTACACTTAATATATTTAGGCATATCTATTATACATTATGTATAATATATATATATATATAATACATATTTTAAATATGTACTTCACGTTTGCCATCTGGATGAAGATCGAAGTTTGCGTTATGTATTTACAAGTGAAAACTGAATGTCTACAAATATATATAATATATATATATGGTATGTATAGATGTATAGAATATATATATGTATATATATATATATATACATATATATATATATATATGCACCTGAAACAACTCGTCCGAACTGGTCGGCAATGATGAGGGAATGTCAGTGGCTCCTTCCGCATTCACAATAGGCACTAGCAATGCATGTAAAAAACAAAAACAAGACGCAAATGGGTGAAGGAACGTCCACGTTAAGATGATGGTGGTGGGGGGGGGGGGGGGGGGGGGGGGGGGGGACTGTGAGACCCCAAAAGTACAACCTCATTGTGTTTTCTTTTCAGTAAAAAAAAGAAAAGGAGAGAGGGTAGGGTAGTTAGTCACCAAACAAACACCTACTGTAACTGTAACTTGTAAGCAATGTCCAGTCTGTGTGTGTCTGTGCAAAGCTGAGAGAGCACACTGTGTGGGTGGTTCCATCCAGACAAGAAGAGGCCTAAGGGGAGACAACGAAGAGAGAGAAAAAAAGTGGAGGTGGCGAGAAAGGGGGGGGGGGGGAGAATATGATAAATAAATTAAAGGATAAAAAGAAAGAAATGAAGGGGAAAGAAAGAGAGGAAAGAAAGAAACAGAAATAGGAAGAAAGAAAGAAAAGAAGAGAGAGAAAAAGAGAGAAAGAAAGAAAAAAGAAGAAAAGAGAAAGAAAGAAAAAAGAAAGAAAAAAGAAGTAAAAAGAAAAGAAAAGGGCGCCGCTGATTGGCGCTTCAAGTCCCGTCCCGTCCGTGTTCCGTCGCCGGTTCCCGCACTGGCTGTGCAGTGGCGCCACCTGGGTGACGGTTACGGCGGTGGCGGGGTGGGAGCAGGTGGCCGGAATCCGCTCCTGTCCAAGAGCCCCACTAGCCTGTCTGGGTCATCTGGCCATGGTGCCTGCCCCCGGGGAACCCCCGCCCCGCCCCGCCCCGCCCCGCCCCGCCCCGCCCCGCCCCGCCCTGTTACCTTCCCTCCTCCCCCTAGTCGGTCTCCGCCCATGCGCCCAGCGGGGCGGGTTGGGGGGGGGGGGGGGGAAGCATACGGAAAGAGGAGAAAGAGGAGGAGGAGGAGGAGGAGGAGGGGGGAGACGGGGAGGGAGAGTGGGGGTGGGGATGGGGGGGGGGGGTAAAGCCCGGCCTCTTATACATACACACACAAAAATGTCGACGACTGCTGGACGACCAAATTGGAATCTTGCGTCACCTTTTCCGTCGGGCACCGTGGCGCACCGTGAGACAGCCCCGGGCTGTGGCCTGCTGCTTCCCGGCACGGCCCTTTGCCCTCACGGCCCCAGCCTCGGGGGCCCGGGCTCTGGGCTCCTGCGCGGCTCCCGAAAAATAAGTCGCACCCCAGCGGCGCCCCGGGGACCGGAGGCTACAAGTGACCTCCCACTGCCGGCCGGGTGCTCACTGCCCGCGGTACAAGTCCCCCCTCTGTCCACACGGCTGCTGGCCGTGCTGCTGCTTCTGCTGCTGCTGCTGCTGCTGCTGCTGCTGCTGCTGCTGCTGCTGCTGCTTCTGCTGGTGACGGGCAGGCTGCGGGGTGCGTCCGGCGGGGAGCTACGTGCATTAAGTCAGGCACTGTCGTCTCAAACAAAGCCAAAGAGCGAGAGAGACCGGCAGCCTCGACTAACAACCAGCACAACCCCACCGGCGCGCTAACCAATCAATCAAACCAACCCGCCCTGCTCTGCGCGCCCAACCAACCAATCAAGCAATCAATCAATCAATCAATCCAGGACCCGTCCCCCAAAACAACCAGCGAGCATAGCAACCAACAGCTTCCTGGGGGTGGGGGATTGGGTGGTGCGGGGTGTGCGCGTGACTTTGCAAGCAAGTCCGCCCCTCCAAGAAGTGCTCTCCAATTTCGTTCTTCTCAAGTAGTAATTTTTCTTCTCTCTCTTTCCAAGGGACAATGGGGGGGTTCCTTCCCACCAAATCGGAATGAAGCGTTCCATTTTGCTCATCATTTCCGTCATCTGCTACTTCTTATTCTTCTTCTTCATCATCATCATCACCATCATCAGTTAAGATCATCATCATTTCACGACGCAACATCGGCGCCCGTGTCTCTTTCACTTGCAGGCATCCTTCTCCACAAGGACGATGCCGCCGGGTCCAGCAGCGGGCGTTCCAGGCCCGGCCTGGGGCGCCCCAGTCCCACCGAGGCGGGCACCCCAGGCCGGGGTACCGGCTGTGGGGCGTGGGTTGCCTGCGAAGTCTTTGAGTGCACGGTACTTGATCTGCAAGCTGCACAGTTCTTGGCGCACATCGCTGTTCTCACGCTGCAGGCGGTCCACCTCGCGCCGAAGCACGGTGCGCTCCACCTCGAGCTCCTCACGCTGCGTGATGCGCTTCTCACGGCAGCTGGCTGCATAGCCGCGGTTCTTGAGCGTGCGGCGTCGCTGCTTGAGCTTGGAGATGTCATCCTTGGTGAGACCCCGCAGCAAGCGGTTCAGCTCACGCACCGTCAGGGACACGAGGTGGTCATCGCTCACCTGGCTAGCGGATGTGATGCTGGACAGGTCCAACCCACTCTCCAGCGGAGAGTCAAGCGAGTCGAGGTGGTGCTCCGAGCTCTGCAGCGGCGACTCGCTGCCACATGACCCGCTGTCCGAGCAAGAGCTGTTGTCCTCCTTCTTCACCTGCAGCGATATGACGCAATATGTCAGCAACAATAGCAACAACTACGGCAATAACAACAAGAGCGTCTGATCTCCCTTCTTCACTGCCAGCGAGAGGAGGCAATGTGTCAGCAACAATAGCAACAACCACGGCAATAAAAACAAGGGAGGCTAATCTTCCTTCTTCACTGGCAGCGAGACGAGGCAATATGTTAGCAACAATAGCAACAACCACGGCAATAAAAACAAGAGCGGCTGATCTCCCTTCTTCACCTGCAGCGAGACGAGGCAATGTATCAGCAACAATAGCAACAACTACAGCAATAACAACAAGCACTTTTGTCCTGCTTCTTCACCTGCAGCGAGATGAGGCAATATGGGGCACTCGACTGGTCAGTGGTAGATGATTAATGCATAGATAATACATAGAGCAACATTTATTCTCCTCCGAGTGTTTATACTCGCATAATGTGTTATACATCACATAATGATTTATTAATTTATATGCATTAATACATGTTACTTGTTAGACAAATAATTGTGTGGCAATGCTGCTTTCAGTTCGACTAATGTAGTTATGTGCTAAAGCAGTCACTTCATCGTCAACTTAAATGCCACTTACATGGTGAGCATGATGTATTGCAGTTGAACCCAACCTGCTCTGCCCGTTCTTATGTCCCGGTCACATACACGTTAGTGAACATAGTTGAACGTAGGTAATGGTGGAGGCTAACGTGGGTCAAACGTGGTGTAAGTATGTTAAACTATGTTGAAATACGTTAAGGCATGGCAGTTTTTGGTACAGATAAATATGTTCCGGTACGGATAAATACGCTACGGTTCAGATAAATACGCTATGGTACGGATGCTGGTACGTTCAACTATGTTCAACTACGTTCAACTACATTAGCCCCCACTAGGGTCACCTACATCCGCTAACAGCTATGTGACCAGGCCTTCGTTCAAGTATGGTAGAGTACGTTAGAATAGTTAGCATCATGGATTAAAATTAGGCCCCTAACATAGCGCTGTTTTAAACATGTCCAGGATCAAATCGGAACTCACGGCCCACCCACATTATTACCAAGGAGAAGTATGGATGCCGGTACGTTCAACTACGTTCAACTACGTTAGCATCCACTACGTTCAAGTACGTCTACTAACGTGTATCTGACCGGGCCTTAAGGCAACGTGACTTGTGGGCCGAAATGACGATGCTCATCTGCCCCCATCAATTTAAAGAGGCACATCATACTTCCCCAACACCACCTGAAAGGGACATCATCCGCTGCTTCCCTTCCCTTCATGTTTGTTTGTTTGTTTGCTGGGGTTTTAAGTCCTGGCAAGGTCTATGGTCATATCAGGACGGCTCTATAGAGTTTCCCCACTGGGAGACCAGGCCGTCAGCACCATGACCTGATTTCGCACTCAGTCACCTTATCCTGATACTGAACATACCCTATTCTAGTAATGCCAAGCGCCAGACTAGGTAACGACACACACCAATTTTCTAAATCGTTGGTTTGACTCGGCCAGGATTCTAAATCAGGAGCCGACCCTCCCACACAACACCTCCCACCAGCTCCTTCCTCTGAGCGATGGCTTAGCTCAGCAGCCGGGCACCCCACCCAGAACCCAGTCACTTCACTCGTTAGCTGCTAACAAATGTTGCTTCCCTTTAATTATTCAAAGTCGTCACGCTTGTGTAAATGGACAGCAGCAACCCTTGACACCCGACGTCACCGTCTGTTGCGTCGTACTGTAGTACTAGTAGTCTGCACTGACCTCTCAGGTAAGGAGCCACACAGACAGGTAGGCGTGGGTAGTGCGGTGCCATCCCGGTGGTGGTGTAATGGTTAGCACACTGGCCCGGAATGCAAAGAGATGTCGGTTCGAGTCCCGCTCTAGGCGCAATATTTCCCATTTTCATCAACCCCCCACCCCCACCCCACCATGACAGTATCATGTGACAACTCCCGCTGTGACCCCACTCGAACGCCAACATCCCAGAAGGAGGCCGCCGGCGTCCCGCCGCGCACAGCCCGATCGTTTTTTTTCATTGTCGCTATGTCATTCAGTCTCTCTCTCTCTCTCTCCGGGAGATCGGGAGTTCGGTTCCCGGTCGAGTCAAACCAATGACTTCCAAAATTGATACTTGTCGCTTCCTAGCCTATTAGGATAGGGCAAAGACTTGTTAGCTCAGAGTCAGGATAATGTGACAGAGTGGGATATTAGTGGGGCTGCACTATAAAGTCGCAATGAGTGCGCGCTGCCACAAGTCGGTACCCGTCCTGATATGATCGGATGTTGGAAGGACCAACCAACCAACCAACCAACCGACCGACCGACAGACCGACCAACCAACCGACCGACCGACCGACCGACCGATCGACCGACCGACCAACCAATTGAATCAGTTTGCTGAATTATCGTTGAATTAAATAATTCTGGGCCCAATGGCGCATCGCTTTATGTGAGGTATAATGCATTATACAAGCATAAAGATATGTAAAGGAATTATTATTATTATTGTTATACTCCGCAAGACCCAACACTGTACCAGTGGCGCCACATACGGCCCTCCTTGCCCCCACCGGGATGTAGACCAGTGTCAGTCGTGCCGAAGGATTTTTTTCTATATCTGAATTCGCATTAAATTAAAGTTGCATAGTCCGGTGGTTTTGAATTTCTGTATTTTTTCTGAGATAAATATATTATATCGATCACTAGTATCTACTTTACATTAGTTCAAAGTTACTTTTATTTTAAATGTTAAACTTTTGAGATATTTTGAGTGCAAACATGGAAAATTAGTTTTGGCAAGCTTGCCAAAACTCTGACACCATAGACTTCTGCAGTAACAGGTTCTGTTAAATTGACTCAGTATTTCCTTCTGTGTAGAAACAAATGCTTAATAAGTGCATCAGTATCTAAGTTAGATATGTAAAATCAAATATAGATAATTGGTTTGCTTTTGAAAATTTGATATTTCATCGGACTATGCAGCTTTAAGGGCGCATGAATCCGAGGTTTCGCTGTATACAGTTTGTGGGGCACAGTATCCACCAAATTATACCATACGGTCACTGACACCTGTTGAGGTGACCTAGTTTAACCAAAACGAGGCTGCCACGATGTTGTGCTATATTAGTTGACTATATATAGAGAGATAGAGAAGTTTGTTTGCTTTTGGTTTTAAGGTCATATCGGGAGGAGTACCAACATCTCACAGTGCGCACTCAGTCATAGCAACTTTAGGGCGTGTATCCATAGACTGTTTGCTTGTGGTATGTTCCGTGTTCACTTGTGACCTTGTGACATCACACAGACAATGAACGTCTTCGTTCTCTATGTTCCCTGCACAAGGCCATACTGAGCCTGGGTCCAACCTATGGGAACGGCCACTAAGCAAAACACAGGTTCATTGTCTGTATGGCGCATCACAAGGTCACAAGCGAACACAGAACAAGGGGATATACCACAAGGGAACAGTCTATGTATACACAACCTTATAGGGCTGCCCCACTGGGTGACCTGGCCACTGGTACCATGACCCAATATTCCACTCAGTCACATTTACCTAATTCTGAGCCAACCAGTCCTTGCCCTATCCTATTAATAATACTGAGTGCCATGGTAGGTTGGTTGTTGGAGTTGTACGTCCTGGCAACATTTAAGGTCATATCAGGACGGGTACTGATTTGTGACAGTGCACACTCATGGCAAATTTATAGTGCTGCCCCACTGGGAGACCAGGCCGCCAGTACCATGACCCAATATTCCACTCAGTCACATTATGCGAGGCTAGTAGGCAATGGCAGCTATATATTTTGTAAGTCATTGCTTCGACATGCCTGGAATTCGCTCTTATCGATTCGACCACCATGACCGGTCGGTCAGACGGAGAAGTAGTCACCCCATTGTCCATTAACTGGGAATTCATTTCTCTTTATCAATCACCACCAATCAAACAAACTCCACATAACATAAGAAACCTGTCATAAAGCAGAGTCGTCGTCCTCTGTGGGAGACCTCCCAGCTTGATTAATTACTGGGGATTACCGGAGGCTCCGTAAAATTTTGTTGTTTGTTGTTGTTTTACGTCCTAGCAACATCCAAGGTCATATCAGGACGGGTACCGACTTGTGACAGTGCGCACTCATGGCGACTTTATAGTGCTGTCCCCCTGGGAAACCAAGCCGCCGGCATCATGACCTGGTATCCCACTCAGTCACATTATCCTGACACTGAGCACACCAGTCCTTGCCCTATCCTAATGCTCCGTAAAATAGTGTGGATTACTAATGAAATCACAGTGCTAACTACAAGGAGAGTGCACAAAGGCATAGCCCTAAGCACTTGGAACAATAGGACTACTAAAAATTATGCATTGTTAGGATAATACAGTAGAAATCCAAACAAAAGATATAACTACAACGAATAAGGTAGGCTCGACCGTTAAAAATGGCGGCAGCCACTATACGAGACAACCAGATGATTAAAACTGGTGACAAAATGACAAATAAAAAAAACCGGAAATGACTTCAAAGGAAGAGTCATAGCCACAATACTAGGAGAAAATGTCACAAAAATAATCAAGGACTGGATAATAAAAGAAATAAACCAGTCTAAGACAAAACAATGCGAGGCGAAACCGGAAGATTACTCTATGACACATGCGGAAAATGCGGACACGGAAAATGCTGAAATAAACGCCGAAAAACCCAAGGACACGATCCAAAGTCTCAAAAAAGAACTAAACAAGCTACAGGCAGCATACAATAGCCTAACACTGGAATGTGCTTGGTACAAGGCAAACTACAAAAACAGCAATGACGGAACGCAAAACAGAAAAGATGAAACCAAAAGAGATGGCAACAAAACAAACCAATGAAAGCAATACGCCGCCACAGCCGGAAGTGGAAAACAAAAAATTAAACATAATCGTACAGGGCATCCCGGAAAAAGAAGGTGAGTCCATGGAAAGCAGTCTCAAACATACTAAAAAAAGCGGAATGCTCTTTTAGTTGGACAGTAGTGAAAAAAACTTACATACTCGGGGGGAAAAACAGGAAGAGAACAGCAAATGAGGGACCAAACAAACAGAATGACAGACCCGGGGAAACGACCAGGGAAAATCATGAGGAAACCCCCAATGACGATGCAAAAGAGCCACCAAAGGAAGCCAGACCGAGAGGGATAAAAATCCACCTGGAAAAGGAAAGCCAAATAAGGGAACTGTTCAGAAATAAACAAAAACTGAACAATTAACAAGATTTAAAAAATGTCACACTCAGGCCAGATAGGACAGAGATGGAAATGCTAGACAAAAAAAACGGTACAGCAAATGTACACGCTGGCTAGGGAAAAGAATGAAAAAACCACAGCTAGAATGAGACAAACAAATTTTGAAATAGAATGGAAAGTATACAAATCGACGGAATTTGGGAACATAACTGTCGAAGGAATAAACCCAGAGGCTGCGGCGACAAGAGAGCACAGTTGGGGAATTTCCTTCCAGGGACACATAAATAGCAATAAATCGAAGACGGTAGTATTTGGTCTCAGATTAATCAGTAACAATAAAATAAAGTGTCTCCTGGGAAACAGCGAACTAGAGCAGGTAGACAGCTACCGATATCTGGGAGTGGACCTCGACAGGCACCTAAATTATGACCTTTGCATAACAAACACTATCAAAAAAGCAAACCACAAAATATAGCTTCTGGCAAAACTGAGATACTACATGGCTGAGAACATAGCAATTAAAATATATAAAGGCATGATCCTCCCCTACTTCGACTACGGTGATGTAGTGTACATGGGAGGAAATACCAAACTACTAAGCAAGCTACAGGTACTGCAAAATAAAGCCCTTAAAATATGTCTCAAAGTACACAAAAGATATCCTACAATAGAACTACACAAAAAATGCAATCCAACCCTATTAACAAGTAGAAGGGAGATGCACCTGACAATTCTAGCACACCACAATACCATCAGGTTACACAGTAACCGCTCACAGGGACACTAGGCACATGGCGGCCCCAATACTAGTGTCGGAAATGAGTAACACAAAAATCTATGACAGAAGTGTACTGTCCATGGCAGCACATGCCTGGAATAAACAAAACACAAAACAACGGGCAATCCGTAACCTTGACCACTACAAAAAATTCCTAAAGAAAACAACTACTTACTGACACAGCAAAATCACACCTGCCCCTGAGCGCAGTTACTGGCACAAAAAGCAAAAGACAGGCCAGAGAAAATGGTAGGTATTCCTTCTCCATCGACTACGAGTAGCCAGAGGGTAGTACCGAGGTATACAAAAATATATATATATATAAAAGGGTTGAGGTGTAATCAAAGCTGCACAGTCCGATGGAAGCATCAGATTTTCGAAACCAAAACACTTATCTGGATTTGGTTTTGAGATATCTAGCTTAGATACCAGTGCACTTATAAAGCATTTGTTGTCTGCATAGAAAGGACATACTAACTCGAGTCAATAGAATCTGTTATTGCTGATTGAAGCCTTATGGTGTCAGAATGTTGATGTGCATGCCAAAATTAATTTTGCATGTTTTCACTTCAGGTATTTCCAAAGTTAGCCATTTAAAATCAAACTTACTTCAAAATAAAGCAATGTATGTTATAATGATCAACCAAATACAATTATTTTTTGTGTGTTTTTAATCCAGAAAAAAAACCCACAAACTTAAAACTATCGGATTGTTACTTCAAGGCTTACAGTTTCAGCATGGTAAGCGTTAAGATCTGCACCAGCGGGTGGGACATATTGTGTGTGTGTGTGTGCGTCTGGTGTGTGTGTGTGTGTGTGTGCGTGTGTGGTGTGTGCACGCCTAGTTTAAATCACTAATCGCTCACAACCCTCAAAGTGCATTTAATTATATATAATTGTATCTGAACTTTCCTAAATTACACATTTCCTATAGCCATCATGCTTAGTGCTACACCCCTGTCGTACCCGAGCAGGAAAACCCCGATGCGGCATTCTGAGAAGGTGCCCTTTAGAAGGATAGCCCAGTATGAATAGAGCTGTCACTGTGGGAGACATGACTGAAATACATGCAAACAAAGCAACAACCCAGAACTACGAAACTCAAGGACACCCGCCCCCCTCCTCCCCCATACCCACACTGAACACAGCAGGGCCCATATGTATGAGCCAATTTTTAACCGTACCAGGGTTAAACGAGGGTCCCGGGTTATCTAAACCCGGTGTTCCAAATGTGTCACGGGGGATGTATGTGACCAAAGCGCGCGCGGGTTAGCTAACGTTTCAGTTATTTATAGATTTGGGAAATCCCTGTGTGCGTGTTTACATTCGTCGATTCGAAAATATTAATATCGCCGCCGTTACGGCATCAGCGTTAATCTCGCTTCGATTTTAGGGTTAATTTAATGAAATTTCACGATTTGAGTATGTAATTCTGTTAAATATGATCGCATTGAATAGATATGGGCATAATATATTCCCGCCGATTTGGCGGCGACGGCAGTGGCCATGTTTAGTTGACGTTGGACAGTATGGATATCGATGTCGCTGCGGCGGCAGCTATTTGTTTACTTTACATTCGTCGATTCGACACTATTAATATCGCCGCCAATGCGGCGGTAGCCTTAATAACGCTTCGAAATTAGGGTTAAATTGATAAAATTTCACTTATTGCGTATCTAATTCTGTTAAATATGGTCGCATTGCATAGATTTGGGCAGAGTCGGTGCCTAACCCCACCTTTAACCCTTTCGCATGGGGTTAGTGCAGGCGACTTTACACTCGCCGAGTTAGTTTAACCCCGACACATAGATACGCACTTTTCCCCGCTAACCCGGAAATCCGCACGACGCCGGGTTACGCCCGCTAACCCGGTCTCATACATATAGGCCCAGGTGTAGATAATTTATTCCCACCAATAACCATGAAACTGTGTGCTCCAAATGATACATAACGAACTTATGAGAATATTGAGAATATAACGGTTAAAGCACCATACATATTCAGGGATGAAAGTAGTCTCCGGCAAAAAAAAAAAAAAGGCGAAAATGTATTATGAGGTTATGAAGTTATTGTCATGATATCTGTAACCGACGGCGATTTCCACGAAAACACGGATGTTTCCCCATAGGCTTAGTAGCACTGTCATGGAATGGCGGAAAATTCCCCGAAGTCAGGTTTTATACACTACTATCCTACCACTATCCTAGCACCATTCTACTGATCGGTCAGTACAGACTATCCTTGGAGAGCGTCCCACTGTCCTTGTGGCTGTATGATCACCCATGCCTATGCTGACAGTGCTGCAGGGGGTTAGAGTGATGGCGCTGCGCGGTGCAGAAGGATGTTGGTATACACTGACAGTGCTGCGGAAATGCAGTACAGTAAAAAATTGCGGAAATCCGGTAAATCGGAGAGACCTTTCATTCCTGCATATTATTAGTCAAACAGCAAAAATAGAAAACACACGAATTAATAGATCTAAATAACTTAGAATTCATAAGTGGTGTTCTCTGGCAGAGTGGTTAGAGTGCTGACTTTGTCCTAGTTCGGACTCCTAATCTGAGGGTTGGTGGTTCGATTCCCCATGCATCTCTGCTAATTTGGATTTCCACCACTGTGTATAACTTACAGCGTCAACAAAAAGGCCAGTTGCTCTCATACCATGTCTATGTGGTGTGGGAGGTTAAAAATCACTTGGGTCGGTAAAAGTCTAGGCTCGGGCTTTCTCTTGACAAACTGTCTAATGGTGAAAACAAGTCTATTCTGACTTATCCATGATAGGCAGTATAAATCTTCAAGAAAACAACAACAAATTATAATTTTATATTGTGCCACATTACTAACAATTTTGTTTTCTAAATTGACTGCTTGTCAAAATATGTTAATAATTAATTAGATGTGTGCGTGTGTGCAAAATGTTGGCACGTGCTCGGACGACAAGTCAATACAACTGCCATTTTGTTTGAAACATTGAAAAGTGGTTTACACTCATTCAGATCAGACGGGATGGCCGAATGAGTTGAGCGTCCGTGTCCCCTTTCTGGTAGATCGTGGGATTCAAACCCACGGGTTCGAACCCTGGTCGAGTCAAAGCAATGACTTAAAAATTAATACTTGTCGCTTCCTAGCCAGGCGCTCTGAATTATTAGGATAGGGCAATGACTGGTTGGCTCAGTGTTATGATAATGTGACTGAGTTGGATATCACTTTATCAGATCATGGTGCTGCTGGCCTGGTCTCCCAGTCTGGCATCACTATAAAGTCGCCATGAGTGCACACTGTCACAAGTCGGCACCCGTCCTGATATGGACATAACCTTAGATGTTGTTGGGATTTAAAACTCCAACAACCAACCAACATTCATTCAGTAGGCAGTATTCTGACATGCATATGGCAAGCTTAAAGTTGCATAGTCCGATGGTTTTGCGATTTGGTAATTTTTCTGAGATAAATATATTAAATTGATCATTATAATCTACCTTATTTCAAGTTAAAGTAAATTTGATTTTAAATGGATAAGTTTTGAGATATTTGAAATTCAAACATGCAAACTTAGTTTTGGCAAGCACGCCAAAAGTCTGACACCATAGACTTCAACAGTAACCCGTTCTATCAAATTGTCTCAGTGTTCCCTTCTATGTGGCAATAAATACTTAATATGTGCATCAATATCTAAGTTAGATATGTAGAGTCAAATCTGTATAATTATTTTGGCTTTGAAAATTTGATGCTTCATCGGACTATGCAGCTTTAATGTGGTCTATGAACGGCCAGTAGTAGGCATGCAGTAGGTCGTTGGCAGACTTAGGGTAGGCCTATGACAAGCCCATAGTAGTAATAGTAGATAGCAGGCCTACGACAAATCCATAGTTGGTTGGTTGTTGGGAGTTTCACGTCCTCGAAACATCTAAGGTCATATCAGGATGGGTACCGACGTGTGACAGTTCACACTCATGATGACTTTATAGTGCTGCCCCACTGGGTGACCAGCCTGCCAACACCATGACCTGATATGCCACTCAGTCACATTACCCTGACATTGAGCCAACCAGTTCTTGCCCTATCCTAATAATGCCGAGCGCCTAGCTAGGAAGTGACAAGCATCAATTCTTAATATAAGACATCAAACCCATAGTAGGCCTATAGAATGGCTATGATTGTGCTATTAAAGGCCTATGTCAGGCCGACAGCAAGCAGGATTATGGAGCTGCTATAACAGAACTATGGCAAACCTATGACAAGTTGATGGTGGTACTATGGCAAACCCTTTGTGACAGTCCCATAACAGGTCTATGTCAGTGTTATTGCAGAACTATTATTACATGCCTATGGCCTGCCTACAGAAGCCCTAGGGCGGGTTCGTGGCAGGCCTACGTTAGGCCTTCTGAAATTACGCCCAGTGTATGCGTGTGTGTTGTTGTTTTACGTCCTAGCAATATCTAAGGTCATATTAGGACGGATACGGATTTGTGGCAGTGCACTCATGGCGACTTTATAGTACTGCCCCACTGGAAAATCGGGCCGCTGGCACCAAGACCCAATATCTCACTCAGTCACATTATCCCGACACTGAGCTAACCAGTCCTTGCCCTATCCTATTAATACCAAGCGCCAAGCTAGGAAGCGCCAGGCTAGGTAGTGACAAGTATCAATTTTAAAGTCATTGGTTTGATTCGACCGGGAACTGAACTCCCGACCTTCCGCACGCGAGCCCCGCACTCTACCGATTAGGCCACCGCGCCCGGTAAATTACGGCCACGGTGCATGCTCCGGAGGCATGTGAAGAGTCTTGCATGGTGAATGCACGCACGCACTTAGATGCGCCCAATTAAAGAAGCAAACAACTTTAATTGATACAATTTTTACTTTTCTCACTTCAGCAAGCGCACCCGAATTAATGCTTCGGTGGGATGGGACAAATGGAATGAATGATCGAGACTGTGTTCAGCCGGGGGTCAAATGGTGAGGGGGGGGGGGGGGGGGAGGGGCAGGGGGGAGAGGGGCGGCTAGGGGGAGTGAGGAGGGGAAGACGGGGCGAGGGGAAGGGGAGGGGGGGGGGGGAGGAGAGGGGAAGGGGAGGAGTAGGAAGGAGAGCGGGGAGAAGAGTGGTGGGCGCAAGGATGGGAGGGGAGGGGTGGGGAAGGGTCAAGGAGGGGAGCGGAGGGGCAAAGGGGTGGGGAGGTGGGGGGGGGGGAAGAATTAATGAGGGATGGACAGGAGAGGAGAGGAGAGAAGGGAAGGAGGGGGAAGGGGGTGGAAGCAGAGGGGCAGAGGGGAGGAGGGGAGGAGGGAAGGGGTGGGGCTGGGCGAGAAAGGGGGGGGGGGAGAAGAGGGGGGATGAGATAATTACACTGATTATATTTATACAGATAAAATGGGGGCGGGGAGGAATAATTACACTGATTATATTTATACAGCTAAAACGGGGGGGGGGGGAAATAATTACACTGATTATATTTATACAGATCAACAACGGGGGTGGGGGGGGGGGGGTGGATAATTACACTACGAGATAGTCGAGTTATGGCCTCCTAATGCCTGTTGTGTTGGATGCAGCACATCAATTTACCTTTCCGCTTAATCCGCGTGTAACCAACAACGCCACTCAACTGGCGCGTTTTGCTAACAACTATCCGAGAAACAACTTCACCTAAATTGTATTAGAAATCACTCTCCACGCATACTACTCTGCACGCGCTCCTTGCAGGCCACTCTCTCAGCACATCTACTTCCGGAGTGGGCAGGTTAAAAGCCGGAGAAACTTCTATAATAACCCGTAAATTGCCTACATCTCTGTGAAGCACTTATTTACACCTGCAGGTGGCGCTCCTGCCCCGGTGTGGCGGTTTCAGCGCCCGGTCAGTTTCAGCGCCCTGCCATGGCTTCTGTGCATGCGCGGATTTTCGGAGGCTGTGCAAACTGCAGCATGTCACCGGCGAGCACTGCTATTTGTTTTGTTTACACTCGGCGATTCGACGCCGATCTAGCTGCTACATTAATATCGCTTGGAATTTAAGGTTAATTTAATTAAATTTCATTATTTGAGTATGTAATTCTGTTAAATATGATCGCATTCAATAGATTTCGGCCTAATCGGTCCCTAACACTGCCGGGCACCAGCGATAGTTACAGCTGAGCTTGTAGCCGGCGAGGCCACGGGTGTTTTGACGCTCTTAAAATCTGCGCATGCGCAGAAGCCACGACCGGGCGCTGAAACTGACCGGGCGCTGAAACCGCCACACCGGCTCCTTACAAACGCCACGTTGACATCCTCCCTCACCCGAATGCGGTGGCCGAATCAGTAGAGCGCGGGCTTCGCGTGCGGGAGATCGGGTTTGTTTGTTAGTTGTTGTTTTACGTCCCAGCAACATCTAAGGTCATATCAGGACGGATACTGACTTGTGACAGTGTGCACTCATGGTGACTTTATAGTGCTGCCCTACTGGGAGACCAGGCCACCAGCAACATGACCTGATATCCCACTCAGTCACATTATCCTGACACTGAGCCAAACAGTCCTTACCCTATCCTAATAATGCCGAGCACCTGGCGAGGAAGCGACAGGTATCAATTTTAAAGTCATTGGCTTGACTTGACCAGGGTTCGAACCCACAAACCCATGGGTTTGGATCCCCCGATCTCCCAAAACAGGAGACGGACCCTCATCTCATTCGCCCATCCCGTCTGGTCAGGGAGATCGGGAGTTTTCCCCGGTCGAGTCAAACCAATAACTTATAAAATTGATACTTTTCCCTTCCTAGCCTCATGCTCAGCATTAATAGGATAGGGCCAGGACTGGTTAGCTCAGTGTCAGGATAATGTGACTGGGTAGGATATCGGGTCATGGTGCCGACGGCCTGATTTCTCAGTGGGGCAGCACTATAAAGTCACCATGAGTGCGCACTGTCACAAGTCGGTACCCATTCTAATATGACATTAGATATTGCCAGGACATAAAACTCCAACAACCAACCAACCCTCCCCCCCACACTCACTCACACTACCACACCCGCACTCACACTACCCTTGCATGACGGTGCAGAAATAAAATGTCCATGTAGCTTCAGGAAGCAGCGTTTTCCCACTCGTCAGGCTAGGCAGATTTAATTCAAACCTGGTTGGAAGCGCCGGGTCGCGTCCACAATGCTGGCCCGCGTGATGCCACTCGGTCACGACACATGTTGTACACTGTCACCGCCAGGCGCCCCGCGTCCTGTCCACTGGGGAACCCAGGCCCCCTTGTGGATAAGCGGCGAACTAAGGCGCCTTTATTAAAGTTACATAGTCCGATGTTTTTGAATTTCTGTCATTTTTCTGAGATAATTGTGTTAAATTAATTGTTATTATCTACCTTACTTTAGTTTGAAGTAACTTTTATTTTAAATGGCTAAGTTTGGAGATATTTGAAGTGCAAACATTTAAAATTAGTTTTGGCAAGCACCCCATGACCCGGCACAATGATCCGCCCGAAGAACGCACACATTTAAAAAAGAGAATCATCAAAACCATTACTTACACGTACCCCATCACACCAAACTAGTTCTCAAACCCTCCGACCCGTTCTAAAACTGGCTGTGGTCAGGGTAGAACGTGGCTGCAAGAAAATTTTGGGCATGCTCAATGTTCTGGAGCACCATTCCATTCTAGGCCGTCTATTCCGTTCGTAAACAGACTGTAAAAAGTTGCTACTACGTTCCTTCCTTTCGCACACAGTTTGAGCCCGTTCAGCAACGCTTTCAAGAACGTAGTGAGAACTACTTTGGTGTGATGGGGGTATTAGATTTGATCCTACATATCCAACTTAAATACTAATGCGCCCATTAAATAGTTGCTACTACCTAGAAGGCCAGACTCAGTCAATTTAATAGAACATGTTACTGCTGAAGCCAATGGTGTCAGAATTTCGACATGCAGGCCAAAATTAATTGAGCATGTTTTCACTTCAAATATCTCCAATGTTGACCATTTAAAGTTACGTCAAACACGTAAGGGCGTTTATAACAATCAAACTATTACATTTCCTATTAAAACAAAAGTAGTTGAAGCTCAAAACTATCGGACTATGCATCTTTAAAGATGGGTATTACATGACCAAAGGCCACGCTGTATAGTCCGAAGTAACCATTCCTTAGCGCTTCCTGGGCAGTGCTTCATGACCTAATTTAGACTTGGGGCGTCTGGAGTAAATGTGACTATTTAGCAATCACAAAGCAAATTGAAAGGGTGTGTCCATTTCCAATCTGATGAATTAAGGGGTCGGTCTTGCATGGGCCCATAATAACCATATGAAGAGTTCAGGCACAAAACCACGTAAATGCTAATCCAAAAATTGAGTTTGAATCAAAGATTATTACCCGAAAATAAATTTAAAGCTTATTAATTCAACTTCTCATATGATCACATGGCTATGGAGCAATAAACAAAACAGTAGGAATATAAAAATATAAATTGTTTGAAGGTTTGATTCCAATGTTTCTCTCCATTTTTGGATTGGCGTTTAAGTGGTTTTGTGCCTGAACTCTTCATATTAGCATATCATATATGCCATATGCAGACCCCTTACTCATAAATTGAAGTTGCATAGTCCGATGAAAACATCACATTTTCAAAACTAAAACAATTATCTAGATTGGATTCTACATATCCAACTTAGATACTGATACACTTGTTAAACATTTTTCACCACATAGAAGGGAATGCTGAGTCAGAACTTAATATAACCTGTTACTGCAGAAGCCTATGGTGTCAGAGCTTTGGCGTGCTTGCCAACATTTATTTTGCATGCTTGTACTTCAGATATCTCAAAAGTTAGCCATTTAAAATAAAAGTTACTTCAAACTAAAAGTAAGGTAGGTTATAACGATCAACCTAATATATTTATCTCAGAAAATGACAGAAATTCAAAATCATCGGACTATGCAACTCTAAGTGCACTATACCATTTTCCTATGCACAAAATGTGCAGCCTGAAGTGACTCGCTATCGGAGCCAGTCAGTATTAATGGCCGTCCTCATTGATAAGATATCATAAAGTACTGTAGGCCAGAGAAGTCATGAGAATTCACAGTGTACTACTATGAAATTTTGAAAAGGTAATGAGACATATTTGGCTGCTAAGTTTGTTTGTTTTGTTGTTGTTTTATGTCCTAGCAACACCAAAGGTCATATCAGGAAGGGTACCGACTTGTGACAGTGCATGCTCATGATGACTTTTATAGTGCTGCCCCACTGGGAGACCAGGCCACCAGCACCATGACCTGATATCCCACTCAGTCACATTATCCTTACACTGAGCCAACCAGTCCTTGCTATATCGTAATAATGCCGAGCGCCTGGCTAGGAAGCAACAAGTTGTCACCACTAGTACTAGTACTCATGCAACAAAACAAGGTCAATAAAACATCATGAACAAAAAGATAATAGATAAGCATACCACTATTACAAAATCAAACATACACGATGAAGCCTCTCGGAAAGAAATATATTTGTTCCTCAGAATAATTTGTTGTGATATTGTGCTGGTTGGATGTTGAGGTTATTGACATGTGATATGTGATATGCAACGGTACCCTACCATTCATATGTACAGTTGCAGGATGCAGTCCATGGCATGTTGCCTAGGGAGAGAATGCCATCTTACACTCAGACATCTTTGGACTAAAGGTTCTGTCATTATGCATAACTGCTTAGACCACGCACACTTGTTTACTTAAACAACCATGAAGTGCGCACTTAAATACCCCCAGTTTCCATAGCAACTGCAACTTGAACACTTTATTATACAAACAATTAGCTGAAATTGTAGCCGGCTATATTATAACGATTTATATGCAAAGGCAGTCAGTCAAATGTGATTGAAGCCAGGCATCAAGGCAAACATAACTGCTTAAAGTTGCATTGTCAGATGTTTTTGAGTTTCTGCCTTTAAACAAAGTTTATACTTAGGTTAATCACTATAACCTACATCACTTTAGTCGGAAGTAACTTGTATATTAAATTAACGTTGAGGTATTTTGACGTGAAAACATGCAAAACTAATTTTGGTGTGCACGCCAAAACTCTGACACCATAGCCTTCAACTTTTGCTTTGGTTTCTTGGGTTATATGTCATAGCAATATCTAAGGCCATACCAGGACCGGTACCGATTTGGGATAGTGCACACTCATGTTGCCTTTTATAGCGCTGCCCCACTGGGAGACCAGGCCATCGGCACCATAACTCAATATCCCACTCGGTCACATTATCCTGATACAGAGCTAATCAGTCCCTGCCCTATCTTAGTAATACCGAGCACTAGGCTAGATAGCGATAGGTATCAATTTTATAAGTGATCAGCCACCGCGTCTGGTCCCATAGGCTTCAGCAGTAAGTAACAGGTTGTATCAAAGTTGCATAGTCCGATGGGTTTTGAATTTCTGCATTTTTTCTGAGATAAATATATTAGATCGATCACTAGTATCTACTTTACATTAGTTCAAAGTTACTTTTATTATAAGTGGTAAACTTTTGAGATATTTTGAGTGCAAACATGGAAAATTAACTCTTGCCAAAACTCTGACACCATAGACTTCTGCAGTAACAGGTTCTGTTACATTGACTCAGTATTGCCTTCTACGCAGAAACAAATGCTTAATAAGTGCATCAGTATCTAAGTTAGATATGTAAAATCAAATCTAGATAATTGGTTTGGTTTTGAAAATTTGATATTTCATCAGACTATGCAGCTTTAAATTGACATAGCATTCCCTTTTATAAATCAACAGATGCTTCATAGATACACCAGTGTCTAAGTTGCATATGTCAAATCTAGATAACTAGATGGGATGGCTGAATGAGTTGAGCGTCCGTCTCCCGTTTTGGTAGATCGTGGGATTCGAACCCGTGGGTTCGGTTCCCTTGGTCGAGTCAAACCAATAGCTTAACAATTTATACTTGTCGATTCCTAGCCAGGCATTAATACTTTTATTAATAAGGATAAGGCAACTGGCAAAAGGCAATAAGGCAAAAGGACGATAATGTGACTGAGTGAGATATCAGGTCATGGTGCTGGTGGTCTGGTCTCCCGGTGGGGAAGCACTATAAAGTCACCACGAGTGCACACTGTCACAAGTCGGTACCCGTCCTGATATAATCTTCGATGTTGCCAGAACGCAAAACTTAAAACAGATAACAAGGTGGACTATTAATTGAAGTTATTAAAAACATATAAACCTGATTATAATAGAAGTGAATTGGATAGACCATCAACATCATCTGACTGACTGAGTCTTCTCTGGTCTATGTAAACTTACTAGCTCATATCACTGACCTAGGTCATTAGTCTTAACTGACCCTCATAGATATATCCCGACCCCAGAGGACCCCAGTTTAGATTAGCTCATAAATAACGCCAAAAGAATAGATACCGTTAAAATATACAAAGCATGGTCATATTTACTTATATGTGCATAATATGTAGTTCCACAAGAATCAGGGATGAAAGTGGTCTCCGGAGAAAAAAGCGGAAATGCTGATATTCTCCCATAGGTTTAGCATTGTCAGGGAATCGCAGAAAATTCCGGGAAGTCTGGTTTTAACTTGGATATATATTGGTATACATTTATAGTGCTGCACCGTTTGAAGCATGTATTAGTAGTGTACGCTGATAGTGCTGCAGTGCTTGGAACATTTATTAGTAGTATACGCTGATAGTGCTGCGGTATCAGCACCACATATTAGTATATGCTGATGGTGCTGCGGGATTGAAAAATCCCGGAAATCCGCAGAAGCGCGGAGATCTTTCATCCCTGAGAATGGATACCTTTAAAATAGACAAAGCATACAGTCATATTGACTGCATGCATGTCCAGATATAGTTATATATATATATATATGCAAGTCATCAAATTATACTTGATATCCCTATATGCAACCATACCAAAACCACAGTTTCCAACGTAGTTTTATTATAGAATAGAAATGGTCTAGACAATATTTCTTTTAAAGAAAATAATGTCGCATGCGGCTGTTTCAGAAAGCCTCAAATCTAATGAGATTTGATCTCATTTATCATTGTTTCTAACATTTTAATTTTGTTTTATACTAAATTATAGCACAAACAAAAATGGTCATCGTGAGAGGAAATATTACACCACAGAAGACCTACATGCTGAAAGCATTAGGTCTCGTGCGCATATACGCCAAATATCATTAACTCTGCGCCTTATCAAATAGATAAGAGCAGTTTGTCCTGGGACTTAGATACTGATAATCAGACGAGAATCGTCACTTCTGTCAGATCGTCACAAGGAAAAACCAATATATATATATACATAAATATATGTGATGTATAACGTAATATGCGAGTATAAAAATACGTAGGGAATTGTTTCCATTATATATTATATTATTATATTATTTGATTACCATTTATTCTCCATAAGACAATATATATATTAATAGCGGACACGAATTGAGGAATAATGTGCGATTAGCAGTATTACGCCTGCCAAATACTGTTATCTACCGCTTGATAATGTGCTGAGTTAGCGAGATATGTGTCGCATATGCACCCGGCACCTTGGCCAAGTTGTACTAATAATTTACAGACTCCGGTGTGAATGGCTTTGCTGACCTGTTTTACTAATTTGGGGTTGACTCTACTGAATCCCTGTGTAATATGTCGGGTCTTGGCCGTCTGAACCCCAAAGATTACTATGCTCCACAGGCGTGTTCTGACAACTGTTTGTCAGTCCCCACCTGTGATTAGTCTCACAACTCAAAAGGAAGAAAGGAAGACAAGTCGTGCAGGATTGACAGTGAAGAGGTTGTGCTTTATTTGCATCAACTCCTGTTCACCTACTGGCAACATATCACCCTCACTCCTTACCAACTGCCCACACAGATCCTCATGACTCTTGCTGGTGTATATCAGAATCAGTGCCAACAGCCCATTGAATCGGAGTCCAGAGGTTGTTTCACACAGCTCAAAATCTTTGGGTGGGTGACGCCCTAATAAGAGGGCAGCTGTCACTCAACCCCAGCTGCAAGTAGTGTCCGTAATGTATGCAGGATGGCTGGGTGTGCTTGTCCATCAGCCCGTCGTAACAGGTAGTTGCAGAGAGTTACAATAAACATACATTAAAATGCCCCTCCCCTCCACTTGCATTCTTTCTGGTGCATGGAGGGAACATTTCCACAATAATTAACTGTCTCTTAAATATGAACATCACATCACAATCTCGGTCGCTAGGCTTTAATACATTTCCACATAGGCGCTTATGTCACAAAGCCATTGCTTATCTGTTATATAATCATGGTCCCCACTCCGTCGCCCGAGAATAATAATGTTCTTGGCAAATATATAAATCCGAACCGAAAATCCATATATTTTTATACCTGGACATCAAGCCAAAAGTAAAGCTTGTTTCATTTAACGAAGCCTCTAGAGCACATTGATTTTTATCATCGGCTATTGGATGTCAAACATGTGGTCATTCTGACATATTTCTTTGGAGGAAACCCACTGCTGCTACATAGGCTACTATTTCCGAGAAGCAGCAACATGTCTTTTATATGCACTTTCCCACAAACAGGACAGCACTTTGATGAACCAGTTGTGGACCACTGGTTGGAACGGAAAATAGCCCAAACTGCAAATGGGTCCACTGAGCAGGATAGATCGGATGACGCACACCTTCACAGGTGGACCCTGTACCGCCTCAGCTACTTCCTGCTCCCCTCGACATCAAACCAAAGATTTACGCAATTTACACTCGTCACTTCCATGTCACTACCATGTCACTACCATAGGCCAAGGGCTGGTTGGTTTAATGTAGGGATAATATGCCTGAGTTAGCTACCGGGCTACAGGATGGCCAGCAGGATATCACACTGTGGCAGCACTATAAAGATGCCAAGGGTGTGCACTGCTCCAAGTCGATGCACCTTCTGATGATCTGATGATGTGGTTAGGACGTTTATTTTGTATGTATTTATTATTTTTCTTGTGATGAATCTATTTACCCTGCCGATAGTGGATAAATGCGTTAGCGCTTGTTTTCCCCACTGGGCAGCACTAGTCCAATTTCTTTTCAAATCTTTTAGAATTTTGTTTTAGTAATAATATCGGTTTTGTTGTCGTTTCTTGCCTATGGGTTATAACTTATATTACAACTGTTTGTAGATTGAAAACAGTCCAAATCTGGCTTTTACCATACTGTAAGTCCATTTACCTATACATGTATATAGATACTTTTTTGGGTGTGATAAATCTATTTACCCTGCCCATAACGGATAAGTGTGTTAATATAACACTTTAGGACGTAAGACCCCAATAAACCTACCAAAGCCTATACTGAATGCAAACATATCCATGTGGGCTGAATGCAGCTATGATTATGAATCTACATAGCATGCTCACTCAACTACCTATACTGAGCAAGAACGCAACTAAAGCTAAGATTCCTTACACGCGGTATGCGGTATGCGAATGCGAATGTGGCAAAAAATCGAAACGCCTTGAAATCAATGGGCTACATCCCTTACATGCGGTATGCGAATGCGAATGCGACAACTCGATCGGTCCCTGTAGCAATCGGTGCGGCATGCGGCACGCGGTATGCAAATAGAAACGTCAGTCGCACTTGTCCATTAGGTTTAGACTAGGAGAGGCGACTGATCATTACGGAACGGTCACACACAGGGGTGCTGAGTGGAAACATATGGTAGTGGTGGTGGGGGGTAGACGCTTGCCGCTTACCGCGTAGAAGGAATCCTCCCATTCGCATACCGCATGCCACATACCGCATAGAAGGAATCTTAG
Source organism: Branchipolynoe longqiensis (assembly GCA_030323885.1). NCBI lineage: Eukaryota > Metazoa > Annelida > Polychaeta > Phyllodocida > Polynoidae > Branchipolynoe > Branchipolynoe longqiensis. Next base: position 37,111,985 of record CM059192.1, on the reverse strand, counting down.
CTTTAGAAATGCCTCGCAAGGTCTACAGACTGCAGCGGCAATGAATGACAAACACAGTCCACCACCAGGCTCATATTAGCAGATAGCAGTATACATTAGCACTTCTTTCCAGCGATCCCTGTCTGTGCGGCTAAGCCCTCCCATGTGCGACCAATTTTTTGTTTTGTTTTTAATTTGTCTCACTTGACTGTCCCTTTGATGACAGGACATCTACTAGGGCAGGACAACATTGGTCTAGCAACAGAGTTGTCCTTTGACTACAGGCATACTCCTACACAACACGGCTGATGTAGGGGGTCAGAACTCCTCAGAACTCACGGTTATGTCATGAAACATTGGTAGCCATAACAGAATATTAAAAAACAAACACATACACAAACACACTCATACATGTAACTAGCCTGACATACATCAAAGACCCTATAATACTAAGACGGCTCACTCACTATCTCTCCCATGGTAATGCAAATTTCGCACTGCCACCTTGTGGTGGGTTTGATCAGCCCGGTTCTGATTGATGTTTCACATGTAAACACATACAATTATATTATTATACATGAGATAGGTAAGTATGAGTACACATCAATATGAAATTGCTATCAACAAATACACATCATCATCAGCATCATCATCAGCATCGCCATCATCACACATCTTTCACATTCATATATACATTTATACATATAATATAGCACCTGTTTAACCAAGAGAACAGCCAGCGCACCAAGTGGTGGGTTTGATCATTTTGATTACACAGTACAGGCTGAGTGAGCCGTCTTAGTATTATAGGGTCTTTGCATACATGTAACTAACTAGCCTAGAACCAAATGTACAAAAGTGCTTCCTCTCCTTTGGCATCCGATTTGACACTGGAGTTGCAAAACTCACTTCAAATTCTTTTAAATTGTCACATTCCGAAATGTTGGCTGGTTGGTTGTTGGAGTTTTACGTCCTGGCAACATCTAAGGTCATATCAGTACAGGTACCGACTTGTGACAGTGTGCACTCATAGCGCCTTTCTAGTGATGCCCCACTGGGAGACCAGGCTGCCAGCCCCGTGACCTGACAATCCCACTCAGTCAATCACACTCTGTGTGTGTGTATGTGTGTGTGGGGGTGTATGTGTGTGTGTGTGTGTGTGTGTAAGAGTGAGTGAGTGAGTGAGGAAAGGTCTAGGACATCCCAGTAGTCCAATAATATTGCTGTTAAAAGAATTAATCCTCGAAGCCACCAAATAATAAAGTATCTGAATTGACCTATACACACTGATAAGATGATAACAGCGTAATCAGAGCCACTGACTACAAGTGAGTCTTTAGCCATCTACTGCCTGCCCAGTCATGCTTGGACATTTAGGTCCCCACAAAACAAAGCCGCAGACAAAGCCCACGCACTCTGCTAGTGTTTGAAACAGCCACCAGGTGGAACCATCATGCACCGGATCCTCTCCGTGGGATGGGATGTGGTGCAGCCGTAGACTGTGTGTGTGTGGGAGGGTGTTTTGTTTGTTTGTTGTTGTTTTACATCCTAGCAACATCTAAGGTCATATCAGGACTTGTGACAGTGCGCACTCATGGCGACCTTATAGTGCTGCCCCACTGGAAGACCAGGCCGCTGACACCATGACCCAAAATCCCACACAGTCACATTATCCTGACACTGAGCTAACCAGTCCTTGTCCTATCCTGTTAATGCCCAGCATCTGGCTAAGTAGCGACAAGTATCAATTTGATAAGTCATTGGTTTGACTCGCCCGGGAACCAAAGTCCTGACCTTCTGCACGCGAGGCCTGTGCTCTACCGATTCGGCCACCGCATCCGGTTTGTAGGCAGTGCTAACTAGCATCGACAGCCATGCAAGTGAGAGGATCCAGAGTTGTTTACGTGGTACAGCGAACTGCAATGGCCCCTCTATCAAAAGCTTCAATGTTCTAATTAGGTAAATCAAATCACAGCAAAACAAAAACAAAATCTTGACAAAAAAAGGACAGAGTACAATGGAACCGGGAAAAACTCTTAAAACACAACACTATATGCCTGGCACACACCTCCCGTTTACGATTCACGCGCTAAAACTGACTGCCCGACGCGACCCGACCCGACCCGTTTCCCGACTTAAAACTGAAAACACGGACAACACACATGTACCGACTGCTAAAACTGGGGCGCTCACATATACCGTCCGTTTCACGACTTCCATTCCCCCCTCTTCCATTATCCCCTCTTCCATTCCCCTCTCTTCCATTCCCCCTCTTGCGTTCCCCCCTCCTGCATTCCCCCTGTTGGGTTCCCCCCTCTTGTGTTCCCCCCTCTCTTCCATTCCCCCTCTTCCATTCCCCCCTCTTACATTCCCCTCTCTTCCATTCCCTCCCCTTCCGTTCCCCCTGTTGCGTTCCCCCTGTTGCGTTCCCCCCTGTTGCGTTCCCCCCTCTTGCGTCCCCCTCTTCCATCCCCTCTCTTCCATTCCCCTCTCTTCCATTCCCCTCTTTCCATTCCCCTCTCTTCCATTCCCCCTCTCCCATTCCCCTCTTCCATTCCCCTCTCTTCCATTCCCCTCTCTTCCATTCTCTCTCTTCCCTTCTTCCATTCCCCCTCTCCCATTCCCCCTCTTCCATTCCCCTCTCTTCCATTCCCCTCTCTTCCATTCACTCTCTTCCCTTCCCCCTCTCACACTCACCCTCTTCCATTCCCTCTCTTCCATTCCCCTCTCTTCCATACCCTCTTCCATTCCCCCCTCTCCCATTCCCCTTCCAACCACTGTTAAGAGCCGGTGACGCTATTGTACAAATGCCTCTTGCACTAACTGACCTACTTGTGTCAGCATGCATAGCTCCTTGCTTGACAATATGGACTGCCTGACATGAGATAAGACTTCTAGTCAACACTCCTATCGGCTAAACCGGGCACGGTGGCCGAATCGGTAGAGCACAGGCATCGCGTGCGGAAGATCGGAAGTTCGCGAGTTCGGTTCCCGGTCGAGTCAAACCAATGACTTAAAAATTGATAGTTGTCGCTTCCTAGCCTGGTGCTCGGCATTATTAGGATAGGACTAGGGCTGGTTAGCTCGGTGTCAGGATAATGTGACTGAGTGGGATATCGGGTCATGGTGCCGGGGGCCTGATTTCCCAGTGGGGCAGCACTATAAAATTGCCATGAGTGCGTACTGTCACAAGTCGGTATCCGTCCTGATATGACCTTAGATGTTGCTAGGACATAAAACAACAAACAAACAAACCTATTGGCTATGTCTAACGTTAGAGGTTTAAAGCTGCATAGCCTAATGAAAGCATAAGATTTTCTATTTTTTTTAAACCCAACAACACTAATCTAGATTTGATTCTATATATCCAACTTAAATACTGGTGCATCGGCGCGGGTTTGAACCACACGGGGTACAAATCCCACCACCTGCCACACGACAAGTGGACATTCAACTCATTCGGCCATCCTGCCTGGTAACTCCTGAATGATTCTTTCAAGTTTAAGTGATTAGATTCTTATCATATCAGTTGACATTCACACCAAGGTAATACTTTCCCAATTCCTGCCGACCTGACGCAGTGGCTGAATCGGTAGAGCGCTGGCTTCCCGTGCGAAAGGCCAGGAGTTCTAATCCCAGCCGAATCAAACCAATGAATCGGTAGAGCGCTGGCTTCACGTGTGGAAAGTCAGGAGTTCTATTCCCAGCGGAATCAAACCAATGACTTATAAAATTGATACGTGTCGCTACCTAGTCTGGTGCTCGGCATTAATAGGATAAGGCAAGGACTGGTTTGCTCAGTGTCCGGATAATGTAACTGTGAGGGAGATCAGGTCATGGTGCTGGCGGCCTTGTCTCCCAGTGGGGCAGCAGTATAAAGTCACCATAACTGCACACTGTCACAAGTTGGTATCTGCACTGATATGACCTTAGATGTTGCTAGGATGAAAAACAATAAACAATCAAAAACCCAATTCCTGCTAGAGTAAACACATACCATTAAACTGGCACGTGTTTGCATCATAAAATCATAATACAAGTCATGCAGTTTACGATGTAATAATAACAAAAAATAGCGATCCATATTTAAGGGAATAACAGGTAAATTTCTACACAAAACGGACTGGTCGAATAAGTTGAGCGCACGCTTTCAATGTGGCAAGTTGTGGGATTCGAATCCATGGGGTTCAAATCCCACAGTCAAACCAATAACTTAAAATGTCGCGTAACAGGCTTAACAATCACCTGCACAGATACTTCCGTGTAGTACCATCTGCCCTCTGCCCCTGTGGAGAGGAAGATCAGACTGCTGAGCATATCCTACAGAGCTGCTTGAACCATCACTCACTGAGGGAAGAGATATGGCCAGCTCCCACTGACTTGCAGGAGAAGCTGTACGGGGCTGCAGATGTGCTACAGAGGACTGTCAATTTTATTATGAGAACTGGGCTCCAAGTGTAATTGAAGGCGAACGAAAAGAAGAAGAATACTTGTCGCTCCCTACCCTGCCACTCAGCATTACTAGAGTAGGGCAAGGTGCTGTGGAATGAGGAAGACCAATTGTATGCGACCGAAATATTTCCGAATTAAACAACCTGTAAAAATATATGGATTTTCGGTAAAGAATTATATATTGGCAGAGAGCATTATTATTCTTGGGCGATGGAGTGGGGAGAAGGTTATGTAATCTAAAAGCAATGGTGCCCCCACTCACATGATGACATGATATAAGCTATGTGAGATATATATGTTCATACATGATGCCTAAAGTTAATTAAGAGATGTTCTTATATAAGAAGCAGTTCAAGGTTGATGAAATGTTCCTCTATGTATTCATAAAGAATGCAATTAGAGAAAAAGGACATTTTTGGATATATATCTATATATATATATATTTGTAACTGTCTACAACTACCTGTCCCTACCAAACCCAGGGCCAAGCACACCAGCCATACCACATTCCTTAGGGCCACACCCTGCAGGCTGGGTTGGGTGGCAACTCCCCATATTAGGGCATTGCACTGACCAGTCTGTAGGGGGGTGTCTGATTGGCTGGCTGTTGGAGATCCGGTCACCTGACCCCCTTTGGCCTATCATGACCACACAAGTCTCATTCTAATTATTTATTCAAGAAACTTCTCCAGACACACTGGAGAGGGATCACTCTACTCCTGGCTCTTGAGTGAGACAGACCTACTCTAGAGCAGGACCCCAGACACTCTGTCTGATGCTATCAAAATTCATCTATTCCAATTGAGTGTGTACACAGCCATAGGACTCCTGTCCCATGGGCTGTAGGCACTGCTTTCTCTATACAGGCTAAAGAGGTAATGATATCTTGTGTGGCTAGAAGGTGAGGGGTTAGGGTGATAGGTCACTGATAGGTGAGCAGGAGTTGATGCCAATAAAGCACAACATCCTCACTGTCTATCTTTGTGACTTGTCTTCCTTTCTTCCTTAGTATTGGTTAATGAGTTGATAGTCGGTATTTCAATAACAGCATCACAGGTGATATGAAGGGGAAGAGTATTGTAGTATTATCTGGTGTTCACGACGGCCGAACCCAGTAATATTATAAACCAATATAATATTTTGTAAAGAGTAAATTTTGATCATAAATTTCCACATTAAGAAGTAGCTGTTACTAATTTTTTTAAACATTCCAAAACAAAAATATGCATTGTGTGCGGGCGCGTGTGTGTCTATGTGTTGTGTACTGTGAACGTGGCTCAATGCAACCTCATCATAATAATCAAAACCCAAAGAAATCTAAACCCAACTTTGCCGACCGAAAACTCCGATTCATCAGGGCAAACATTACCCAGGGAGATAAAACTAATCCAGATTTTTCTCCCAAGAGTTTTAATAACTTCGCACAAATGAAAAAAGCTGCGGTGTAAATTCTAAACCAACACCACACAATAATATTGGCCTAGTGCCTGGTAGATCATTGTGATGGGTGAGAGAAGAGGAGATGGGAGGGGGGGGGGAGGAAGGAGGGGTGGGGAGGGGGCAAGCTAGGGTGGCTCCCTTGTTGACAACGAAGTTGCCAAAGCTTTCCTGGTAGGTAATCTTTTTTTCTTTTGCTGGAAAATGTTTTTATTTTCTCTGAGGAAACTTTCCCCGAGACTTTCCCTGCGACATTACCGCTCACTGGGGAGCTCATGACCACACACTTCGCACAATCAGTTGGCTCCGGCTCACAATGGATACTTGTTTGTTTGTTGTTGTTTTACATCCTAGCCACATCTAAGGTCATATCAGGACGGGTACCGACTTGTGCCAGTGCGCACTCAGTGCTGCCCCACTCGGAGGCCAGGCCACCAGCACCATGACGGGGTATCCCAGTTACATTATCCTGATACCGTTCTAACCAGTCCTTGTCCTATCCGATTAATGCCGAATCCCAGGCTAGGGTGGCTCCCTTGTTGACAAGGAAGCTGGCAAACTGTTCCTGGTAGGTAATTTTTGTTTCTTTCGCTGGAAAATGTTTTTATTTTCTCTGAGGAAACTTTCCCTGGGACTTTCCCTGCGACATTACCGCTCACCGGGGAGCTCATGACCACACACTTCGCACAATCAGTTAGCTCCGGCTCACAATGGATATTTGTTTGTGTGTTGTTGTTTTACATCCTAGCAACATCTAAGGTCATATCAGGACGGGTTCCGACTTGTGACAGTGTGCACTCATGGTGACTTTATACTGCTGCCCCACTCGGAGGCCAGGCCACCAGCACCATGACCCGGTATCCCACAATTACATTATCCTGATACTGTGCTAACCAGTCCTTGTCCTATCCGATTAATGCCAAATACCAGGCTATAGGTAGCAACAAGTATCAATTTTATAAGTCATTAGTTTTGACTCGGTTGGGATTCGAACTTCCGACCTTCCATATGGGAAGCCTTCGCTCTAGCGATTGGGTCACCGCGTCCGGTCACAATGAATGCTGTCAACAATATTTTATATTTTATAAGTTGCAAAATCCGATTATTTGACTTTCTACTGTATTTAAAAAAAATTAATCTTTTTTAGATAAATATATTAGGATGATAGTTATAATTGATCTTACATTAGTTTGAAGCAACTTTTATTTTAAAGGGTCAAATTTGAAGTTATTTCAAATGAGAACATGCAAAATTAACTTCGGTGCACACACCGAAATGATGGACATAGGCTATATTTACCAACTTCTGTGCATAGCACAGGAGTACTAAACTACAATAAATGTGTAATGAGTGTCCGTCACCAAGTAGGATTAAACTTATTTAATTTATTTACCTTTAGAAAGTGCATTCATTGGATTATGCAACTCTAACAAGACGGGGTGACCAAATTCCTTTGCTAGAGGTCGTGGGTTCGAACCCTGACCGAGTCAAATCAATAACTTACAAAAATTGATATGCATACTTGTCACTGCCTAGCCTGGTCCTCGCCATTAAACAAATAGGGCACGGACTGGTCTGTTCAGCATCAGGGTAATATGGGACTCATTACGATATCGATTCATGGTGCTAGGGGCCACGATACCCCAGTAGGGCAGCACTATAAAGTCGCCATAAATGCGCACGGTCACAAGTCGTTACACCTCCCGATGATATGATCTTAGAAATTGTTTGGATGTAAAACCCCAACAAATAAACAACTTTAAATATCTTTGGACTGCTGACATGATCTATAAGTATACAAAGATCCTATAACACTAAGACGGCTCACTCCCTATCTCTCCCATGGTAATGTAAATTTCGCAGTGCCACCTTGTGGTGGGATTGATCAGCCCGGCTGCTGGTTGGTGTTTTACATGTAAACACATACAATTATATTATACATGAGATAGGTAAGTATGAATACACATCAATATGAAATTGTTATGAACAAATACACATCATCATCAGCATCGCCATCATCGCACATCTTTCACATTCATATATACATTTATACATATAATATAGCACCTGTTTAACCAAGAGAACAGCCAGCGCACCAAGTGGTGGGTTTGATCATTTTGATTACGCAGTACAGGCTGAGTGAGCCGCCTTAGTATTATAGGGTCTTTGAAGTATAACAGCTTTACATTAAATTAGTCAATTCCCCATTTAAACTATACATATACAAGACGCCACATTATACAACCACTCAGTTTAAATTGGACAAGGAGACACCTGTATATATGGCCGCCGCTCTACCCCCCCCCCCCCCCCCCGCCCCCACCCCACCGCTACTCGTTCCTCCTCCCCGCCCCCACCCAGCACACACCCCGCTCCCTGGTGTCATTACTTGTCATACAACATGCACACATACACCTGTCAAACGGGGACAGCTTCGTGAGACCGGGAAGACAAGGTCCATGGCACTCCAGGACTCAGACAAGAACCATTCTGAAGCAAATAATGCTGCTTTTGAACATCCCCCCCCCCCCCCCACACACACACACAAACTCTCTCTCCGCGCACATACACTACAAAACAAACCCTTGATAGCATAACAAGTAAATGCAAGCAGATAAAGCGATGCTTAAACAGCATTAAAAAAAGAAAACAAATGGCATGGTAAGTACAGGTTGACTATCAGTCTCAGGTATCCGCAATCGGTTATCCGGTTCAATCAGTAATCCGGCACTAAATTCCACAACAGCAATTTCAAATTTCAGTCATGGTTCCAATTAGATAACAGATTCACCCTGTACTCGCAGTACACGGGTGGATCATCATTCATTATGTTATGGGTCGCGATGCGACAAAGACTGCTTTCATTACTTGACTACCGCTCTCCATTTAGCTCTCTGCTGTGAGAGTGATGTCCATGAGTCGGTCTTAATGTCTCTCAGCTTCAGGTTTCATTTCATGAAAGGTGCCTGCAAAAGTGTTGAAGTGCTGCTGGCTTTTGCAAGTTACCAGTGGCACTCTCTCGGGGAGCAAATAGAGGTTTCACACCGGCAAGAACACCATGGGTGAATACCACTCCTATAAATTGGGCTACGACGTAGGAGAATAAGAGACAAGACGAGAAGTGGTGGAAGCCTAGTTTATTTGCTGAGGCCCATCTGGCTGAGCAATAACCGCCCTACCAAGAAAAATTTTAACTGGCGCCGATGTGACCCTGACAAGGTCTGACTGGCATATGACAACATGGTGGGGCGCCAGGATAGCGCAGCAGGAACCAGCCCGCAGCGAATATAACCATAATATATTGTGGGTTAATAATAAAGGCAGCATTAAATGCTAGGATCCTGCAGGATATAGGAAATATAGCTCAGCCCCTTTATACTCATATAATAAATTATATATCCCATAAATTGGGCTACGACGTAGGAGAATAAGAGACAAGACGAGAAGTGGTGGAAGCCTAGTTTATTTGCTGAGGCCCATCTGGCTGAGCAATAACCGCCAACCCCAGCCGGCTAAACCGGCCCAGGCCCCAACCACTCCTCGTCTCACGCCTCCAGATGAAAGACTCGTTGCTACCCCCTGGAAAGACAGAACAGCGGAGCGTCGAAGAGGTGTGCACATCACATAATCCGACCCACATCCACTCCACTAATCCTAGCGGCACTACCCTCTACGTCTAGCCTGCTGAGGGCATCACACACCACATTAACTGTGGTATTTATGTAAGTTGATAAGAATGTAAAGTTCTTCTCGACTGCAAGCCAGAATAATTTTCACAGCATGGACATAATCCCAACTGATCTGGATCTCCCTGAATTAAGAGCGGATTGGACTACCGTGCTGTCCGTTATAAATATAATCTCGGAATCCTCCCATCCTGATGACCAACGTGTGGCCGCCTCCATCACAGCCCTCATCTCTTTTATGTTTATGTGGTCCCTCCCTGCCTCAGTGGGGAGCACCACGCGATGGTGTCCTATCAGCTGTCCTAACACTTCATTGTCCTCTGATTTAAAGGAAGCAGCTAACCAGTCAGTCTCATGCAAAGCACCGATTCCCCAATTCGAAGCGTCACTGTAGACCGCGGTAGTTACCGCAAACTTCCCGAGCATACCCGCTTTACCATTAAATTTTCCAGCGAATGATGCCCACCAGTTGATATCCTCCCTAAATCCGGCATTAAGCCGTGCACGGTAGAATGGTTCACGCAGGGTGCCTATAAGGTCATAGACCCGCCTACTAAAAGTTCGCCCACCCCTGATAACTTTGGCGCAGTGTGCGAGGTGTCCGGCGAGTCTCTCGAGTTCCCTACGGGTCGCCTTCCTGCGACCCAAGAAGAGCAGGAGGATGTCCCGAAGCTTCTTCAATTTATCGTCAGGGAGAGTAAGTTCCAGCGACTCCGAGTTTACATCGATCCCTAAGAATCTAATTTTCTTAGCTGGTGACAGCAATTTTTTTAAACTAATAAAAAAAAAAAATCTGCGCAATATAGAGAGTACACGTTGTTGCAACCCTGTAGTTTCTTCCTCCGTACTACCCAGAATGCAGAAATCGTCTAGATAGTTAATAATTCTGCAGACCCCCTCTCTGCCTGCGCATCAGACAATGAAGTCTGAAATTCTAGAGAATATATACGGACTAGACGAGAGACCCATACAGAGTCTCCCGTCCATCATATAGGTTCCCACCGAATCACCCTCAAAAACCCAGTGAAGCCCCTGTCTTTTCCTATGTTCTGGTTTAATATGGACAGCGCGCTAAGCGTCCTTGATATCAATAGTGGCTAGGTAGTCGCCCCTCTCCAGGCATTCTACCACATCATCCAGCCCACTATATTTAAACTTTGGGGCCACCCCCTTTGTGTAATTGTTGACACTCCCACCTTTTGGTTTACTACAGTCAATGACACTTCTCCCACCGCCATCATCTTTTGGAACGACGAAGTTCCCATGTATACAGGCCGGAGGACTATCGACTTTCCTTAGGACTCCCTCCTCTAACTCCGCTGCTAGCCGGGTCTCTATTATATTTCTCTCCCATCTAGATTTCTTTCTCTCCCGCTGACAGCCATACGTTACGTCACAATCGTCATCAATAACATGGAACCCAAAAACCGTGCCCTGAAGGAGAAACATAGCATCTATATCAGTGTCCCCCCTACAAAATGCTTCTGCAAACAAACGACAAGGTTTTAGTTGACATGGCATAGAAAATAATTTGTAAACGCATGCACAAGTGCCATTCAGACAGTCATTTTCCACCCGAAAAGTCACGTAATTACTGTTTGTGTTCTCCCTTACTGACACGCCCCAGCGTTTATCGCTATCACAATGCACTCTTAATAGGTCCTCGTAGCCTGCCCGCGCTATCGCGGCAGACACTCCGGTCAGCTGTTCACCCAATCCAGGTTTGTTTTTTACGGGTGGGTGTTCCAATCCCTGTGGTGTCACCCGAGATACTCCCTGGTAGGCCTCGTCCTCCAATCACACATCCCCACCCCGTATCTCACTGCTGCTCCTCCCTGCGCATTGCTCCAATGTAGGGTAAATATTCCCCTGACCTATCTCCCGTGTTGTGACTGGTTGCATGTTCATTCTCCCAATCGCGTGTTGTGAGCTGTTGTCAATGGGTGACGTATCCAATATTGCCTGACGTTGATCAACATCCCATATTGAAGCTCCAGTAGTCTCCACCTGCATCCCGAGTTGAGGCGCGCTCCCCCCACCAACAGTACCCTGTCCACTCGTGACTCCTGTTGGGTCGGACACGGGTGTGCTCTCAGGGAGGTGCCCCAATGTTCTAGTAGGTCAGTCCTTACAAGTGACTCTTGTGGCCCCTACCGCCACACTTTGAACACTTGTGTTCGTACCTGCACTGCGCCTCCTTCTTGCTGCAGCCCTGTTCGCTGTTCCAGGCATAGCAAGCCGTGTTCGGCTTGCCGTCTCGACTGCCTCGCTTCCCCTCACTGTATTTCCGTAAAACTGACTGCTTCTTCTTTATATTGTCCGGGCCGTAATGAAGAACACTTTTTCCCGTATGGGCGCTGGAAAATGCCTCAAACCCTCGTTTGACCGCCAACTTACGGATACACAAGTCATAGTCCGCATGCTCACTCTCTTGATATTCACCATAGCGGGCCCGGTGTGAGAGGAAATAAATGTGTTCCCACATTGCCCGGTGGTCCTGGAGAGACATCTCAGGAATTTCTAACACCCAGGCAGCGGTTGCACAGATAATTTCTTCGCAGTTAAGTTTTTTCACATCTTTTTTTGACTCGATATGTCGCTTCAGGGACCACCTACTTCTCAGTTTTCGATTCACACTGTCCACCGACGAACTGCTGGACGAACGTCGACATCGGTGCCGCCGCTCCCTCGATCTATAACTTGCGCGTCCGTAGTTTGAATAGCCCAAATCAGTCGTACCGGTAGCCAATGGTTGGTCGTAGGCAGGCATCTTGCATTTTGCCCCGACCGGGCTATCTTCCCGACGTTGAGGTGAATTCATCGCAGCCTCTCTACCGCGCCTCTCTTTCTTCTCGCGTGCCGCTAGGAGACGGTCCCGTTCATCTTTTAGCTCCATTAGCTCATCCTCCAATTTGAGTTCTTCCAACTCTCGTTGTTCCTCCAGAGCCAACTTGCCAGAGGTAGGTTCCGGCTCTGACTCCCCCGTCGTCGACTTAGGCATTTTAGCGGCACTGCTTCGTGTAGTTCTGCACGTTGGTTCCACTGTCTTTTTCTTCTTACTGCAGTAATCTACTTCGACTCCGTCGTGACTCGATCCACACACTGCGCAGAAGTCTATCGTCATAGTCCCTTGAATCTATCGGGCTGGGTTCTGTGAACTATCAAAATGTTACAACTATGTATGTAATAGTTGCAGAGCACAAACGTGAAATAATGGTATCGTATTCCAGCTCACTGATGGTCGACACACGTGAATTTTCCGATTAATGCCGATCTCGATTCGTGCCGCTGCGCTTTACCGCTGGGCTATGGCAGCCAAAAATACAGGTGTGTTCTAGCCTGGACCATGGTCTCCGTTTACAGTACTAAGGTCCATATACTGCAGCTCAGTTATATTTTACTGTAAAGCCTATAACCTGTAAAGCCTCTAATTAAGTTAGTCTAAATTTAGGAATCACAACTGTGTTAACCTAGTTCAGTTATTTTCACATAAATTGACTTATATATATATATATAAGTCATCAAGTCTGAAGTAACTACCAGCTGCGCTTTAGCGGCTGGGCTATGGCAGCTAAACAGAGTTGCTTTGCCCGAAACCTTGGCCTGCTTCTCGGCGAGTTCCAGAGCCCTGAGATCCTCTGTAACCGGATTAAGGGAAGCTAAAGCCTATTAGCACCAATGCAGACCCGAACCTTGGGCCCACTTCTCTGAGAGTTCCAGGGTACCAAGGTACTTAAGTACTAAAGTACTAAGTACTAAAACAGAGTACTAAAGTGCTTAATCGCTCATTCAGTCAGTAATTCAAATAACGGCCGATTTAGGCTGTAGATCTAGTTAGCATCAGTTCATAGTGTCGAATACCCAGTATATATGGTCGATTTAATTCAGAAAGTTATAATCGACCCAACATTGTCGACAAACCTAACGGGAGTTTCAATCTAAATATTGTTTAGTCGAATCAAAGTGCGTCGAATGCGTCCTTATGTATCATGCATTCATATTCTTATTAATTAATTGAAGCAATAGTCGACACCCACATAAATGGTTAGTCGACTCACAAATCGAACATTTTGGGATACGGGTCATAACGGTCGAATATTAAGTTATTTCAACGATACCGTCATCCTGTGCTCCGTTCCCCTACACTCTAACGACACGCTTGTCGTCGACACAGTGATCGTCGACTCTCAGGTAGCATGATGGTCGATTCCATGTAGTAAATGAGATCCTCCCTTGATTAACGTCGTCCTCACAGGTCCCTTAGGGGAGAAGGTAACAAACAGGTAGCTGGCGACTCGATGTGACCTGGAAAGGTTCTGACTGGCATGTTATGACACAAAACATGGTGGGGCGGGACGCAGGATAGTGCAGCAGGAACCAGCCCGCAGCGAATATAACCATAATATATTGTGGGTTAATAATAAAGGCAGCATTAAATGCTAGGATCCTGCAGGATATAGGAAATATAGCTCCGCCCCTTTATACTCATATAATAAATTATATATCCCATATAAAAGCTGTCGAAAAAGCGGGCAAATGAAATGAGAGCCTAAATCCACAATCTAAAAAGCAATATTTATTCTTTATATATGTGTTAATATTTCCCTGCTACCTTTGAGTTGAAAAATATAATAAAGCATATAGTTTAATAGAATTTAAAGGTGAAATTGACGGCGTTCTATGGCCGCCATCTTGTCTTTTTCATTCTCTCCCATTTCACCAACTCTGTGCTGATATAAGTACCCATTTGATAGTGGAGGCAGGCATTCTACTTCCTGTTCCATACTAAAGCTATTTTCGCCCGTATTTAGACTACGTTGTCGTTCACAAGTGTACTGCGAGTACAGGGTGAATCCTTTATCTAGGTTCCAATGAACACTGGAAGTGTTTCTCGTGGTGTGAAGTGAAAACAACATGCGTTGTCCATAACAGATAACAGCCCTGTCACACTACGACGTATCTCGCCGGCGCACCGCCAACACGCAAAATCACTTTTAATCGCCGAGAGACATCAAACTTTTCAGCGTCAGCGCAACGTAGTGGTAGTGTGCGGCCGACATTGTGGTAACGTGCCATCCTGATATGACCTTAGATGTTGCTAGGATGTAAAACAACAAAACGCAACAGTTTGGCGCAACGTGTGGGAACGATCCTCACGCGCGCGGTGTCTGCCTAGCATTCGCATAACGTTATTCCAGCGATGTCGATGTGCTTCTGACGTCGCCATAATGTTGGCACCCGCGCGTTGTCGCGCGTTGCCGGTCGTCGAAAGTTTTTTGCAAGCACAAAACTTCGCCAATCTGATGACGCGTGCCATCGACCAACGCCGTCCATCAACGAATACCAATGTGCGCCTAACTCGCGCGTAATGCTTCCAGACGTCTCCTGACGTTTCGCCAAAAAATTACACACGTTGACGCGCGTTGGCGAGAAACGTCATAATGTGACAGCACCATTAGCTAGAACTTCTGGAAAAAGAAACTTGACAGTGGCAGTGTCTGTGTGAAGCTTGTGTGATTTATACAGCGTTGGTTCTTCGATAGCTTATGGACATACAGAAACAGAGAGAATTTGCTCAAGTTCTTTGCTGACAGTGATTCAGAGAAACAGATGTGTATAACTATAAGGAGAAAAATGAATGAAGGAAAAAATGTAGAACTAGATAATGATTGTGATGAAGTGGTTTAGGTTACGCCACAGTGAAGGCTTTGAGCTGTCTGGGGATTTGATGAAGGAACAAGCCAACATTTTTTTAGGATGATGTGGTTGGCTGTTGGGGTAAAGCTGCATGGTCCGATGAAGCTTCAAAATGTCAACAGCGAAACATTTATCCAGATTTTATTCTACATATCCATCTTAGATATAGGTGCACTTATTATTAAACATTTGTGTCTGCATAGAAGGGAATACTGAACCAATTTAATAGAACCTGTTAGTGCTTCAGTCTATGGTGTCAGACTTTTGGCGTGCTTGCCAAAACAAATTTTAGATGGTTGCACTTCAAATATCTCACAAGTTAGCCATTTAAACTGAAAGTTACTTCAAACTAAAGTAAAGTAGATTATAATGATCAATGTAATATATTTATCTCAGAAAAATGACAGAAACTCAAAACTATCGGACTATGCAACTTTAAGTGCATTCTAATGTAATAATTAGTTATTCAGCAAATAACCAGTGGGTACGTTGATACATAGAGGCATGTGGTGCCAACACCACAGACTCTCAGGTGCCACAGCACTATATGGTTAGCGTCGCACTGGCGCAAGTTGGCCGTTTCTGGTTCTGATGATGCTATGATGTAAAACCCCAGTCCCTTGACCCCTAGCATCCACAAATTGTGCCATGCGTCACGGCCCGTTCCGGTTATCACCGATCCCGGCGAGCTACTTCTGCCGCTTTGACCTACTTCTTCGGCAATTCTCCCCCCCCCCATCCCCCCCATACACACACCCTTTCTTTCCGAGAAGTAGCTCGGCCGGGAGCAGTGACAACAGGAACGGGCCGTGACGCATGTGCACAATTTGCGGATGCTAGGGGTCGGGGGACTGGGGTTTTATGTCATAGCAACATCAGACGTCATCAGAACCAGAAACGGCCGACTTGTGGCAGTGCGACGCTAACTATATAGTACTGTGGCGCCTGAGAGTCTGTGGTGTTGGCATCACATGCCTCTATGTATCCCCGTACCCACTGATTATCCTGGCATTGAGTCAACCAATCAGTCACTCTCACTTTTTGTTTTTCTAGAACATTTTTTCTGCCTATCATGGATAAGTCTGAATAGACTTTATTTTCACCATTAGACAGTTGGTTGAAAGAAAGGGTGAGCCCTACTTTTACTGACCCAATGGATTTTTAACCTCCCACACCACATTGAGATGGTATGAGAGCAACTGGCCTTTGATGCGGCTGTAAGTTATACACAGCGGTGGAAATCCAAATTGGCAGTGGTGATGGCATCCTTTCCTAGTAATAACACACAGTGCTAACCAAGGCAACCGCTAGGCTATCTGACCTGGCAATCTTTAGTCGTGAGGACTACATTTTGCTCCAGGCACAGTGCTCGCTTCACCTGAACTGCGCTATATCAACAAGTCAGCGCAAGTTCATCTGCTTCATTTTGCATAACACTTTATTTTCTCTTTGTCAACAGGCGAAGTGGAACAGAAGAACGCAATACAGGAAATGGGGACACGGCCCTCGGCACACTCAGCGTTCTCAAGGTGTGTGTGTCGGGGGGGGGGGGGTGTTATGGCGCGAAGACAAACCAAAGAGCAACATTTCCAAAAATCTGAAATAATTATCCCCAACTTAAGGACCATCCAAAATTCTCAGTATGTGTACAGTTGTACAAAGAGTATTATTGAGGCTGTATTTATACTGTCCATAGCATATAAGCCCGGGTACCCAGGCTTGTTTTCAATGCTGGCCAGTTGTAATGTTGGTGTTATCTTACCACACAGTAGCTGCTGATAAGGTATTTGATTGCCTGCATTTCAGTAGCAGATAGATAGTTGGTTGGTATGGTTCAAGAATCTTTTTTTTTTTTTTTTTCAAGTATGACAGGAGGAGTGGAGGAGGTAGGTGGGAGTGGGGGGGGGGTAACCACGCGTTGATATTTATAATATAATTATCAACCAGCCATGAGATGCTACACAATGTTGATGTGCATTACTTTGTTGGGTGGGGGACGGGGTGGGAAGGGCTGGGCGGGGGGGGTCTTTGTACTACCGTGAAAATGTTGGCAACTTTGGATGACCCTCTAGTGTCGGGGTGAGGTGGGGTGTGGAAGGGGGAGGGGAGGGGCTATGTCGTATTGCTATGTGGGCGAGATCTGTGTGACACATCAGCTCACATAATCTGTTTGTTCGTTGGGGGTTTTAGGTCCTGGCAAAATCTAAGGTCGCATTAGGATTAGCACCGACTTGTGATAAATTGCACTTATAGCTGCTTTATAGTGCTGTCCCACTGGAAGATCCAGCCGCCGGCATCACGATCTGATATCGCAAGAGTTGGCGCCAGTAACGTACCTTATAATCTCATCATCATCATCATCATGCTGTCAGTCGCAATGCGACAAAGACTGCTTTCATTAGTTAACCGCCGCTCTCCAATTAGATCTCTGCTGTGAGAGTGATGTTATTTCATGTGGTTGGACATTTCATAAAAGCTGCTTGCAAAGTGTTGAAGTGCTGCTGGCTTTTGCAAGTTACTAGCGGCACTCTCTCGGGGAGCAAATAGAGGTCTCACACCGGCAAGAACACGTCAAGACAGGCGCAAACTATTTGTCCCTGCAGTGGCTGGTCGGGAGATGTTGGGAGTTCCATTCATCACCACCCTTAATGCTGCCACGGTAACATGGTTTTCTGTTAGGGTTTACTCCCTTAGCCTTTGGTTCTATCAAGAACCTGTACCAGAAGGCAGTGGTTTACAACTTTGCAAGGCAGGGGCGTCAAACTCCCTAAGGTATCAGAGGTACTGCAATACCCGCATACCTACCTTATAATCTAACATACAAATAAGGTATGCAGTACCTTGGTCATAGGAGCTAAGAAGGGCTATTATCGGGTTTGTTTTTTGTTGTTGTTCCAACGTATAAAAAATAGCTGCAATTAAAATTACAGTCAGACTAGACGGGATGACTGAATGAGTCCGTCTCCCATTTTGGTAGATCATGGGATTCAAACCCAAAGGTTCGAATCCTGGTCAAGCCAAACTAATGACTTAAGTTAAAGATTGATACTTACTGCTTCCTAGCCAGGCACTCGGCATTATTAGCAGAGGACAAGGACTGGTTGGATCAGTGTCAGGATGATGTAACTGAGTAGGATATCAGGTGCTGGCAGCCTGGACTCCCAGTGAAGCAGCACTATAAAGTCGCCATGAGTGCACACTGTCACAAGTCGGTACCTGTCCCGATATGATATTAGATGTTGTCAGGACATAAAACTCCACCAAACAAAATTATAGCCACAGAGCAGCCCAAATTTTATGTTAAATGTGTACGACTGGATTTCAGTGAATTTCTTTTCTTAAATAATAACCAATATTTGTAAATTAGATTATTATTTTACTCTCTTGGTCTGCATTTCACTCAGGCACATTTTGTTGCATTCTATTCATTTAAATTCAGTTTACCGATATTTAATTTTAATTAACTCACATCTGACTGTATTTAATAACGAAAGCATTAAACACACTCACTCACTCACTCACTCACTCACTAGCTCGCTCGCTCACTCACTCACTCACTCACTCACTCACTCACTCACTCACTCACTCACTCACTCACTCACTCACTCACTCACTCAGGTACATCAACACTCACACGATAGAGCACTGAAGCCATACACACACGTACATGGACACTCACACAAAAGAGAGAAAACAACTCGAACCGATGCGGCAATAATAGACCTACTCAAATTTGCCTAGGTATATTCTACACATGTAACCTCTGTATGTGTGCCCCCCCCCCCCCCCCACACCCACACCCCATCACCGCCCACATTATTCAGTGAGTAGGTATATCAGTGGAGTGGGGAGTTTATCTAATGCTCTTACAGACTGCCTGTCAGCACACACAGCATATGTCAATAGCATCCATTCATGGCGACCAGGGGCCGTATGCATGGGCTAGTGCTAGGGCCCTAACCGCGGCTATTGTGGTACCACACGGCTATCGGTGGAAAATCAGCATGCATGAGCCGGTGCCAGCACTAGACGCCGACCGTAGCCTAGGCTAAGCTACCCTGTTTTCAAGTCGGGTTTAACTGCTAGCCGCGCCGGTTAGTGTGTGTGTGTGGGTGTCAATATATTCAATGCTATCATATTTGACAGAATTACATACTCAATAAGTGAAATTTGATCAAATTAACCCTAAATTCGAACCGATATTAACGCTGCCGCCGCATCGGCGGCGATATTAATATTATCGAATCGACGAATGTAAACTAAACAAATCGTCGCCGCCGCAGTGCTCGCTGGGAACAGGCACAGCAATAGCAACTGGCTGGTGCCAGGCGGTGTTAGGTACCGATTAGGCCCAAATCTATTCAATGCTATCATATTTTACAGAATTACATACTCTGACAGTGAAATTTGATCAAATTAACCGCAAATTCGAACCGATAAAGGCGATATTAATGCCGCCCCTACATCGGCGGCGATATTAATATTGTCGAATAGACGAATGTACACAAAACAAATAGCGGTGCTCGCCGGCAACAGGCTCAGAGGGATTTCCCAAATCTATAAATAAGTACACGGTTAGCTATCCGGACAGGTTTAGACATCGGTGCATATGGCTTGACCTAATTCACCAAGGCCCTCCTAGCCGCAGACAGCTACCCCAGAGCTAGCATGGAGCACCGGCTATGCGTAGCACTAGCCCATGCATACGGCCCCAGTGTGACATAGTTGGAGCACACACTGGTCCCAGTGGTCACTCTTTCAACTGTGATTGCCCATAGTGTGCCTACATAAGGCACGCTGCTGAGTAACATAGTCGTGCACACACTGGTCCCAGCGGTCGCTCTTTCATCTGTGATTTCCCATAGTGTGCCTATATAAGGCACGCTGCTGAGTAACATACTGGTGCAAAAATCTCAAGTACAAAAAATGAGATCGATGTATAAGCAATGCAGTGCTAATAGAAGTGAACTCGTATAAATACTTAGGAACCACACTTAACTCTACACTGAACCAGCAACTATTGAGGCTGAACCAAATTCTAGGTATGAGAATGACAACCGTTAGAAAAATAAAATGTTACATCAGTGAGAACAGAGTGCTCAAACTGTATAAGGCAACTATACTGCCAATAATAGATCATAATGATCTTATCTATGGCCTTATAACAAAACAACAAGAAAATAAATTACAACAGAGAACCCAAAACCAGGCTCTTAGAACAGTATATAAGGGCAAAGGTTTCTCAGTGAATGAAATGCACACTGGATCTAATATTACATACCTGAGCCAAAGGAGAGATGCACATCTGTTATCTCTTATGTTTATCAGAGCCAAGGATGAAAACTACATAGACCATACCACCAGAGTTACCAGGCAGGGGGATTCTACACTCCTCAAAGTTCCTAAACCACTCACAAATAGACTGACAAGAGCCCATATCTATAAAGGCAGCAAATTATGGAATGAACTCCCAGTCAGAATTAGACATGCACAAACACAACTAGAAATCAAGAATCTGGTAAGAATTCACCAAGCCAACCAGGCCCTTCTATAGGCCTAATAAGGTCACCATGTTTAATTATCTACCTATTATAAGCACATATGGCCACTCCCTCTCCCACCACACCTCACTCCCTTACCTGCTGCCAACAAACCAAGTTATCCACCTTACAAATTATTTGCCCAACAACTTCAGAAAATGCATATCAGTCTGGTAGTATTGCTATAAATATAGACACTAATAAAGACTACTACTACTAGACTATTAAATGACTGAAATGTACAATGCTCCAAGCATAGTTTATCCCATCATTACTAACAACCTCCTTACGCAAACTACTTCATGTAGTCAAAAACACCCCCTAGGTATTAACCTTTTTACGCATAACCCTACAAGTAGGTATCCCAATACAGGTCGCCCGAGGCACTGGAATCGGGTCAGTGCATCAACAGAAAGGGTGTTTTCAAACTTCTCCAATATGCACAATTATTGTTATATTAAATAAAGATATAGACCAATTTGAAGCTTAAAATGTGTCCTTTCATTCTGCACTAATCTAATTGGTGTATATTAATGTAATATACATGCTACTGAGCATTTAAAAAGTTATAGGCATGAACTATCTGACACCAGGACATGATACTAGACATTCTAAGCTTTAATTTCATATAAAATTGTATGGGTGTATTACTGAATATCCTGGTCAATGTTTTGATTCAAAATTACCAAATGTTTAAATTATCACCAATAAATAAAAGTCTTTTAAAAATATCCAAATAATTTGTATACCACTGTCAAGATCATTCTGAGAACTTTAAAGTGATATAATTTTCAAATTTGTGGCGATCTCCAGCAAAGTGCGCAGATACTTTTTGTAACCAGTGGATGACTCCCGGTCAGGCTACAAATGGCGGCACATGTTGTGAGTGCCACTTCCCAAACACTGAGCAGCAAAATGGATGATCATTTTGGGATACTATTCAGAAGTAAATAGGTAGGAAATGTTTTATTACTATATGTTTACATATTGTGGTTAATAGAATTGTGCATTTTAATAATAGTTTGGTGTTAATTAGACACATAAAATCGGCGAATATTTTGGGAGTGTGAAAAAAAGCCGATTTTCATATCAGTAGCATAACTTTAGATAGTATGTTTGCTATGAACAATCTTTCAAAAACTGATCAAACAAATATGCATAGTTTGTTATATATTTGTCTTAAATGCTACCTAAAATTCAGGATGTTGGAGTAATTATTTTGTAAGATCAACACAATTTTTGGAGTAAGATCATGTGTAATAAAAAATTGCAAATGGCGCCGATTGCTGGGCGATATTTTAAGGATTTTCATACACCCAGTACAATACAAGTTAAGTTTTAAGTTTTAGAAACAAATTATGTACATGATTACTACATGTACACATTAATGTACATAAATTATTTTATATTACCAATGTACACTGAATTTAGTACCAAATGTTTTTTTCAGTCACTAATGGGGCCATCACATTATGACGCATCACCCAAACATATGGTGACGTATGTTATTTTTTGCCGCTACGTGGGGATAGGTCGTTATGCGTTACGCCTGCGTTAGGCGCACGTTGGTATATGTCAATGTACTTCAAAATTTGTCGATGGCAAAGTTTTGTGCATGCACAAAACTTTTGATGTACAACAACGCATGGGTGCTTACGTTACGCCTACATTAGGCATATGTCGAGATACATTAGACACATGTTGGAGGAACGGTGTTCCTACATTGTCCTACGTTGACTTTCGTTTCTCTGATGGAGAGTGTTCAGTCGGTGTTGGCAAGATCACGCCAACGTATGACAACATTGTTCTAATGTATGCATAAGGTACGGCTGACGGGTGGTTGGCGTTTCTCCACCGTGTCCCGATGTAAAGGGCGCACGTCTGGCGCTCGCTTAACGTATATAACGTTCGCCAGCGTTCTGCGAATGTGCCGTGAGCGTTTTGCATGTGGGTCAGGTGCCCCCCGCACATTGGCATGCGCTACTCACGCGTTACGCCAACGTCGCGCATGCTGGGTGCATGTTGGCGCAATGCCAAAATGCGCTGGACTGTCGTTGGACATGCGCTGCTCATGCGCTGGCACTACGCTCTCATACTTTGTGGTACACGTTTAACAGTCGCTACCGACACGGTGAGAGCGCGTTATGCCAACTCTAGGTAAATGCCATACGCGCGAGAGGCAAGTTAGCCACATGTCGTGCCAAACTTCTTTTGTGTTTTTTCTCATGCGCCGACATACGTTACCACTACGTCGGACCGACGCTACGCTTACATCCACTACGTTGCGCTGACGTCCAACTTTTCCCCCCACGCCGAAAAGTTCAATGCATCTCGACGTAAAAAAAGTGATTTTACACCTTGTCGCCACGCTTGGGAGATCCGTCGTAATGTGACGGCCTTTAGACAACATTTTTATTTTTGCAGATGAAGTTATGTCTCTCCTGAAATCGATCTTTGTGGATGTTGGTCATGGCAGGCATCCAAATATTCCAAAGACAATCCAGAAACAACATGATATAGATATGAAGGTTAATGTAGCTGAAAATGTACAGGCAGATAATGATATACCGGTATGTGATGGAATTGTAACTGAGTTGGCAAATGTAGCCAATTTTAGATTTGATCAGCAAGGTGTATGGGTTGGGGTGGCATACGAAAGCCACTGTTTTGTGGGAATTGTTGTAGAGATTTTGTCGCCTAATTTTGCCACCATACAGTTTCTATACGGTGGTCTTGAGGATACTTTTAAATGGCCTCAGGGTAACTTTGTCTTTGTAAATGATTTAGATTTGTGTCCTGTGGTTTCCTCTAGAGGAAAAGCATGATTTTTGCATAATTTTTGTCCATATTAAAAAGCCTACAACTTTTTAAGTAATCATCCGATTTTAATGAACTTTGTGTCATTTTACTTCTCTTGGTAAGACCTATGGTACTTTCTATTGAGTTGCAAAAATGACTTGGGATACCTACTACAAGCTAACCACTCTCCATCTAGCAGAATAAACAAACCATTCTACTAACACTCCATCTCAAAATGCTATCTCCAACAACATGATAATTATGCAATTCACAACACAGTAGGCATACAAACCTATGAAGGGAAACTATGCACCTAACCACTCTGTAATGTAACAGTCTAATCTATTCACATGTATGTATCTAAGTATGTATGTATACAACATATAACTACCATCTTATAGGTGAATTGTCAAACTATACCATATGTAAGTCTTGGAATGATTAATATTGTTATTTCAGCTGACTTGAGCTAGCTCTGATGACATTATCAGACTATATACACATATATTACAAATAACTGTAATGTCACATGGCTGGAATACCAGTGCCACGGCACTGACAAAAGACTTTATTCAATGAATAAACTATATTTACAACAACAACAAATTAAAGAAATTATAAGGTACACTGCTGTGTAACACACTGGTGCACACCACCAGTGGTCGCTCTTTCAACTGTCATTGCACATAGCTTGCCTATATAAGGCACGCTGGTGGGTAACATAGTACTGCACACACTGGTCCCGGGGAGCGGGACATAGCTCAGGCGGTAGAGTGTCAACCTGTCGAGGTGTGGGTCATCCGATTGATCCTGCTCAGTGGACACATTTGCAGTTTGGGCTATTTTCCGTTCCAACCAGTGGTCCACAACTGGTTCAAAGGCTGTGGTATGTGCTGTCCTGTCTGTGGGAAAGTGCATATAAAAGACCCCTTGCTGCTTATCGGAAATAGTAGCCTATGTGGCGGCAGCAGGTTTCCTCCAAAGAAATATGTCAGAATGACGTCCAATAGCCGATGATATGAAAATCAATGTGCTCTAGAGGCGTTGTTAAATAAACAACCTTTTTTTTCACGCTGGTTCCAGTGGTCACTCTTTCAGCTGCGATTGCCTAGTGTGCCCGAGAAAGAGGAAGAGGAAGGGAAATAACAGTGGACACAGATTTCATGATATCATCCTAAATCACCTGTTTCAGTTTTATTCTAGACTGACTCCAGGTTTCTCCTTGGGTATAAAGCATCAGATGGAAGCAGATGGAAGCAGAAGCAGCGGCGTCAGTCCTATATATAGAGCCGTCACTGCGACTGTAACCACTGCCAGTCGCCACATATAGTCCGACAGGGTGGGCGGGTGATGCAGGCGAGGGGCCAGGTGGGCGGAGGGCGGCGGGGCGGGCGGGGCCGGGCGGGGCGGGGCGGGGCGGGGCGGGGCGGGGCGGGGCGGGGCGGGGCGGGGCGGGACGGGACGGGACGGGACGGGACGGAACGAGGCGGGGTAGGGCGGGGCGGGATAGAGCGGGGCGGGGTAGAGCAGGGCGGGGTGGGATAGAGTGGGGCGGGGCGGGGTAGAGCGGGGCGGGGTAGAGCGGGGCGAGGCGGGGCGGGGCAGAGCGGGGCGGGGTAGAGCGGGGCAGGGTAGAGCGGGGCAGAGCGGGGCAGGGTAGAGCGGAGCGGGGCGGCACACACGGCCCGCCCGGACCCACGCCGCCACCGCCAACGTCGGGAAGACAGTGGTCGATATCGAGATGGAAACTCGACTGATCGGTGACGGCAAATTCCAGTCAGATGATCGGCTAGGGTCAATTTCCAAACTGATTAGCAATTGTTGGTAATCAAAGTTTTCAAAACAAAATGCTACACATACATCAGGGATGAAAGTGGTCTCTAGGGGAAAAAAGCGGAAATACTGATTTCTCCCATAGGTTTAGCATTGTCAGGGAATCGCGGAAAATACCCGGAAGTCGGGTTTCATACATATATGTATATATACGTTTGAAACACATATTAGTAGCATACGCTGATGGTGCTGCAGTGTAAAACAACGTATTAGCATAGCTAAAGAATATTCTTCATCTATGGTATTAGTATACTTTAAAATTGATACTTGTCGCTTCCTAGCCAGGCGATCGGCATTATTAGGATAGGGCAAGGACTGGTGTGCTCAGTGTCAGGATAATGTGACTGAGTGGGATACCAGGTCATGGTGCCGGTGGCCTGGTTTCCCAGTGGGACAGCACTATAAAGTCACCATGAGTGCGCACTGTCACAAGTCGGTACCCATCCTGATATGACCTTAGATGTTGCTAGGACATAAAACAACAACAAACAAACAAACAAACTGTATAGTTATGCAAATACCTGCATGCGCAAATACATCCATAAATTATACATCCATACATATGTACTTACACAATAAATACACGCCTACAAACAATAATTTATATACACACATGTGGTTACTCAGGCACATGACTTGATATTACTTACATCTTACATTGCTTTCATCTCAGACAAAAAAAAGGGAGAGGGATAGAGTAGAGAGAGACTGTGAGAAGGCCGTGGACAGGGAGGGGGTATGACTATGAAGGAATGAGGGTGGATGGCAATAGGGAGGAAAGGAGAGATGGAGGGAGGGAGGGAGGGGAGGGAGGGAGGGAGGGAGGAGGGAGGGAGGGGAGGAGGGAGGAGAGGGAGGGAATGAAGGAAAGAGTGTGCGAATGAGGGAGGAAAAGGAGGGAGGGAGGGGAGAGGGGCGGGAGAAAGGAAAGGGGAGGGAGGGGGGAAGAAGGGGAAGGGAGGGAACGGGAAGGAGGAGGGAGGCAAGGAGGGACTGCGTGATTGAGGGAGGGGGGAGGTAAGGAAGGGAGGAGGGAAGCGAGGGAGGAGGGAAGGGAGGGAGCGAGGTAAGTAGGGAACGAGGAAGGGATGTAGGGAGGGAGAGAGAGAGGGTGCGAAGTAAGTAGGGAGGGAGAGGTGGGTAGGTAGGGAGGTAGGTAGGTATGTATGGAGGGAAGGAGGTACAGAGGGAGCGAGGTAGGTAGGGAGAAGGGGGTAGGGAGGTATGTATGGAGGGAAGGAGGTACGTAGGGGGCGAGGAAGGGAGGGAGGGAGAGGGGGGTAGGGAGGTAGGTAGGTATGTAAGGAGGGAAGGAGTGGAGAGGGGCGAGATAAAATAGGGGGGAGAAGGGGGAGGTAGTGAGGTAGGTAGGTAGTATGGAGGGAAGGAGGTACGGACGGGGCGAGGTAGGGAGGGAGGGAGAGGGGTAGGGAGGTAGGTAGGTATGTGAGGAGAAGGAGGTAGGGAGGGGGCGAGGTAGGGAGGGAGGGAGGAGGGGTAGGGAGGGAGGTAGGTATGTATGGAGGGAGAAGGGGGTAGGGAGGTAGGTAGGTATGTATGGAGGGAAGGAGGTACGGAGGGGGAGAGGTAGATAGGGGGGGAGAGGGGGGTAGGGAGGGAGGTAGGTATGTATGGAGGGAAGGAGGTACAGAGGGAGCGAGGTAGGGAGGGAGGGAGAAGGGGTAGGGAGGGAGGTAGGTATGTATGGAGGGAAGGAGGTACGGAGGTACGGAGGGAGCGAGATAGGTAGGGAGGGAGGGAGAGAGAACAAAAACGAAGAGGACATTACATATTGACTCTGAAGGATTTGTGTCTGAATCAATAAACGCCAGGGTAGTATTTCACAACACTGTGACATCCGCGTCTGCAACAACACGCTTAGATCCGCGTGTCCTGAAACGAGGACAGGTTCAACGACCCTTATCAACGTGCTGATTCTATTAAAACTGTTTTTTTCCAACATTTTGGAGTTCAGTCATAAATCATATCAGTACTAACCCAACAGCATGAACAAGGGTAACTGTATTTGTAATGCATCTCGTCTCAAATGTGACCACCACTAGGAGTTTGCGTGGTTTTAAAAACAGACACGCAGTTCTTGTCAATTCTTTGCAGTGTGTGCTGCCTATAAAGTCGCCATGAGTGCGCAATGTCACAAGTCGGTACCCATCCCGGTAAGGCTTATGGTCTTGCGGGAGCGTAAAACTACAGCAACCAACCAACCTCCCCGGCCCTCTTAGAGGACCCGGGATTGCCTTTTTCTCTACGCCCTCACCCTTCCCCTCCTTTGGCCCCCCCCCCCTGCCCCCCCCCCCCCCCCGGTGATGTGTCCGACCACGACCCACCAGAAGTCAACTCCCGGCTCCCTGGGACCGCCTTTGGCGATGCCCATACAGTGCTGCATATTTGCACCCCCCCCCCCCCCCCCCCCCCCCCCCCCCGAAAGAAAAACCCCCACAAAAAAACAGTGAGTGTCGCGCAAGTAGGCCCGGTGTCTTTATCGGGGATGGCGGTGCGCTCAACATCCAATCCAATTACCAACTAAAGCTGAGATTCCATTACCACCACTTAGTAAACATGCGACATGCGATATCTGACGCGTGTCAGGGTACCAGTGCCTAATCGTGTGCCTTTCACAATGGTGCATGTGTGGGTGTGCGCGTGAGAATAAGTTGTGGCATGGTACGTTTTCGCCCATACATTCGGATGGAGTATCTACCGTGATACGAGGCCAAATCGCATATTGTACAGTGAAACCCCGTTATAACGCGCCCTGATTTAACTGAATTCTGATAATGGAAACCCCATTATAACGCGCCCTGATTTAACTGAATTCTGATAACGCAATGATTCATTGAACCCAGAATTCCTTAATTCAAAATTCAGTAAACTGAACCCCGATTTTGTGCGACCAAGCTGTTTTCATGATGACATTTTATGGACCCCAACGATCGTGTTATAACAGGGCTTCCCTGTATATCGCATGGCTCGTATCATACCCCAGTCACACGAGAGCCAGCTTTTGCCACCAACCTCCTTACGGCCAAAAGGATGCCAACCTCCTAGCGTTGCACTTGATACATTGATTCAAATATGTGGTCGGCTCCAGGGCGGCGCTGGATCAGCGCCAGGGCGGCACTGGGTCAGTGCCAGGGCGGTGCTGGGTTGGGGGAAAGGGTGGCGCCGAGTTGGCACCATGGCGCCGGAAGAGGGCACAAGGAGGTTGCAGGTGCAGCAGCTGCAACCTCCTTCCGTCCAAAATTTCCCAAATCGACGCCGGGAGGTTGGCGTCCTCATGGCACCAGCACTTAAGGAGGGCGTAAGGAGGGCGCAATGAGGACGTTTTGACATTGCGAATCGATCGTAAGCAAGTGCAGGCCTCATGTGACTGGGGTATTACATATCACATATCACATATCGCATGCACAATGCGCTGATGGAATCTTGACGTCATCCAAATGACGCCATCTGTTGGCAGTGTGAAACGTACACAATAGGTCAAAGAAAGTTGAACACTTAACGCCACTAAATTTACCCCCCTCCCATTCCCAACAGTCGGATGTTGATTGTTGTTTTACATCCTAGCAATATCTAAGGTCATGTCGAGACCATGACGGGCACCAACTTATGACAATGCGCACTCATGACGACTTTATAGTGCTGCCCCACTGGGAAATCAGGCCACCAGTACCATGACCTGATATACCACTCAGTCACTTCACCCTGACCATGAGCCAACCAGTCCTTGACTTATCCTAATAATGCTGAGTGCCTGGCTAGGAAGCGACAAATATACATTTTCAAGTCATTGGTTTGACTCAACGTGTGTCCAAATCACACAAAACTGGAGACGGACGCTCATCTCATTTGGCCATCCCACCTGGTGTGCAGTCAGATGCAGTCGAGCCCAGTCGGCCCAGTGTGAGCACTAACTTTAACTCCCAGAGCAGACGACCCAGTCTGTCTGAGTCGGCCCGGTGTGAGCACTTAACCCGGTAACTCTCCCCCAGCAGTCGGGTCTAGTCGGCCCAGTGTGAGCACTAACTTTAACCCCCACAACAGTCGGACTCAGTCTGTCTGAGTCGGCCCGATGTGAGCACTTAACACCGGTAACTAACCCCCAGCAGTCGGGTCTAGTCGGCCCAGTGTGAGCACTAACTTTAACCCCCACAACAGTCGGACTCAGTCTGTCCGAGTCAGCCCGATGTGAGGACTTAACACCGGTAACTAACCTCCAGGGCCCGTATGCATGACGCAGTGTTAGCTTACACTCGGTGTGTTTGCGCTCCTTGCGTACTGAGTTTTCACCGCTAACCTAGAAATCCCTGGCAAAACCAGTTTTGGCTCGCTAACACTGTGTCATGCATACGGGCCCAGCAGTCGGGTCTAGTCGGCCCAGTGTGAGCACTAACTTTAACCCCCACAACAGTCGGACTCAGTCTGTCTGAGTCGGCCCGGTGTGAGCACTTAACACTGGTAACTAATCCCCAGCAGTCAGGTCTAGTCGGCCCAGTGTGAGCTTAACATTGCTAACTTTAACCGTCACAACAGTCGGACTCAGTCGGCCCAGTTAACGCCTGGCATTAGACGCACCTCGAGCGTCTGGCAGCGACGGTCATATATATCTAGGAAGCCAGACATCACACACCTGCCCCTCCTTACACACCCACACCCACACCCACACACCCACACCCTCCCCGCCCGCCGGTGTAGTAAGTTCAAAACACTACCCCACAAAAACACTACAGTAGTGTTTTCAACCTAGGTTCAAAACACTATAGTTGAAGGTAGGTTCAAAACACTACTGTGGCCTTAAGTTCAAAACACTACCTTTAAGTTCACAGACGCCGTAGCGCTATCAGCGTATACTACTAGTGTGTGCACCTTTAGATGTTGCCAGGACATAAAACTCCCAACAACCAAACCAACTAGTCTAGTAGTATGTGCTTCAAAGCCACATCACAGTCACCGTATACCAATATGTATCAGTAGGTTACATTTTGCGGCGTTATGGGGCTGTCACACTACGACGTAACGATGTCAACGTAGGGAGAACGTGAAGAACGTTGAACTTCTCGGCGTAGTATGCAAATTTGGGCACAAGTTGAACGTGGATGCAGCGTAGTGGACGAGAGCGTAACGTTGGTAAAGCGTAGTGATTCTGTCATTCAACGAGAGAGGACAACGTAATGACGCTGACGGAACGTTATTCCATCGCCAGAACTACGTTGCTTTACGTTACCTTACGTTACTTACGTCATTAAACATTGGCAAAACGCTGAACGTATGTTCTCCGTATGTTCTCCTGATGTTCTCCTGACGTTCTCCTGACTTTCCCATTACGCCGCTTGGATGTTTCCACTTGCTTTAATGTGGGTCAACGAGTGGAACGTAGTGGAACGTAATGAGGAACGTTTGACTAACGTCCATTTAACGTCATTGACGTTCGCCGAATGTGTACAGAACGTACGGCGAACGTAAACCCTTACGTTCGCGTCACGTCAAAAGTTTTGAACAGGTTCAAAACATTGATGCGTGCCGATCTAACACGACGTAACATGACGTAGCTCGACGTCAGTCTAACGTCATTATGACGTCATAATAACGTAACCCAACGTACAACAACGTAATGACCAAATGTGATAACCTCAGGCTTACATTAGCTCGTTACGTCGTAGTGTGACAGGGGTATTACAACCCCCACTGCCGTATCATAATAGTGTTTTGAACTTGGGTAGTGTTTTGAACTTAACAGTAGTGTTTTGAACGGGGTAGTGTTTTGAACGTCCTACACCGGCCTACACATGCCCCCCCCCCTCCCCAAGTTTACCCAAGTTTACCCAGATCGAGGGCCTAGTGACAATGAGACGTCACAGGGGAACGGACGGACTGGCCCGGGTAAGGTTGGTTGGTTGTTGGAGGTTTACGTCCTGGCAACATCTAAGGTCATACATACATCAGGACGACCCGGGTGAGGAGTGGGCTTCTCTGCTCCACAGTCTGACACCCCCTACCCAACCCGCACCCCCACCAGGTAACCACAATAAGAAGTGAGTCTTAACCCTGCACCACAGTCTCCCCCCCCCCCCCCTCTACAAGGAACACAAGCAATAAGAAGTGAGCCTTAAGCTAAGATTCCTTATACGCGGTATGCAGCATGCGGTATGCAGCATCCGAATGTCGTATATGCGGCATAGATATACGCCAATCCCCAACATTTGTTGGGGTTTTTCCTCCAAATTTGTGAAGGTGTGTATTGGTTTCTATGGGAAACGCAGCAGCACTCGCATTCGCATGCCGCACCGATCAGTCCATGGGTCGATCCATTTGGCGCATTCGCATTCGCACATTCGGACGTATGGTAGCACCACTATTCATTTACATGCTTTTCGATTTTGATTCGCATTCGCATGCCGCATACCGCATGTAAGGAATCTTAGCTTTAGCCCTACACTACAGACTTATTCATATTACAAGTACTTTTACTCACATAATGGCATGACCGCATGGCTAGTTATTATACTCACCAACACAGACAAGCGACACGTGCACATGTGTACACATCAGTTTTCTGGTGGCAGTGAATTGTAAGTAAACCGGTGTTGCAGTTTCCGCAGCACACCATTGACAATGCATTCAAATGCATTGTCAATGGCCGTGAGCAAATCTTCATACAGAAAAAGTCAAATATCTCTCAAATTACACCACCTAGAAGCAACCCACTTGGAACACATATAGAAAACATATTCAATGAATAGATTATATTAAATTTATAAGGATAGGCTTCTGCACTTCTATTCATTTTGAATAAAACTAATGTTTTGCACTGCGCGTACCGTCAAACTCAAGAGCATTGTCAATGGTCGTGAGCAATCTTCATACAGAAAATACAGAAAAAGTGAAATATCTCGAAAACCACACGACTTAGAAACAAATCACTTGGTACACATATAAAAAACATATTTACCAAAAACATTATATTAAATTTATAAGGTTAGTGACGATGCTGTTCGATTTTGACGCATGCGCAGAAGTGATGTGTCCCTCGCAAACTGGTGAGCTGCGGAAACTGCAACACCGGTCCTACAGTAGCTATTCTCGATGCCTTACACGACAGTGCTGACTATTTCCGGGCACAGTCTGCAGTGGTGCGGCGGGATCTACCCCCACCAAACCCCCCATCCACTCTGCCCCTCTCCTGCTCCCTCCCTCCCAACCACCCACCCTCCCGCCACCGCCGCCGCCACACACCCGCGACCCAGTCCCCGCATGAAACAATCCAATGACGTCACGCCGGGACTGACGTCACGCGCGAAGCGGGCGGGAGGGTGGGATGGCGGTGGGAGGGTGGGAGTGGGGGTCGTCTCGCCCCGTGAGGTTATGGAAGCGGGTTGGCGAGCAGTTGCTGTGGCAACGAGAGACAACAGTTCCAAGTACGCGTCAGCGCCTCTGGGTTAGGTAGACGTCAGCGCAGGGACCTGGCACTGTGCTGCAGCACACCGGGTCATGTGTGTGTGTGTGTGTGTGTGTGTGTGTGTGTGTGTGTGTGTGTGTGTGTGTGTGTTTGCTAAGCAGCTCAGTGTTTGTGTGTGAGGACCTGGCAACATGCTGCAGCACACTGTGTCGTGTGTGTGTGTGTGTGTGTGTGTTAAGCAGCTCAGTGTTTGTGTGTGAGACCTGGCACCGTGCTGCAGCACACCGGGTCACGTGTCTGTGTGTGTTAAGCAGCTCAGTGTTTGTGTTTGAGGACCTGGCACCATGCTGCAGCACACCGGGTCATGTGTGTGTGTGCATTAAGCAGCTCAATGTGTGTGTGTGTGTGTGTGTGTGTGTGTGAGGACCTGGCACCGTGCTGCAGCACACCGGATCATGTGTCTGTGTGTGTTAAGCAGCTCAGTGTTTGTGTGTGAGGACCAGGCATCGTGCTGCAGCACACTGGGTCACGTGTCTCGGTGTGTTAAGCATCTCAGTGTTTGTGTGTGAGTTCAACGGATAGGTGTTTGTGTGTGAGTTGAACAACTTGGTGTGTGTGCGTGTTGAACAGCTTGGTGTTTGTTTTGTATGTGTTGAGCAGTTTGGTGTTTGTTTTGGATATGCTGAGCAGCTCAGTGTTTGATTATTGAGCAGCTCGGGGTTTGCTTTATATATGTTGAGTAACTCGGTGTTTGTATGTGTGGAACAGCTCAGTGTTGATTTGTATGTGTTGAGCAGCTCAGTGTTTGTATATCGAGCAGCTCGTGTTTGCTTTGTATGTGTTGAGTAATGCAGTGCTTGGTGTTATGTGTGGAACAGCTTGGTGTTGATTTGTATGTGTTGAGCAGCTCGGTGTTTGTATATCGAGCAGCTCGGTGTTTGCTTTGTATGTGTTGAGTAATGCAGTGCTTGGCGTTATGTGTGGAACAGCTCGGTGTTGATTTGTATGTGTTGAGCAGCTCGGTGTTTGTATATCGAGCAGCTCGGTGTTTGCTTTGTATGTGTTGAGTAACGCAGTGCTTGGTGTTATGTGTGGAACAGCTCGGTGTTTGCTTTGTATGTGTTGAGTAATGCAGTGTTTGCATGTTGAGCAGTTCTGTGTTTGTTTGTGTGTTGAGCAGCTTGGTGTTTGTTTGTATGTGTGGAACAGCTCGGTGTGTGTGTGTGTGTTGAGCAGCGCAATGCATGGTGAGCAGTTCCGTATGTGTATATATATCAGTGAAGTCGGTGGTTGTTGAGTGTAGGGTCTTTGTGTGTTGAGCATCTCAATGTGTAGGAACTGGCCTAATGCGTGTTGAGCAGCTCCATAGATAAGTGATGAGCAGCTAGGTAAGTGATGAGCAGCTCAGTACACCGAGTTTCTGGACCTGTTGTGTGCTGCTTGACGTCATGCAGCTCGGTATTTGTGTTGAGCAGCTTGGTGTGTGGTGTGATGGTGAGCTGCCCAATACAATGTTGCTCAGGGTCCTGTGGTTGGTTGGTTGGTTGTTGGAGTTTTACATCCAGGCAACATCTAACGTCATATCAGGATGGGTACCGACTTATGACACTGTGCACTCATGACAATTTTATAGGGCTGCCCCACTAGGAAATCAGGCCACCGGGACCATGGCCTGATATCCCACTCAGTCACAATATCCTGACACTGAGCTAACCAGTCCTTGCTCTATCCTAATAATGACGAGCGCCTGGCTAGGAAGCAACAAGTATGAATTTTGAAAGTCATTGGTTTGACTCGACCGGGAATTGAACTCGCAATAGGTTGCTCAGTGTGCTTAGCAGTGTGGTGTGGTGTGGTGTAGTTGAGCTGCTCAGGGCGATGATGAGTTGGAGAGTCTTGTTGTAGACATTTGTGACAGTGTGAGCAAGTACTACACCAGTGATCATGATTCGCAAAGCCTTATCCTTTTGGCGTAAACTATTTATATTGAGTTATCATGCCTATTCCCCAGGTGTGGAAATAACTATTCTTTTAGGTTTACAGGCATTATTCCATCTATGTACTACCGTAGCTACCACTAGTGCGACCTGGGCAACTGCTAAAATGCTCAAACGATAGCTAACACTGCTCGGCCGGGTGGAGAGGGGGGGGGGGGTGGAGTGCACCAGTCAATAGTTGTACTTCAGTGTCAGTGGCGGCGAACGCATGACATTGACAGTGTTTGTCTCAGTGACAGTCCCGGCCTGGGAGTGACCATCTGACCGTGCTTGTGATTCAGTAAGAACGCCTGCAGATTGTTTGTTGTTTTACGTCCCAGCAACATTTAAGGTCATAGCAAACACCTGCAGAGGACTGTCTCAATGTGAGCAACCGCATGTGTCATGTAATTAGCTGACTGACTGTGTTTTGTTTGTTGGGGTTTTACATCTTGGCAACATCTAAGCTCATATCACGACGGGTACCGACTTGTGACAGTGCGCACTCATAGCGACTCTATAGCGCTGCCCCAACTCTGAGACCAGGCCGCTGACACCATGATGCCCTAGTCAGAAAAGGGAAGAATCTCAAAACAACCAGATTGTGAAACATTAATAGGCTCAGACATCGCCTCTCAATCTTTAAACTTAGCAACAGATGGGGCTACAATATCATAGCCACACAACATATGAGACTTGTCTCAAAAGGTGATGAGTAATATGGGACAAAACTTTGCCCATTGTAACGATCAACATACTATCTGCTTATGCATCTGCACAGGTTAAACTGATTTGTTTTTTACACGGTGTTTCATAATCCCAATAGAATACATATTGATTTGAAGCAAATGTCCTTATGTTTTCAGGGTAACCATTTCTGTGCTGTTTTGTGTCAATCGTTGCAACGAACAAAAGAAATATTAGTTATCACCTTTTGACACAGGCTCATATGTCTAATCACATGAAACAAACATGATGTCCTGAATATTGGTGTCACATGATCTGTGTTTAAACAGTTCAGTCACCTCTATGACCGGATATGACAGGCAAGGCAACCGCCCTTATCACCACCAGACCCTTAAAGTCGCCCAGTTCGATAAAATCATCAAATTGTCGAAAGCAAACCACTTATCTAGATTTGAACCTTCATAGCCTAATTTTCAACCTTATATCTAACAAGAAAATATGACAATTCAAAGCCAATCGATTATGCAACTTCAACAGTATTAAAATATGTTTATATTTTTTATAATTAAATGCCGAGGTCATTTAACTTAGAGTGACAGACAATCATTCTTCCTTATTCCACTCTGCACTATCCTAGTAATGCCAAGCGCCAGGCAAGGTAACAAACGACAACGTATGAATCTTGTTTTGGATTTGACTCGTCCTTGGATCGAACTCACGACCTCCCACGATGGAATCTAGTGGCGCTCTACTCATTAATCCATCCTATTCGAGATATATTTTCCAATGACACATTTTTATGGGAGACATATGTACCCCCCACCCACACCCCCGCCTCTAAAAAAAACCATCAGAAATGGAAGGAACTACGTTGTGGTGTGGCACACGGTTGGGTGGTTGTTGGAATTTTACGCCCTTGCAACATCTGAGGTCATATCAGGACGGGTGGCACACGGTCTATTATTCCTACTAGTGAGGAATGGAAAATACCGCATCGTTGTGCGTGTGCGTGTGCGTGTGCGTGCGTGCGTGCGTGCGTGTGTGTGTGTGTGTGTGTGTGTCTGTTTGTTTAATGACCCCCCAAGCACAACAAGTAGACATCGGCTATATAGGGTATGCACTGACGTCACGCTAAACGGAAGTGCGGCCATTGTGGAGATACAACCACAATAACAACCCCAACAAACTCAATGCATTGTCAATGGCCGTCAGCAATCTTCATACAGAAAAAGTGAAATATCTCTAAAACCACACCACCTGGACACAAACCGCTTGGTACACATATAGAAAACATGGTTAACAAAAAGATTATATTAAATTGATAAGGTTAGGGTTCTGGATTTCTATTAATTTTGAATAAAACTAAGGTTTTGCACTGCGCGTACTGGCAAACTCAAGGCATTGTCAATGGTCGTGAGCAATCTTCATACAGAAAAAGTGAAATATCTCTAAAACCACACCACCTAGACACAAACCGCTTGGAACACATATAGAAAACATATTCAACGAATAGATTATATTAAATTGATAAAGTTAGGGTTCTGGATTTCTATTAATTTTGAATAAAATAGACTTTTTGCACTGCGCATACCGGCAAACTCAATGCATTGTCAATGGCCGTGAGCAATCTTCATACAGAAAAAGTTAAATATCTCTAAAACCACAATACCTTGAAACAAACTGATTGGAATACACATATAAAACATGTTTACCAAAAAGATTATATTAAATTGATACGGTTAGGGTTCTGGATTTCTATTAATTTTGAATAAAACTGACGCTTTGCAATGCACGTACCGGCAAACTCTATGGGTTGTTTACTGTTTGATATCGCCACAATGGCCACGCATCCGTTGATGACGTCACGTGAATACCCTATATTGGGGGGTCATACATCGTTGCATGGTGCTTAGTGTGCATGTGCAATTAGAGACATTAACCGGTGAGCGAAGTATATGTTCTATGTGCTCTGGGGCAAAACCGGTACACTAACTAGTAACTAATAACATTAATAGTAATAATTACATGGTCCACAGTTTAATGACTATATTTTGCTAAAGGTATTCTGGAGAGTGCAAGATACATACCGAAGCTTTCTACTGGATGTAAACAACACCAATTAAACATATAATTCATGTTTATGACTATATATTATGACCTTATATTGGTCTAATTATCTAGATGCATTAAATCGAGTAGTCGCTATGTCTACCGCAAAATCTGCAACCTTTTTTTTAACAATCTTTTCTAAAGAAATCACGGGAAGCTAGCCAGTGCTCTCAGTATTTGGTCACTGCATCCGGTCTTGGGGCTAGAATTGTAGAAAGGATTCTTGAGGTACCATGTGACTCCATGCGGAGTCGAACATTCTAGAACCTGAAGCCACCAGAAATGATCAGGAACACGAGAATTATGCAACAAAATGTGTTGCCCATATTGGGGAGCGACAGAGTTCCCATATGCTGTCTCAGGCTTAAAAAGAAAACCCGCTTTATTCCCCCAAGCACGACATTATTAGATACAAAGACCAGCCTGATTCACAGAAAATCCATTGAATAACTAGAAGCGATGATTATTCAGTCTTCTAAGATGTCGGTTAAAACAAGACATTGTCAACCTCTCCACACACACACAAAAGAAGAAAAAGGTCAGTGGTTCGATTCCCCGTGCCCCCACCTCTGCCAATTTGGATTTCCACTGCTGTGTATAACTTACAGCGTCATCAAAGGCCAGTTGCTCTCATACCATGTCTATGTGGTGTGGGAGGTTAAAAATCTGTTGGGTCTGTAAAAGTGTAGGCTCGGGCTTTCTATCGACAAACTGTATAATGGTGAAAACAAGGCTATTCAGACTTATCCATGATAGGCAGTATAAATCTTTAAGAATGCAAACTGATCTCAAAGAGGGTGCAGGGTTCTAGTCCCTTAGTTGAACAACATGTATAGATTCAGCATCTCTCTAACTGATAAATAACCCATATTGATTACTTTTTACATGTTCTTTTTTTCGCTTTGCTTGGTTTTCTTTTGCTTTTGTTTTGTCTTGCATGAATGGGTGAGTGAGTTATTGATGAGTGACGGAGGGGGAGAGGGAGAGGGAGAGGGAGGGGGAGGGGGAGAGTGAGCGTGAGAGTGAGAAGGAGGGGAGAGAGGGAGAGGGAGAGGGAGAGGGAGAGGGAGAGGGAGAGGGAGAGGGAGAGGGAGAGGGAGAGATAGAACGAGTATGTGTGTGTATATATATTTATTCTGCTAGATATGTTCTTTTGTCAATGCCGAAGCAGTGGATTCCGACCATTTTTCAAGCCAGGATTATTTACACAAACATTGCCATGTAAAGTGACTAGACCAAACTAAAGCTACATGATTTATTATAGCATATTACACTTTGGAACATTATAGTTGTTTGTTGAGTAGTTAATTGGACATTTATGAGAGTAAGGTAATGGTGCTTTAATTTCAAATGTGAGAAAAGGGAGGTGGGTGGGAAAACTTCATGTAAAATGTGTTCCAGGATGGAGTGATGGCATGGTGAGAGTGTGGGGGGGGGGGGGGAGCAATATATGGGTGTGACTGTTGTCTGTGGTTAGTGAGTCACACAAAGGGTAAACTGTTGTCAGGGCCTTTGGTGGTGTCTGGAGATAAGGTTGATGGTCAGCAGGGGAGGGGGCGGGCGGGGCCTGTAGGTCCAATGAGCGCGAGTGGAGCATTCACTCAACTCTGCTCCATATATAACATTACATATATTAAAGCTGCATAGTCCGACGAAACATCAAATTTTAAAAATCCAAACAATTATCTAGATTTGATTCTACATATCTAACTTAGATACTGATGTGCTTATTAAGTATTTGTTGCCACATAGAAGGGACCACTGAGTCGATTTAATAGAACCTGTTACTGCAAATGCCTATGGTATCAGAGTTTTGGCGTGCTTGCCAAAATTATTTTCACATGTTTGAATTTCAAATATCTCAAAAGGTAGCCAGTTCAATTAAAAGTTACCTCAAACTAAAAAGTAAGGTAGATTATAACGATCAATTTAATATACTTACCTCAGCAAAATGTAGGAAATCCAAAACCATCCACACTGGATAACTAATGTACCAATAAACAAACAAACAAACACACCCAAGTTGTTTGTTTGTCGTTGTTTTACGCCCTAGCACATCTAAGGTCATATCAGGACGGGTACCGACTTGTGACAGTGCGCACTCATGGCGACTTTATAGTGCTGCCCCATTGGAAGACCAGGCTACCAGCACCATGACCTGATATCCCACTCAGTCACATTATCCTGACACTGAGCCAACCAGTCCTTGCCCTATCCAAATAATACCGAGCGCCAGGCTAGGAAGGGACTAGTATCAATGTATGTTGGATGTAGTGGTGATATATATATATATATACATAATATACATACACACACATAGTATATATAGTAGAAATATAGATGCGTTTCTACTTTATATATAAGTGGAAATGGATATTATATATAGTGGCAATGTAGGAATGTATGGATGTAGACCTGATATATATATATAAATATATACAAAACTAGATATTGTATGACACTGAATATTAAGGATAAATATATATATATATATAGATTAGTTAGACGAATCTTACCTGGGTATAGATGATGGATAACTATTGTTTTACCGAGGTAGGAGCCTCGGTTAGACGTGGGCGAGGGAGAAGGAAGCACATCCGGGTCCAGCAATCTTTACCTACTAATTCAGGATAAAAATGATTCTAAAAAACAAACCTAAGGTCATCTGACCCAATCCTAGTATGAGTGATTGAATAGACGTGGCAGGGCGTGGTGGGTGGGCCCTCTCCCACGTCTAACCGAGGCTCCTACCTCGGTAAAACAATAGTTATCCATCATCTATACCCAGGTAAGATTCGTCTAACTAATCTATTTTACCTCGGTATGCCGCCTCTGGCTAGCCGCAGGCTAGGGAGACCTTTACGTAATAGCATTTTTATCCTGATATTCCTGTTTGTTATTATTATGTTGTGATCAAGTCTTATTTATGTAAATGGAAAAACGATTTGTATGACCAATAAAGAGAAAAAAGTTTTGGTTTTTCTTACCTCGTTCTTTTTAGTTGGCGAGTAGCCTCTGTGCTATCGGCTGAGGCTTCTCTAGTCGCTTGTGATAATGTCTAGCAAACGATCTAGCGGTCTTCCATCCGGCGTGAGCTAGGATCCGTTTAACGGAGATGCCTAGTAATCTTGCCTTGGAAACCATTGCACCCCGTGTAGAGTGCAATGAATATCTGTCTGTATTGACTCCAGATAGTTTTAACACATTCATGGTCCATCTGGCGAGGGTATCCCTGGAAATGGCCTTGTGTGGCTTAATAAAGCTCACCAAAAGTTGTCTTGAGTTTCTTATTAACCTTGTCTTGGATATATAATTCCGTATCGCGGAGACTA
Organism: Branchipolynoe longqiensis; assembly: GCA_030323885.1. Lineage (NCBI taxonomy): Eukaryota > Metazoa > Annelida > Polychaeta > Phyllodocida > Polynoidae > Branchipolynoe > Branchipolynoe longqiensis. The sequence continues at coordinate 37,071,044 of CM059192.1, read as the reverse complement.
CACATAATTTACGATCCTGTGTGAAACTCGTGACACCGATTGTGGAAAGGGGGTCCCCTAAACGATTTGATTTTAATAAAGTCGTTAAATCAAATGTTGCTTCCTTGTTATCAATTTCCAGACCATTGAGTGACAGGGCGACTATAGTTTGGCCCCTGTGTCCTGTGACGAGGAGAAGCAACACTGCTACTTTGAAACCTAATAGCTTAACATCCAGAAATTTATTTTCTGGCCATTTCTTGAAGAGGTTGAACACAAGAGAAACATCCCAAAACCTATTATATTTGGGTTTAGGTGGATTCCTCTGATAAATTGATCGTACGATCCAACAAATAACATGGTGTTTACCCATTGTTTGTCCATTAACCCGAGGTAGGATTATTGACAGAGCACATCTGGCAGCATTGATCGCGCCATATCCTAGACCTTCGTCCTCTAAGAAACGTCCTACCTGGATACTGTGGGATTCATTGGCTTCACTTTCTTAAGCAAGCAATAAATACCCCATTTCTTTAAATAGGTAGTATACATTTTAACCGTTCCTTTCCTCCACGCATCATCAACCAAACGCTGTTGTGTAATTTTGTCCAAACCGAATTGTTCCAAGTACTTATTTAGAAAAGGAATGCCACCAACGGAGTTGTCGACACGTTTCCGTGGCGTTCTAGTGGTCCCTGATGTTTCAGGTTTCCTCGGAATCTTGGGAAGCGTAGGCTGCTTTTGGCTGTCGCTAGTAATCTCGGTAGCCACGGTTGAGTATGCCATTCGGGGACGATGAGGATGGCGTGTGTTCCCTCCATTTGTATCTTTCTGGCGACTTTGCTAATGATAGTAAAGGGGGGGAAAATGTAAAAGAAATGATGTTGCCACTTTAGTGAGAAGGCATCGATGTGCCAAGCATTTGGTTTCGGGGTGCCACGAAACATATTTCTCGAGTTTAAAGTTATTACGCGAAGCAAATAAATCGATATGAGGCGAGCCCCAAGTGTGACAGATGTGTTTGAATATGGATGGATTTAGTGACCACTCTAAATGATCATGGAACTGGCGACTCATTCTGTCAGCAAGACAATTCTGCGTGCCTGGAATGTGTGTCACAGTTAACCAAACGTCAAAGGTTTGAGCCCAGTTCCAAATGAGTAGTGCCATTTCATTACACTTGATTGATTTTGTACCTCCCATATTCCTGACATAAGCCATTGCTGTTGTGTTATCCGTGAGGATACGTACATTATTTTTGGGGACTTTAACAAGGCTGGTTAAACCTAAATAAATGGCCCTTAATTCTAAAACGTTAATATGATCGGGTAGTTCCGATTCTAGCCATCTGCCGCCCGTTGCTACATCATTTCGAGGTGCCCCCCACCCTTGGAGAGAAGCGTCCGTGGTAACAGTAGTATCGGGCTCCCCCATTCTAATGGGGTTGGGAGATTGATCAAAGTGCTTTAGCCACCAATAAATGTCGGCAAGGCCGTTTTCAGAAATAAACATGGTCTTTTCAAAGTTTCCCTTTGCTCGGGCCAGAGCTAGATTCTTATCAATTTCAAGTGATTTAATGTGTGCCGCTCCGTATAGAATAGCCGGGCTATATGAAACCATGATACCGATAAGGACTGCGACCTGTCTAATCTTTGGCCTAGAAATGTCTAACAGCTGAATCGCTGTGTGGTAAAGCTTATCTTTCTTTTGGCGTGTAAGCGAAACTGTCATAGCCGTGGTGTTTAAAATGAAACCTAGACACTTAAGCTCCTTTGTAGGAGAAAAGACGGATTTCTTGTCATGTATGAAGAAACCTAAATTTGCAAAAATTTTACACAAATCTTGAACGGCGAGATCACATTGTGTGAAAGATTTGCCCATAATGAAAGAATCATCAATGTATGGAAACATACAATGACCCAGTTTTGCCATGTGTGAAAAAATTGGTTTCAACAGCTTAGTAAAAAGGCGTGGTGCACAGGCCAAACCATTTGGTAGGCAGGTAAATTCAAAAAGCTGGCCATTCCAGAGGAACCTTAAAACCTTTCGATCTATGTGGTGAATAGGAACCGTATAGTACGCATCTCTCAAATCCACACTCGCTAGCCAACAATCTGGGGTAATTAAATCACGAGCTGTTTCTAAGGAAAACATTTTGAAATGTTTGTATTCAATGATTTCATTTAATTGAGTTAAATCTAAAATCATTCGAATGGTGCCATCTGGTTTAGGAGTGGAGAAGATATTTGAAATAAATTCACCTTCAGTATGTTCAACTCTGTTGACAATGCCTTTAGCTTCAAAAAGTAAAACTTGTTGATCGAGCTGAAACTTTTCTAGCGAATTAAATTGATAAGGAAAAGGAGCTCTTTTCTGGACAGGCAATTGGGTGAAAGGAATGTGAATGCCTTTAACAATACTAATAACCTCTGGGTTAGTGGTTAACTGTTGCCATTGATGTAAATAATTAACAATATTGCCCGCTTGAGAAAAGCTTACTTCAGTTTGTGTTTCCTCCGTGACCATTTCAGGGTCAGGAGGTTGGAAAGTTTGTGTGGCGTTCTCTACTTGTTCCCTGGTTTGGGGAACTGTGGTTTGGGAACGAAGTCTCTCTTGTAGCCGCGGTTGTCGTTCCAGGTTGAGGCTTGTCTGTCGCCTCGACCTCTTCCCCGCTGGCTGAACGGGAAGGACGGTCCGCCCCTGAACGGCCTTCCTCCTCTGCGGAAGCGAAAATCCGTCCTAGCCCGTCTGAACCCGGCTGGGTTTTGGAATTTACGGCCCTTTGCTTCAGTGTTCTTAGCACTCTTGTAGTCTACCTCCACCTGCTTGTAAAGGTAAGCCAGCAGAGTCCCAAACATCTTGGATTTATCCAGAGGTTTGCTTTTGATGGGGGTAGGTCCTGAATACACAGTGTATTCTTTGCCGTCATGATCTGTCACTTTCTTTGAGCGTGCGACTTCTTTGCCCGCATCGGTGGTGACCGATTTGAAAACATTTTCAAATCTGCGATGAGTCATGTAGTTACTCGCCCCTGCGAGTAGGGCAATGCCCCGGTCCATAACCCGAGCCAAAGACGAGAACTTGTTCTCGGTTTGCATTCTGTTAGCGACAGGGATAATGGACGTCAAGGCCCCCAAAACTGCCTTATGGATAACGCAGAGGGCAGTTTCGTACCGGCGACGCTCGTCAGACAAATGGATGCCCGCATCCATCTCCTTAGACACTGTAGCGGGGATACCCCTGACTCCAGAGATCTGTTCAGTCAATTTGTTGATGACTTCCACTGGCTTAAAGGTGGTGAAATGGCCATTAACCGTTTTGCGCATCATAGTAGTGGTACGCACCTTGTTAGCTTTCTTTTTGACAATTTTCTTGCCTACTTTAGCCCCTATTTTGGCGTAAACGCCTGCGCGTTCCGTATCAGAATCAGACTTCGTGGAAGAAGAGTCGTCTGACGAGTCCGAGGACGAGTCTTTCTTTTTCTTTTTCTTTTTCTTGGACTTTTTGGAGCGCTTAGTGTTAGCCTTCTTGGTGAACTCGTCTCCCGAGCTGCTAACCGGGCGACGTTTCTTGCCGCGCGCTTTCGGTTTCGGAACCTCAGGTGCCGAACCCGTGTCTTCCTCGTCTTCCGAGAAGTCTTCCCAATCCTCATCAGGGATTTGGGAAGGGTCTACAAAGGTATGAGCCTGGAATTGGCGCATTTTCTCCTCCACCATAGCCGCCATCTTAGCCTCCCAACCTACAGGTTGAGGGGGCTGATCACTGTCCTGATCAGAGGCATGTGGCCCGGGCTGTGGGGACGGCGGAGCCGTAGCCGGTGGTGACGAATCGTAATCCGTAGGAGGGACGCCAACCGCTGCAGCGGGCGTCTTATTCCGGCGAGTGGCCATCGGTTCCTGTAACGAAACAAAGCGTTACTAAACCGGAATCATCTCAAGTGTAAGCCAGTAAACTGGGTTGAGGAACAAGGTACAGAGAACGTGTATTCCAACGTGTCAGTACAGGCGTGAAGCTAAATTTTGCCGTAGGTGTGTGGTAACGAAACCAACCAAACGGGGGGAATCGATCGTGAGATCGCCCACTCTCTCTGTTCCGTACACTTCTCCCACCTGTGGCTACAGCGCCAACAAGTTGGAGAAAATATTACGAAACTCGGAGGTTCGCCATAAACCGGTCTGGGGTGTTTATAAAAAACACCCAGAAGCATCCCCAACATCATCCTCTATTAGGATCCGGGAGACTTTTCTTAGGAAATGAGCAACTCGGGTTGCCATTTCTCCCTGTCTGAAAAACAGGTGTCGATAGAACTGCAGTATCGGTTTCGTTAGTGCCAGCGGCACCCAAAGTTCTATCCGTAAGTTAAAAACACGTACAAAGTCCAAAAGGGACGTGAGAAAGTTCTGAACTTTCATACGGTAATGCTATAAAGCATCATAAACAAAGTAGGCTAAGAAAAGGTACTTACTTTTGAACAAAAGCAGTAGTAGTAGATAAATCCTGTTGGAGCAACTCACAAACGTCCTCCCGTTGTGAGTCACTTATGCTAATTGCTGGACCCGGATGTGCTTCCTTCTCCCTAGCCTGCGGCTAGCCAGAGGCGGCATACCGAGGTAAAATAGATATATGTGCTGTATAAGCAATTATACGAGTTTAATTATCCGGACACCGATTACCCATGAACTCTGTCCTCAGTTCACACCCACTGACACTACACCAACTAATGACACTCATCTACTGAAGCGACTGGTCAGGCCTTCTGCCTCGCCTGGTGCTGCCACCTGGCCTCTTCTTCATAGATTGGCTCTGCCTCAGGCCTGCACCACTTCCTTTTTTTCACCTCGCGACATTTTAAAGGTCAGATTCTATAGACACAGAAACAATATGCAGTATGCGATTTTGAGTTCGGATGCGGCACATGGACCGATTCAATTTTACCGCAGATGCGTTTGTACGAAATAAATGCAGCTGCTTCTGGACATATAGAATCATGATAAGGCATCGATATTCATTCCCCCCACCCCCCACATCCGCATAGTGCATGCTGTATGCCGCTTCCGTGCATATGGAATCACAGCTTTAGTAGGTTCTCAGCCTGCTGAGAGTGGCCGTGTGCTTATACTTACAAGATTCAGAGGTTCGTCCTGCATGGTGGCGTCGGGCGACTGCGCTACATAGTGATGCGGGTGGCTGCCTCCAGGGGGCATGATCACAGAATGCTCCTGAAAAAAAAACAAAAAAAAACAGACATAAATACAACTATTGTATTTGGCTGCTGAAATTGCTATAATAAATTATGGTTTATTGGGACAATTTCTTCTCTTTTTCTCTCTCCTCTCTTCTAAGCATATATACATGTACGCAATTGATTATGCAAATATGAATAAGGAATATTATCATTCCACCGTGAGTATCATTTAATCTGCAGACTAACACCATTTTCCTGCAGCCTATCGGGACACTGGCACTGGCAATGGGGCGTGCGCGCGTGCGTGCGTCTGTATCAAAACCGAACATTGAAACCTGGAAATGCAATGAAAAATCAAAGTCCCACGTTGGCACGGGTGAGGTGATCTTTAAAGTCAAAAATGCAAAATGGCCTCTGATGGCTTGTCGGGGTCAATCCACATCCGGTTACCATAGCGGCGGTAAGGCGTGGCATGTCAAAAAGCATCCTGTGAGGGAATGCGAAGTATACGTCCTAGCAACATGGTGTTCTCTGTGGGGAGTGGTTAGAGTGTCTGACTTTTTTCTAGGTTGGACTGCTAATCTGAGGATCGGTGGTTCGATTTCCCATGCCTCTGCCAATTTGGATTTCCACCGCTGTGTATAACTTACAGCGTCATCAAAGGCCGGTTGCTCTCATGACATGTCTATGTGGTGTGGGAGGTTAAAAATCTGCTGGGTCGGTAAAAGTGTAGGCTCGGGCTTTCTATCGACAAACTGTTTAATGGTGAAAACAAGTCTATTCAGACTTATCAATGATAGGCAGTATAAATATTCAAGAAAAAAAACCATCTACGGTCACATCAGAAGTGCGTAATTTAACATAAGATCATGGTGCTGTGGGTACTAAATGTGTACACTCATCACCTGACCGGGCTGGCATTTGCTCAAGTTGTGTACACTTCTAAGTTCTTACCGATGTAGGGTAGATTCCATAACTGATTACATGTTTAACGCAGACGGAGTGTCACTAATAGGTTGTCACACGGATTCTCAAAGTCGGTTAGTGAGTGTTCAGAATATGGCCTTGAACTTGAAGACACATGATTGCAGTACTTAAAGTTGCATAGTCCGATGGTTTTGAGTTTCTGTCATTTTCTGAGATAAACATATTAGGTTGTTCATTATAATCTACCTTACTTTAGTTTGAAGTTACTTTTATTTTAAATCGCAAACTTTTGAGATATTTGAAATGGAAACATGCTAAATTAATTTTGGCAAGCTTGCCAAAACTCTAACACCATAGGCTTCTGCAGTAACAGGTTCTATTAATTGACTCAGTAGTCCCTGTTATATGCCGGTAAATGTTTACTAAGTGCATCAGTATCTAATAAAGCTGTATTCACACGAACAAAATCTAAAGCGATCTACAGAAGGCGATTTATATTAAGCGATCTAGCGCGCATTCACATGGGCTCAGTTTCAAAGTGTGTCGCATTCACATGGGCAGTGCTTTGAATCGGTTTAAGGCGGAAGTGGATATCTGCGAATGAGCAAGTCCAGACTAACCAGCGCCAGTTTGGGTTTGTCGACGTCGGCCGAGAGAGTGTGGGTTCAACCTAGATATGTATGGACTGAATCGTATTGGTTTGGAACAGTCAAAACTTCTGCTGGGCAGTGAAACCCTAAAAATAAATCATAACAAAAATATATGTGCACAGCTAGCAGGTTCATAAAGCAAATTTATCGGAAAGTCAACACACTCAGGTCTCGACTGTCACGTTTCCCTCGACTGCGCATGCGTGTGATGTCATAAATAAAACGATTCAGCGTAGATCGGTTCCTGTAGACCACCTTGGTAAGCATTTTACATTAAACGATTTATATGAATCGATTCAGCCCTAAAACGCCTCAGCCGTGCATTCGCACGGCAAATCTGAGTCGAACTACGCAAGTAGTTTTGCGTGAGGCGTTTTAACTCGCCTGTGTGAATACAGCTTAATAAGGTAGATATATAGAATCAAATCTAGATAATTGTTTTGGTTTTGAAAATTTGATGTTTTCATCGGACTATGCAACTTTAAGTTAAAGGTCAGCTTTTGATATTTGAGTCCATACATTTCCCTTCTTTGCTGAAATTTTCCATCACTCCTAAATTGGTTGAAATTATTGATTGATTGATCGATTGATTGATGGATTGGTTGATTGATTGGTTGGAGGTGGCTTAATGCCAAAACAACAGTAAAGGCCATATTCACTGCAAAAGGTTAGTGGCGTTTAGTGATATCTTTGATACACCGAACGCGGATATGATATGACCTTAAATGTTGCCAGGACGTAAAATCCCCAACAGACCAGAATACTGGCGTGTTTGGACGTAAAACGAATCCCCCACAAACCAGAAAAAAAGGCGTCTTTGTAAGTGTTATTCACAATAGAATCAAACAACTTGACATAACCATGAGTACCCTCATACAGTATATTAACGCAAAGAATATATTTAACACATATCTGTCTATATTTAGATCATTACACATTTATTTCCAGAGGCACATTTCCGCCCTTAGCATAATATCAACGCTCTTAGCAACAATTATTTGATATATACATTTTTGTTTAAACAAAAAAAAACTAATCAAATAAAATCACATCTAATAAGATTACCGGGGAAACCATGTTATACAAGAATGCTCAGAATATTCATGGTAAAATCACATAACTATATCTTTATATGTGAATATAGGCATAGACAGACCCATCATTTTGTGAGTGGGTGTGTGAGGGTTTATTTACCCTGTCCATAACGAGTAAGTCGCATTGCGGCTTGTTTTCATCGCTGAACAGCAATATTCTCAATTTAGTAGGAGCCTTGTCATCTTAGCTTTTAGTAGTTAGTATTTTTTGTGGGGTTTTATTTTGGTGCCACATTTGCAACATTTTGGTATGTACCTAACCCTTGCGCTACTAGTGTTAGTAGGGATACCCAGCTTACGCTGTGACTTTGTGAGGTTGGGGCATGAGGTCATTTGAAGAATTGCTAGGAGGTAGGACACGTGTGGATGTGTGAATGGAACGTAACCGTTGTCAATAAATATAAATAAATACAATATATTCTTTAAAATAATAATAAAATGAAATAAATAAAATTGTGTGAATGCATCCAATCCATCCTTCCTATTCAACGTGTCAAAATAACTATAAGATGATTATTTCCTTGAAAGTGAATATATTTCTGATATAAATAAATCTAGATATTCACCACCTGTGCTGATAAGGATCAGACATAGGTTGTTTTTTTTAAAGGAAATAACAGCGAATTGCATATGAGACTGTCTCAAAAGGTGCTAAGCAATATGGGACAAAACTTTGTCCATTGAAAAGATCAACATACTATCTGCATTATGCATTTGCTCATGATAAACTGATTTGTTTTTTACATGGTGTTTCATAATCCCAATAGAATACACATTGATTTAAAGCAAATGTGTTTTCGGTGTAACCTTTTCTGTGCTATTTCGTGTCAATTGTTACAATGGACAAAAAATAAAAGAGTTATCACCTTTTGAGACGAGCTCATATATATATAACCTTCACCGGAAAAGCTCACCCAAGATAAGGATCTGCCAATGCTCACTTTATCTCTCTGACTCTCTTTGTTGTTGTAACTCTGGCAAATGTGTGTCAGGACGCGCATCGTGTCATCAAGCCGGCCTCGGAAATGAGTCGCTGTTATGGTTTTTGTTTTTATTTTATGTTCCTATTTCTCCATCACAGCCCGGATTTGACTCGGATGCGTCATCGCCGTGTGTATGTGTGTGTGTGTGTGTGTGTGTGTGTGTGTGTGTGTGTGTGTGTGTGTGTGTGTGTGTGTGTGTGTGTTTGAGTGTGTGTGTCTGAGTGTGCATGTGCGCGCGCGCGTGCTAGTGTGCAATGTGTATGGCGATTATTAATGGGGTGTGCGTTGGTGTATGGGCTCGTGGTGGGTGGTGTGTGTGTGTGTGCAATGTGTATGTGTGTGTGTGTGTTGGTGTGCAATGTGTATGTGTGTTGGTGTGCAATGTGTATGGTGATTATTAAAGGGTTGTGTGTTGGTGAATGGGCTCGTGGTGGGTGGTGTGTGTGTGTGTGTATGTGTGCAATGTGTATGTGTGTGTGTTGGTGTGCAATGTGTATGGTGATTATTAAAGGGTTGTGTGTTGGCATATGGGCTCGTGGTGGGTGGTGTGTGTGTGCGTGTGTGTGTGTGTGCGTGTTGGTGTGCAATGTGTATGGTGATTATTAAAGGGTTGTGCGTTGGTATATGGGCTCATGGTGGGTGGTGTGTGTGTTGGTGTGCAATGTGTATGGTGATTATTAAAGGGTTGTGTGTTGGTTTATGGGCTCATGGTGGGTGGTGTGTGTGTATGTGCGCGGGTGTGTGTGTGTTGGTGTGCAATGTGTATGGTGATTATTACAGGGGTTGTATGTTGGGGAAGGTACATGTTTATGTGTTGATGTGTAGGTGTGTTATTGTGCAATATGTGTGGTGGATATATTATTACTTTGAATAAGCAAGCATTGCACCATATGTGCTTTTTAATACTCCCAGATATAATAAACAAGTTAAAAGATATTGTTTTATACATTCGTTGATTAAGCAGGGGAAATTTCAATCACAGACAATTGGTCTTCCTCATTCCACTGCTCATTTGCCCTATCAGAGTAATGACCATCACCAGGCTCGGTGGCAGGAAGTATAAATGTGTATGTCATTGGCTTGGCGGATCGAGTCGAAAAACCTACCACACAGGAAGCGGCCGCTCAATTCATTCAGCCATCCCGCCTGGTCGTTAACATTTTAGTAAACTTAGTTGAGCATTTAGCTGTAGGTGAAATTTATTTTTCACAAAATACCAAAGAGTGAAATCAGTCCATTGTTAGTTTTATCGGCCCGGGCAGATTACTGAACATTGTAATGAAGAACAACACATGGAGTGTTTTATCAGCACTATTCAGGCATTTACTAAATACTGCTACTGTTTTTTTTGTGTGTGTTTTTTTTTGGGTCCATTAGTTGTTTAAGCAGGGGAAATTTCAGTCATAGACGACTGGTCTTCCTCATTCCACTGCTGGTCGATAGAAAGCCCGAGCCTACAATTTTACCGACCCAAGGGATTTTTAACCTCCCACACCACATAGATATGGTATGAGAGCAACCGGCCTTTGATGACGCTGTAAGTTATACACAGCAGGTGGAAATCCAAATTGGCAGAGCTGGGGTCACGGAAAATCGAACCGTTACTAGTTAGTTTACTGCTGCTACAAATGGGCATACTATTACATCCTCCTCCTCCCACGACTAAATGTAAAAAGGTAGGTGCAGATATTTTGAAATGCTATGAGAAAAAAAATTCTAGATTCGAGCAACAAAATCTAACATAAGCCAGGTGAACACGGCATGGTCTATTAGTATTAATAGAAATCAATAAATCGAAGAGAATCCCTTCTGCGGAATAATAATCAATCACATTATCACAAGGCCTATTTCTTACACCACAATAAATGCCTCGCTAACAAAGGAGAAACTCCTGCTATGATTGACTGACTTAGTTTGTTGTTCGTTCATTCCACTAATACTAGTTGCCTGCTAAGTATACTGTTATTTATTTTTAATTTGATAAGGTAATACGGACTGCACGGTTGCCCGGGACACCTAGTTTACTCGGTCAGGCAGATGAAGTTCTCGGTGACCTGCCGAAACGGGAAAGTCATCATTTTTTTCTGATCTGCAGTAGCAGATTTCAATTTCAATTGGCTGACTTGGGCTTGGGCAACTAGTTTTGCCACTCAGGCAAGTAGAAAATTCAGTCAATTGACCGAGTGGGCAAGTCGGGGAAAAAAAGTTACTGTCCTACACTGATGTATATGTAAATGAGTGCCACATAATTAAGTTGACTAATAAATAACAACGTAAACTGCTAACAGCTGATGTAAGCAGGGAGTAGTGTCCGCCGATTAAACCCGGTGCACAGGGACAATCAGTTAGACAACTACCGTGGTGTGCTGAGGTCGGCAATTTGAACCAGCGTGAATTATGATGATGTCAGCTCGACAGATGTGACTCCCCCCCCCTCCCCCCCCCCCCCCCCCCCCCCCCCCCACACCTCTCCTCTCAAACGAAAAAAAACCCCACCAGCCTACAAAAGCTACATCGTGTGCACAAAAAGACAGAGAGAGGCAAGAGCACACACAAAGACAAGAATACACATCGGGACACGCACAACCTGCACCCACCTCCACCTCCACCCCCACCCCCACCCCAACCCCCCACAGACCTAGGCACCAACCACCACATTCTCGAGGCGCCACAAACACAACTCACGATACACATTTAGTTAGCGTAACATTACCCAGGCAACCGTTAAACATTAGAACCAATGTTGCCTCTCGTTAAATAAATACCACTTCCTTATGAGCCACTAATTGTTCACACACGCGCACGTGCGCGCGTGTGTGTGTGTGAAAATTTAGTACAAACGCACACACACCCACACCTACATCATACATGAGATTCACGGAAGTCGCAGCTTCCACCTGATCCCGGCAGATTGGGTGGCTCAATGTCAGGATAATGTGACTGAGTGGGATATCAGGTCATAGTGCTGGCAGCCTGGTCTCCAAAGTGGGGCAGCACTATAAAGTCGCCATCAGCGCGCACTGTCAAAAATCCTGATATGAGCTCAGATGTTGCCAGCTCCGACAACCAACCAACCTGATCCCGACAATGTTAGCTAATACGTGATAGCATTAACGACATTAAGGAAACGGTAACTCCTTTGTCTGAAGGCATGAGCCTTTGCTACACTGGTCCCACGCGGACACACGCCAAGGAGCAAAACGCCGGGTGGAGTAGGGCCGGTGTAACAAAGAGCGGGCTGAGTCAGGAGTCTCCAACACGACGCGCGCTGTCCACGTGTCTGTGAATGAAGTCATAACACATGAGTGCCTGGTGGTGGGAAAAGTCCACAGTCACTGGGAAGTTAGTGAACAAAGGCTATAAATAAATGCCTGCCCAAAATATGGCAGGCCATCAGAGGGCGTGGCAGGACTGTTGTTTGGTTGTTTGTTGGAGTTTTACGTCCTGGCAACATATATGGTCATATCAGGACGGGTACGGACTTGTGACAATGCGCACTCATGGTGACTTTATAGTGCTGCCCCACTGGGAGAACATGCTGCCAGCACCATGATAATAATAGAGGTTGACCATCACTTATCCGGCAATCGGTTATCCGGTTCAATCAGTAATCCGGCACTAATTTCCACTACAGCAATTTTCAATTTCCCAGTCCCGGGTGCAGTGGCCGAATCGGTAGAGCACAGTCCTCGCGTGCGGAAGATCGGGAGCTCATGAGTTCGAGTCAAACCAATGACTTAAAAATTTATATTTGTCGCTTCATAGCCTGGTGCTCGGCATTATTAGGATATGGCAATGACTGGTTAGCTTGGTGTCAGGATAATGTGACTGAGTGGGATATTGGGTCATGGTGCTGGCAGCCTGATTTCCCAGTGGGACAGCACTATAAAATCGCCATGAGTATGTACTGTCACAAGTCGGTACCCGTCCTGATGTGACCTTAGATGTTGCTAGGACGTAAAACAACAAACAAACAAACAATTTCCCAGTCAGTTTTATAAGTGAACAAGAAAACAATTAAGAGGAGTCAATACTTCAAAATCCAATGCCTTTAACATCTGCCCTCTCAGATGAGCTTCCCTTGCATCATCAATATATGCAATACATATAAACATAACGGCAATATATATGTAGATATCCTCCAGTGCGACTGTCACTCATCGACACCCGATGGAGGGGGGGGGGGGGGGGGGCAGGGGCCCAAACCAACAGTCCAGGTGCGGAGTCTTCAAGGAGAGAATATAACAATGGTATCAAATAATATATTTATATATGATATATATATATATACAGATTAGTTAGACGAATCTTACCTGGGTATAGATGATGGATAACTATTGTTTACCGAGGTAGGAGCCTCGGTTAGACGTGGGCGAGGGAGAAGGAAGCACATCCGAATCCAGCAATCTTTACCTACTAATTCAGGATAAAAATGATTCCAAAAAACCAAAAAACCATGGTCAAATGACCTAACCTTGGTACAAGTGATTGAGTAGACGTGGCAGGGCGTGGTGGGTGGGCCCTCGCCCACGTCTAACCGAGGCTCCTACCTCGGTAAAACAATAGTTATTCATCATCTATACCCAGGTAAGATTCGTCTAACTAATCTATTTTACCTCGGTATACCGCCTCTGGCTAGCCGCAGGCTAGGGAGACCTTCACATAATATCATTTTTATCCTGATATTCCTGTTAGTTACTATGATTCTATTATCAAGTCTTATTTAAGTATGTGTGTACAATTGGTATGACAATAAAGCGAAAAGTGCACTTTGTCTCACCTGTGTCTTTTAGTTGGTGAGTAGCCTCTGTGCGATAGGTTGAGGCTTCTCTAGTCGCTTGTGATAATGTTTTGCAAACGATCTAGCAGTTTTCCATCCTGCATGAGCCAGGATCCGTTTCACGGAAATGCCCAGTAATCTGGCCTTAGATACCATTGCACCACGTGTAGAGTGCGATGAATATCTGTTTGTGTTTACTCCTGAAAGTTTTAACACAGTCATGGTCCATCTGGCGAGGGTGTCCCTCGAAATGCCCTTGTGTGGCTTAATAAAGCTCACCAAAAGCTGCCTTGAGTTGTGTATTGTTCGTGTCTTGGATATATATGTCCGTATTGCGGAGACTACACATAACTTGCGATCCTCTGTGAAACTAGTGACACTTATTGTCGACAGGGGATCACCTAAACGATTTGATTTCAACAAAGTTGTTAGATCAAACGTTGCTTCCTTGCTATCGATTTCAAGACCATTGAGCGACAGGGCGACTATTGTTTGGCCCATGTGTCCTGTAACGAGCAGAAGGAGCAAAGCTACTTTGAAGCCTAATAGCTTAACATCCAGGAACTTATTCTCTGGCCATTCCTTGAAGAGTTTAAACACAAGAGAAACATCCCAAAACCTATTATATTTGGGTTTTGGAGGGTTCCTCTGATAATTAAATTCACAAATTTTCATTAAAAATTAATATATCTAGTTTTTTTAATTATAAGTATTTACTGTAAGTAATAAATATTGATTAAATTATTTAACAAAATTATATTTAAAATTATTTATTTTAAATTATCATTTAATTGAGTCGGTAACGATCCAGCAAATAACATGATGTTTTCCCATTGTTTCTCCATTAATCCTGGGTAGGATTATTGAGAGCGCACAACTGGCTGCATTGATAGCGCCATATCCTAAACCTTCGTCTTCTAAGAAACGTAGGAAACGTCCTACCTGGGATATTGTTGGGTTCATTGGCTTAACTTTCTTAAGTAAGCAATATATGCCCCATTTCTTTAAATACGTTGTATACATTTTCACAGTTCCCTTCCTCCAGGCGTGAGAGACCAACCGTTGTTGTGTAATCTTATCCAAGCCGAATTGTTCCAAATATTTATTTAAAAAAGGAATGCTACCAAAGGAGTCGTCGACACGTTTCCGTGGCGCGCTAACGGTCCCTGATGTTTCAGGTTTCCTCGGTATCTTGGTTAGCGTAGCCTGCTTTTGGCCGTCGCGACTAATCTCGCTAGCCACGGTTGAGTGTCCCATTCGGGGACGATGAGGATGGCGTGTGTTTTCTCCATTAGTATCTTTCGGGCGACTTTGCTAATAATGGTAAAAGGGGGGAAAATGTAAAATAAATGATTTTGCCAAGTTAGCGAGAAGGCATCTATGTGCCAAGCATTGGGTTCTGGGTGCCACGAAACCTATTTCTCCAGTTTAAAGTTATTACGTGAAGCAAATAAATCTATATCCGGCCAGCCCCATAAGTTACAGATCTGTTTGAAAATTGATGGGTTTAGTGACCACTCTAAGTGGTCATGGAAATGGCGACTCATCTTATCGGCAAGACAATTCTGCGTACCGGGTATGTGTGTTATTGTTAACCAGACGTCAAACTTTTGCGCCCAATTCCAAATGAGTAGTGCCAACTCGTTACACTTTATAGATTTTGTACCTCCCATATTTCTGACATAAGCCATGGCCGTGGTGTTATCCGTAAGGATACAAACATTATTTTTGGGTACTTTAACAAGGCTGGTTAAACCTAAGTAAATCGCTCGTAATTCTAAAACATTAATATGTTCAGAAATTTCCGATTCTAGCCATCGTCCTCCCGTTGCTACATCATTTCGATGTGCCCCCCAACCTTGGAGTGACGCGTCAGTTGTAACTGTAGTATTGGGCTCACCCATTCGAATGGGATTGGGGGAGTTATCAAAGTGACTTAGCCACCAATAAATGTCGGCTAGTCCATTTTCAGAGATAAACATTGTCTTTTCAAAGTTACCCTTGGCTCGGGCCAAAGTTAGATTTTTATCAATTTCCAGGGACTTAATGTGTGCGGCCCCATATAAAATAGCAGGGCTGTATGAAATCATTATACCGATTAAGACTGCGACCTGTCTTATCTTTGGCCTAGAAATGTCTAACAGCTGTATTGCTGTGTCCCGCAACTTATCTTTCTTTTGTTGTGTAAGTGATACGGTCATAGCCGTCGTGTTTAAAATGAAGCCTAGACACTTAAGCTGCTTAGTAGGAGAAAACACGGATTTCTTATCATGAATGAAGAAACCCAAGTTTGAGAACAGTTGACATAACTCTTGAACGGCGAGCTCGCATTGTTTGAAAGATTGTCCCATAATGAAAGAATCATCAATGTATGGAAACATACAATGCCCAAGTTTAGCCATGTGTGAAAAAAAACGGTTTCAACAACTTAGTAAAAAAAGTCGTGGCGCACACGCCAAACCATTAGGTACGCAGGTAAATTCAAAAAGCTGGTCATTCCAAACAAACCGTAAATATTTGCGATACCCCTCCTGAATAGGGACGGTATAGTAAGCATCTCTTAAATCAACACTCGCTAGCCAACACTCTGGGGTGATCAAATCTCGAGCTGTTTCTAATGAAAACATTTTGAAATGTTGGTATTCAATGATTTCATTCAATTTAGTTAAATCTAAAATCATTCGAATAGACCCATCTGGTTTAGGAGTGGAGAAAATATTTGAAATGAATTCACCTTTAGCATGTTGTACTCTTTTGACAATGCCTTTGGCTTCAAAAATCCTAACCTGTTCATTTAGTTGAAATTTTTCTTGCAAATTGAATTTATATGAAAAAGGTGCTCTTTTCTGGACAGGGAATTGTGTGAAAGGAATTGCAATGCCTTTAACAATACTAATAACCTCTGGGTTAGTGGTTAATTGTTGCCATTGTTCTAAACAATTAACAATGTTGCCCGCTTGAAAAAGGCTTACGTCAGTTTGAGTTTCCTCTGTGACCATGTCAGGGCCAGGCTGCTGAAAAGTTTGTGTGGCGTTCTCTACTTGTTCCCTGGTTTGGGGAACTGCGGCTTGGGGACAAAGTCCCGTTTGTAACCGCGGTTGTCGTTCCAGTTTGAGGGTTGTCTGTCACCTCGACCTCTTCCCCTCTGGCTGAATGCGAAGGATGGGCCGCCCCTGAAAGACCTTCCTCCCCGGCGGAAGCGAAAATCCATCCGGCTGCGGCGGAACCCGAGTGGGTTTTGGGATTTACGGCCCTTGAGTTCCGTGTTCTTAGCACTCTTAGTGTCCACCTCTACTTGCTTGTACAAATAAGCAAGCTGACCCCCAAACATCTTGGACTTGTCCAGAGGTTTGCCTTTGATGGGGGTAGGTCCGGAATAGACGGTGTATTCCTTGCCGTCATGATCCGTCATCTTCTTTGACCGGGCGACCTCTTTGCCCGCGTCGGTATTGACGGATTTAAACACATTTTCGAAGCGGCGATGTGTCATGTAGTTGCTCGCTGCAGCGAGAAAGGCAATGCCCCTGTCCATTACCCGAGCCAAGGACGAGAACTTATTCTCGGTCTGAATGCGGTTAGCAATGGGGATAATAGAAGTCAAGGAGCCCAACACTGCCTTATGTATCACAGAAAGGGCAGTTTCATAGCGGCGACGTTCGTCGGACAGATGGATGCCAGCATCCATCTCCTTACACACCGTAGCGGGAATACCTTTGACGCCGGAAATCTGTTCCGTCAATTTATTAATGACCTCAACTGGTTTGAATGTTGTAAAATGGCCATTGACGGTATTCCTCATCATGGTTGTGGTACGCACCTTTTTTGCCTTTTTCTTGACAATCTTCTTGCCAACCTTAGCGCCTATTTTGGCGTACACTCCAGCGCATTCCGTATCGGAATCTGATTCCGTGGAAGAGGAGTCATCTGACGAGTCCGAGGACGAGTCTTTCTTTTTCTTCGACTTCTTAGGGCGTTTAGCGTTTGCGGCTTTGGTGAACTCATCACCTGAGCTGCTAACAGTGCGGCGTTTCTTGCCGCGCGCTTTCGGTTTCGGAACCTCGGGGCCGAAACCGTGTCCTCCTCGTCATCAGAAAAGTCCTCCCAATCCTCATCAGGGATTTGGGGAGGGCCCGCAAAGGAAAGAGCCTGGAATTGGCGCATCTTGTCCTCCATCATGGCTGCCATCTTAGCCTCCCAATCACTTGTTTGAGGTGGCTGGTCACTGTCCCGGTCGGAAACCTGTGCCCCGGGCTGTGGAGACGGCGGAGCCGTAGGCGCTGGTGACGAATCGTAATCCGTAGGGGCAATGCCCTCTGCTGCCGCAGGCTGTTTATTCCGCCGAGTGGCCATCGGTTCCTGTAACGACAAAAGTGTTACTTAACCGGAATCATCTCAACTACACAAAGTGTAACCAGTAAACTGGGTTGAGGTAAATGGTACAGAATAGCGTGTATTACAACGTTTCAGTACAGGCGTGAAGCTAAATTTTGCCGTAGGGTTATGGTAACGAAACCAACCAAACGGGGGGAAACGATCCAAAGATCGCCCACTCTCTCTGTTCCGTACACTTCTCCCACCCGCGGCTACGACGCCAGCAAGTTGGAGAAAATATTACGAAACTCGGAGGTTCGCCTTAAAACCGGTCTGTGGTGTCTATAAAAAACACCCAGAAGCATCCCCAACAACATCCTCTATTCAGGATCCGGGAGAATTTTCTTAGGAAATGAGCAACTCGGGTTACCATTTCTCCCTGTCTCAAAAACAGGTGTCGATAGAACAAAGGACTATCGGTTTCGTATGTGCCAGTGGCACCCAGTGTTCTATCCTCAAGTAAAAAACACGTACAAAGTCCAAAATGGACCTGAGAAAGTTCTGAACTTTCATAATGTGATGCTATAAAGCATCATACACAGTTTAACCTAAGATTCCATTACTTACTTTGTGAATAAGTAGTGTTAGTAGATAAATCCTGTTGGAGCAACTCACAAACGTCCTCCCGTTGTGAGTCACTTATGCTAATTGCTGGACCCGGATGTGCTTCCTTCTCCCTAGCCTGCGGCTAGCCAGAGGCGGTATACCGAGGTAAAATATATATATATATATAATCCCTTCCATAGGGAGAATATTTAGTCAATATAATTACATCTATATGATCACATACATGTACATACATACATACATGTATACATACATACATACATACATACATACATACACTCACACTCTTGGTTTGTTTGTTTGTTTAACGACCCCCCAGCACAACAAGTAGACATCGGCTATTGGGAGTTCATATATAGGCTACATACATACATACATACATACATACATACATACATACATACATACATACATACATACATGCATACATACATACATACATACATACATACATACATACATACATACACATATATATATATACAAATAGATATATACAAATACATAATATACATAAAAGGCAATATTGAAAATATGATAATTAGTTTTTTTTAAAGAGAGAGAGAAATGCTTACAAATATTTTCTCAGCCGATAAACATTTCCAGATATGAACATGACGTCAGCAGGACTTCTTGGTATGTCAACAGGAATGAGCTGAGTCATGTTGACCACATTGCCATTTGCCGTGGGGGACACTTGAGTTACTAATACCACGAGGAGTTTCCTATCCCTTATAAGGAGAGATCCACCAAATGGGAGTTTCACTTCACTGACTCCTCATGCGCTGGCAAATTAGGAACTACCGACTAATTCCCAGAATGAACTTATTCATAACATCATTTACATATATATATCAACACCGTAGAAACACCGGCTGGCATATAGGCCGCGTTGGATTGACGTAAACACTTTGAGATATGGATAGCACGGTGGCCCAAAAGTCGACTCGAAAACATTTCAGGACGCCACCACCCCTAGATAAAAGATTCACCCCGTACTTCCAGTACAGGGGTGAACGACAACGTAGTCTAAATACGGGCGAAAAAAGCTTTAGTATGGAACATGAAGTAAAAACTGTGGTTCCATGATCAAATGGCTACATATATTGGCACAGATTTGGTGAAATGGGAGAGAATGCAAAAATCCAAGATGGTGGCCATAGAACACCATCGATTTCAATTTTAAATCCTATTAAACTAGCTATTTTATTATATTTTTCAACTCAAAGGTAGCGGGTAAATATGAAGACATCTACAAAGAATAAATGTTGCTTCTTAAATTGTGAAATTAGGCTCTCATAAAGACTCAGTTCATTAGCCCAATTTTTCGACCATTTTTATATAAGGCTGGTCTTCACCCATGTACTACAAGTATCGGGTGAATCGTTTATCAACACCCCCCCCACCCCCAACTCGACTGATGACAACTCAGAATCCCCCCCCCCCCACCAAAGTCGACTGGTGACATTTTAGGAAGGCCCATAAGTCGACTAATGACAATTCAGAACCCCCCGCCCCCCAAAAACACCCCCCCCCCCACAAAAAAACAAGCCCCCCTCCCCTCCCAAGTCGACTCATGACAACTCCGAATGGCCCAAAGCAGTAACTAGAACCAGGCACTTTGGAGCCACTGTAGCAGCAGCACACATATTGTGTGTGTGTGTGTAGGTGTGTGTGTGTGTGTGTGTGTGTGTGTGTGTGTGTGTGTGTGTGTGTGTGTGTGTGTGTGTGTTGTGTGTGTGTGTGTGTGTGCGAGTATGTGTGTGTATGTATGTGTGAGAGTGTGTGTGAGAGCGTGTGTGAGTGTGTGAGAGTGTGTGAGAGTGTGTGAGTGTGTGTGAGTGTGTGTGTAGGGGGAGTCTGTACGGGGAGAGGTCGAGCTTAGTCAGCGGACAAGAATCAGACAAAGCGTGTCCTCGCTTTTCGACTCCCTCCCATCCCCCCCACCCCACCCCCTCACCTCTCACGTTGCCTCCTCGCCCCCACCCACCCAAAACACAGGCAGGAGAGTATGTTCCAATAGAGTGTCGGATATCATTTACTTACTGGCAGTGTCTCACTTCCGGAACTTGGCTTGATCCATGTCAAGTGGAAACAGTTTATCTAACATCGACATTGTTTGCTATTTGTTGGGGATTTTACATCCTGGCAACATCTAAGGTCATATCAGGACGTGTACCGACTTGTGACAGTGCGCGTTCATGATGACTTTAAAGTGCTGCTCCATTGGGATACCAGGCCACCAGCACCATGACCCAATTTCCCACTCAGTCACATTATCCTGATACTGAGATAGCCAGTAATTGCCATATCCTTGTAATGCAGGGCACCAGGCTATGCAGCAACACATATCAATTTAGTAAGTAATTGGTTTGACTAAGCTAGGTTTCAAACTCCCAACCTTCCGCACAGGAAGTCCACATTCTTACTGATCACCCACCCCATCAAAACACTGAGACTGAAATATACCGGTGTAAAGATTTCAAATTCCCCCCATATTCAAGTTCCCCCCCCCCCCCTGGGAACTTGAAAACGTTTTCAAATTCCTCCCAGGGAAATTTGAAAACGTTTTCAAATTCCCTCCCTCGTTTTAACTTTCCCTCCCCCCCCCCCCATTTTTGGGGAATTTTCTTTATTTTTGTAATTTTTTAATTATTTTTCATGACAAATATTATAATATACAGAGAATAGCATAATGGAAATTATTACTAGTACAACAAAACATATTTAACCACAAATGACACAAAAAGTCTGCAAGATGGTTAAGAAAAGAATATTATAGGTCTGAAATTTAAAACGTTTTTTAAAGTTTTTTAAACAATTTTAAATTCCCAGAGGGGGGAATTTGAAAATAGGGGGAGGAATCTGAAAACTGTTTTTAAGTTCCCCCCAGGAATCTGAAAAGTTTTTAATTTCCCTGGAGGGTAGTTAAAAACGTTTTCAGATTCCCGGGGGGGAACTTGGGAAGGGGGGAAGTTGAAATCGTTACACCGGCACACACACAACAAAATTTAAGTAAAAAATCTTCACATAATTGTCTTCCATAGAAACTAAGCACACCTAGACGCATGACTGGTTAGGTGACCCCCTTTCCCCAACCCGTCTTCTATTTACTGACAATTACAATTCCGTGCTTTTTTATTCCTCAACATGCGCCACCGCCTGCAGTTGATAGTGATCTCTAGCCACACCCCTCGGTCATTCATTACAAGTGAAATCCTCAAGTCATAGGACAGTGAACTTTAATTAAATCAGGCGATTTCATGCAATTATAAAGCTATTTATTTTTAAGCAAACTTATCCCTATATATATATAGGGGCACTTGACCTCAACAAATGTCACAGAACAAGTCTTGGTTGGTTGGCTGGTTGTTGGAGTTTTACATCCTGGCAACATCTAAGGTCATATCAGGACGGATACCGACTTGTGACAATGCGCACTCCCACTCAGTCACATTATCCGGTCACTGAGCCAACCAGTTTTTGTCCTATCCTAATAATGCCAAGCAATTGGCTAGGAAGCGACAAGTCATTGGTTTGACTCAACCATGGTTCGAATCACATTATCTACCAAAAAGGGAGATGGACGCTCAACTCACTCGGCCATCCCGGCTGGTCCAGAGCAGAACACATGAGGCTTGACCCAAATATAGCCTAAATAAAGCCTACACTGACACTGTTACTTTCGACCACTGCCCCGAGACATTATTAAATCAACAACCCCAACAAGCATCTTAAAGTTTAAAAAACAAGGAGAAAAAAATGCACAAAATGGCCCCAAGTGTCACTCACGCTGGAGGCGACCATCTGGTGCAAGGCCGAGTCAGGACTTTGGGGCGCCGTCTACTATAAGGGAAAAAACATACCCACAAAACCAAGTACACAAAATAAGAACAAGAAACTAACAGACATGCACGTCACTGCGTACAGCGCGCTGCTCCATGTGGGACATTTCCTCTGCCACGTTTTATAGGAACCTACGACCAGAGGAGATGGCCGAATGAGTTGAGCGTCCACCTCTATTGTCGTAGATTGTGGGATTCCAACTCTCGGATTCGAACCATGGTCGAGTCAAAGCAACAACTTAAAAATGTATACTTGTCGCTTCCTAGCCAGGCTAGGATAGGGTGAGGACTTGTTGGTTCAGTGTCAGGATAATGTGACTGAGTGGGATATCAGGTCATGGTGTTGGTGGTGTGGGCTCCAAGTGGGGCAACACTATAAAATCACCATTAGTGTGCACTGTCACACATCGGTACCTGTCTTAATATGTATGACCTTAGATGTTGCCAGGACGTAAAACTTCAACAACCAACTCACCCCTACATGACCACAATTCTTCACACTTCAACATCTATCTCACTTAAAATGTGTGCCTTCCTATGGGGATGTAATCTACATGGGTGCTAAAAAAGAGAGCTACTAAAAAAACTGCAAATACTGCAAAATAGAGCACTAAAAATCTTCCAAAGAGTAGACAAACTACATCCCACCTATGACGTGTACAAGAGCTAAAGTCAAGCTACTAGAAAAGAGAAGAATAATCCACCTAAAACCATTAGCATATGGATATAGCCAAGACATTAAGGATCTAACCCAAACACGAAGGAACACCAGAGCAAACAAGCACCACTACTAAGGCAGACCAGAAGCCAAATCAAAGTCCATGAAAGGAGCACACTGGAAATTGCTGCCAAGTACGGAACTCACAAACGGTGAAGGAAAGACAAATTCCTGACCTAAAAACATACTAAAAATATCTGTGCAAAATAAAACCAGGAAACCCCATCTACACAAGGGGGCATGTGATATGTCACGGCCCATGACAGGCAACCCTGAAATAAAAAAATAAGCCAGATAACATGTACACCAACAATATAACCAAATCAAGTTCAAACAAACATAACCCAACCACCTACTACCTACAAGCCTGTAATACGTAAATAGAGTAGGCTAGTCTAGAATTAAGTAGAAAAAAAAGAAGTGGAAAACTCTTCCCAAGAAAACCCCAAAACACTAACATAGATCACTAACCGCAAAACATAACTTTAAGAAACACAGAACTATAACGGTCCAGCGTTGAAAAAAAGCTCGATTATCCAAATTTACATGCTATGGACAGCATAAACACCCCATAAAAAATATTAAAAGTTCTTCCCTTACAGACTTTACACCCATCAGTTTACACACCAATCAGTTAATCACACCAATATGTATTGACGCTGAGATGCCTACCGTTACTTACTCCCCTTCCTTAATCACCCATAGCCCTCTACCTTTTACAGACCGTAACACTCCTTTTTCCCCAGCAGGAAATGAACATATTCTTGGTGACATATTAGAATTTTTCCAGTTCACTCCAATCTATATCTCTTGTCTATCGAAAAGTCGGATATCAGCGGAAACTGTAATTGATTGCTGATGTCGATAACAATTTTTTTTTTTAACATTTCATACTAAATACATTCCAATCGAGGCTAATTGTGGTCGGTGCGTACGTAGCATTCCCTACCTCAGCATGTATGTACCTTGTCATTAGGCACTACACACTTATTCACCTGTAGAGTTACTGAATCACTGCCCCTCACACCCACCAACCATCCCACTCCACCACCACCTTGTTATCAGGGACTGCATACTTATTATTCACCTGTATAGTCTCTACAGCCCTACCACCTCTCCTCAACCCCCCTCTCCCCACCCCTCACACCACCATCACCCCCATGCCATGTTATCCAGCTGCAGTCACTGCGATCCCTCCCCCCCCCCCCCTCCTCCTCCTCCTCAATAACAACAACCACCACCATCAGACCAGACGGGATGGCCGAATGAACTGAGCGTCCGTCTCCCGTTTGGTAGATCGTGGGATTCGAACTTGTTCGAACCCTGTGTAAAGTCCACGGCTCGAATCTGTGGTTGTTTAGGCAGGCTATAGTGAAATCAATACAGGCAAAGAGAAAGGAAGAGTATAAAGGGTGAAAGAAGAGAGAGAGTCAAACCCTCACGTTTAATATTTATATGGTACATGGATCCAGTATAGTGTATCACCTCACTCCATTCTCCCAATGAGAAACAAGCATTTCTAGCTCCACCAATGAGAAACAAGCATTCCAGGTCCCCATGGTTACAGTGATCTGCCCACCACCACCAAGCTGTGTGGCACCAAGCTGTGTGGCACCACCAAGCTGCCCACCACCACCAAGCTGTGTGGCACCAAGCTGTGTGGCACCACCAAGCTGCCCACCACCACCAAGCTGTGTGGCTAGCAGAGGGGGTAGGAGGTAGTGGGTAGAGCTCTGAGTGCCCCTTACACACTATCTTACTAGCACCACAATGTCTATTTACCTATCAATCAAGCACCACCAGCAACTACATAAAGACATCTATGCACCTGGCCATGTATACCTGTTTCACAAATAGAACATTTGCATTCCCCCACCAATGCATCATTATCGGAATATTTTACACCTGGTCGAGTCAAACCAATGACTTAAAATTGATACTTGTCCCTTCCTAGCCTGGCGCTCGGCATTATTAGGATAGGACAAGGACTGGTTGGCACAGTGTCAAGATAATGTCCGATATCAGGTCATGGTGCTGACGACATAGTCTACCAACCAACAACCACCACCACCGTTATTAATATTATTAGGGACCACATTTACCCACCTGTATAATTACTGCATTCCTTCCCCTCCTGAACCATCAGCCCCCCCCCCCCCTGCCCTCCCCCCCCACACACACGCACACCTCCCATACGCCTCCTTCCTCCCCTAACCACCACGCAGTCATCATTCTGACATCAATATTTTCAGCAGACACCGGTTCACATAAGGAGGAGGGGGCAATGTAATTAGCGATAAAGCATTTACGATTCAATAGCAGGAATGTATATATAATACGCATCAGAAGAAAGTACACCGCTTTATCCTGCAATAGAAGAACTAACAGGACCCAAGTTATGCTCTCTATCCTGAATATATACCAGCATTCGAAATAAGGCATGTCTGAGCCAAGTGAGATTAGTTACAGGGAAACAGAATATGGTTTGAGCTTTTCCGTTGGACAAGTGAAGATTTTGGGCCGAAAATGACGATATTTACAGTTTACCAGGTACATGTTGTACATAACGCTTCAGGATCATTTATATAATACTTAGACATGGAAATTAATTTACCATTAAACAGTTAAAGAATTTAGGAACAAATATTATTAATAATCAAATGTATAAAGTGTGGAAAAGTGAAAGTTCAAGCGGACAAGTAAAAATCACACCAGACTTGTCCGATGGACAAGTGGCAAATTTGGGTTATTTCTATCACTGCTTGCCCGTGTCGTCTGTTGATAAAAGTAGTCGCGGATGTGGCAATGAGGGCCCAGCACAGGTATGTATGTATGTATCTATATATGTATATATGTATATATGTATATGGGTCGTTCTCAGAAACTGTGTACCACTTGAGGTAGTCTACTAGAAATGCATATTTCAAAGAAACCCTTTATTGGAGTGTCAATATTTACAATTCATCAGTTAGCCAAATAATGTGGGAGATAGCTTAGATCAAAAGTAAATGTTAATATTGTGTATTATGTATCTTATTGGGATGGATGTAGCTAAATACATAGAAAATGACATCACTAATTTGTGACATTGTCAACAGCATTGAAAATAAAGTGTCACAAACTTAATGAAAACCTCTTAACAACAGCTCATTTCACTTCAAATGGTCATATACAAAGACATTTATTTCTATAAAAAAAAATTAAATTATGAAATAGTTAACATTTTCTGGAGTCATTAACATCGTAACATTTCGTTTCCACTTGCAAGTACTATGAAACTCTGTATCAAACACTGAGTACAGATACAGTACAGGAACTATTTTCACCATTTGACACTATGCATGGACCCAGTTATGGTATAGTAAAAGAAAAATCCTGAAATTACCCCTAAACATTGAAATTTGAGCCGAACATTTGTGTAAAATTGTTGTTTCCACTTTGTTACTCTGCTAATCTGTTACTCTGCTAATATTTTCTTGCTTTTCTCTTTAATATTCACAAATAAGACAAAACCATAGGAATGAGGTTTCAAATTATTACTACTGTTTATAAAGCAAGTGGCATGTGAAATGTCCTAAAAATGTGAAGTTTTGTGTGGAAAATATTTGATTTTGGAGTCAGATTGGTTTCCATGCTATACTGCTATTTATTGGGTGTGAGCATCATTTGACCTACTTAAAAATGCCAGAATATGTTTATTTTCAATTATTCAGATGCAAAATGACGAATCTTACCTTGGTATAGATGATGGATAACTGTTGTTTTACCGAGGTATAAGCCTCGGATAGACGTGGGATAGGGAGAGGGAAGCACGTCCGGTCCAGCAATCTTTACCTACTTATTCAGGATAAATGATCCAAATAAAACAAAACCATATCTAAGAATGACAATGGTACTAAACTGTGAAGTTTCCTTGGCATAAGCAAACGAATAGACGTGGAAGGGTGTGGTGGGCGGGCCCTATCCCACGTCTATCCGAGGCTTATACCTCGGTAAAACAACAGTTATCCATCATCTATACCAAGGTAAGATTCGTCTAACTAATCTATTTTACCTCGGTATACAGCCTCAGGCTAGCCTCAGGCTAGGGAGACGTTTACGTAAAATCATTTATCCTGTATATCATGTTAACTATTCAATAACAATTTAAAGTACATTGGGAATCATTAATCGACAAGATTAGTGCCTTTGTTACCTCTGTAACGTTTTATAATGAAAATTTTATGTTCTTTGTATACAGTATCAATGAGAGTGAAAAAACTTTTGTTTCTCACCTATGTATTTTTGTCTTTGATCAATCGCTGTGCGATTCCGCTTGACTTTTCTAGTCGTTTGTTGTAATGTTTTGCAAACGATCTAGTGGTCTTCCAGCCTGCATGTGCTAGGATTCGTTTTACTTAAATCCCTAGCAATCACACTTTCGAGACCATGGCGCCTCTCGTTGAATGGGACGCATATCGTTCCGTATTGACTCCTGCCTTGTGTAGTTTTAGTAAGCTACACTAACAGTTGTCTTGAATAGATATATACCCTTATGGCACACACCCGACAAAGTTGTCAGTCATGCAGGAACTATTTAAACGCACTGTGGATAAGTGTTCCCCTGTGCGGTTTGATTTAAAAAATCTGTTTTATCAATCAAACATTTCTTTCTTGCGATCTATTCTTAAATCATTCAGGGACAATGCTATCAAAATTGACCCGTGTGTCCAGTAACTAACAGTATGATACTGCTAGTTTAAAACTAGCTGTTTTATCTAAAAGACTATTACCAGACCATTTCTTAAATAATCCGAATATCATTAACACAACCTAAAACCTATTAAATTTTTGGTTTTGGGGAATTCATTTTGTAAACTGATTTCACAGCCAGTGAATAAGTTGGTGCCTACCAACTATCTGTCCATCTCCTCGCGGATGTGTCACCGAAAACCACATCTTGCAGCGTTAATCGGTTCCAACCTAAAGCTTTATCAAGCATCCTTAGAAAATCTAATAAGATGTGCCATTGTAGGCCTCATAAGTTTTTCTTTCATAAGTAAACCATGGTAACCCCAGTTTTTCAAATAATTTGAATATAACTGAACTGTTCCTTTCCTCCAGGCATGCAAAGTTAATCTCAGCTGAGTAACTTTATGTAAATAAAACTGTCATAAACACGTGTTCCGAAAGGGAATGTCAGAAGGGGTGTTGTGAACACCTCTCCACGAAACATCGTGTAGGAAAAATATATACAGTTTGTGTCTCCTAAGGGTAAAACTTCCAAGCATGGCTGCGTGTCACAACCGGGGACTATCAAAGCCCTCCTTGCTACTGTGCCAATTTAGGCTGTATGTTATAAATTGTCTTTTCCTCAAATTAAAGAGAAAAAATCAACTTTCCAAAAGGTAGGCTCTGGATGCCCTAAGACCAATTCTATAATATGTTATTATTTCGGGATGCCAACAAATTTGTATGTGGCTTTCCCAATTCCAAATTAACTTCGTTCTTTAATTATATGGGCTGGACATTGTGCCTCCCATGTTGCGAATGGAAGCCATTGCTTGTAGTACTATCTGTCAACATTCTGACATAGCATCTGTGCATGCAGACTAAACCACATAACCCTAAATACACTATTCTCAAGTCTAGACCATTAATATGATCTAAACTTCTTTATGAAGGCCTCGGCCTTCACAAACCCTTTAGTCCTATGTTATGCTAAATTCTTAACTATTTCCAGCAAATTTTAGTTTTGTAAATGTTGTAAATTAATCATTTACTTTAACTGCGCATCCAAACCAATTAATCATCAATAAACGGGAAACGAAAATGTCCTTCCCGCTCTATGAGCGAACACATTGTGTGTTCGGAGCTTAGTAGAAACTCATGAATTACAAGCTACACCAGTTGGTAAACATGTAAATTCATATAGTTGTTCATTCCAAACAAACCTTACCAAATTTTTGGTCTGTTTGATAAATTGGTTAGTAACTGCCTGTGAGCAGCTGAACTGTGACTGGGCCATAATAAATGACTCATCTATGTAAGGAAACATCACATATATTTTTACTTTTTGGAAAAACCTGTTTCCGTGGCCATGTGAGTTTGCTGTGCAACCTCTACTTGTTCCCTTTTGAGACTTTGCTGAGAGCATTTGCTCCAGCTTTCTGAGCCGCTTTTCTATCTCTGGATAGCCAGCATCTGGCCTGCTTACCTCCCGTAAACTCAAGTGTGCCAGGGAGGCTTAAGCCATCACCTCTGGTGATGAGTAGTTATCATCATAAATGGGATCTTCGGGCTTACTGGCCGTCGTATCCAACAAACCCTTAATTCAAAGATCTGTAACGATCAATGAAAATTAGAGTTTTCACCCAACTGTTTGTTTGTTGTTGTTTTTCGTCTTGGAAAAAACCTATAATCATATCCAGACGGGTACCGTTTATAACAGTATATACCCATGGCTAATAAATGCCAAAGTATCTCTCAGTTCCGTGCCGATCAGTGAGAATCAGAGTGTTCAACCAACTGTTTGTTTGTTGTTGGTTTTCATCCTGGAAAAATGTATAAACATATCCAGACGGGTACCGTTTGTAACAGAACATACTCATGGCTAATAAAAGCCAAAGTACCTCGCAGGTCCGAAAACCTGTAATCATCAACTGAAAGTTTGAGTGTACCCAAAAAATGGGATGTGGCTTCAGCCACCATCGCTCTTCGTTTCTAACGGGGTACCAAGCGTGATGTGGTTATAACCGTAATCGCTCTCCGCTCGGTCACGGGCGGGTTACTGTAATAAGGCTTTAGCCTATCTCTCTCTTTGGTTTGGCCCGGACGGTATCCCGGGCGAGTTATTGTGATGAGGCTTCAGCCAACATCGCTCTCCATTTTGCCACTAGCTTTAAAAAAGTAATACGGCCCCAGCAATCACCGCTCGCCGTTAGGCAAAGGCGGCTTAACGTGATGTGACCTCTGGCAACCTCGCTCTCCGTTCGGTCACGGGCGGCAATACTGGTGTCGGAGAGCGTATTCACCCCGTTCCCAAAACAGGCGTGTAGCTGAATGTAAAATCATAGGGTAACGGTATGGAAGCCAAATCCAAAACGATGTGTAGAGACCAGTATTTATATCAAGTAAGCGAGGAAAAAATGATATACCTGATGTGGCTTTAGCCAACCTCGGTCTCCGCTCGGATACGTGCGGGTTAAACGTAATGGGGCTTTAAACCACCACGCTCTCCATTTGCCAACGAGCATCACCACGTAATGTGGCTTCACCCAACATGTCTCTACGCTCGGCAACGGGCGGCTTAACGGTATGTGGCTTCAGCCATCACCGCCCTTCATTCGCGAATGGGTGACAAAATAATGTGGCTTCAGCCAGCATCCCTCTCCGTGTAGTAACGGTCTTCAGCCAACATCGTCCTTTGTGGTAACATTTGCCTAAACTGGATGTGGCTTTAGCCAACCTCAATCTCCGTTGTCGAATGGGTGGCCTAAACGGGATGCGGCATAAGCCAACATGTCTTTCCGTTTTATCGGGCTACCACATAACATGGTTTTTTAACCATCGGCTCTATCCGCTTGGTGACGGGCGGGCAACCGCGATGAGGCTTCAGCCAACATCGCGCACTTCAATGGCTTTCCCGTCCCGACGCAACCAAACCCAATGGTCGGTCTCCGCTTCCGGGTCGGAAGGGATTATGGCCTCGGGCTGAGGCGACGGCAAAGCCGTCAACCCCTGAAAGGAGTGACAGTCCTCCTCCGGGTGATCCGCAGCAGCTGACACAGCAGGCAGGACCTTGTTCCACTTCGTGGCCATCGGTAATCTGTAACGACTGTGTTACTATAAACCGGTATCAACTCAACGTGAACACATAATTGTGACGCCAGGTGGAACCTGGGTTGAGGATGTATTTGGTACTGAGTAACGTATTTTCACCGTTCTCAGTACAGGCGTGGTAAGCTAAGTTTATGCCGTAGGTGTCTGGTATCGAAACCAACCATACGGGGGGTCGGCCTTGGGACCGCCCACTCTCTCTGTACCGTACACTTCTCCCTCCCGCGGCTTCTGCGCCAGCAAGTTGGAGAAAATGCTACGAAACTCGGAGGTTCGCCTTAAAAAAGTTCTGGGGAGTCTATAAAAGAAACCCAGGATAATCCCCAACGTGACTCTTTATGAGAGTCCGAGAGAAAATCCACTGGAGATGCGGTTTCACCCTGCAGCTTTCGCTTTCATCTCTACCCGCATTCCACGGGTGCAACAACCAATCAGTATCGGTTTTGTTTTGTATACCAAGGCTCTTTGGCCGCTCACCATCATTTTATCCGTCTGTAAACATACCTATCTCAGCCAGACTTACGAAGTTCTAAACTTCCAAAAAGATGCCATAATGCATAACAAACTATCTTCATACAGTTGGTATTAATACTTACAGTGAATACAATACTCCATGTTTCAATTATTCGATTCCTCCAGTGTTCTTGGGTTTAACCGAAATATAAATATAAATAAATATAATGTTGTATGTAGCGAACTCCGGGTCGACAAGGCACCCGGAATTTCAGTGCTACAGAAGTGCACCAATGCAGCTGAAAACTCCCCAAAAACACAGGGGTCGCGTCAACTTGAAAAAAGCGTACCGGAATCGGAACGGTTAAACGCTAATAACTGCAAAAGTACAGTCACCACCTATCTAAAAATCACACAAAGGACGTAATTGTCCTTAATAAAGAAACGTGTGGAACGGTTAAACCGTAATATACGTCCTTCCTTAGCGAAAGACGAATAAACTATAAGAAGTAATCGAGCGAAAATGGGGGATTTAAGCGAACAAACGAAACCAACGCACCAAGGCGACTCGAAAGCTAGCGACCTGGAATTTCGTTACGGTTAAACGCTAATAATTCCGAAAATACAGTCGCCACCTATCTAAAACTCGCACAAAGGACGGTAATGTCCTTAATAAAGAAACGTGTGGAAAATAATCCGCGAATTCCAGGTATTTGTGGAGAAATTGTAGAAAAAAACCGCTGAACAAACTCGCGTACATCCATTGTACGCGAGTTTCTTATGCTAATTGCTGGACCGGACGTGCTTCCCTCTCCCTAGCCTGAGGCTAGCCTGAGCCTGTATACCGAGGTAAAATACATATATATATATATATATGTGTGTGTGTGTGGTGCATATGTATGTGTGCGTGTGTGTGTAAAATCTGGTTGTTTGAGGGTAACATCCTGCAAACATCAATGGTCATATCACGACAGTTACCGACTTGTGACTGTGCAAACTCATGGCGACTTTATAGTGTTGCCCCACTGGGAAATCAGACCGCCTGCACCATGACCCGATATCCGACTCAGTCACAGTATCCTGACATTGAACTAACCAGTCATTGCCCTATCCTATAATATTAATGCCGAGCGCCAGGCTAGGAAACCACAAATATCAATTTTATAAGTCATTGATTCGACTAGACCGGGAACCAAACTCCCCTAACCTCCCGCATGCGAGGACCGCGCTCTACCGATTCGGCCACCGCGCCCTGTCGTGTGTGTAAAAAGAAAAAAATGCCATATATTATAAGTACACAGCAGTGCTTCCGTGCCAGCCGTGTTTGGGATGAGTCAGCAGCGACAGGACGAAACCGAATCAACTTCCTCTTCACCTGTTCCAACCATGACGTCATCGCCGGCCAGGTTTCCAAACAAAGCCAACATGTCCAACACTTTCCGTGTGCCAGGCAGCGGACCTGAGTTTTGTTTATCGTGTAGGATGTACAATGGCTCTGACACACAAAGATTCTTGATTGCCCATTTGAAGTGTTCAGGGCAGGACTGCGTCTGGTGAAACACCAAACAAGTGGAACGCACCGCCACTCCACTTCAGACATAATTCATGCTCAATGTATCGGATTGTTTGTTTGTTTGTTGGAGTTTTATGTCCTGCCAACGTCTAAGGTTATATCAAGACAGGTACTGAATTATACACACTCATGACAAACTTGTAGTGCTGCCCCACTCACCGGGAGGCTTCTCACACCATGACCCAATTTCCTACTCAGTCACATTATCCTTATACTCCGCTAACCAGTCCTTGCCCTATCCTAGTAATGCCGAGCGCCAGTCTGGGAAGCGACAAGTATGAATTAAGTCATGTGAATCAAACTCCCTAGATTCAGCACAGGAAGCCTGCGCTCTACCAATTCGGCTACCTACCGCGTCCAGTGCAATGGCACCGGAAGGGATGGCAGTCTCAGTAGAGCACTAACCTCCCGGTCGAGAGGTTATGGGATTATTTAAAGTTGCATAGTCCGATGGTTTTGAGTTTATCTCATTCTCTGAGATAAACACATTATGTTGTTCATTATAATCTACCTTACCTTAGTTTGAAATAACTTATTTTAAATCGCTAACTGTTGAGATATTTGAAGTGGAAACATGCTAAATTAATTTTGGCAAGCTTGCCCAAACTCCATCACCATAGGTTTCTGCAGTAACAGGTTCTATTAACTGACTCTGTATCCCCTAAAGGGGCTGTCACATTAGGGTTTTTTGCGGGAGCGTACGGCGGCATAGGCACGTTACGTCATATACGTCGGCATATGCCGACATACGCTATGCTATGCCGTCATGTGCTGGCTTATGCCGTCATACGCCGCCATACGCTTTCTCACATCCGTCCGTCGAAATTTGTTTGTGCATGCTAAAAAAATCCGGACCTACGGGCATGTATGGTTCATACGCTACTCATACGTTACTCATACACTCCTCGTACGCTAGGGGTACGCCGGCATATGATAGGGGTATGCCAGCATACGCTACTCGTATGCTCAACTTGCGTATGGGAGCGTATTCGTAGCGTATGCAAAGTGTATGAGGAGCGTATGCCCGACCATGGTCTCGGTATATAAAGGCGACGCACTATATACCCAGCAGCCACCAGGTGGCGGACCGAGGAGAGATAACATAGGTCTCGCATACGCTTTGCATACGCTTTGCATACGCTTCGCATACGCTCCACATGCCAATCAAAACCGTCAAAAAATGTCACAGTACGCTCTCATACGCTCCTCGTATGCTCCTCATAGGTTATGCATACGCTCAAAAACACCCGAGGTCACCAAAGGTCACGATACGTCGTCCCGCGCTGTTTTTCCCCATTTTCGACATAGGTTTTCAATACGCTCCCGCCATACGCCGTAATGTGACAGGGCCCTTATATGGGACGACAGATATTTAATATGTGCACCAGCATCTAAGTTAGATATGTATAATTAAATGGGGATAATTGTTTTGGTTTTGACAATTTTATGTTTTCATCGGACTGTGCAGCTTTAATCCTTTCCCCATTCAAACCAAAGACATACATTTGTTTCTGTTGTCTCGCTACCTTGCCTGGGGGCCCGGCGTTTCTGGGATGGGGCAGACTCAGTGTCGGGGATAATATAACGCCCATGGCAGCATGGTATCTCGGTGGGGCAGCACTATAAAGTCACGTTGAGTTCGGACTGTCACAGGTTGGTAATCGTCCTGAATTGACCAGTTGCAATGGCGTCAGTAAAGTCCCGCTATGGGTGAATAGATATTGCAAAACTACTACTAGTACGACTTATAATCACAACTGACATACATGGCGTGCTTAGTAAGGAGGGGAAAGTCCATCTGATGAACAGAACAATTCGATATAACGTACAGGTATTTGGCTATTACTATGTTAAAATATATTACTATGTTAAAATTTCAGCTCCAACTGCTTAGAATAACTAATGTTGAAAAGTAAAAGTTGCATTGTCCGATGAAGCATCCAATTTTCAAAACCAAAACAGGTATCTAGATTTGGTTCTACATATCTAACTTAAATAGTGGTGCACTTATTAAGCATGTGTTTCCACATAGAAGGGAACACTGAGCCAATTTAAAAAATTTTTAACCTGCTACTGTAGAAGCCTATGGTGTCATTTTGGTGTGCTTGTCAAAACTAATTTGACATGTCTGCACTTCAAATATCTCAAAAGTTAGCACTTTAAAATAAAAGTTACTTCAAGCCAAAGTTAGATAGATTATAACAATCAATTCAATATATTTATCTCGGAATAATGGCAGAAACTCAAAATCATTGGACTATGCAACTTTAAAGTCATTTAACAAATGATTTATGATATCCGAGTGGCCTATTCCATTTCATTCACACTGGCTCTGAAGGAAGAGCTGTTCACCTGTATAATCTATTTAATATCCGCGTGTTATGAAAAAAGAACTATATTTAGTTGCGCATTGACCCACGATAGAACGTTATCAGATAAGGGAGGACAACTTCATAATTCTCGAATCAATAACTCAGTTATCAGCTAAAATAGCATGATGGTGATGATGATGATGACGATGATGATGATTGATTTGTTTGTTGTTTTTACGTCCTAGCAACATCTAAGGTCATATCAGGACGGGTACCGACTTCTGACAGTGTGCACTAATGGCGACTTTATAGTGCTGCCCCACCGGAAGACCAGGCCGCCAGCACCATGACCTGATATCCCACTCAAGTCACATTATCCTGACACTGAGCCAACCAGTCCTTGTCCTATCCTAATAATGCCGAGCGCCATGCTAGGAAGCGACAAGTATCAATTTTTAAGTCATTGGTTTGACTCGACCAGGGTTCGAACCCACGACCCCACGATCTACCAACACGGGAGATGGACGCTCTAACTCATTCGCCCACCACGTCTGGTATCGATGATGATGATGATGATTATTATTTAACGCTGTGTCACTAATGGGGCTGTCACACTACAACGTTTCTCCCGGCGACCCGTCAGCGTTGAAAATAAAATCTTGCGCGTCGAGAAACGTCAAACTTTTCGGCGGTTTGGGGGAAAAGATCGGCGTCAGCGTGGCGCGTTATGCGCGCGCGGCCAACGTGTGTCGACGCGCTGGGGAAAAAAAAAAAAAGTTTGGCGCGACGTCTTCATTTAACCTTAAATGTTGCTAGGGCGTAAAACAAAAACGGCCCAGTTTGCCGCAACGTGTGAGCAACGACCCTCCCGCGCGCGCGCCGTCTTCCTAGCGTTCCCATAACGTTATTCCGGCGCGTCCAACGCAGCGCGACGTGCGCCTAACGTCCTTACCCATATATTTGCGCGCGCTGGCGGTCGTTGGGTTGTTTTTGACATGTTGAAAACACTCAGCGACCAATAACGCGCGCCGACTTTCTCCGCCGACCGTCAACGTCAAACATAGTGTACCGACGTGTACCGACGCGCGCATAACGCGCTCCCAGCGTTTGTCGATATTTCACCCATTTTCGCCCAAATACACCACACGTTGACGGGTCGCCGGCGAGAAGCGTCGTAGTGTGACAGCCCCATAACAACCAACCAACCATTTCGAAAGGATTCTCACCCACCGAGGTGGAAGGAATTGATTACGTGTTCTGCACTTAAACTTCTTAGAGCGTGAGAGGCTGACTAATATAATAATACAGCTGACTCAGCAGATCTTGTCAGCATTTCTCTCCAGTGGAAAGAACCCAATCGACATTAGTGACAGGTGTGTAGCCAGCGCTGCTGCCAGACAAATGTTTAATTATTTACATAAATGGAAACCAGCGGTGTGTTTAAAGAGCACGCAGCGGCGCAGGTGAAAAATGCAGCACGGTACTAAACCAATTAGCACACTTCAGGATTAGAGTGTGCGTGCACATTTAACCCGGGGGTGTGAGGAGGGAGGGAGGGGGGGGGGGCATTTAACTGAAAAGGCACAATTAATTAGATACAAAAAAACTAGTGGAGGTGGCGAAGAGGGGACCAGGGCCGCGTTCAGGGTACGCCTCCGAGACGTCTCGAAGAAATTCCTGACGTCATGCTAGTCTGAACAGCAAAAGCAGTCGGTCGCCTCGAAAATGGCCACCCCCATAGGCAGCACCCATTTGCAATAGAAAAGAAGCACTCTGATTGGCTGAAACCACTGAATACGGCGGCCATTTTCAAGGCGCTTTTTTCTCCTGTCTGAAATGGGAGGCGTCTCTCAGACGCACCCTGAACGGAAATAGGCCAAAAGGCGTCTCCGAGACGTCGGGGAGGTGTACCCTAAACGCGCCCTGGCGTTGGGTGACCCGGCTGAGGTCGGGTCAGAGTTCACTGGAGGGGAGGGGAGAGAGGCAGAAACAGGCCAACAGGGACGCACAGAACGTCAGAAGGGAAAGAAGGGGTCACTTGATATATGGACTCCACTTCGTCCACACCTCTTCTATCTCCCTTCAGCTGGTGGTCTCCTCTCCTGGATTTTTTTTTTTTTAAATATTGCAGACTGAGGTCTGCCATTTTCACTTCCTTCCACTTTACTCTGTTTGTGTCTCCGGCTCGCCAACTGGTCACCACAGAGCAAGGCACGACGGCTCTTTGACTCAACTCTCCTCACTTCTCTTTCCTTCAAACCTACTCATTCTATATTGTTCTTCTCCCGGGCTTACCTGATCAAGGGACTGTGTTTGCTTGGGTGGGGGGCCAGATATTTTTCAACATACATTAGGTTCTGTATTAAAATGTTGATGTGTACTACATTGTCGGGGAGGAGGGAGGGTGACTGGAAAAGTATGAGGTCCGTGAAAATGGTAAAAACTTTGGATGACCTCTTAGCAGTTGATGAAATACCATAAGCAGATAAGCAACCATACCACGTGATGATCTGGACGCTCAGATCATTCTCAAGTGTAACAGTAACCAGGAGTATTGCAACGCTGTCACAGACAGTGACACATATGCAGGTAGCTTTAGGGTGCTTCCCTAATATTTTGTAAATAAATAAAAAAAAAAATTTTTTAAAGAAGTGAAAGAAACGCTCTATATTCCACACACACAATATACACAGAAATATGAATTAAAAAAAAAAAAAAACTAGATCAAATTAACCAGATGTGTTGATAAATGGGACAACCCCTTATATCAATCACCTTGACCTCACCACACTCTTGCTCGCCGAAAGTTTGCTGTACCGGTGCTGATATTAGCCTCTACTCAGTAAACACGTACATTACCACTATGTCAATGTTGCTGTCACCTTAAGCATATATATACTATTGGATTAAACTGGGGAAACCCCATGAACAGGGAAGCTTTTATCATCATACTGTACAAATATACGGTCTTTTGGTCGCGATAGACGAGCTAGGAATCATATCAATATCTCGGGCGACGGAGTTGGGGACCATTGTTATGTAATAGCGATGCAATGTGTGCCCACTCGCTGTGTGACATAAATAACTATGTGGAAATGTTATGACGTGCAGTGACCGGGATTGCAGTATGATGTCCGGATATTAAGATACGTTTATTAATTATAGAAATGTTCCCTCCGTGTACCAGGAAGAGTGCAAATGGAGGGGGAGCATATATTAATGTTTATTGTAACTGTATGACGACTACTTGTTACCACGGGACCGCTGGGTAAGCACACCCAGCCCATCTGCATATATTATGGACACCACCTGCACTGGGGCTTGAGTGACAGGTGCCCTTCTTGGGTGCCGCCCCTCCCAGGCTGCAGAGGTGTCTGAGTGGCTGGCTGTGTGAGCCAAGTCACCCTTGTACTTCTTGCACTTGCTATGCAGACACACTCACTCTAGAGATACCAAAAGAAGCAGTTCACCACTGAGCTGTGTGTAACACTGATGCGACTTAGGTTCAATGGCCGTAGGCACTGATTAGACTGAACAAGTAGGAATCATGTGGGTCTGTGTGGCAGGTTGTAAGTGAGTCAGGATGGCAGGTCATTAGTAGGTGAACAAGAGTTGTAGCAATAAAGCTCAACCTTCTCGCTGTCAATCTTGCATGACTTGTCATCCCTTTCTTGCTTATGAGTTATTTTGGTATTCAGTGGGTAGAGACTGGCAAACAGTTGCCAGGATCCTCCTGATAGTAGTGAGTATGAAGATGAGTAAAGGGCGCATTCTTTACACGTGGTATGCGGTATGCGAATGCGGCAAAAAATCGAAAAGCATCTAAGTCAATGGGGGTGATTCCTTACACGCAGGATGCGGCATGCAGCATGCGAATACTGAATCGGTCCATGTAGCGATCGGTGCAGCATGCGAATGCGAATGCCCATAGACAACAGTGTTAGAGAAACCTGACACTATGTGTGTGTGTGTGTGTGTGTGTGTGTGTGTGTGTGTGTGTGTGTGTGTGTGTGTGTGTGTGTGTGTGTGTGTGTGTGTGTGTGTGTGTGTGAAAGGACCCAAACCGTTTGTATACCGCATGCCGCATACCACATGCCGCATACCGCGTGTAAGGAATCCTAGCTTAACTGAGGCGGCAAACGAGTTATTCTTCAATACGTCAGAGCCACTACCACTGCAACCTGTGTGTCTTACTAATTAATAACATAATAACAATGTACTCTAATTCAGAGCTACCACTGCACCTGTGTATGTGTGTTACTAATTAATAACATAATAACAATGTACTCTAATTCAGAGCTACCACCGCAATCTGTGTATGTGTATGTTACTAATTAATAACATAATAACAATGTACTCTAATTCAGAGCTACCACAGCACCTGTGTATGTGTGTTACTAATTAATAATATAATAACAATGTACTCTAATTCAGAGCTACCACCGCAATCTGTGTATGTGTATGTTACTAGTTAATAATATAATAACAATGTACTCGAAGTCAGAGCTACCACTGCAACCTGTGTATATGTATGTTACTAATTAATAATATAATAACAATGTACTCTAAGTCAGAGCTACCACTGCAACCTGTGTATGTGTATTTTACTAATTAATAATATAATAACAATGTACTCTAGGTCAGAGCTACCACTGCAACCTGTGTATGTGTATTTTACTAATTAATAATATAATAACAATGTACTCTAGGTCAGAGCTACCACTGCAACCTGTGTATGTGTATGTTACTAATTAATAATATAATAACAATGTACTCTAGGTCAGAGCTACCACCACAATCTGTGTATGTGTATGTTACTAGTTAACAATATAATAACAATGTACTCTAAGTCAGAGCTACCACTGCAACCTGTGTATGTGTATGTTACTAATTAATAATATAATAACAATGTACTCTAAACAATGTACTCTAAGTCAGAGCTACCACTGCAACCTGTGTATGTGTATGTTACTAGTTAATAATATAATAACAATGTACTCTAAGTCAGAGCTACCACTGCAACCTGTGTATGTGTATGTTACTAATTAATAATATAATAACAATGTACTCGGAGTCAGAGCTACCACTGCAACCTGTGTATGTGTGTTACTAGTTAACAATATAATAACAATGTACTCTAAGTCAGAGCTACCACTGCAACCTGTGTATGTGTATGTTACTAATTAATAATATAATAACAATGTACTCGAAGTCAGAGCTACCACTGCAACCTGTGTATGTGTATGTTACTAGTTAATAATATAATAACAATGTACTCTAAGTCAGAGCTAGTACCACTGCAACCTGTGTATGTGTATGTTACTAATTAATAATATAATAACAATGTACTCGAAGTCAGAGCTACCACTGCAACCTGTGTATGTGTATGTTACTAATTAATAATATAATAACAATGTACTCTAAGTCAGAGCTACCACTGCAACCCGTGTATGTGTATGTTACTAATAATATAATAACATTGTACTCTAAGTCAGAGCTACCACTACAACCTGTGTATGTGTATCTTACTAGTTAATAATATAATAACAATGTACTCTAAGTCAGAGCTACCACTGCAACCTGTGTATGTGTATGTTACTAATTAATAATATAATAACAATGTACTCTAAGTCAGAGCTACCACTGCAACCCGTGTATGTGTATGTTACTAATAATATAATAACAATGTACTCTAAGTCAGAGCTACCACTACAACCTGTGTATGTGTATCTTACTAGTTAATAATATAATAACAATGTACTCTAAGTCAGAGCTACCACTGCAACCTGTGTATGTGTATGTTACTAATTAATAATATAATAACAATGTACTCTAAGTCAGAGCTACCACTGCAACCTGTGTGTGTGTGTGTTACTAGTTAATAATATAATAACAATGAACTCTTAAATCAAAGCTACCACTGTAATATGTGTATGTTAGTTATTAAGAATAATGTGTGCTAAATTAGACTTACGGCTACCACTACAATATGTGTATATATGTACATTACTAATTATTAATGAAGTGGCAGTCGGGGGATTGAGTCGAGGGGGAGGGGGGTGAGTGTGGTGAGGAGTGAGAAGAGTAAAGGGAGTGGGGAGTAAAGAGAGTGGGGAGTAAGGGGTTGAGGAGAGTGAGAGGAGTGAGCTGAGAGGGAAGAACGGGGAGAGTGAGGTAAGTGATGTAGTGATGTAAAATGAGGTGAGGTAGTGAGGTGAGGAAATTAAATAGGGCACGCACACCGCGACTACCGTAAGTCCTACCGCAGTCTACCCTAAATCATCTAATAATGACTGGGTGAATTTGATTGGATTAATGGCCCGGTTAGCCCCGCCCCGTCCACCCCCCCCCCCCCTCAGGCCCCTGATTACTTAATAGTACTACAGATAAATAAGTCGCTTAACCCTAGTGGCAAAAAGCTCAATCCGTCAGTTGGCATAACAATTAACCTGCCATACACTTGCTGGTGTCGCAGTTTCCGCCGTCCGCCAGTTTCCGCGGTACGCCTACACTCAAATGCATTGTCAATGGCCGTGAGCAATCTTCATACAGAAAAAGTGAAATATCTCTAAAACCACACCACCTAGAAACAAATCGCTTGGTACACATATAGAAAACATCTTTACCAAAAAGATTATATCAAATTTATAAGGTATGGGTTCTTGATTTCTATTAATTTTGAATAAAACTAATGTTTTGCAATGTGCGTACTGTCAAACTCAAGGCATTGTCAATGGTTGTGAGCAATCTTCATACAGAAAATACAGAAAAAGTGAAATATCTCTAAACCACACCACCTAGAAACAAATCGATTGGTACACATATAGAAAACATCTGTACCAAAAACATTATATTAAATTTATAAGGTTAGTGACGATGTTGTTAGATTTTGATGCATGCGCAGAAGCGATGCGTACCGTGGAAACTGCGTACCGCGGAAACTGCGACACCGGGTCCTGGGTACCATGGAGATATAGACACAGGGGGCGTGTTAGCAACAGGTAGATAAAGACTACCAATGGCGCTGAGAACCCGACGAGGGCTTTAAGATTGACACACACATGTCTATCTCCCTCTCTGCCTCCCTATCCCTCCCTATCTCACCCCCTTCCTCTCTCTCTGCCTCCCTCCCCACTTCCTCCCTCTCGCCCCCCTCTCTGTCTCTGTCTCTCCCCCCTTAATCTCTTTCTCTCTCTCTATCTCGGTCTCTCTGTACCTTTGTCTCCCCCCACCCCTTTCGTTATATATGCGTGTGTATACCTGAGACAAGTGATGCTCGTAGGTGAAGGCATGCTGTTCTGGTAGCTGCTGTATCTGCTGGCACTGCGGATGTTGATGGTGTTGGTGATGTTGATGGTTTTGGTGATGTTGATAGTGTTGATGGTGTTGGGGGTGATGTTGATGGTGGTTATGGTCCTGGTAGTGGCACTGGTAGGGGCTGGCAGCAGTTGCTGGTGCCGAGGTAGTCGTGAGGGGGCCGCCCTCCACCCCCAGTCCCCGGCCCTCCACCTCCGGGCTGCCGTCGTCCCGGTCGGGGATGCCCGGGGATGTGCTCCCGACACTGCCGTCCTTCCCTTGCTTCATGACCGGTCGTCCTGAGGGCCCCTTACACATGGTCCTGTTCCATGCTAGTCCTGCTCCACCTCCTCCTGCTGCTGCTGCTCCTCCTCCTCCTCCTGCACCACCTACACCTCCTCCTGCACCTTCTCCTGCTCCTGCCGTCGTGCTTGGCTGCACAATCAACACCACCCAACAACTAACTACCTGTGCCGCACACCTGCTAAATTCCTCGGCGACCTGACTCGGGGTGGGCGCAGGGCTCACACCTTTGACTTAACGTCAGTGAGGAGACGGAGAGGAGGAGGGGGGAGGGGTGTGTGAGAATGATTGAGCCTCCAACCACCCCACACCACCCACCACTAACCACCGCCGACACTAGCAGACAATAGGCACAATTAAAGCACACTCATCCCGTCCGGCCGCTCGCCCTAGCTGTCCGTCTCCCACCGGTAGAGCCTTCCCAGAGTGAGGCGGCTGAATGACACGGCCGAGTGCGTGTGTTCTACGTAGAGGCTTATCGCTTATCACTATCAGTGAGTGACGAAAGGGGGAGCCCAGATCGGGATCGGATCTGACGCACTGTGCCCGAACGAGGATGTGTGTGTGTGTGTGTGTGTGTGTGTGTGTGTGTGTGTGTGTGTGTGTGTGTGTGTGTGTGTGTGTGTGTGTGTGCGCGTATGTAAGTATGTATGTATGTATGTATGTATGTATGTACGTACGTACGTACGTACGTACGTACGTACGTACGTACGTACGTACGTACGTATGTATGTATGTAAGTAAGTATGTATGTATGTATGTATGTACGTACGTACGTACGCACGCATGCATGCATGCAGGTATGTATGTATGTATGTATGTATGTATGTATGTATGTATGTATGTATGTATGTATGTATGTATATAATTATATTGTGTAAAGCGTGTATGAATGACTATGGGTGTATCTGTGTGAGCGTATTCTGTATTATGAGTGTGTATATGTATGTGCATGAGTATATAAGTATGAATGAGTGTGTGTATGAGTATATAAGTGTGTATATATGGGTATGCATGAGTGAGAGAGCGAGTGAGAGTTAGGGTGTGAATGAGTATGTAAGGCTGTATGAGTATGTATATGAGTAAGTGAGTGAGACTCTGAGAGAGTGAGTGAGTGAGTGAGTGAGTGAGTGAGTGAGTGAGTGAGTGAGTGAGTGAGTGAGAGTTAGGGTGTGTATAAGTATGTAAGCTTGTATGAGTAGTATATGAGTGATTGAATGAGTGAGTGAGTGTATATATATATATATATATATATATATATGTGTGTGTGTGTGTGGGTGGGTGTGTGCGCAGTGCGGCTTGACCAGCCTCCGGGGTGGTAGGTACACCGCTAGTTGCGCCTGGTACAGAGGTGCCCTCCGATTATGATGGTAATCAGGCCACGAGGGCCAGCCGCTACTGGATGTCGCGTCGGTCGAGCTCTCGTCACTTTTGGACTAGCTATCGAGAGAGCAGGACGTCATGCGACGCGCTGCGTGGCAGGAGGGCTCGACCCCTGTGCGCGGCAGCGCTCTGATAAGGTATGAGAGGGTAGCCTCCA
Organism: Branchipolynoe longqiensis; assembly: GCA_030323885.1. Taxonomy (NCBI): domain Eukaryota; kingdom Metazoa; phylum Annelida; class Polychaeta; order Phyllodocida; family Polynoidae; genus Branchipolynoe; species Branchipolynoe longqiensis. The sequence continues at coordinate 37,026,650 of CM059192.1, read as the reverse complement.
GGCACCCAGCCTCTGCGTTGCGCGCGGACAGTGTAAATTGTACCGGAGGCTAGGATAATATCACGGGAGCTGATATTATCCTGGTAAGTATGGCACCCACTGGGTACCACCGCCACGGCGGCTTGGCCTTTGGCCAGACCTATGGGTCCGTTCTATACCTCTGCGTTGCGCGCGGTCAGGCTTGCCTGTACCGGAGGATAGACTTGGGTGATTGCACTGCTTGTTGGCTGATTAAGTCTGAGGACTTCTGCTTACCCTGCGGGGGGCAGCAGCACAAAGCAGAGCAGATAGGATCGTTGGGATCCGCTCCACCCCATCCCACCCCGCCTCCTCACACACCCAACACAAGCCGAGTGTGGGGGGGGGCGCGGCAAACCGTGGACGCCCGACCCTGGGGTCAGGGCGAGGCCACGGGGACGGGGACGAACAGGTGGGCCGCCTCAGAAGGAGTCGCCGCTGAGCCATAATCAGCAGCAGGGGCGTAATTAAATTACGAACCGGATATGAGCGGGTCGCCGATGGCTGGACTCACGGTCAAAACTACGACCATTTCTAACGGCTCACTTCAACATGGCTCACCACATGTCACGCACGCCCTCACCCACTACCTCTACGGGCTTCCCCTACAATGCCAAAGGCGAGCTAGCGGCAAGCATACTGTCCGAATTTATTGAGAGGGCTGAAAGGAAAAGGGTAGACTCTTCGCCGGAAGAGCTGTTTGTATCGCTACCTCACGAGTCGGACACTAACTCGGAAGCGGTCTTGGATACCGTGGACTACGGGGCGGGGACGCCCACGCGGGATGAACATAACTACCCGACGACCACGCTCAAGGAACCGCCCTCGCCGGACACTGTGGTACAAACGGACAGTAGCGGGAGGAGGCTGGTGCTAGCAGCCACCTCACCGACGTACACGCCACCTCCAGTGGGAGGTATGCACAGACGACTGAGGATGGTGGTAGCGGATCTATCTAACACGTTCAGCCCGCCACCGGACCCAGCGTGTGGAGACCAGTGGAGGGGACCCGATTACGTACCCACCCCGATCGCAGAGCTAGAACGCCTGGAGGCGCGAAAGCTTGAACTACCGGAGGAGATACGTAACAGAAGGGCTGGTTATTCAATAAACTGGTCACAGGGGGATACGCAGGGACCATCTCCCCCTGCATTGGCGGCAAGAGGCGAACCACCTCGGGGCGAGCAAGTGCAGAGGCCGAGACCATCGGCCTTTAGCTTGTCCAGACGGGACGTGCAGCAAGCAAGGCCGGCTACACCGATGGCCTCACCACCACCGCCCTACAGCGTTAGGACACCAACCCCGGTGACGGCACCTCAAGCGCGCGCGGCCACGCCCACCCAGACCGCCCCACGGCCACAGGAGGGCGTGGAAAGGGAGGAAACATCATACCTGGAACAGTTTATACCAGCGGAAAAAGCGCCGTTGGACGCGGAGTGTGGAAACTTGGCGGATAATACGGCCAAGCTACTAACCGCGCTATGGAACAACCCGATGACCAAGACAGAGGTCACGGAACTTTACGCAGTGCTCCCAAGACCAGGGAATGTGGAAGTGCTCCACAAAACACGTATGAACCCGGAGATAGAACCCACCCTTCAGCAGCGAGTAAGGGACAATGACTCGGCTCTAGCGGCAGCCCAGTGGGGCGTGCAGTATGCTGCTAGACCGTTGGCAAAAGCACTGGACGGCATAGAGACCAATAGACCACTGTCTAAGAACGAGATGGCGGAGGCACTGGTCACTACCCTAAAGTTACTAGCACGTACCAGCAACACGATCCTGGGACTGAGACGGGACAATGTGCGACCGACCCTGCAGACACAGATAAAAACATTGGCAAAAAAGGAGGGAAGCAGGGGCTTTAAGTACCTCCTAGGGGAGGATCTGGCGGCACAAGTGACCACGCTGGAGGCGAACCAGAAGACAGCCAACGCCATAGTAAGGGGCAACGGTAGGCAGTACACAAGTCCTGACAGAAAGCAGGGAAACTACAGAGGCGGCCAGGGGAGGGGCCGCACAACCTACTACGCTTCCCAAAACAACCAGCAGTACTCCGCACGCCACAGACAGGACCACCACCGCCAAAGCGGCGGAGGACAGACACGCCCCCACAGGGGGGCGGGGGCGGGGCCGAGGAACGGGACACAGAGCGCGACCGGCAAGGCAATAGACAAAGTGAGTAATATTCCTAGCACTTTCAAAGCAGGGGGCGTGACGGGGAGAGCGAGAGAATGGGAGAGTATCACGGATAATGCGTGGGTGAAACTCATGGTGAATGGCATAAAAATTGAAATCACCAATTTACCTGGGCAGGCAGTAGAGCCGGTGTCAGACAGTAAAGGGAACAACGAAATATTAAATGCCAAAGTATTGGAAATGCATGAACAAGGAATAATAGAAATGGCCATGAGCACCAAACGCTCCTACGTGTCCCACCTATTCTTAAGACCTAAGAAGGACGGAGATTTCCGACCTATTCTCAACCTATCTAAGCTAAACGAATTCATAGTCTACCGACATTTTAAATTGGAGCAGTTAGCCACGGTGATGCAGTTAGTGACACAGGGCGCCTGGCTGGCGAGCATAGACATCTCACAAGCCTACCACAGTCTAGAAATCAGGGAGGCAGACCGAGATCTGCTACAATTCTTACATGGGGGGAACAGGTACCGGTTCAGAGTGCTACCTAACGGGCTAAGCTCGGGGCCCAGAATATTTACCAAAATCATGAAAGCAGTAATGAGCTACCTAAGGTCACAACACTGTATATTACTATGTTTTTACATAGACGACACGATACTGATAGGGAACACTGAGGCCGAGGTAACAGAGGCCGTAAGCTTAACGTTAGAACTGCTAACTAGACTAGGATTCACGATAAACAGAGAAAAATCTGCGCTACAGCCGAGGCACGAGCTACAATTCCTGGGTTTCCAAATAAACACAAACTTAATGAGGGTAGACTTACCAAGGAAAAAATGCGGGGAGCTGATAAATTTCGCAAAGGAAGGAAACCTGAAAATCAAAACGCTAGCAGCATTAATTGGCAAACTAGTAGCCACAGATCAGGGCAACAAGTGGGCTAGAATCAAATCCAAATCAATGGTACGGGCACTCAATTGGAATCTACGAGAAACCAGAGGGAACTACGATAAAGCATGCACACTCACACGCAGGGTGAGGGAATGCATCCAATTTTGGATTGACAATTTAGAACAAGCCATGAGAGCATACAAACTGACACCAGTGGATGTGTGTCTATATACAGACGCATCCTCACATGGCTGGGGTTACTACAGCCAGACACACCAAACACACTATTGGGAGCAATGGGACGAGACAGTTAAGGAAAACACACACATTAACGTACTAGAACTAAGAGCAGTGAGACGCACACTAGAACACCTGGGCGAAAAACTAGAAGGGAAACACGTGAGAGTATTCGCAGATAATACCACAACGGTAGCCTGCATAGGGAAAGGGGGATCTGCGAGATCCAAGACATGCCAGCAGGAGACAGAAGAGATATGGGAAATCACAGAAAAGAAAAACATTACCATATCTGTCAGGTTCTGCCCAGGGGTGGACAACATTGAAGCTGATTGGGCATCCAGGGTATTCACAGATGCGGGGGAGTGGTGAGACACTGGGAAAGCCCACAGTGGACCTCTTTGCGTCCAGAGACAATAGAAAACTAGAACAATATGTCACACGGGAGTACGATAGACAGGCAAGGGGCACAGACGCACTTTCACTGAGCTGGAAGAACACTAATGCTTTCGTATTCCCACCTTTCAGCTGCCTGTCGAGAGTAATCAACAAGATTATTCAGGAGCAACCGAGAGGCATCCTGGTGACACCGGAGTGGCCCACACAGCCCTGGTACCCGTTGCTGCACAAACTGAGAGGGTACACAACATCTTGGACGATCCCGGTGAAACAAGGTACGCTATCACTGAAGGGGAACGTGGGGAAGCGATTCCCACTGACGAACAGCATGAGACTGAGAGTCACACCACTCTAGGCGGCATGTTCGAGGCCATGGGTATGAACAGGGCAGCCGCCCACACGCTCACGGCCTCCTGGGCAGCAGCCACCCAGAAACAATACACGTTGGTTCTGAGGAGATGGGTAGCACATTGTGATCTGGAGAGGATCAACCCCAGGAGGCCAACAATACAACAGGGCATAGCATACCTACAGACGCTATTCTCGGGCGGGGCAGCACGTAACACCATCAACACGGTGAGGTCACTGCTGTCCACCTTCGTAACGGTAGGGGGCGTGCCGTTCGGGGAACACCCACTAGTAAGCCGACTACTCAAAGGGATAGGCAACCTGAAGCCAGCTAACCCGAAATACACAGCGATCTGGGACCCACAACCCCTACTGGAGTACTTACGGGGGTGGGGACCGACAGAGGAGCTAAATGTGGACAGACTTAACAAGAGAACACTGTGCTTATTCTTGTTGGCGACGGGACAAAGATTACAAGCACTGGGGTTAATGAAACGGGAGGACTTTAGGTGGGAGCAAGGAATGTGCACACTGACTTACACCACAAAGCTAAAGTCTAACGATCCCAGCAGGAACACGTTGGTGTTAAGCTTCAAAGAATTTGAGGTGTCAGAACTGTGCGTGTACAACCACCTCAAAACTTACATGGAGAGGAGTGAACTCAGGACGGCGGCACCGGCCGTGTTCGCAACCACCAGGCCCCCACATGTAAGGGCCTCCCAGGACACCCTAACGAGATATGTAAAGAGCACGATGAGGGAAGCAGGAATAAACACGGGGGACTACACCCCCTACTCATGCAGGCACGCGACGACCAGCGCTGCGGCCAGGAGGCAGGTACCACTAGCCACGATCCTCCTAGCAGCGGGGTGGTCGGGGGAAGGTACATTCAGGAGGTTCTACAACCGACCAGTCGCGAACAGTCACACGGTAACAAACCTGATCCCGGAGATCTGGGAGAGGGAACAGAACTGTTAAAGACATTACAAACTTACTTACATATCCAAGAAAATACTTACATGCAGCAGACTTAAGAGTCACCTTGTTAGTTACGAAAAAGTTGAATAAAAAGCAATAAGCAACAAATAAATGTGTTGACAATACCTTTTTACGTAGCAAATGCACTACCAACTACAACTAACAACAACCAATTCCAGTTACCAGTCGCAACACAAAGTAGCGGCTGGCCCTCGTGGCCTGATTACCATCATAATATATAATTCTGCTAATTTATGCAGCAGAATAAGTATTATTATGGTAAGAAAGAGGCCACGAGGGGCCAGCGGCCCACCCTAAATGATAAAATACAGCCACCCTACACAACTGGTATACGGGAATTGAAACTACAAAATATGACGAGAGCTCGACCGACGCGACATCCAGTAGCCGCTGGCCCCTCGTGGCCTCTTTCTTACCATAATAATCCTTATTCTGCTGCATAAATTAGCAGAATTATATATTGTCTGCACGACACACGACACACTTGTCAGCCTGTGCGCGCCCAGTGCCTGACACCGACTGGAGAGGAAACCACAGAACTACAGCTGACGTAGTACTTTCACTCGCACCCCCACCCTACACACACATACGCACACACACACATACACACACCAAACAGGCACCCCGGGTACGTGTGGGGGGCGGGGGGGGAGGAGGCGCAGTGATAGATAGAAAGACAGGAATAGAAGGAAAGAAAGACAGGAATAGAAGGAAAGAAAGAAAGAAAGAAAGGGGAAGGAAAAAGAAAGGAAGACAGGAATAGAAAAAGGAAAGAAAGAAAGGGGAAGAGGAAGTAAGGAAGTAAGGAAAGAAAGGGGAAGAGGAAGTAAGGAAGTAAGGAAAGAAAGGGGAAGAGGAAGTAAGGAAGGAAGGAAGTAAGGAAGGAAGTAAGGAAGTAAGGAAGGAAGGAAGGAAGAAAGAAAGACAAGAAAGAAAGAAAGACAAGAAAAGAAAGAAAGGCAAGAAAAGAAAGTGGAAAGGGTGGGGGAACAAGAAATATGGGGAAGAGAAACGCTGAAGACAATAGAAGGTAGAGAGAGAGAGAGAGAGAGAAAGGGAGAGAGACAGAGAGTGAGAGAGAGGTAGAGAGAGTGAGAGACAGAGAGCGACAGAGAGAGACAGAGAGTGAGAGAGAGAGAGAGATTTATCCGGTTCAGTATGTAAGACAACAAGCTTTTTTCGCCATTTCCTCCCCATCCCCCACCCCCTCCACCAGTTTTAGTTTATATGTGTATGTGTATGTATGTGTGTGTGTGTGTGTGTGTGTGTGTGTGTGTATGTGTGTATGTGTTTTAATGTATAACTGATGCGTGCATCAATCAGACTTAAACAAATCCTGCCACAATAACCCGTACGATATAGGAGATGAAATCAATACTTTACACCTGTGAGGGGTAAAAAGAACATCAAATATAAAAATTGTGGCAGTAAAAGCAGTCTGATCACAACTTTGATCGCAACAGACAGTTAATTAACTACCTTCTTGACCTATAGCATGGGGGTGACACAGTGATATCTGAAGTCTCAGAAGCTCTGGCTAAAGAACCACTGCAGTAGTCTGCAGGTGGCCATATTTGTTCAGCTGCATATTCAAATGAGAACATCACATTTTCAAAACTAAAACACTAAAGCCCTTGTCGCGCCTTGCCGGATTGAGGAAACGGATAGAGGCGGACAAAAATATTCTAGTCTGGTGTGATTCGGACGTGAAATTATTGATTATGTAACTGACGGGTAACAGATGGGTAACAGACGGTAATGGCTGATAACTTATCTAAAGATCAAAGGACAATTCAGTATACAAAAAGAACTATAACGAAAGGCAACGGACGGGGGAACGGACGGTAACGGATAACTGCATACGTCAGTCCGGCGCAATCCATTACAAGTTTTGTGCAAGCTCAAAACTTGTAATGGATCAGGCCGGATATCAACGGATATGCAACGGACACAAACCGGCCTTTGGCGGATTTCAACTGACTTTGTTCGGTTTCTTTCCGTTTCCCCAATCCGGTGAGGTGTGACAGAGCCTTTACCTAGAAACGGGTGCACTTATTAAAGCTGCATAGTTCAATAAAAACATCAAATTTTCAAAAACCGAAGCAATTATCTAGATTTTATTCTACATATCTAACTTAGAGACAAGGAATTTATTAAACATTTGTCACCACACAGAAGGAGATACTGAGGCAATTTAATAGAACCTGTTACTGCAGAAGCCTGAGCCTACACTTTTACCGACCCAAGGGATTTTTAACCCCTAACACCACATAGACATTGTCTGAAGCAACCAGCCTTTAGCCGTGTTCACACGGGCGATTTAATCTGCCTCATATAAAGCGCCTTGCCTAGTTCGCCTCACATTTTGCCGTGTGAACGCGATGTGAGGCGGATTAGGGCTGAATCGATTCATATGATTCGCTTCATATAAACCACCTAGCGAGGTGGTTTATATGAAGCGAACTAGCTTAAGCACGGGTTCGTATGGACTTGCTCATGCACAGATATCCACTTCCGCCTTAACCGATTCAAAGCACTGCCCGTGTGAACGCGAAACTAAATCGATTCATATGATTCGCCTTGTCTAAATCGCTTTATATTTTGCCCGTGTGAACACGGCTTTTGATGATGCTGTAAGCTATACACAGCGATGGAAATCTAAATTGGTAGAGGCGGGGGCATGGGAAATCGAACTACTGACCTTCAGATTAGGACTCTGACATAGAAAAAAGTCAGACACTCTAACCACTCCACCACAGAGAACACCACTGATACTTGTTGCTTCCTAGCCAGGCGCTCGGCATTATTAGGACAGGACAAGGACTGGTTGGCTCAGTGTCAGGATAATGTGACTGAGTTGGATATCAGGTCATGGTGCTGGTGGCCTAGTCTCCAAGTGGAGCAGCACTATAAAGTCACCATGAGTGCAGTCACAAGTCGGTACCCGTCCTGATATGACCACAAATGTTGCTAGGATGTAAACCAACAACAAACAAACATTACTTTGGTTTGATGTAACTTTGAATTAAAATGGCTTGAGAGATATTTGAAGTGTAAACATGCACTAAAAACCATGGTCTGTTTTATGCTAGGTACACATATACCGTATAGGATTCGCGCACTAAAACTCCCGATCCGCTTAAAACTGAAAACGGGCCGATTCATTTTTCGAATCGCGAATCGCAATCGTAATGCTAGTACACACCTACCGTTTTAGCCCTAAAAATGAGTTTTTAGTCGTGAATCGCAATCGCTAGGTGTGCTAGGGGAGTGCACACCTCATGACTTTTGGGCAGTTTTAGATCGTATATGGTAGGTGGGTGCGGAAAAACGATCGTATACGGTAGGTGTGTACCTAGCATTAAGGAGTCCACACTTGTCCTATATGTTGTCACAGTATATATTCAAAATCATTTCCTTTGGAATTAATTAATTCATTTAGTTCAATGCTAGTTCAAGGCTTCCCCCTTTATATCTTTAAAAAAAACAACTAAAATTGCATCATTCGATGGAGGTATCACATTTCTAAAACCAAAATACTTACCTAGATTTGATTCTACATATCCAACTTAGTGCACTAGTGCAGTTATTAAACATTTGTCGTTGCATCAAAGGGATTATTTAGTCAATTTAAAAGAACCTGTTGCTGCTGAGGCCTATGGTGTTCAACATTTCAGTGTGCATGTCTAAATTACTTTCGCATCAAATATCTCTGAAATTAGACACCTATTATAACAGGATGTAGGATTTCAGATTTCATTGGAAACACCTTTTGGGTTCCGTGCCTGGTACTCACGGGAACCCATGGGTAATTGTTTTTCAGTTCTGTAAAATTGGTGATGGGTACCCATTCTTGAAACAGTTAATTAAATTTAGTAGGAGTATATTTTGAACACACCTGTACATTGTAGACCTTTAATCATCTACAATATAATGAAAACAACCATCTGTAGTACAATCACAAGCATCTGTCAAGTTTTAGGTTTTTTTTGCCGTAAATACTTTATTAATATCATGGGAAACGCAATTTCCGTTCCATAGTTTCCCCATCACGGTAACGACACGTTACCGGTAATGATCGTTACCGTGAAATCCTACAGCCTGCTATAATAAACGTTTCTTCAAACTACGGTATAGAAACTTAGGTATAAAGTATATTATAACGATTAACCTATTTTGCACTTTCTTTAAAAGAAGAAAAAAAGGCAAATACTCAAAACCATTTTATAAACCAAACCTTAACACGCGTGGGGGTTCATAATGGGTAACAATTTCATATCATGCCGGGAACAGCACCAAATAGAAAAAAAAGAAAAAAGAAAAAAGAAGCTGACAGAAATGAAATGTACATGGTCATTTCTTAACGCACGCCATCCTGATTGTGTCGCCCATAAAGTCCACATTTCGTTATGCCCACTTAGGTTAAACCCACACCCTGTAACCGAGGCAGATCAGTCATATGTAATGTACGCCAGACAACTACCACATGAAACATTGTGAACCTAAGTAATCTGCCAATGCATGCCAGACAACTACGACATGAAACATTGTGAACCCCAGTAAACTGCCAATGCATGCCAGACAACTACGACATGAAACATTGTGAACCCCAGTAATCTGCCAATGCATGCCAGACAACTACCACATGAAACATTGTGAACCCCAGTAAACTGCCAATGCATGCCAGACAACTACGACATGAAACATTGTGAACCCCAGTAAACTGCCAATGCATGCCAGACAACTACCACATGAAACATTGTGAACCTAAGTAATCTGCCAATGCATACCAGACAACTACCACATGAAACATTGTGAACCCCAGTAATCTGCCAATGTGTGCCAGACAACTACCACATGAAACATAGTGAACCCCAGTAAACTGCCAATGCATGCCAGACAACTACGACATGAAACATTGTGAACCCCAGTAATCTGCCAATGCGTGCCAGACAACTACCACATGAAACATTGTGAACCCCAGTAAACTGCCAATGCGTGCCAGACAACTACCACATGAAACATTGTGAACCCCAGTAAACTGCCAATGCGTGCCAGACAACTACCACATGAAACATTGTGAACCCCAGTAAACTGCCAATGCGTGCCAGACAACTACCACATGAAACATTGTGAACCCCAGTAAACTGCCAATGTGTGCCAGACAACTACCACATGAAACATTGTGAACCCCAGTAAACTGCCAATGCATGCCAGACAACTACGACATGAAACATTGTGAACCCAGTAATCTGCCAATGTGTGCCAGACAACTACCACATGAAACATTGTGAACCCCAGTAAACTGCCAATGTGTGCCAGACAACTACCACATGAAACATTGTGAACCCCAGTAAACTGCCAATGCGTGCCAGACAACTACCACATGAAACATTGTGAACCCCAGTGATCTGCCAATGCATGCCAGACAACTACCACATGAAACATTGTGAACCTAAGTAATCTGCCAATGCATACCAGACAACTACCACATGAAACATTGTGAACCCCAGTAATCTGCCAATGTGTGCCAGACAACTACCACATGAAACATAGTGAACCCCAGTAAACTGCCAATGCATGCCAGACAACTACCACATGAAACATTGTGAACCCCAGTAATCTGCCAATGCGTGCCAGACAACTACCACATGAAACATTGTGAACCCCAGTAAACTGCCAATGCGTGCCAGACAACTACCACATGAAACATTGTGAACCCCAGTAAACTGCCAATGCGTGCCAGACAACTACCACATGAAACATTGTGAACCCCAGTAAACTGCCAATGCGTGCCAGACAACTACCACATGAAACATTGTGAACCCCAGTAAACTGCCAATGTGTGCCAGACAACTACCACATGAAACATTGTGAACCCCAGTAAACTGCCAATGCATGCCAGACAACTACGACATGAAACATTGTGAACCCAGTAATCTGCCAATGTGTGCCAGACAACTACCACATGAAACATTGTGAACCCCAGTAAACTGCCAATGTGTGCCAGACAACTACCACATGAAACATTGTGAACCCCAGTAAACTGCCAATGCGTGCCAGACAACTACCACATGAAACATTGTGAACCCCAGTGATCTGCCAATGCATGCCAGACAACTACCACATGAAACATTGTGAACCTAAGTAATCTGCCAATGCATACCAGACAACTACCACATGAAACATTGTGAACCCCAGTAATCTGCCAATGTGTGCCAGACAACTACCACATGAAACATAGTGAACCCCAGTAAACTGCCAATGCATGCCAGACAACTACCACATGAAACATTGTGAACCCCAGTAATCTGCCAATGCGTGCCAGACAACTACCACATGAAACATTGTGAACCCCAGTAAACTGCCAATGCGTGCCAGACAACTACCACATGAAACATTGTGAACCCCAGTAAACTGCCAATGCGTGCCAGACAACTACCACATGAAACATTGTGAACCCCAGTAAACTGCCAATGCGTGCCAGACAACTACCACATGAAACATTGTGAACCCCAGTAAACTGCCAATGTGTGCCAGACAACTACCACATGAAACATTGTGAACCCCAGTAAACTGCCAATGCATGCCAGACAACTACGACATGAAACATTGTGAACCCAGTAATCTGCCAATGTGTGCCAGACAACTACCACATGAAACATTGTGAACCCCAGTAAACTGCCAATGTGTGCCAGACAACTACCACATGAAACATTGTGAACCCCAGTAAACTGCCAATGCGTGCCAGACAACTACCACATGAAACATTGTGAACCCCAGTGATCTGCCAATGCATGCCAGACAACTACCACATGAAACATTGTGAACCCCAGTAATCTGCCAATGGTTGCCAGACAACTACAACATGAAACATTGTGAACCTCAGTAATCTGCCAATGGTTGCCAGACAACTACCACATGAAACATTGTGAACCCTAGCAATCTGCCAATGGGTGCCAGATAACTACCACATGAAACATTGTGAACCACAGTAATCTGTCAATGGTTGCCAGACAACTACCACATGAAACATTGTGAATCCCAGTAATCTGCCAATGGTTACCAGATAACTACCACATGAAACATTGTGAACCACAGTAATCTGTCAATGGTTGCCAGACAACTACCACATGAAACATTGTGAACCCCAGTAATCTGCCAATGGTTGCCAGATAACTACGACATGAAACATTGTGAACCCCAGTAAATCTGCCAATGGTTGCCAGATAACTACCACATGAAACATTGTGAACCACAGTAATCTGCCAATGGTTGCCAGACAACTACCAGCTGGACCATTGTGTACCTGTTATTGCATAATGGGTACCACACAACTACCCGCTGAAACATGTGAACCTCGGTAATCGTCGAATGGGCACCCACTTAAATATTGTGAACCCATGTAATCACTTATTAGAAAATCCCTTATTGGCCTGTCACACTATGATGTAACGAGCTAACGTGAGCCGACGTAGGTGAATTTTGGTCATTACGTCGAGGTACGCCGGGTTACGTCTTGCTTACGTTAGGCATACGTCGAGGTATGTCGAGATACGTCAGGTTATGTCGAGTTACAGCAGCACGCGTCAAGGTTTTGGACATGTCCAAAACTTTCGACGTAGCTCGAGGTGATGCAGTTGTGTTGGAATAACGTTACACTCATGTTACAACGACGTTAGGCATGCAATAGAGCTGCGTCGGCTACGTTAGATCAACATTGCCTTACGTCAGAGTGACGCACAGGCGGGAGGAACATGCGGCCCGCACTAAGACGTGCGGTTAACGTATCTCAACGTAGGTCAAACGTGTCTGTGACGCATGCCTAACGTAGCTCAGGCGTTTCGCAAACGTGTCCTGACGTAGTTGATGTCGTTGACGAACGCCTGGTGTGTGCGTAACATCTGCGACTTCCTTTGAATGCTGTCGAACGTGGTGTGAACGTGTTGCCTTCGAGTATATAAAGACCTACGATGTCCTCACACTGGTCACGCTGGACTCACGTCAGCCCAACGCTAATCTCTCGGTGGGGCGACGTCGACTCATGTCAGGAAAAACTGTCAAGTTGGACGTGGCAACGTTAGGGCCGGCGTGATCACGCCACCCCGACGCCGCTGATGTCATGTTAGGCTGGCGTCACATGCGCTGCAGTTTCGCTAGCCTCACGTTGACACAATTAATAATTCCTTTGTCCTCACTCGTTGAACCACGTTATCACTACACTATTCCGACATTATGCTCACATCAACTACGTGGCATTGATGTCCAACTTGGCCCCATATTTGCATATTACGCCGAGAATTTCTACGCATAAAATTTATTTTCACGTTGTCCCTATGCTGGCGCGCTACGTCGTGGTGTGACAGGGCCATTAGACATGGCTTTTATTTTAAATAATAATAACAAATCAAACAAAATTGGAGTCGCGGGGCCTGTTGACTGGGTTTATTGGAGTTCACGGAAAATCGCGAATTCCACAGGTGTATGCAGGGCCACAGCACAACCGGCCGATAAATGGCCACTATCGTCAGTTGTATGGCGGGCCTTGCGTTGACCCCCATGTTTCAGTTTTCTGAGGACATGGACAGAGATTCTATGCACGCTACTTGCAGTTGAGAAATAACAATAGCGTGACGAAAAGTACTTAAATATTCGAAAGTCACTAAGTTGAGTTCATGCGTTCCGATCTTATCAGAGCTGGCACGTCGGTTGCCATAGCAAGCGGCATACGCACGGGAACATGACGTAGAATGTGCACACACTGTTCCCGTATGCATACATAGACATAGTAACGACATAACCTACTTCTCAAGACACTGTTTTCTTATGGGTTTTATGTCTGTACCACCATTTTGGAAGACAAAGATGTCACAAATATGGTGAAAACTATGTATTTTTTCTATATGTTGAATTCACACACATATATATATATATACTTGTATAAGTACTATAACCCACTTTCCAATTCACAACATAATATGGATATGATTGATTGATGGTTCAACAGTGTTGGCAGCAAAGGTCATATTCACTTCTTTTTTTTTTATTAGTTAGTAAATGTAGTGTCATTGTGTGTGGTTTTTTGAAAAAGTGGCTAAAATTAATCTGAATTGGGTTAAATGACAGCAAAGCTGATCGCAAAGATAAATTTTGATGTAGTTACTTATTGCAAGTGACAGCAACATTTTACTCACAACAAAAAATACAATTACAAGAGATAAATCAGCTGTTTTTAGAAACATAACCTCGAGGCATGAATGGTGATGCATTACTGCTTGTTTGATGTCTACACACTGCAGGGTGCTGCCACCTGGTTGATAAAAGTAGCATCAGATAATAGCTCAAGTAGGCCTACCAGTTTAACAAGGTAGAGAGGCCATTCTTTTCATTCGATGTACAGTGTTTATATTATGATGGGGCAGTCTTTGAAAAAATAGCAAATTGATAACCGGATTTATAATTGATTGATAGCCAAATTGAATAATATATCCCTCACCCCACCAAAATAATTTTAAAATCACACATAGATCCATGTTCGCAGCCCATTTAGAGTTCCATCTATTGCAGTTCCATCTAGAGTTCCATCAGCAGCATGACCCGATATCCAACTCAATCACATTATTCTGGTACTGAGCAAACCAGTCCTTGTCCTATGCAGGGTGCCATGCTAGGTAGCGACAGTCATCAGTCAATTGCCTGTCATTGGTTTCGCTCAGTCAGGTTTTGAACCCATAACTTCCCGCATGGGAAGACAGCCAGCGCTCTTACCAATTCGGCCATTATGTCCGGTCACATGATCCCAACCCATAGACTACTAAAGATAAGCATTCTGGAAGTGGCTGTGCCCAGTCTCGGACCAAGTAAGAAAGCCTAGCCGTGATGATTTAACGAGTACAAGACTAGCCACAGCGCCAAGTTTAGGAGGATACATGTGGAAAGATGGGACACTTCTATATACTTTATGTGTCTTGCTGTAAGTTGTACATTCATTTTGACCGCGACCTCCCAAACATGCCACCAACGCCCACCCAACCCAATACCAATAACCCACCAGCCAACACACACCACCAACATTTTTACCATCGATTTTTTTCTCTCTTGAAGATTTATACTGCCTATCATGGATAAGTCTGAATAGACTTGTTTTCAGCATTAGACAGTTTGTCAATAGAAAGCCTGAGCCTACAATTTTACCAACCCAAGGGATTTTTAACCTCCCACACCACATAGACATGGTATGAGAGCAACCGGCCTTTGTTGATGCTGTAAGTTATACACAGCGGTGGAAATCCAAATTAGCAGAGCTGGGGGCATGGGGAATCGAACCACTGACCTTCAGTACTTCAATACCTAAAATGTCATTGAATCTACACTGTTTGTTTGTTTGTTTAACGACCCCTTCCCGCCCCCCCCCCAGCACAAAAAGTAAACATCGGTTATTCGGGGAGGGGGGGGGGATGAATCTACACAACTCTGAATGCAGGGACAAATGATATATTTAACAATTTTTGCTTCAACATATTTCTTTCCTAGTTGATTTTTGTTGGTCTACGCATTTATTAGTATGGTGAATAACTAAGTCTTAACTAGTGTCAATTGTTCGCATAACCATTGACAAATAATAAATTAGACAAATGTTTTTGTTGTTGAAATAATAATAATATACCAAAATAATAATAATAATAATAATAATAATAATAATAATAATAATAATAATAATAATAATAATAATAATAATAACAACAGTGAGATTTGGTGGATTTCTTTTTGTCTCAGCAACATTTAAGGTCATATCAGGATAGGTACCAACTTGTAACAGTGCACACTCATGGGGACTTTATAGTGCTACCGCAAGTACCAAGGAGGACTTCCAGATGGCCACTTGTATTAGTTATAGCCAGTGACGTCACTACTGAAGAGGAAATCTGCGTGGAGTGATGGAGTCTTACATCGGCCCAATGGACAATGTGCCCGCCTACGTCATGTGTTACTGATATATATACGCCGCACAGACTATGGTCTGAGGGGAAGGTATTCATGACCAGATTACTCTTCCAGGTGCCTCAAGGGGAAAACTGGGTGTACGGAATGCAGGCAAAGTGGCAGGAACAAGACTAAGATTTATAATGGTATTTAATGTGACAGTTGTGAGTTGATAGACACTATGAATCAAGTCGGTAGTAATACAATATGGGCGTTTACAGTTGATGATACAATTTTCAAGTAGTTTGTCATTAAAAACAGATGATGGGCCAATTTGCACAGATCTCCTTCTCGGGGCGTCAACGTTCTTGCGTGATATATAAGGACTTCAATAATTGTAATCCTAATTAAAATGGCATCTCGTCCAGGCAAAAACATTAAACACTTTATATAAACAAAAGAAAAATTCCTCCAGTGTGTGTGGCGCGAGGGGGGGGGGGGGCACCCGTACACAGCTCCCAACAGTGGGGGAGGGAGGGGGGGGGCACTCCACCAACGCGCCAATGGAGGAAGTAGCAAAGTATATATGTTCCCTTAGCATTTATACTTGTATAATGCATTATACATCACATATATATAAATCATATGAACATACATTTATGTATACATACATTTACACACACGCACACACACACACGTCTCCCCAGTATGCAGGAAAGGGATGGTACGAATCGGTAGAGCTGGTAGGAAAGGGATGGGGAAATCAGTAGAGCTGGTGGAAAGTTTTAGGAAGTTGTGCAACTGACGCTGCCAAAAGATGGCGGGCACACCATCTCTTTCCAACTCAGCCCTGTCACTCATGCTGCGTCACATGTCAACAAAATAAACTAAAACTTTTTTTTTTAATTAAAAGAAAGCTATATTTTGTTTAAACACTTGTTCTTGGCCTATATGTTTAACTTGGATATACCAGGCTTGGTTGGTGTTCTCTCTGGCAGAGTGATTAGAGTGTCTGACTTTTTTCTAGGTCGGATGCCTGATCTGAGGGTCGGTGGTTCGAGTCCCCGTGTCCCCCCCCCCCCACCTCTGCCAATTTGGATTTCCACCGCTGTGTATAACATACAGCATCATCAAAGGCTGGTTGCTCTCATACCATGTCTATGTTTTGTTTGTTTGTTGTTGTTTTACGTCCTAGCAACATCTAAGGTCATATCAGGACGGGTACCGACTTGTGACAGTGCGCACTCATGGCGACTTTATAGTGCTGTCCCACTGGGAAACCAGGCTGCCAGCACCATGACCTGATATCCCACTCAGTCACATTATCCTGACACTGAGCACACCAGTCCTTGCCCTATCCTAATAATGCCGAGCGCCTGGCTAGGAAGCGACAAGTATCAATTTTAAAGTCATTGGTTTGACTCGACCGGGACTCGAACCCACGACCCCACGATCTACCAGCACGGGAGACGGACGCTCCAACCCACTCGGCCACCCCGTCTGGTTCCCATGTCTATGTGGTGTGGGAGGTTAAAAATCCTTTGGGTCGGTAAAAGTGTAGGCCCGGGCTTTCTATCGACAAACTGGCCACAGCAGGAGCATCCACATCGCGGCCCTGGGAATCAGCTATCTGATTGCAAATCCTGCTACCACCATCCACCACCGAGAGCATGTCACACGAATAAAGATCATACCTCTGCTCGAAAATCCCTTGAGATAACTGGTGGAAGGACACGATGAACAAGAAGAAGGTTGGTGCATGTACATTATTGGTATTATTAACAAAATTTGTCATCTCCCCCATCCCCATGAATGAGTGGGTGGGTTATGATTGCTATTTCTTAGCACTGTTCGAGTACAGTGCATAACAACTTCAATGTTGAGCTGCCCCCGCCCCCCCCCCCCCCCCAGTATGTTGTACTTGCAGGTAGTAGCAACCTGCACAGTCATGCGTACCATGTTCAGGGTCGTTACACATGTGAAGATATGGAATTCAAGGCCATTTCAAGACTTATCAATGCCGTTTTTGAAGAAATCCAAGACTATTTTCATTTGGATTTCAGGAAAAACAACAACAATGGTCAATAGCGATTTCGGACTAATTTAGATTAGTGGAATTCAAGGATTTTAATGGAATTCAAGGCTTTTCAAGACTAATTACCCAAAATAGTTTAAATTCACTGCTTTTTAAGGCTTTGAAATGGGGCAGATGAAGTTCAAGACTTTTCAAGACTTTCCAGGCCCATACCTGCCAACTTTTGTTAAATGAAAATCCTAATAATAGAAATCCATCCGAGCGAAGCGAGGCGCGCAAGCGTTCTAGGGGGGTCTGCCCCCCCCCCCCGGAAAAATTTGAAAAATACATAAAAAATGGTGCATTCTGGTGCATTTTCAGAGACATTTTAGGCACATTATTAAAGAAAAAGATTTTCGAATTTGATTTTGAAAAAGCGGAATAATATGTTTATAATTCGTAGGGCGGAATGAGAATTAAAAAATCGTAATTATTCCGCCAAAATCGTAATAGTTGGCAGGTATGCAGGCCCTGTACGGACCCTGCTTGTCGCCTCAGAGACGCGCCTCGGCCTAGATAAGAGCGTGATATGCACATACACCAACTGGGCTGACTGACCAGCCCGACTGTCAGCTGGAAACTTGAACCCACTGCCCCGTGGGACCGCCTCCAGGCGTAGTTACCCTTTAGCAATGGGATCCATCCACCACGGGTGTTGTCGGGGAATAATCTATACATGAAGCACACCAAGTGTTGTCTTCCCTTTCCAATGGTGTTATACAGATGTTATACATAAAAAACCTCAAAGTGGCATCGAGTATTTTATTCTCTTTCCAATGGCTTATAACATTATCAAATATCATACATAAAACACCAGAGTGGTATCAACAGCGTTCGAAATAACAGCTTGTCCTGTCCGCCTGTCCAAGCCAAGTGAGAGCAGGCATGGACAAGCAGAATATGGCTTGAGCTTTTCCGTTGGATAAGTGAACATTTTCGGCTGAAAAACATAATTTTCACAATTTTGTTTGCTTTCTGTTGTCAGCTTTAAATACAATTTACATTATTTATTACATTTGTTTTGTTGTTTTGATTTATTTGTGTATTGTTATTCCCATAACCATGGAGTACTGTGGACAAGTTCAAACTCAGATGGACAAGTGAAAATCACACCAAACTTGTCCTATGGACAAATGAATTTTTTTTTTGTTCTTATTTCTATCACTGATCGAGTATCTTGTTCTCTTTCCGATGGTGTACAATGCTAGCAGATGTTATATATAAAACACCCAAAGTGGTATCAAGTAGTTTGTACTCTCTCCAATGGTGTATAATACCAGCAGATGTTTTACATAAAACGCCTAGTGGTATCAACTTTTTTTCTCTCTTTCCAATGGTGTATAACACTATCAGATGCAATCATTTTGAGCAGAAATATATAAGAATATGTGCTAATTTTGAATGGATGCTGTTCTGAGGCAGTAGGTTAAGTAACAACTAAAGAAACAGGAATTATCACCGGCGATCTGTTTAGTGTGAACATACTGACTACAGTAGCTCCTTCGTTGAAGCTGGAACATCCTCACGTGCAGGTGGTGAAAGAATCATTGCAGATAGTGCAATAATTGTAGACCGCGAAAGAATCATTGCAGATAGTGCAAGAATCATTGTAGGCAGTGCAAGAATCATTGCAGATAGTGCAAGAATCATTGTAGACAGTGCAAGAATCATTGCAGATAGTGCAAGAATCATTGTAGATAGTGCAAGAATCATTGTAGACAGTGCAATAATCATTGCAGGCAGTGCAAGAATGGTAGACTGCAATAATCATTGCAGGTGGTGCACCAGTTGTAGACAGTTCAAGAATCATAGCAGGCAGTGCATGAATCATTTCAGGCAGTGCAAGAATCGCTCCAGGCAGTGAAAGAATCAGTGCACCAATGAATTGTTGATTCAGCATTGTTTTCTGCAAGTGCCATATGAAGTCAACCTAATATATAGTTCCATGTTTAAAATAACATAACATAATAATAACAACATAAAAAAAATAACAGAACAACCTAGTATATATATGTGCAATAAAAAACGAAGGACGTGATTTGATGTACATATAACCAACTTAATAGTACAAATTAGTGGGCGGAGGAATTTCATATAGGTCTCAGCTTACCGCTTTAGCTCATTTACAGTCAAACTCACTCAGAGTAGGAGTTAATATTATCAGATATGTTCACACA
Organism: Branchipolynoe longqiensis; assembly: GCA_030323885.1. Classification (NCBI taxonomy): domain Eukaryota; kingdom Metazoa; phylum Annelida; class Polychaeta; order Phyllodocida; family Polynoidae; genus Branchipolynoe; species Branchipolynoe longqiensis. The sequence continues at coordinate 37,006,439 of CM059192.1, read as the reverse complement.
TAGGTGACATAACAACCCCACCCCAACAACATAATTCATAAACTCACATAACTAGCTACATTAGAGTTACACTAGAATTTTCCTAACAAACCAACATTTATATACCGCTTGACTAACTGCAACTGAACATTCAAACTTAATACAAATTTACCAACTGAATACAGAAGATAACTTCTGCTTACATTCTAAATACTATGTAAATACTCACATTGATCTGACTAATATTGATCTGGTTATATGACACTACTGTACCATATTGTTATGGAACTTTTGGGTTTCAGAATTTCATTGTGTTACATGGTGCAAATTGTCTATTCAACAAGTATTGTACACCTTATTCTATATACCTTTTGTGTAAATAACCCTGAATTGAAAAATGGCTGGAAGACCAGTGCTTCGGCACTGACAAAAGACTTATTCAGCAGAATAAACATATTTACCAACAAAAAAAATAGGTGATATGATACATTTTGACTACACATCCATCTTTCCTTTTGTGAGATGGCATGCTGGTTAATTACATAGACATCAAACTTGTATCTGATGTGCTCAATCGATAAGGTATGTAATTCGTTATTCAACACTGATGGAAGTCTCAATGATTAAATTAACTAATCCTCAACTGTCATATTTGAGAATAAAGCAGTAGGGTGAATAAGCACATTATGGCCTTCCTTGTGGATCAATGCTTACTCTATCTATGAAGAAGGCCATGCATAATCAAGGTACATATGGACCTTAGAACTGCTACTGAATGGTGGTTGCCGACAGAGCTAGTGGATCAATGCCTACTCTATGAAGAAGGCCATGCATAATCAAGGTACATATGGTGCTGTCACACTATGACGTATCTCGCCGGCGCCCCGCCAAAGTGCAAAATCACTTTTTTTTGTGCCGAGACATGTCAAACTTGTCAGCACGGTGGGAAAAGTTTGATGTCAGCGCAATGTAGTGGTAGCGTGTGCCCGACGTTGTGGTAACGTATATATATCGACGCGTGAGAAAAAAAAGAAAAGAAAAAAGGTGGGCGCAATGTGTGGGAACGAGCCTCACGCACTAGTGGCATGTTCCTAGCGTTTACATAATGTTATTCAAGCGCTCCGCTAGCGACCGGCCGACGTGTTGCACGACGTTTGAGAGCTTTGTGCCAGCGCATGATCGACGCGTGACCAACGACACTCCAGCGCGTGATCGACACATGACCAACGACACTACAGCGCGTTTCAGCGCAGCGCCAGCATGCAATCAGCGCGTGCAAAGTTGGCCTAACACATGGGTAACGCTTCCCGGCGGTGGTATGTTACCGATGCGCTGACGGAACGCTCGCTGTCAGAGGGGGGAAAAGTCAACGTATGACAATCCCGCGCGTTGTCGTATGTCGAAAGTTTTGTGCAAGCACAAAACTTCGGCGACCCCCTGATGCGTGCCGCCGAACGTCGCCATAGATCAAGGTATACCAATATGCACCTAATGCAAACTGATGTATCCCGACGTATCGTAAAAAAAAAATCACATACGTCGACGCACGTTGGCGAGAAGCGTCATAATGTGACAGCACCATTAGAACTGCTACTGATAGGTGGTTGCAGACAGAGCTAGTCGTCTAGGGATTAACAGAACGGGCGCGTGTGTGTGCTGGGGGGAGGGGGGGGAGGGGGGAGGGGGGGGAGGGGGGGAAATCTGCTAACGTTAGCAATACCCAGGCGCCGATCAGCGGACTGGCAGTCAATTTAAGCTGGGTCAGCAAATGTTCCCATCTAGGATGCTGGTGGAGTCGGCGGAGGGCGGGTAGGGTAGGATGTTAACTCTGTGGATGGGATGGGATGGGATGGGATGGGAAGGGAAGGGAAGGGAAGGGAAGGGAATGGAATGGAATGGAAGGGAAGGGAAGGGAAGGGAAGGGAAGGGAAGGGAAGGGAAGGGAAGGGAAGGGAAGGGAAGGGAAGGGAAGGGAAGGGAAGGGAAGGGAAGGGAAGGGAAGGGAAGGGAAGGGAAGGCTCAGCACATTCAAAATGATAGAACACCGATATTTGTAGTCTGCAAGAGTAATACTAATTCATTAATAAACCACAGCCTGCTGTGATGTTTTTGTTTTAGGTTCAATTAAAAAGAAATACAAAAATACAGAGACACCCACTTCAAAGACTAACACCAAAGGCAAATAAAGCCATTATCATTTGCAGCGATGTACTTCAAATTAGGAGGTCAAGAGAGTATAAACAAAGACCCGTCTACTTTCATCTCGCCTGCACTCTAATCAGAGAGAGGCACACCAGTGTGATTTAAGATGGGAGTACCGATAACGGTATTCACCTCCCTCCTCTGAACTCGTTCTCTGATAGAAATAAGCACACAAAAATCACTTGTCCATTGGACTAGTCCGGTGTGATTTTCACTTGTCTGTCTGAATTTTCACTTGTCCACAGTACTTACCTTTATTATCTCAATTAACCTCCATGGATATGGGAATAAAACTACACAAATAAATCAAAACAACAAAACAAATGTCATAAATAATGTAAATTTTCACTGGTCCAATGGAAAAGATCAAGCCATATTCTGCTGTCCCATGCCCACTCTCACTTGGCTCGGAAAAGCTCTTATTTCGAATGCTGCCTTTCATCACAACATTTGGTCGTACAGATAACTTGACAAATTTGTCAAATAATTTGGAATTGTTGCTGCCCCATCACCATACTTTCTAATACCAGTACCAACCCAGCACACGCCATCCTATGTATCCCACAAACATCAATGCCCACACACATCAATGCCACTCTTACACGATTGATTGATTGATTGATTGGTGGTTGTTTTACGCCGTGTCGGCAGCACAGGCCATATTCACGGCGAGAAATGTTTGTTTTTTGTTCAAACCATCGCTTTTACATGTAAAAGCAGACAATCAATTATGTGCCAATAGACACTAATTAAATTAGAAAGCTCACAATCATATATTTGTGGTCAAGGGAAACAAATTCCCATAGAAAAAGAAAAGTTTTATTAATAATTGATAGAATCCATTTAGTAAACTATATAAGGTGGTACAGTCCAGCTGCCCTCAAAAAGGCTAAAATGTTTTCCTGTTTTACCTTAGTAAAAAGGTCATGCATACTGTCTGCAGTGTAGAACCGTTGGCGCAGGGCCAAAAAATCAACGCAACTTAGTACAAATGTGTTTGAGTGTCAGTGGGGACTGACACCCAATACATTCAGGGGGAGGTTCCCCCTTGAGCAGAAAAGCATGTGTAAGCCACGAGTGGCCAATACGGCAGCGGACAAGGACCACTTGGTCCCGCCGACCTCCCGCATGAGTCTGTGGTGGCTTTCCCACAGATGGTTCAATTTCTTTAAGTTTATTAATGTTTTCATCCCACTCATGTTGCCATTTGGAATTTATGTGGGTGGCTATTAGTGGTTTCAGATCAGAGTGAGGGATCAGACACGGTTCAAGATCACAGTTCAGGGCCTTCTTCGCAGCCCGATCAGCTCATTCGTTTCCTTGTATGCCGGCATGGCCAGGCACCCAGCACAGGTGGATATCATACACGATCACCCAAACCAGCAAGACACACCGCCCTTCCCCTCACCAACCAGCCCTCATTTCTGTAAAGCCTACACCGGGTGTGGTGGCCAAATCGGTAGAGCGTCGGCCTCGCGTGCGGGAGATCGGGAGTTTGGTTCCCGGTCGAGTCAAACCAATGACTTATAAAATTGATACTTGTCGCTTCCTAACCTGGCACTCAGCATTAATAGGATAGGGCAATGACTGGTTAGCTCAGTGTTAGGATAATGTGACTGAGTGGGATACCGGGTCATTGTGCCGGCAGACTGATTTCCCAGTATGGCATCACTATGAAGTCGCCGTGAATGTACACTGTCACAAGTTGGTACCCGGCATGATATGACACAAAAGAAGGATCACACGGTCATCCATCACGATTCACCAATTGTGTTAAAATCCTGTTCTGCAGTAAACGGAAACTGGCACACAACAGCTTCATCGTGATCTGAGGTCACTTTACCAGATCTTCATTTGATTTAAAGCTGCATAGTCTACTAAAAGCCTGAAATTTTCAAAACCAAAATAATGATCTAGATTTGACCCAAGTACATATTTAACTTAAGATACTGATGCACTTAACAAGTAAGTGTTGCCACATAGAAGGAAATACTGAGTCAAGTTAATAGAATTTGTTACTGCCAAAGCCTATGGTGTCAGGGTTTTTGACATGCTTGCCAACATGAATTTTGCATGTTTGAACTTCAAACATCTCCACCGTTAGCCACTTAAAATAAAAGTTACTTCAAACTAAAGTAAAGTAGATTATAACGATATATATAATGTATTTATCTCAGAACCTCAAAACCAAAAAAATAGCTAATTAATTTTAGCATGCATGTCAAAATGCTGGATATGGTGGGTTTCAGCAGTGATTAGTAAGAAGTCTTGTAGCCTGCTTGGCTGATAATGCCAAGTACACACATACCGTATAGGATTCGCGCACTAAAACTCCCGATCCGCTTAAAACTGAAAACGGGCCGATTCATTTTTCGAATAGCGAATCGCAATCGTAATGCTAGCACACACATACCGTTTTAGCCCTAAAAATCGCGAATCGCAATCGGTAGGTGTGCTAGGGGAGTGCACACCTCATGACTTTTGGGCAGTTTTAGATCGTATACGGTAGGTGGGTGCGCAAAAACGATCGTAAACGGTAGGTGTGTACCGGGCATAAAGAAGTGCTGGTGTCGGCAGCAGCCGAGTAGGAAATTCTGGGAGGTGTCGCCAGGGGGCACCTCAGTGGAGCCCTCTGATTATTGATATGCTGGCGCAGGCTCGCGAGCCGAGAGTCCAGAGGGAAGAGTGGTTTGTTTTGTGTGTGTTGGGGTTTTACGTCCTGACAACATCAATGGTAATATCAGGACGGGTACCGACTTGTGACAGTGCGCACTCATGGTGACTTTTATAGTGCTGCCTCACTGGGAAATCAGGCTACCGTCACCATGACCTGATATCCCACTCAGTCACATTATTCTGATACTGAGCTAACCAGTGGGGGAGAGTGGCGGATGCTGTGTAAATGTCTCCTCAACCCCTCCGAATTAGTCACAATTCTAATGTATTACGCACCAATCAAAACTATGCATAATAATGGGAAACCGGCAACACCTTAAAGTTGCATGGTCCGATGGTTTTGAATTTCTCTCATTTTCTGAGATAAACATATTAGGTTGTTCATTATGATCCACCATATTCAGGGATGAAAGTGGTCTCCAGTCAAAAACGCGGAAAACAAGCCAAGATTATTACACCGACGGCGAATTTCCGCGATAACGCATAGACTTGGCATTGTCAGGGAATCACGGAAAAATACCGGAAGTCAGGTTTCAACTAGCCTTGTTGTGTTTGTACTGTCGCCCATACCTAACACTTTCTTGTTTAGGTTTTATGTTTTAGCTACATCTAAGGCCATATAAGAATGGGATTCGAACCACACAACTGTTGTCATATACATCCCATTTTTTTAAATTTTGTTTTACATTAATCAGTGAATGTAAAAAATCCCGGAAATCCGCGAAACCACGAAGATCTTTCATCCCTGCATATTTCAGTTTGAAGTAACTTTTATCTTAAATCGTTAACTTTTGAGATATTTGAAATGGAAACATGCTAAATTAATTTTGGCAAGCTTGCCAAAACTCTATCACCATAGGCTTCTGCAGTAACAGGTTAAATATTATATTAATTGACTCAGTATTCCTTATATGTGATGACAAATGTTTAATAGCAGCACCAGCATCTAAGTTAGATATGTAGAATCAAATGTAGATAATTGTTTGGGTTTTGAAAATGTTATGTTTTCATCGGACTATGCAACTTTAATTTACCCAGAGGGAACTGTGACATATCACTACTGCTCATGAAACTTTCACAAGCAATTGTTTGTTAAAGCTGCATAGTCCGATGAAATATCAAATTTTCAAAACCAAACCAATCATCTAGATTTGATTTGACATATCTAACTTAGATAATGATGCACTTATTAAACATTTGTTTCTGCGTAGGAGGCAATACTGAATCAATTTAACAGAACCTGTTACTGCAGAAGTCTGGTGTAGAGTTTTGGCAAGCTTGGACTCAAAATATCTCTAAAGTTTACCATTTGAAATAAAAGTAACTTTGAACTAATGTAAAGTAGTTACTAGTGATCGATCTAATGTTTTTATCTCAGAAAAAATACAGAAATTCAAAACCATCGGACTATGCAACTTTAACTAACTGCAGCGCAAATCAAACAACACAGTTCACCAAATAGTCTAGTCTAGAACTATCACATACTAGCTAATCGTGAGCAGGGCTCTCATGCTTCAAATAACCGAACAGGGAATCACCCCCTCCCCCTTTCCACTTTGAGAATACACCTGCAAGCATCATACATCGGGTGCGGTGGTCGAATCGGTAGAGCGCGGATCTCAGTGTGGGAGATCGAGAGTTCGGTTCCCAGTCGAGTCAAACCAATGACATTAGAAAATTGATACTTATCACTTCCTAGCCTGGCACTTGGCATTAATAGGATAGGACAAGGACTGGTTAGCTCAGTGTCAGGATAATGTGACTGAGTGGGATACAGGGTCATGGTGCAGACGACCTGATTTCCCAGTAGGGCAGCACTATAATAAAGTCACCACAACTGCACACTGTCACAAGTCAGTACCCGTCTTGATATGACCTTAGATGTTGCCAGGACATAAAATTCCAACAACCAAATGACTTACTTTGACTAACTGGCACACACCTCCTGTATAGGATTCACGCGCTAAAACTGACTGCCCGACACGACCCGTCACAACCCGACCGGTCCTGTTTCCCGACTAAAACTGACAACAGGGACAACACACATATACCGACTGCTAATGCTTCCGATTCGTGACGTAAAACTCAGTTTTAGTGCTTAAGACTCGAATCGCAAGACATTCGAAAAACCAATCGGGCCGTTCGAGAAACGGTATATGTGAGCAGTCAGTCGTATCTTATATGGAATATGTGTGATACCCACCGTCCGTTTGCCGTCCAAGTCTTAGCGCGTGAATCATATACGGGAGGTGTGCACGAGGCATTAGGGTGTCACACACCTAAAGACTGGAACCGACTAAAACTCAAACTTAATCGCGAAACAGGCAGTTTTAGGTTTTATACGGGAGGTGTGTGCCGGGCATAAGGGAGCTAACTCAGTCCCAGTATTAATCAATGATGACCCAACGGAGGAGGACTCTTGAGGCTGGCAGTACAGGCTCCTGCCGCCGGAGGTAAGAGCAGCAAGCATTAGATGGCATTTGGGGGTATTAAAGCTGCATAGTCCGATGGAATATCAAATTTTTCAAAACCAAACCAATTATCTAGATTTGATTTTACATATCTAACTTAGATACTGATGCACTTATTAAGCATTTGTTTCTGCGTAGAAGGCAATACTGAGTCAATTTAACAGAACCTGTTACTGCAGAAGTCTATGGTGTCAGAGTTTTGGCAAGCTTGCCAAAACTAATTTTCCATGTTTGCACTCAAAATATCTCAAAAGTTTACCATTTAAAATAAAAGTAACTTTGACCTAATGTAAAGTAGACACTAGTGATCGATCTAATATATTTATCTCAGACAAAATATAGAAATTCAAAACCATCGGACTATGCAACTTTAAGGAAATGTCAAGGACTTATAAAAAAAAGTTATATTTCCATACCTTACACTTTCGCATCCTAAATGAATTTTGGACTCGTTGCTAGTCATCAATGTGTCCCATTCTTAGGTACATGCACATATATATGTATGGTTATATAATTACCTATATATTATATCTCCATTCTGTACACATTCTCACCACAAACTGATCTTGGATGTGTGTGCATCTGCATGTACATATTCATATATTATCAACGTCCGAAATAAGGTATGTCCACTTGTACGAGACAAGTGAGAGTGGGTACGGACAAGCAGAATATGGCTCGAGCATTTCCGTTGGACAAGTGACAATGTTGTTCTGAAAAACTTGTATTTTGCGATCTTGCTTGCCTCTAATCTTCTGGTAGATATGTATGGGCCTGAGTAACTAAGGCACGAAATGATGTCTGTTTAGTGACCTGAACCTTGTGGACAGTCAGGGACTCGGTATGAATTAATTTACCATGCCGGTGTTGCACTTTCCGCGGCACACCAGTTTCCGAGGGACACATCGCTTCTGCGCATGCATCAAAATCGAACAGCATCGTCATTAACCTTATAAATTTAATATAATGTTTTTGGTAAAGATGTTTTCTATATGTGTACCAAACGATTTGTTTCTAGGTGGTGTGGTTTTAGAGATATTTCACTTTTTCTGTATTTTCTGCATGAAGATTGCTCACGACCATTGACAATGCCTTGAGTTTGACGGTACGCGCAGTGCAAAACATTAGTTTTATTCAAAATTAATAGAAGTGCAGAAGTCTAACCATATCAATTTAATATAATCTATTCATTGAATATGTTTTCTATATGTGTTCCAAGTAGGTTGCTTCTAGGTGGTGTAATTTGAGAGATATTTGACTTTTTCTGTATGAAGATTTGCTCACGGCCATTGACAATGCATGTGAATGTATGTGTCCCTCGCAAACTGGTGTACCACGGAAACTGCAACACCGGGGTGAAGTCATCAAAATGTAATTTACATTATTTATGACATTTGTTTTCTTTTTTATTTGTGTAGTTTTATTCCCATGACGGTTAACTGAGAAAATAAGTTAGTACTGCGGAAAGGCGAAAAATAGGCAGAACGGTAAAAATCACACCCGACTTGGCCTGTGGACAAGTGAATTTTCTGTTGCTTATTTCTATCACTCATTTTATATATACATTGCACAATGCATGTACGTGTGTTGATGATTAACAAACATACACACGTCACCGGGCGTGGTGGCCGAATCGGTAGCGCGCGGGCCTCGCATCTGGTAGATCGGGAGTTTGGTTCCAGTCGAGTCAAACCAATGACTTATAAAATTGATATGTGTCGTTTCCTAGCCTGGCGCTCAGCAATAGTAGGAGAAGGTAAGAACTGGTTAGCTCAGTGTCAGGATAATGTGACATCGGGTCATGGTGCCAGTGGCCTGATTTCCCAGTTGGGAAGCACTATAAAGTTGCCATGAGTGCGCACTGTCATAAGTCGGTACCCATCCTGATATGACCTGAGATGTTGCCAGGACGTAAAACTAACAACCAACCAACACATACATGCATATGTACTTCTATATATATATTTATATAACCTACCTGCTGTTCAAATGTGTTGCCATGGTCACCTTGGCAACAGCAACGATGGCCAGGTGTGGCGTTGATAACGGTGGTTATGAAGGGACTGTCCCTGTCATCCCTTTCTGTCCGGCAAAAGCTATCGGCCGGCGTGGCCGGCGCCACCTCCGCCCACCCGGGAGCAGCCGGCGCCACCTCCGCCCACCCGGGAGCAGCCGGCGCCACCTCCGCCCACCCGGGAGCAGCCGGCGCCACCTCCGCCCACCCTGGCGCCGCCGGCACAACAATGACATCCCATCCGTCCGGGGCCGGGTACGGCAGGTGCGACTGCGGGTACCCTGCTGCCGGGAGGTCCGGGGACGACTGATAGGGGCCGTGCCACCCGGCCGAAGAGGACTCCTCACCCACCATGCTGCAACACCTGGTGATTGAAGGACTGTCTATCGCCACGTGTGGGCTGACGCTCGCCAGCGTCTGTGCTGCCGGTTGGGTCTACCTCACTCCCTCGCTCACTCACCCATCAACACATTCTTCTACTCACACACACACACACACTCACTCACTCAAACTCACCCTCTCACTAACTCACTCACAACCGCAACTGGGAGCTTGCATGGAGTGGCGAGGGCAGAGGTGGCGCTGGTGGTGGCAGACAGGAGACCTTTTACGGGCCCTTACGGGGGTGGACGGCCCACCGGCGCGCCCAAACGAACGCGGCGTCCGTCGTCACCTGCAGGTACACGCGCCCAGGTGCGCCGAGTAGAGCCGAGTTGATACACCGCGGCGACCCTCGTATTCTCTCACTCTCACACATCCGCTCTGCACAGACGCGCCCACGCGAGTGACGGGCAACACCACGACACCTCCAGTAGGTATCACTTCCCCTCTCAGCCCCCCCCCCCCGCCCGCCCCGCCCCGCACCACACACCCATGGTTGGATAAATGTGCGTTCCACATCGGTACCCCCCGAATCCACTGGAGCGTGAAGCTGCCGGTGGTGGCCCGAAGGCGTGAGCACGTGGCCTGTCTAATGGTGCTGTCACATTAGATAGATAAAAGTTGGAGATAAACCCAAACGTGACGCCCCTCCCCCACCTGCTAACCCAGTCACGTGATAGATGCGGGCGCGGTGCAACGCCTAGTACGCTTATCATCTAAGGAGACTCCTCTTCTGAGAACTATTATTTCCTCCTCCACTACTCCCATGCACCCCAGAGACCCCCCCCCCCCCCCCCCCCCCGCCATCCCAGATTCAGAGTTAAAGTTGCATAGTCTGATGGTTTTTGTCATTTTCTGAGATAAGCATATTATGGTGATCGTTATAATCTACCTTACATTAGTTTGAAGTGACGTATTTTAAATGGCTAACTTTGGAGGTATTTGAAGTGCAAACATGACAAATTAATGTTGGCAAGCGTACCAAAACTCTGACACCATAGGTTTCTGCAATAACATATTCTATTAAAATGCCTCGGTGTTCCCTTCTATGTGGCAACAAATGATTAATAAACGCACAGGTATCTAACTTCTAAGTTAGATATATAAAATCAAATCTAAATAATTGCTTGGGTTTTGAAAATTTGATGTATTCATTGGACTATGCAGCTTTAAGTTGCATAGTCTGTTGGTTTTGAGTTTGTCTCTTTTTGTTTAAGGGTGCTTATTATATTATAATCTACTTCACCTTAGTTTGAAGTTCTTTGAAACTCTACTAAATTGACTTTGTGTCCATTTCTATGCAGCAACAGATGCTTACTAATTGCACCATGCAGTACGCATAATCAAATCTAGATAAGTGTTTTGCTTTAACAAGTGGCGTTCTCTGTGGCGGAGTGGTTAGAGTGTCTGACTTTTTTCTAGGTCAGACTCCTAGTGTCTGACTTTTTTCTAGGTCAGACTCCTAATCTGAGGGTCGGCGGTTCAATTCCCCGTGCCCCCAGCTCTGCCAATTTGGATTTCCACCGCTGTGTATAACTTACAGCGTCATCAAAGGCCGGTTGCTCTCATACCATGTCTATGTGGTGTGGGAGGTTAAAAATCCCTTGGGTCGGTAAAAGTGTAGGCTCGGGCTTTCTATCGACCAGCAGTGGAATGAGGAAGACCAGTCGTCTATGACTGAAATTTCCCATGCTTAAACAACTAATGGACAACAACAACAACAACAACAAACTTTCATCAGATTATGTAGCTTTAATTTCTATACTGAAGTCCAAAATTATGGCGTTATGACTAATCAACAATTCGTCACCCATCTGTATACATGTGACCCCCCCCCCCCCCTGCATTGATTCATATATATGCAATGCAGGCACTGAAATTATAATATAACCAGTTATAATACAACTATACCTCAGTCTACCAGACCCTATCTTATTCTCAGCATGAAGCCAACACCAATCTATTGTTTGTCTCCGCACGATGAAAGAGATTTTGTTAGTAATGCCATGATGGTGTATACATGCACGCACGTGTGTTTCATAGATGCAACATGAGAAATACCATTCTTTCGCCACTTTGTATGCACTGACTGCATGGTTTGGGATCATTTTCAGCGGTAGAGTGAGTGGTGGTTACAGTGTGCAGGTTTGGGAAGGCTGGAGCAGTCGATGACTAGTACAGACTCCATCAGTCCATGGAGCTGAGTGAGTGATGAGGGAAAGGAGGGATATTCTGGGTTATTATACTCATATAATTCTTATACAGCATATAATGAATCAGATGTTACTACTTGCTGCTCCGATCTTAGTGCCACTAGTTGTCAGGTTATAAGCCCGTTATGGGGTTGTCACACTACGACGTAACGACGTCAATGTAGGGAGAACGTGAAGAACGTTGAACTTCTCGGCGTAGTATGCAAATTTGGGCACAAGTTGAACGTGGATGCAGCGTAGTGGACGAGAGCGTAACGTTGGTAAAGCGTAGTGATACCGTCAATCACCGAGAGAGGACAACGTCACTACGCTCACGGAACGTTATGAACGTTATTCCATCGCCAGAAGAACGTTACGTGACGTTAGCTATGTGATGAGACATTGAATGTACGTTGAATGCACATTCTCCTGACGTTCTCCTGACGTTCCCATTAAGCCTCGTAGGCATTTGCACTTGGTTTAATGTGGGTCAACGTAGTGGAACGTAGTGAGCAGCGTTGAAATAACGTCTGTTTAACGCCATTGACGTTCACTGAACGTGAACAGAACGTATGGCGAACGTAAACCCTTACGTTCGACCTACGTCGAAAGTTTTGAACATGTCCAAAACCTTGAAGTACTTCGACGTAACACGACATAATGTGACGTAGCTCGACGTCATTCTAACGTCATTCTGACGTAACCCAACGTAATGACGAAAAATGACCACGTTAGGCTCACGTTGGCTCGTTACGTCATAGTGTGACAGGGGTATTAGCCAAGGTTGCTCTATTGACAAATTCCTTACATGAGTTGCATGGTCCGATGGTTTTGAGTTTCTGTAATTTTTCTGAGATAAATATATTGAATTGATTGTTATAGTCTACTTTACTTTAGCTTGAAGTAACTTTTATTCTAAATGGCGAACTTGTTGTTTGTTGGAGTTTCACATCCCGGCAACATCTAAGGTCATATCGGGTACTGACTTGTGATGGTGCGCACTCATGGCAACTTTATAGTGTTTCCCTACTGGGAGACTAGACTGCCAGGACCAGGATCTGATATCCCACTCAGTCACATTGCCCGGACACTGAGCTAACCAGTCCTTGCTCTATCCTAGTAATGCCAAGCACCTGACTAGGTTGCAACAAATATCAACTTTGTATGTCACTGGTTTGAATCGACTAGGATTCAAACTCCCGACCTTCCACACACAAAGCCAGCACTCTACCGAATCAGCCACCGCGTTCAGTCAGTAACTGATTTAGTGTCGTGACTGGATCAAGAAGGCAGCTAACCTCCACCCTCACCACTGTCAACCCCCATGACCGTTCTCTGCAAATTGACCTATTACATGTAGACGCAATAAACTAATCCAAAAACCTTCTCGATACACTTTCTTGGAACATCTTCAACTGGTTGTCATGTCTCATAGAGTATTACCAGTGTACCATAACAGACGGCAGAGCGTGGCAAAGTAAGCAGTAATTTACCGATATGTCTAGACCAGACGGGATGGCCGAATGAGTTAGAGCGTCCGTCTCCCATGTTGGTAGATCGTGGGGTCGAACCCTAGCTGAGTCAAACCAATGACTTAAAAATTGATACTTGTCGCTTCCTAGCCTGGCGCTCGGCATTATTAGGATAGGGCAAGGACTGGTTAGCTCAGTGTCAGGATAGTGTGACTGAGTGGGATATCAGGTCATGGTGCTAGCGGCCTGGTCTTCCAGTGGTGCAGCACTATAAAGTCGCCATGAGTGCGCACTGTCACAAGTCGATACCCGTCCTGATATGACCATAGATGTTTCTAGGATGTAAAACAACAACAAACAAAAAAACAAACCGATATATAGAGTTAGTGCCAAAATCGGACAATTTCACCTGACTAAAAATGCATTTATTAGAATCAGGTAGGCATGAAATAACGGCATCAAAGGTTTCTGATTTGATTCGATTTTTCAAGTGTATACGTTTCTATTCGATCATACCAAATCAGAGGGGGGGGGGGGGGAATTTGTCATGTGTTGTTATTCATATTCTGATTAGACTCAGCGCGACGTGAAAACACTATTCATTCCCTTCGTTGGGAGTACCACAAACGGGCACACCTTGATGCCAATCTTTACAACATCGCATAAAGAATTGCATACAGAGAAGTATACACCCACCACCACCATCACCTGGTCCCGGCGGCCTGGTTTCCCAGTGAGACAGCACTATAAAGTCGCCATGAGTGCGCACTGTCACAAGTCGGTACCCGTCCTGATATGACCTTAGGTGTTTCTAGGACGTAAAACAACAACAAACAAACAAACAAACAAACCACCATCACCACCCACTCACCCCACACATGTCAACCTAGATGTGAAAGGTCACTAGAGGCATTAGAAGTGGGCGCACCATCCAACTGCAATTGAGGCCACTTCAACACGGCATTATAAACAAACAACAAACTCTGCCACTCTACATCCTTGGTAATGGCATACAGCGCCATGTAAGGCTTCTTTTTTTCTTTCTTTAAAAAAAAAAATCGATGATCGTCCGCGCACGTGCCTGAAAAATCGCCCGCCCCTGAATTATTTAAATTTTTGTTTTAAACTGTTAAAAATGTGTCGGGCTAGCAGCAATCCAACTCTCTTATCAATTTTTAAGTCATTGGTTTGACTCGGCCAGGGTTCGAACCCAGGAGTTAGAATCCCACGACCTACCAGAACGGGAGCGGACACTCAATTCTTTCGGCCATTTGTGTCTGGTTACTTACGTATTACGTCTGCGTAAAAAAAATAAAAGTAAAAACCACCCGGCCGACCCTGATTTCTATTTCAAAGGGACGATCACCATTTTTATATATAATTATTTGGCCTAATTTCCCGGCCTGCAATGAAGGTGTCCTATTCGGAATCAGACTTGGTGGAGGTCCACCTGTCTGCATTATGCATGGTAGCAAAATAGGCGACCAAGGATGTATATCCGCCAGGTCACAGTGCTCGGGCTGACATGGTGAGAGGGAGGGTTGGGGATGGGAATGGGAGGGGAGGGGAGGGGAGGGGAGGGGAGGGAAGGGAAGGGAAGAGAGGGGATGGGATGGGAGGGGAGGGGAGGGGGGAAGGGGGAGGGGGAAGGGGAAGGGGGGGGGGGGGAAGAAGGGGAGGGGAGTGGAAGGGGAGTGGAAGGGAGGGGAGTGGAGGGGAAACAGTAAGATTTCCACACAGCAGATGGTCACAGTTGTAAGTAACTATGGCAATGTCAATGATCGTGCCACCCAATTGTACTAAATGCAAATTTTAGACTCCACACACGTACGCATATGCTCTAAATGACGCGTCTTAATGCTCAGTATTCGCAGGTTACACTACCACTGGTTTTAATTATATTAAGTTGACTAAGTCTTAATTACTAAGACTTACTCAACAAAATTCATTCTAAGTAGTTTAACAAAATATGATCTGATTGTAAGGGGTGAAGTGATCTGTCATTTAGTTTTAAACTTTAAAGCTATATAATACTTGTGGGTATGTCACTGTGAGGGTGGGCGGAGTTGGTTCAATTTCTAGTTTTAAGTCAAGGACTTCTCGTCAGCAATTATAATATACTCTACTTCAATTTAAAGTAACTTTTATGATAATTGACTAACTTCGGATGTATTTAGAATTAGAGTACAAGCAGGGAAGATAATGTGTGTGTGCACACCAGTTAAGTTAAGTGCAACAGTTCATTGTTATGGAAATTAGCTTGAACTAGCTAGTTGACAATATCGGACAACATATTTATATAACTATATTGTAAATAACTGTATTGTCACATATCCCTAAGACCAATACCACGCCGCTGACAAAAGAGTTAATGCGAGGACAAAATTATATTTACATAAAAAAATTAATATAAATAAACAAAAATTGATACATAAACTAGCTCATAGCCCAGCAAGTTTTAAGTTTCATAATGGGGGTGGGGGGGGGGGGGGTGGGGGGGGGGGGGGGGGGGGGGGGGGGTAGGGCGAAGCAAAGGAAATGGATGAAGGTGCACACTAGTATCTAAATCGGATATGTAGGATCAAATCTATGTACGTATATGTTTTGATTTGAAAAACATGATGATTTCATCGAATTAGGCAACTTTAACTACGTTACGATAGGTAGGGGTTAGCAAAATGAATCTACGGCCGCTATGTAATATGCGAGTCAACTAACTTGGTTGAGGGAATTTAAACAAAAGTATTGTTATTAAAGAAGCTCATTAAATTTAATTTAAAAGGGACCACATGTAAAATGCAACCACTTTGAGGGCAAAACGTGTTTTTCTCATAGAAACTATCAAAAGGTACTACCTGCCAAATGAACCAGTTGGAGGGTACACAAATTGTGAATGGTCACATCAAGTACGGCCATGGGGGACTAGCTGTCACATTGGAAAATCAACCCACATTTAGAGAAAAAGAGTGCAAAGCCATGCTAAAGCTGCATAGTCCGACGAAACATCAAATTTTCAAAACCAAAACAATTATCGAGATTTGATTCTACATATCTAACTAAGATACTGGTGCACTATTTAAGCATTTGTTGCTACATAGAAACAAAGACCCTATAATACTAAGACGGCTCACTCAGCCTGTACTGCATAATCAAAATGATCAAACCCACCACTTGGTGCGCTGGCTGTTTTCTTGGTTAAACAGTTGCTATATTATATGTATAAATGTATATATATGAATGTGACAGATGTGTGCTGATGGCAATGATGATTATGATGCTGATGATGATGTGTATTTGTTCATAGCAATTTCATATTGATGTGTATTCATATTTACCTATATCATGTATAAAATAATTATATGTGTTAACATGTGAAACACCAACCAGCAGCCGGGATGATCAAACCCACCACAAGGTGGCACTGCGAAATTTACATTACCATGGGAGAGATAGGGAGTGAGCCATCTTAGTATTATAGGGTCTTTGATAGAAAGGAATACTATGTCAATTTAATAGAACAGGTTACTGCATAAGCCTGTGGTGTCAAGAGTTTTGGCGTGCTTGCCAAAATTAATTTGACATGTTTGCATTTCTAATATATCAAAAGTTAACTATTTAAAATGAAAATCACTTCAAACTAAAGCAAGGTATATTATAACAATCAATTCAATATATTTATCTCAGAAAAAAAGACAGAAACTCAAAATCATCGGATTATGCAACTTTAAGTACAAGGTGGTTGATTTACTGATATTTTACATCCTGCCAAAATTTAAGGTCATAGAAAGATGGATAATGACTTGTGACAGTGTGCATTTCACGCTCATTTTCAGGTGGATTTATTGCACTCACTCACTGAGATATCATGATGCAATGTCCACTCAGTCACATTATCCTGACACTGACCCAACTAGTCTTTGCCTTATCCTGGGAATCTCTCTCCCTCCCTGTTCTAGGAGGAAAGGAATAAGACTACCTATCCCCTCATCGATTCCTGTCTGCTATAAATACAAAGTGCACAATATCCAAAGCTGTCCTCACCCATCCCCAGCCACAACTACATATGAAGGGTTCAGGTGTAAAAAAAAAAACACCGAAAAACCCATTTGAGCTGTTTTCCGTAAAATAGAATTTATTGTTGTGCTTTCCAGTTAGTCTATCAATTTCATATTGAGTAAAGTATTATATAGGTGTTTGTTTGTTGTTTTGCGTCCTAGCAACATCTAAGGTCATATCACTACGGGTACCGACTTGTGACAGTACGCACTCATGGCGATTTTATAGTGCTGCCCCACTGGGAAATCAGGCTGCCGGCACCATGACCCGATATCCCACTCAGTCACATTATCATGACACTGAGCGAACCAGTCCTTGCCCCATCCTAATAATGCCGAGCGCCAGGCTAGGAAGCGACAAGCATCAATTTTTAAGTCATTGGTTTGACTCGACCAGGAACCGAACCCGCGAACTCCCGATCTCTCGCACGCGACACCCGTGCTCTACCGATTCGGCCACCACACCCGGTTATTATATAGGGGATGTAGCAGCTTCTACGAAAAATCGGATTTGATTATCAGAATGATGGCAGCTTCAGCTCAAACGTGGTAGTCATGTTTTCATTTTGGCACAGATGGAGTTTGCCGGTTTTTGTGCCGGAACCCGTCATATGTACTTTCTTTTTGATTGATTGATTGATTGATTAGTTGGTTGATTGATTTCTTATTCCTTAAAAAAATATATTCAAAAAAAATACAACCACAATGGTCGGGAGAAAAAACATTAAAAGATCTAGTATAGCTGGCCTCAGACTGCTCGGGGAGAAGCAGCCGGGGAGAGTACATGCGACACAGCACCCACCAACTCGCCGGTGGTAGGCACACGAGGAGGCCCTACCGCCTAATTAATATGAGCATAACACGTTACACCATGCATAAATCGCCATGAGAGTACTATTTGCGCATAGACACAAGGCAGTATTGTGTTCTGACATTACCTTAGATGTTGTCAAGAGGTAAAACCCCATAATAAACCTAAATTGGAGGTAGTTAAGCAGTGTCATGGCGTCACGGTGGAGAAGGGGGACACTGCTTGCCCTGTTGCGCCTGAGAGTCATCAGGTGGGTTTAATTATAGGTCTGACGTAGGTACGCGTAATCAGGCGCTCCTACCAGAGGTCCAGATTGTGACCCGACGCAGCAGGGCCGCTGCAAATAGTGCTGTCCCGATCATTTTTATTTCTACCCTAATTGAGACGACTACACCGGTCTGATCCGATTATCAGCCCGACTGACCGTTGTGGAAGTAACTGAGGAATGTTGTGTTTAAATGCTCACATTGGGCCGACTTGCTATTGCTGAGTGTTGACATTAAATAAATAAATAAATAAATAAATAAATACTTTTTTGTTTTAAACAATGCCCAGATTTAACTGGGCTAAATAGATAAGAATTACCAACCAATCATTTTATAACAGGTAGTTGATGCATGTTGGTCTTGTTTTTGTTTCCTTTTTGGGAGTAGGGGGTAGAGTTTCAGGAGGCGGTCTATTTTTAGCTCCTTTAATTAAAGCTGCATAGCCCGATGAAATATCAAATTTTCAAAACCAAACCAATTATCTAGATTTGATTTTAAATATATAACTTAGATACTGATGCACTTATTAAGCATTTGTTTCTGCATAGAAGGCAATACTGAGTAAATTTAACAGAACCTGTTACTGCAGAAGTCTATGGTGTAAGAGTTTTGGCAAGCTTGCCAAAACTAATTTTTCATGTTTGCACTCAAAATATCTCAAAAGTTTACCATTTAAAATAAAAGTAACTTTGAACTAATGTAAAGTAGCTACTAGTGATCGATCTAATATATTTATCTCAGAAAAAAAACACAGAAATTCAAAACCATCGGACTATGCAACTTTAAGATCCAGTGGAGATCACTCTTGTATAAAAGGCTAGGACTACACAGCTTGACCTTTGGACGAATATGCGCCATTGTTCAGCACTCCCTGGTCAAGAGGCACACCTAGCATTACCTAAATTAGGCACGAAAAGGTGGCGCCAGTAGTAGCGACATATTGCAGGTAATCGGAAGTCAGTAATGCCGAATTCATTATACTTTACTCCATAATTTATATTCACACAATTCAGATGGTGTCGCAAATATACTATTGCATAAGATTTTGCAAACTAAGATTAAGAACATCCTGACAGGTGTAGGATTCGAACCCACATTTCTATCTTTCCGGGACATGCATCCTAACCATGCTGGCGTAAATACCCTGCCATGGCTCAAGTTTTGTGAATGAGACCCCGTCAACTGTCCAGTTGATAGGGGAGGGTAATGTCTAGTACACACCTACCGTATGCGATTCGCGCACTAAAACCCGCGACTGACCCGACCAGCTTAAAACTGAAAACGGGCCGATTAGTTTTTCGAATCGCGAATCGCAATCGTAAACGGCCGCTTTTAGCACTAAAAACAAAGTTTTATGCACGGATCGCAATCGCTAGGTGTGCGCGGGGAGCGCACACCAAGCGATTTTTGTGGGCGAAACGGGCAGTTTTCGATCGTATACGGGAGGTGTGCGCACACAAACGGTAGGTGTGTACCGGGCATAACCTGTTACCGCAATTGTCCCTCTTGAATGACAAGGTTTGTGTTGGTAGGTGGGTTGTTGGAGTTTGACATCCTGGCAACACCTAAGGTCATATCAGGACAGGTACCGACTTGGGACAATGCACATTCATGTCATGGCGACTTTATAGTGCTGGCCCACTGGGAGGCCAGTCCACCAGCACCATGACCTGATATCCTACTCAGTCACATTATCCTGACACTGAGCCAACCTGTCCTTGCACTATCGCCATGAATACGGCCATAGCTGCCGACATGGCGTAAAACCTCCAAGTCACTCACTCAATTGCCATATCCTATTAATGCCGAGGGCCTGGCTAGGAAGCGACAAGTATAAATTTGTATGTCATTGGTTTGACTCGACCAAGGTTCGAATCCCATGATCTCCCTAAATGGGAAACAGACGCTCAACTCATTCGGCCATCCCGTCTGGTCAAGGTTTGTGTCATGATATCTAAATTAGTGAATATGTAGATCTATGAACGGGAAATATATTTAATGCAATTCTGTTTATTTGCATTGTGTTCTTGATTGTTGACTCACATCAACCGTTCACTACTCATTTAGTAAATATGTGATGGTTTGTTGCATTTCCTCTTACCCGATAAAACAGCATAAACATAGTCACAATTTTTATTGACAACATGTGGAAGACCTAATAATATGTTAGACCGCTCCAGTTGGTTGTAGTTTGCTATGTAGTACCCTAAAACCTCTAATAAGAAGCAGCAGCTTTAAAGGGTATTGGATTTACAGGTTCCTCAGAGTTCCTATACTTTTGGTTGAACATAATTACATAACTTTCCAGTACTTTAAATGGTCAGTAACACAACAAACAGAAATTTCCCCTATTCTCTTGAGTTATGTAGGGTCTAATCAAACTTGACGGTCTCTGTCATCAAACTACGACTATTACTGTATTAGTTATTCGGGCATAAGGGCAATCCCACAGTTAATATTTCTAGAATTTCATTATTTTGTTAAAATATAGTGAATATTGAATGTAAATAATACATGTCAAAATCAAGTAACCAGATCTTTAAGCTGACATTTTCCTACACCATGAGCTACCCTTTCTCAGTACTGTTGTTAAACTATTTAACGTAGTTCTGTATATATACATGACTTTCCAACACTGTATCATTTTTAATTTTTTCTTTCTTTAAATAAATACATTTTTAAAAGTGCGAGTTTCAAGTACGAATTGTTACTGGCATAAATATAGTCCAGTTTCACCAGATAACGCACAAACCAATTATACAAGAATAATAAGATGTCTCACTCAACCTCACAGAGCAACGAGA